>JAFJYJ010000001.1:30285468-31486952 GCA_019022615.1 Acacia melanoxylon | reverse complement strand
AGGCCCAAATGGCCTATGTGCCTGTTCAGGGCACAAACGGAGGAGTCTCTCAATAATTTTAGGCATTCTGGAATCCTCATGAAAAATGAGGAGGGTGGGTGAGTTTCCACGCAATTCCGAGACGTTGAAAAAGTTCGTGTACATCTAACCTCAAGTAGGCCCAAATGGCCTATGTGCCTGTTCAGAGCACAAACGGAGGAATCTCGCAACAATTTTAGGAATTCTGGAATCCTCATGAAAAATGAGGAGGGTGGGTGAGTTTCCACGCAATTCCGAGACGTTGAAAAAGTTCGTGTACATCTGACCTCAAGTAGGCCCAAATGGCCTATGTGCCCGTTCAGGCACAAACGGAGGAATCTCGCAACAATTTTAGGCATTGTGGAATCCTCATGAAAAATGAGGAGGGTGGGTGAGTTTCCACGCAATTCCGAGACGTTGAAAAGTTCGTGTACATCGTACCTCAAGTAGGCCCAAATGGCCTATCTGCCCGTTCGGTGCAAACGGAGGAATCTCGCAACAATTTTAGGCATTGTGGAATCCTCATGAAAAATGAGGAGGGTGGGTGAGTTTCCACGCAATTCCGAGACGTTGAAAAAGTTCGTGTACATCTGACCTCAAGTAGGCCCAAATGGCCTATGTGCCCGTTCAGGGCACAAACGGAGGAATCTCGCAACAATTTTAGGCATTCTGGAATCCTCATGAAAAATGAGGAGGGTGGGTGAGTTTCCACGCAATTCCGAGACGTTGAAAAAGTTCGTGTACATCTGGCCTCAAGTAGGCCGTAATGGCCTATGTGGCCGTTCAGGCACAAACACAGGAATCTCGCAACAATTTTAGGCATTCTGGAATCCTCATGAAAAATGAGGAGGGTGGGTGAGTTTCCACGCAATTCCGAGACGTTGAAAAAGTTCGTGTACATCTGACCTCAAGTAGGCCCAAATGGCCCATTTGCCCGTTCAGGGCACACACGGAGGAATCTCGCAACAATTTTAGGCATTCTGGAATCCTCATGAAAAATGAGGAGGGTGGGTGAGTTTCCACGCAATTCCGAGACGTTGAAAAAGTTCGTGTACATCTTACCTCAAGTAGGACCAAATGGCCTAAGTGCCCGTTCAGGCACAAACTGAGGAATCTCGCAACAATTTTAGGCATTCTGAATGCTCATGAAAAATGAGGAGGGTGGGTGAGTTTCCACGCAATTCCGAGACGTTGAAAAAGTTCGTGTACATCTTACCTCAAGTAGGCCCAAATGGCCTATGTGCCCGTTCAGCGCACAAACCGTGGAATCTCGCAACAATTTTAGGCATTCTGGAATCCTCATGAAAATGAGGAGGGTGGGTGAGTTTCCAAGCAATTCCGAGACGTTGAAAAAGTTCGTGTACATCTGACCTCAAGTAGGCGCAAATGGCCTATGTGCCCCTCAGGGGCACAAACGGAGGAATCTCGCAACAATTTTATGCATTCTGGAATCCTCAAGAAAAATCAGTAGGGTGGGTGAGTTTCCACGCAATTCCGAGGCGTTGAAAAAGTTCGTGTACATCTTACCTCAAGTAGGCCGAAATGGCCTATGTGCCCGTTCAGGGCACAAACGGAGGAATCTCGCAACAATTTTAGGCATTCTGGAATCCTCATGAAAAATGAGGAGGGTGGGTGAGTTTCCACGCAATTCCGAGACGTTGAAAAAGTTCGTGTACATCTGACCTCAAGTAGGCCCAAATGGCCTATTTGCCCGTTCAGGGCACAAACGGAGGAATCTCGCAACAATTTTAGGCATTCTGGAATCCTCATGAAAAATGAGGAGGGTGGGTGAGTTTCCACGCAATTCCGAGACGTTGAAAAAGTTCGTGTACATCTTACCTCAAGTAGGCCCAAATGGCCTATGTGCCCGTTCAGGGCACAAACGGAGGAATCTCGCAACAATTTTAGGCATTCTGGAATCCTCATGAAAAATGAGGAGGGTGGGTGAGTTTCCACGCAATTCCGAGACGTTGAAAAAGTTCGTGTACATCTGACCTCAAGTAGGCCCAAATGGCCTATTGCCGTTCAGGGCACAAACGGAGGAATCTCGCAACAATTTTAGGCATTCTGGAATCCTCATGAAAAATGAGGAGGGTGGGTGAGTTTCCACGCAATTCCGAGACGTTGAAAAAGTTCGTGTACATCTGACCTCAAGTAGGCCCAAATGGCCTATGTGCCCGTTCAGGGCACAAACGGAGGAATCTCGCAACAATTTTAGGCATTCTGGAATCCTCATGAAAAATGAGGAGGGTGGGTGAGTTTCCACGCAATTCCGAGACGTTGAAAAAGTTCGTGTACATCTTACCTCAAGTAGGCCCAAATGGCCTATGTGCCCGTTCGTCAGGGCACAAACGGAGGAATCTCGCAACAATTTTAGGCATTCTGAATCCTCATGAAAAATGAGGAGGGTGGGTGAGTTTCCACGCAATTCCGAGACGTTGAAAAAGTTCGTGTACATCTTACCTCAAGTAGGCCCAAATGGCCTATGTGCCCGTTCAGGCACAAACGGAGGAATCTCGCAACAATTTTAGGCATTCTGGAATCCTCATGAAAAATGAGGAGGGTGGGTGAGTTTCCACGCAATTCCGAGACGTTGAAAAAGTTCGTGTACATCTTACCTCAAGTAGGCCCAAATGGCCTATGTGCCGTTCAGGGCACAAACGGAGGAATCTCGCAACAATTTTAGGCATTCTGGAATCCTCATGAAAAATGAGGAGGGTGGGTGAGTTTCCACGCAATTCCGAGACGTTGAAAAAGTTCGTGTACATCTTACGTCAAGTAGGCCCAAATGGCCTATGTGCCCGTTCAGGGCCCAAACGGAGGAGTCTCGCAAGAATTTTAGGCATTCTGGAATCCTCGATGAAAATGAGGAGGGTGGGTGAGTTTCCACGCAATTCCGAGACGTTGAAAAAGTTCGGGTACATCTGCCCTCAAGTAGGCCCAAATGGCCTATTTGCCCGTTCGGGGCACAAACCGAGGAGTCTCTCAACAATTTTAGGCATTCTGGAATCCTCATGAAAAATGAGGAGGGTGGGTGAGTTTCCACGCAATTCCGAGACGTTGAAAAAGTTCGTGTACATCTTACCTCAAGTAGGCCCAAATGGACTATTTGCCCGTTCAGGGCACAAACGGAGGAATCTCGCAACAATTTTAGGCATTCTGGAATCCTCATGAAAAATGAGGAGGGTGGGTGAGTTTCCACGCAATTCCGAGACGTTGAAAAAGTTCGTGTACATCTTACCTCAAGTAGGCCCAAATGGCCTATGTGCCCGTTCAGCGCACAAACGGAGGAATCTCGCAACAATTTTAGGCATTCTGGAATCCTCATGAAAAATGAGGAGGGTGGGTGAGTTTCCACGCAATTCCGAGACGTTGAAAAAGTTCGTGTACATCTGACCTCAAGTAGGCCCAAATGGCCTATGTGCCCGTTCAGGGCACAAACGGAGGAATCTCGCAACAATTTTAGGCATTCGGAATCCTCATGAAAAATGAGGAGGGTGGGTGAGTTTCCACGCAATTCCGAGACGTTGAAAAAGTTCGTGTACATCTGACCTCAAGTAGGCCCAAATGGCCTATTTGCCCGTTCAGGACACAAACGGAGGAATCTCGCAACAATTTTAGGCATTCTGGAATCCTCATGAAAATGAGGAGGGTGGGTGAGTTTCCACGCAATTCCGAGACGTTGAAAAAGTTCGTGTACATCTTACCTCAAGTAGGCCCAAATGGCCTATGTGCCCGTTCAGGGCACAAACGGAGGAATCTCGCAACAATTTTAGGCATTCTGGAATCCTCATGAAAAATGAGGAGGGTGGGTGAGTTTCCACGCAATTCCGAGACGTTGAAAAAGTTCGTGTACATCTTACCTCAAGTAGGCCCAAATGGCCTATGTGCCCGTTCAGGGCACAAACGGAGGAATCTCGCAACAATTTTAGGCATTCTGGAATCCTCATGAAAAATGAGGAGGGTGGGTGAGTTTCCACGCAATTCCGAGACGTTGAAAAAGTTCGTGTACATCTTACCTCAAGTAGGCCCAAATGGCCTATGTGCCCGTTCAGGGCACAAACGGAGGAATCTCGCAACAATTTTAGGCATTCTGGAATCCTCATGAAAATGAGGAGGGTGGGTGAGTTTCCACGCAATTCCGAGACGTTGAAAAAGTTCGTGTACATCTTACCTCAAGTAGGCCCAAATGGCCTATGTGCCCGTTCAGGGCACAAACGGAGGAATCTCGCAACAATTTTAGGCATTCTGGAATCCTCATGAAAAATGAGGAGGGTGGGTGAATTTCCACGCAATTCCGAGACGTTGAAAAAGTTCGTGTACATCTTACCTCAAGTAGACCCAAATGGCATAAGTGCCCGTTCAGGGTTAAAATGGAGGAATCTCGCAACAATTTTAGGCATTCTGGAATGCTCATGAAAAATGAGGAGGGTGGGTGAGTTTCCACGCAATTCCGAGGCGTTGAAAAAGTTCGTGCACCTCTGACCTTAAGTAGGCCCAAATGGCCTATGTGCCCGCTCATAGCACAAACGGAGGAATCTCGCAACAATTTTAGGCATTCTGGAATCCTCATGAAAAATGAGGAGGGTGGGTGAGTTTCCACGCAATTCCGAGACGTTGAAAAAGTTCGTGTACATCTTACCTCAAGTAGGCCCAAATGGCCTATGTGCCCGTTCAGGGCACAAACGGAGGAATCTCGCAACAATTTTAGGCATTCTGGAATCCTCATGAAAAATGAGGAGGGTGGGTGAGTTTCCACGCAATTCCGAGACGTTGAAAAAGTTCGTGTACATCTTACCTCAAGTAGGCCCAAATGGCCTATGTGCCCGTTCAGGGCACAAACGGAGGAATCTCGCAACAATTTTAGGCATTCTGGAATCCTCATGAAAAATGAGGAGGGTGGGTGAGTTTCCACGCAATTCCGAGACGTTGAAAAAGTTCGTGTACATCTTACCTCAAGTAGGCCCAAATGGCCTATGTGCCCGTTCAGGGCACAAACGGAGGAATCTCGCAACAATTTTAGGCATTCTGGAATCCTCATGAAAAATGAGGAGGGTGGGTGAGTTTCCACGCAATTCCGAGACGTTGAAAAAGTTCGTGTACATCTTACCTCAAGTAGGCCCAAATGGCCTATGTGCCCGTTCGGGCACAAACGGAGGAATCTCGCAACAATTTTAGGCATTCTGGAATCCTCATGAAAAATGAGGAGGGTGGGTGAGTTTCCACGCAATTCCGAGACGTTGAAAAAGTTCGTGTACATCTTACCTCAAGTAGGCCCAAATGGCCTATGTGCCCGTTCGGGCACAAACGGAGGAATCTCGCAACAATTTTAGGCATTCTGGAATCCTCATGAAAAATGAGGAGGGTGGGTGAGTTTCCACGCAATTCCGAGACGTTGAAAAAGTTCGTGTACATCTTACCTCAAGTAGGCCCAAATGGCCTATGTGCCCGTTCAGGGCACAAACGGAGGAATCTCGCAACAATTTTAGGCATTCTGAATCCTCATGAAAAATGAGGAGGGTGGGTGAGTTTCCACGCAATTCCGAGACGTTGAAAAAGTTCGTGTACATCTGACCTCAAGTAGGCCCAAATGGCCTATGTGCCCGTTCGTCGCACAAACGGAGGAATCTCGCGACAATTTTAGGCATTCTGGAATCCTCATGAAAAATGAGGAGGGTGGGTGAGTTTCCACGCAATTCCGAGACGTTGAAAAAGTTCGTGTACATCTGACCTCAAGTAGGCCCAAATGGCCTATGTGCCCGTTCAGGGCACAAACGGAGGAATCTCGCAACAATTTTAGGCATTCTGGAATCCTCATGAAAAATGAGGAGGGTGGGTGAGTTTCCACGCAATTCCGAGACGTTGAAAAAGTTCGTGTACATCTTACCTCAAGTAGGCCCAAATGGCCTATGTGCCCGTTCGGGGCACAAACGGAGGAATCTCGCAACAATTTTAGGCATTCTGGAATCCTCATGAAAAATGAGGAGGGTGGGTGAGTTTCCACGCAATTCCGAGACGTTGAAAAAGTTCGTGTACATCTTACCTCAAGTAGGCCCAAATGGCCTATGTGCCCGTTCAGGGCACAAACGGAGGAATCTCGCAACAATTTTAGGCATTCTGGAATCCTCATGAAAATGAGGAGGGTGGGTGAGTTTCCACGCAATTCCGAGACGTTGAAAAAGTTCGTGTACATCTTACCTCAAGTAGGCCCAAATGGCCTATGTGCCCGTTCAGGGCACAAACGGAGGAATCTCGCAACAATTTTAGGCATTCTGGAATCCTCATGAAAAATGAGGAGGGTGGGTGAGTTTCCACGCAATTCCGAGACGTTGAAAAAGTTCGTGTACATCTGACCTCAAGTAGTCCCAAATGGCCGATTTGCCCGTTCAGAGCACAAACGGAGGAATCTCGCAACAATATAAGGCATTCTGGAATCATCAAGAAAAATGAGGAGGGTGGGTGACTTTCCATGCAATTCTGAGACGTTGAAAAACTTCGTGTACCTCTGACCTCAAGAAGGACCAAATGGCCTATGTGCCCGTTCAGAAATCAAACGGAGGAAACTCGCAACAATTTTATGCAGTCTGGAATCCTCGTGAATAATGAGGAGGGTAGGTGAGTTTCCACGCAAGTCCGAGACTTTGAAAAAGTTCGTGTACCTCTAACCTCAAGTAGGCCCAAATGGCCTATGTGCCCGTTCAGGGCACAAACGGAGGAAACTCGCAACAATTTTAGGCATTCTGGAATCCTCATGAAAAATGAGGAGGGTGGGTGAGTTTCCACGCAATTCCGAGACGTTGAAAAAGTTCGTGTACATCTGACCTCAAGTAGGCCCAAATGGCCTATGTGCCCGTTCAGGGGCACAAACGGAGGAATCTCGCAACAATTTTAGGCATTCTGGAATCCTCATGAAAATGAGGAGGGTGGGTGAGTTTCCACGCAATTCCGAGACGTTGAAAAAGTTCGTGTACATCTTACCTCAAGTAGGCCCAAATGGCCTATGTGCCCGTTCAGGCACAAACGGAGGAATCTCGCAACAATTTTAGGCATTCTGGAATCCTCATGAAAAATGAGGAGGGTGGGTGAGTTTCCACGCAATTCCGAGACGTTGAAAAAGTTCGTGTACATCTTACCTCAAGTAGGCCCAAATGGCCTATGTGCCCGTTCGGTGGCACAAACGGAGGAATCTCGCAACAATTTTAGGCATTCTGGAATCCTCATGAAAAATGAGGAGGGTGGGTGAGTTTCCACGCAATTCCGAGACGTTGAAAAAGTTCGTGTACATCTTACCTCAAGTAGGCCCAAATGGCCTATGTGCCCGTTCAGGGCACAAACGGAGGAATCTCGCAACAATTTTAGGCATTCTGGAATCCTCATGAAAAATGAGGAGGGTGGGTGAGTTTCCACGCAATTCCGAGACGTTGAAAAAGTTCGTGTACATCTTACCTCAAGTAGGCCCAAATGGCCTATGTGCCCGTTCAGGGCACAAACGGAGGAATCTCGCAACAATTTTAGGCATTCCTGAATCCTCATGAAAAATGAGGAGGGTGGATGAGTTTCCACGCAATTCCGAGACGTTGAAAAAGTTCGTGTACATCTTACCTCAAGTAGGCCCAAATGGCCTATGTGCCCGTTCAGGGCACAAACGGAGGAATCTCGCAACAATTTTAGGCATTCTGGAATCCTCATGAAAAATGAGGAGGGTGGGTGAGTTTCCACGCAATTCCGAGACGTTGAAAAAGTTCGTGTACATCTTACCTCAAGTAGGCCCAAATGGCCTATGTGCCCGTTCAGGGCACAAACGGAGGAATCTCGCAACAATTTTAGGCATTCTGGAATCCTCATGAAAAATGAGGAGGGTGGGTGAGTTTCCACGCAATTCCGAGACGTTGAAAAAGTTCGTGTACATCTTACCTCAAGTAGGCCCAAATGGCCTATGTGCCCGTTCAGGGCACAAACGGAGGAATCTCGCAACAATTTTAGGCATTCTGGAATCCTCATGAAAAATGAGGAGGGTGGGTGAGTTTCCACGCAATTCCGAGACGTTGAAAAAGTTCGTGTACATCTTACCTCAAGTAGGCCCAAATGGCCTATGTGCCCGTTCAGGGCACAAACGGAGGAATCTCGCAACAATTTTAGGCATTCTGGAATCCTCATGAAAAATGAGGAGGGTGGGTGAGTTTCCACGCAATTCCGAGACGTTGAAAAAGTTCGTGTACATCTTACCTCAAGTAGGCCCAAATGGCCTATGTGCCCGTTCAGGGCACAAACGGAGGAATCTCGCAACAATTTTAGGCATTCTGGAATCCTCATGAAAAATGAGGAGGGTGGGTGAGTTTCCAAGCAATTCCGAGACGTTGAAAAAGTTCGTGTACATCTTACCTCAAGTAGGCCCAAATGGCCTATGTGCCCGTTCAGGGCACAAACGGAGGAATCTCGCAACAATTTTAGGCATTCTGGAATCCTCATGAAAAATGAGGAGGGTGGGTGAGTTTCCACGCAATTCCGAGACGTTGAAAAAGTTCGTGTACATCTTACCTCAAGTAGGCCCAAATGGCCTATGTGCCCGTTCATGGCACAAACGGAGGAATCTCGCAACAATTTTAGGCATTCTGGAATCCTCATGAAAAATGAGGAGGGTGGGTGAGTTTCCACGCAATTCCGAGACGTTGAAAAAGTTCGTGTACATCTTACCTCAAGTAGGCCCAAATGGCCTATGTGCCCGTTCAGGGGCACAAACGGAGGAATCTCGCAACAATTTTAGGCATTCTGGAATCCTCATGAAAAATGAGGAGGGTGGGTGAGTTTCCACGCAATTCCGAGACGTTGAAAAAGTTCGTGTACATCTTACCTCAAGTAGGCCCAAATGGCCTATGTGCCCGTTCAGGGCACAAACGGAGGAATCTCGCAACAATTTTAGGAATTCTGGAATCCTCATGAAAAATGAGGAGGGGTGGGTGAGTTTCCACGCAATTCCGAGACGTTGAAAAAGTTCGTGTACATCTTACCTCAAGTAGGCCCAAATGGCCTATGTGCCCGTTCAGGGCACAAACGGAGGAATCTCGCAACAATTTTAGGCATTCGGAATCCTCATGAAAAATGAGGAGGGTGGGTGAGTTTCCACGCAATTCCGAGACGTTGAAAAAGTTCGTGTACATCTTACCTCAAGTAGGCCCAAATGGCCTATGTGCCCGTTCAGGGCACAAACGGAGGAATCTCGCAACAATTTTAGGCATTCTGGAATCCTCATGAAAAATGAGGAGGGTGGGTGAGTTTCCACGCAATTCCGAGACGTTGAAAAAGTTCGTGTACATCTTACCTCAAGTAGGCCCAAATGGCCTATGTGCCCGTTCAGGGCACAAACGGAGGAATCTCGCAACAATTTTAGGCATTCTGGAATCCTCATGAAAATGAGGAGGGTGGGTGAGTTTCCACGCAATTCCGAGACGTTGAAAAAGTTCGTGTACATCTTACCTCAAGTAGGCCCAAATGGCCTATGTGCCCGTTCGGGCACAAACGGAGGAATCTCGCAACAATTTTAGGCATTCTGGAATCCTCATGAAAAATGAGGAGGGTGGGTGAGTTTCCACGCAATTCCGAGACGTTGAAAAAGTTCGTGTACATCTTACCTCAAGTAGGCCCAAATGGCCTATGTGCCCGTTCAGGGCACAAACGGAGGAATCTCGCAACAATTTTAGGCATTCTGGAATCCTCATGAAAAATGAGGAGGGTGGGTGAGTTTCCACGCAATTCCGAGACGTTGAAAAAGTTCGTGTACATCTTACCTCAAGTAGGCCAAATGGCCTATGTGCCCGTTCAGGGCACAAACGGAGGAATCTCGCAACAATTTTAGGCATTCTGGAATCCTCATGAAAAATGAGGAGGGTGGGTGAGTTTCCACGCAATTCCGAGACGTTGAAAAAGTTCGTGTACATCTTACCTCAAGTAGGCCCAAATGGCCTATGTGCCCGTTCGGGCACAAACGGAGGAATCTCGCAACAATTTTAGGCATTCTGGAATCCTCATGAAAAATGAGGAGGGTGGGTGAGTTTCCACGCAATTCCGAGACGTTGAAAAAGTTCGTGTACATCTTACCTCAAGTAGGCCCAAATGGCCTATGTGCCCGTTCAGGGCACAAACGGAGGAATCTCGCAACAATTTTAGGCATTCTGGAATCCTCATGAAAAATGAGGAGGGTGGGTGAGTTTCCACGCAATTCCGAGACGTTGAAAAAGTTCGTGTACATCTGACCTCAAGTAGGCCCAAATAGACTATGTGCCCGTTCAGGGCACAAACAGGAAATCTCGCAACAATTTTAGGCATTCTGGAATCCTCATGAAAAATGAGGAGGGTGGGTGAGTTTCCACGCAATTCCGAGACGTTGAAAAAGTTCGTGTACATCTTACCCCAAGTAGGCCCAAATGGCCTATCTGCCCGTTCAGGGCACAAACGGAGGACTCTTGCAACAATTTTTGACATTGTGGAATCCTCATGACAAATGAGGAGGGTGGGTGAGTTTCCACCCAATTCCGAGACGTTGAAAAAGTTCGTGTACATCTTACCTCAAGTAGGCCCAAATGGCCTATCTGCCCGTTCAGGGCACAAACGGAGGAATCTCGCAACAATTTTAGGCATTCTGGAATCCTCATGAAAAATGAGGAGGGTGGGTGAGTTTCCACGCAATTCCGAGACGTTGAAAAAGTTCGTGTACATCTTACCTCAAGTAGGCCCTAATGGCCTCTATTGCCATTCCGGGCACAAACGGAGGAATCTCGCAACAATTTTAGGCATTCTGGAATCCTCATGAAAAATGAGGAGGGTGGGTGAGTTTCCACGCAATTCCGAGACGTTGAAAAAGTTCGTGTACCTCTGACCTCAAGTAGGCCCAAATGGCCTATGTGCCCGTTCAGAGCACAAACGGAGGAATCTCGCAACAATTTTAGGCATTCTGGAATTCTCATGAATAATGAGGAGGGTGGGTGAGTTTCCACGCAATTCCGAGACGTTGAAAAAGTTCGTGTACCTCTGACCTCAAGTAGGCCCAAATGGCCTATGTGCCCGTTCAGGGCACAAACGGAGGAATCTCGCAACAATTTTAGGCATTCTGGAATCCTCATGAAAAATGAGGAGGGTGGGTGAGTTTCCACGCAATTCCGAGACGTTGAAAAAGTTCGTGTACATCTTACCTCAAGTAGGCCCAAATGGCCTATGTGCCCGTTCAGAGCACAAACAGAGGAATCTCGCAACAATTTTAGGCATTCTGGAATCCTATCAAAAAATGAGGAGGGTGGGTGAGTTTCCACGCAATTCCGAGACGTTGAAAAAGTTCGTGTACATCTTACCTCAAGTAGTTCGAATCTGCCTATGTGCCTGTTCAGAGAACAAACGGAGGAATCGCGAAACAATTTTAGGAATTCTTGAATCCTCATGAAAAATGAGGAGGGTGGGTGAGTTTCAACGCAATTCCGAGACGTTGAAAAAGTTCGTGTACATCTTACCTCAAGTAGGTCGAAATGGCCTATGTGCCCGTTCAGCGCACAAACGGAGGAATCTCGCAACAATTTTAGGCATTCTGGAATCCTCATGAAAAATGAGGAGGGTGGGTGAGTTTCCACGCAATTCCGAGACGTTGAAAAAGTTCGTGTACATCTTACCTCAAGTAGGCCCAAATGGCCTATGTGCCCGTTCAGGGAACAAACGGAGGAATCTCGCAACAATTTTAGGCATTCTGGAATCCTCATGAAAAATGAGGAGGGTGGGTGAGTTTCCACGCAATTCCGAGACGTTGAAAAAGTTCGTGTACATCTTACCTCAAGTAGGCCCAAATGGCCTATGTGCCCGTTCAGGGCACAAACGGAGGAATCTCGCAACAATTTTAGGCATTCTGGAATCCTCATGAAAAATGAGGAGGGTGGGTGAGTTTCCACGCAATTCCGAGACGTTGAAAAAGTTCGTGTACATCTTACCTCAAGTAGGCCCAAATGGCCTATGTGCCCGTTCGGGAACAAACGGAGGAATCTCGCAACAATTTTAGGCATTCTGGAATCCTCATGAAAAATGAGGAGGGTGGGTGAGTTTCCACGCAATTCCGAGACGTTGAAAAAGTTCGTGTACATCTGACCTCAAGTAGGCCCAAATGGCCTATGTTCCCGTTCAGGGCACAAACGGAGGAATCTCGCAACAATTTTAGGCATTCTGGAATCCTCATGAAAAATGAGGAGGGTGGGTGAGTTTCCACGCAATTCCGAGACGTTGAAAAAGTTCGTGTACATCTGACCTCAAGTAGGCCCAAATGGCCTATGTGCCCGTTCAGGGCACAAACGGAGGAATCTCGCAACAATTTTAGGCATTCTGGAATCCTCATGAAAAATGAGGAGGGTGGGTGAGTTTCCACGCAATTCCGAGACGTTGAAAAAGTTCGTGTACATCTTACCTCAAGTAGGCCCAAATGGCCTATGTGCCCGTTCGGGCACAAACGGAGGAATCTCGCAACAATTTTAGGCATTCTGGAATCCTCATGAAAAATGAGGAGGGTGGGTGAGTTTCCACGCAATTCCGAGACGTTGAAAAAGTTCGTGTACATCTTACCTCAAGTAGGCCCAAATGGCCTATGTGCCCGTTCAGGGCACAAACGGAGGAATCTCGCAACAATTTTAGGCATTCTGGAATCCTCATGAAAAATGAGGAGGGTGGGTGAGTTTCCACGCAATTCCGAGACGTTGAAAAAGTTCGTGTACATCTTACCTCAAGTAGGCCCAAATGGCCTATGTGCCCGTTCAGGGCACAAACGGAGGAATCTCGCAACAATTTTAGGCATTCTGGAATCCTCAAGAAAAATGAGGAGGGTGGGTGAGTTTCCAAGCAATTCGGAGACGTTGAAAAAGTTCGTGTACATCTGACCTCAAGTAGGCCCAAATGGCCTATGTGCCCGTTCAGCGCACAAACGGAGGAATCTCGCAACAATTTTAGGCATTCTGGAATCCTCATGAAAATGAGGAGGGTGGGTGAGTTTCCACGCAATTCCGAGACGTTGAAAAAGTTCGTGTACATCTTACCTCAAGTAGGCCCAAATGGCCTATGTGCCCGTTCAGAGCACAAACAGAGGAATCTCGCAACAATTTTAGGCATTCTGGAATCCTCATGAAAAATGAGGAGGGTGGGTGAGTTTCCACGCAATTCCGAGACGTTGAAAAAGTTCGTGTACATCTTACCTCAAGTAGGCCCAAATGGCCTATGTGCCCGTTCAGGGCACAAACGGAGGAATCTCCCAACAATTTTAGGCATTCTGGAATCCTCATGAAAAATGAGTAGGGTGGGTGAGTTTCCACGCAATTCCGAGACGTTGAAAAAGTTCGTTTACATCATACCTCAGGTAGGCCCAAATGGCCTATATGCCCCGTTCAGGGCACAAATGGAGGAATCTCGCAAGAATTTTAGGCATTCTGGAATCCTCATGAAAAATGAGGAGGGTGGGTGAGTTTCCACGCAATTCCGAGACGTTGAAAAAGTTCGTGTACATCTTACCTCAAGTAGGCCCAAATGGCCTATGTGCCCGTTCAGGGCACAAACGGAGGAATCTCGCAACAATTTTAGGCATTCTGGAATCCTCATGAAAAATGAGGAGGGTGGGTGAGTTTCCACGCAATTCCGAGACGTTGAAAAAGTTCGTGTACATCTTACCTCAAGTAGGCCCAAATGGCCTATGTGCCCGTTCAGGGCACAAACGGAGGAATCTCGCAACAATTTTAGGCATTCTGGAATCCTCATGAAAAATGAGGAGGGTGGGTGAGTTTCCACGCAATTCCGAGACGTTGAAAAAGTTCGTGTACATCTTACCTCAAGTAGGCCCAAATGGCCTATGTGCCCGTTCAGGGCACAAACGGAGGAATCTCGCAACAATTTTAGGCATTCTGGAATCCTCATGAAAAATGAGGAGGGTGGGTGAGTTTCCACGCAATTCCGAGACGTTGAAAAAGTTCGTGTACATCTTACCTCAAGTAGGCCCAAATGGCCTATGTGCCCGTTCAGGGCACAAACGGAGGAATCTCGCAACAATTTTAGGCATTCTGGAATCCTCATGAAAAATGAGGAGGGTGGGTGAGTTTCCACGCAATTCCGAGACGTTGAAAAAGTTCGTGTACATCTTACCTCAAGTAGGCCCAAATGGCCTATGTGCCCGTTCAGGGCACAAACGGAGGAATCTCGCAACAATTTTAGGCATTCTGGAATCCTCATGAAAAATGAGGAGGGTGGGTGAGTTTCCACGCAATTCCGAGACGTTGAAAAAGTTCGTGTACATCTTACCTCAAGTAGGCCCAAATGGCCTATGTGCCCGTTCAGGGCACAAACGGAGGAATCTCGCAACAATTTTAGGCATTCTGGAATCCTCATGAAAAATGAGGAGGGTGGGTGAGTTTCCACGCAATTCCGAGACGTTGAAAAAGTTCGTGTACATCTGACCTCAAGTAGGCCCAAATGGCCTATGTGCCCGTTCAAGGCACAAACGGAGGAATCTCGCAACAATCTTAGGCATTCTGGAATCCTCATGAAAAATGAGGAGGGTGGGTGAGTTTCCACGCAATTTCCGAGACGTTGAAAAAGTTCGTGTACATCTGACCTCAGTAGGCCCAAATGGCCTATGTGTCTGTTCAGGGCACAAACGGAGGAATCACGCAAGAATCTTAGGCATTCTGGAATCCTCATGAAAAATGAGGAGGGTGGGTGACTTTCCACGCAATTCCGAGACGTTGAAAAAGTTCGTGTACATCTGACCTCAAGTAGGCCCAAATGGCCTATGTGCCCGTTCAGGGCACAAACGGAGGAATCTCGCAACAATTTTAGGCATTCTGGAATCCTCATGAAAAATGAGGAGGGTGGGTGAGTTTCCACGCAATTCCGAGACGTTGAAAAAGTTCGTGTACATCTTACCTCAAGTAGGCCCAAATGGCCTATGTGCCCGTTCAGGGCACAAACGGAGGAATCTCGCAACAATTTTAGGCATTCTGGAATCCTCATGAAAAATGAGGAGGGTGGGTGAGTTTCCACGCAATTCCGAGACGTTGAAAAAGTTCGTGTACATCTGACCTCAAGTAGGCCCAAATGGCCTATGTGCCCGTTCAGGGCACAAACGGAGGAATCTCGCAACAATTTTAGGCATTCTGGAATCCTCATGAAAAATGAGGAGGGTGGGTGAGTTTCCACGCAATTCCGAGACGTTGAAAAAGTTCGTGTACATCTTACCTCAAGTAGGCCCAAATGGCCTATGTGCCCGTTCAGGGCACAAACGGAGGAATCTCGCAACAATTTTAGGCATTCTGGAATCCTCATGAAAAATGAGGAGGGTGGGTGAGTTTCCACGCAATTCCGAGACGTTGAAAAAGTTCGTGTACATCTTACCTCAAGTAGGCCCAAATGGCCTATGTGCCCGTTCAGGGCACAAACGGAGGAATCTCGCAACAATTTTAGGCATTCTGGAATCCTCATGAAAAATGAGGAGGGTGGGTGAGTTTCCACGCAATTCCGAGACGTTGAAAAAGTTCGTGTACATCTTACCTCAAGTAGGCCCAAATGGCCTATGTGCCCGTTCAGGGCACAAACGGAGGAATCTCGCAACAATTTTAGGCATTCTGGATCCTCATTAAAAATGAGGAGGGTGGGTGAGTTTCCAAGCAATTCCGAGACGTTGAAAAAGTTCGTGTACATCTTACCTCAAGTAGGCCCAAATGGCCTATGTGCCCGTTCAGGGCACAAACGGAGGAATCTCGCAACAATTTTAGGCATTCTGGAATCCTCATGAAAAATGAGGAGGGTGGGTGAGTTTCCACGCAATTCCGAGACGTTGAAAAAGTTCGTGTACATCTTACCTCAAGTAGGCCCAAATGGCCTATGTGCCCGTTCGGGGCACAAACGGAGGAATCTCGCAACAATTTTAGGCATTCTGGAATCCTCATGAAAAATGAGGAGGGTGGGTGAGTTTCCACGCAATTCCGAGACGTTGAAAAAGTTCGTGTACATCTTACCTCAAGTAGGCCCAAATGGCCTATGTGCCCGTTCAGGGCACAAACGGAGGAATCTCGCAACAATTTTAGGCATTCTGGAATCCTCATGAAAAATGAGGAGGGTGGGTGAGTTTCCACGCAATTCCGAGACGTTGAAAAAGTTCGTGTACATCTTACCTCAAGTAGGCCCAAATGGCCTATGTGCCCGTTCAGGGCACAAACGGAGGAATCTCGCAACAATTTTAGGCATTCTGGAATCCTCATGAAAAATGAGGAGGGTGGGTGAGTTTCCAAGCAATTCCGAGACGTTGAAAAAGTTCGTGTACATCTTACCTCAAGTAGGCCCAAATGGCCTATGTGCCCGTTCAGGGCACAAACGGAGGAATCTCGCAACAATTTTAGGCATTCTGGAATCCTCATGAAAAATGAGGAGGGTGGGTGAGTTTCCACGCAATTCCGAGACGTTGAAAAAGTTCGTGTACATCTTACCTCAAGTAGGCCCAAATGGCCTATGTGCCCGTTCAGGCACAAACGGAGGAATCTCGCAACAATTTTAGGCATTCTGGAATCCTCATGAAAAATGAGGAGGGTGGGTGAGTTTCCACGCAATTCCGAGACGTTGAAAAAGTTCGTGTACATCTTACCTCAAGTAGGCCCAATGGCCTATGTGCCCGTTCAGGGCACAAACGGAGGAATCTCGCAACAATTTTAGGCATTCTGGAATCCTCATGAAAAATGAGGAGGGTGGGTGAGTTTCCACGCAATTCCGAGACGTTGAAAAAGTTCGTGTACATCTTACCTCAAGTAGGCCCAAATGGCCTATGTGCCCGTTCTGGGCACAAACGGAGGAATCTCGCAACAATTTTAGGCATTCTGGAATCCTCATGAAAAATGAGGAGGGTGGGTGAGTTTCCACGCAATTCCGAGACGTTGAAAAAGTTCGTGTACATCTTACCTCAAGTAGGCCCAAATGGCCTATGTGCCCGTTCGGGCACAAACGGAGGAATCTCGCAACAATTTTAGGCATTCTGGAATCCTCATGAAAAATGAGGAGGGTGGGTGAGTTTCCACGCAATTCCGAGACGTTGAAAAAGTTCGTGTACTTCTTACCGAGAGTAGGCCCAAATGGCCTATGTGCCCGTTAGGGGCACAAATGGAGGAATCTCGCAACAATTTTAGGCATTCTGGAATCCTAATGAAAAATGAGGAGGGGTGGGTGAGTTTCCACGCAATTCCGAGACGTTGAAAAAGTTCGTGTACATCTTACCTCAAGTAGGCCCAAATGGCCTATGTGCCCGTTCAGGGCACAAACGGAGGAATCTCGCAACAATTTTAGGCATTCTGGAATCCTCATGAAAAATGAGGAGGGTGGGTGAGTTTCCACGCAATTCCGAGACGTTGAAAAAGTTCGTGTACATCTTACCTCAAGTAGGCCCAAATGGCCTATGTGCCCGTTCAGGGCACAAACGGAGGAATCTCGCAACAATTTTAGGCATTCTGGAATCCTCATGAAAAATGAGGAGGGTGGGTGAGTTTCCACGCAATTCCGAGACGTTGAAAAAGTTCGTGTACATCTTACCTCAAGTAGGCCCAAATGGCCTATGTGCCCGTTCGGGCACAAACGGAGGAATCTCGCAACAATTTTAGGCATTCTGGAATCCTCATGAAAAATGAGGAGGGTGGGTGAGTTTCCACGCAATTCCGAGACGTTGAAAAAGTTCGTGTACATCTTACCTCAAGTAGGCCCAAATGGCCTATGTGCCCGTTCAGGGCACAAACGGAGGAATCTCGCAACAATTTTTAGGCATTCTGAATCCTCATGAAAAATGAGGAGGGTGGGTGAGTTTCCACGCAATTCCGAGACGTTGAAAAAGTTCGTGTACATCTTACCTCAAGTAGGCCCAAATGGCCTATGTGCCCGTTCAGGGCACAAACGGAGGAATCTCGCAACAATTTTAGGCATTCTGGAATCCTCATGAAAAATGAGGAGGGTGGGTGAGTTTCCACGCAATTCCGAGACGTTGAAAAAGTTCGTGTACATCTTACCTCAAGTAGGCCCAAATGGCCTATGTGCCCGTTCAGGGCACAAACGGAGGAATCTCGCAACAATTTTAGGCATTCTGGAATCCTCATGAAAAATGAGGAGGGTGGGTGAGTTTCCACGCAATTCCGAGACGTTGAAAAAGTTCGTGTACATCTTACCTCAAGTAGGCCCAAATGGCCTATGTGCCCGTTCAGGGCACAAACGGAGGAATCTCGCAACAATTTTAGGCATTCTGGAATCCTCATGAAAAATGAGAGGGTGGGTGAGTTTCCACGCAATTCCGAGACGTTGAAAAAGTTCGTGTACATCTGACCTCAAGTAGGCCCAAATGGCCTATGTGCCCGTTAGAGGCACTAACGGAGGAATCTCGCAACAATTTTAGGCATTCTGGAATCCTCATGAAAAATGAGGTGGGTGGGTGAGTTTCCACGCAATTCCGAGACGTTGAAAAAGTTCGTGTACATCTTACCTCAAGTAGGCCCAAATGGCCTATGTGCCCGTTCGGGACACGAACGGAGGAATCTCGCAAATATTTTAGGCATTCTGGAATCCTCATGAAAAATGAGGAGGGTGGCAGAGTTTCCCAGAAATTCTGAGACGTTGAAAAAGTTCGTGTACATCATACCTCAGGTAGGCGCAAATGGCCTATGTGCCCTTCAGGGGCACAAACGGAGGAATCTCGCAACAGTTTTAAGCATTCTGGAATCCTCTTGAAAAATGAGGAGGGTGGGTGAGTTTCCACGCAATCCGAGACGTTGACAAAGTTCGTGTACATCTGACCTCAAGTAGGTCGAAATGGTCTATGTGCCCGTTCAGGCACAAACGGAGGAATCTCGCAACAATTTTAGGCATTCTGGAATCCTCATGAAAAATGAGGAGGGTGGGTGAGTTTCCACGCAATTCCGAGACGTTGAAAAAGTTCGTGTACATCTTACCTCAAGTAGGCCCAAATGGCCTATGTGCCCGTTCAGGGCACAAACGGAGGAATCTCGCAACAATTTTAGGTATTCTGGAATGCTCATGATAAATGAGGAGGGTGGGTGAGTTTCCACGTAATTCCGAGACGTTGAAAAAGTTCGTGTACATCTTACCTCAAGTAGGACCAAATGGCCTATGTGCCCGTTCAGGGCACAAAAAGAGGAATCTCGCAACAATTTTAGGCATTCTGGAATCCTCATGAAAAATGAGGAGGGTGGGTGAGTTTCCACGCAATTCCGAGACGTTGAAAAAGTTCGTGTACATCTTACCTCAAGTAGGACCAAATGGCCTATGTGCCCGTTCAGGGAACAAACTGAGGAATCTCGCAACAATTTTAGGCATTCTGGAATGCTCATGATAAATGAGGAGGGTGGGTGAGTTTCCACGTAATTCCGAGACGTTGAAAAAGTTCGTGTACATCTTACCTCAAGTAGGACCAAATGGCCTATGTGCCCGTTCAGGGCACAAACGGAGGAATCTCGCAACAATTTTAGGCATTCTGGAATCCTCATGAAAAATGAGGAGGGTGGGTGAGTTTCCACGCAATTCCGAGACGTTGAAAAAGTTCGTGTACATCTGACCTCAAGTAGGCCCAAATGGCCTATGTGCCCGTTCAGGACAAACGGAGGAATCTCGCAACAATTTTAGGCATTCTGGAATCCTCATGAAAAATGAGGAGGGTGGGTGAGTTTCCACGCAATTCCGAGACGTTGAAAAAGTTCGTGTACATCTCACCTCAAGTAGGCCCAAATGGCCTATGTGCCCGTTCGGGCACAAACGGAGGAATCTCGCAACAATTTTAGGCATTCTGGAATCCTCATGAAAAATGAGGAGGGTGGGTGAGTTTCCACGCAATTCCGAGACGTTGAAAAAGTTCGTGTACATCTTACCTCAAGTAGGCCCAAATGGCCTATGTGCCCGTTCAGGGCACAAACGGAGGAATCTCGCAACAATTTTAGGCATTCTGGAATCCTCATGAAAAATGAGGAGGGTGGGTGAGTTTCCACGCAATTCCGAGACGTTGAAAAAGTTCGTGTACATCTTACCTCAAGTAGGCCCAAATGGCCTATGTGCCCGTTCAGGGCACAAACGGAGGAATCTCGCAACAATTTTAGGCATTCTGGAATCCTCATGAAAAATGAGGAGGGTGGGTGAGTTTCCACGCAATTCCGAGACGTTGAAAAAGTTCGTGTACATCTTACCTCAAGTAGGCCCAAATGGCCTATGTGCCCGTTCAGGGCACAAACGGAGGAATCTCGCAACAATTTTAGGCATTCTGGAATCCTCATGAAAAATGAGGAGGGTGGGTGAGTTTCCACGCAATTCCGAGACGTTGAAAAAGTTCGTGTACATCTTACCTCAAGTAGGCCCAAATGGCCTATGTGCCCGTTCGGGGCACAAACGGAGGAATCTCGCAACAATTTTAGGCATTCTGGAATCCTCATGAAAAATGAGGAGGGTGGGTGAGTTTCCACGCAATTCCGAGACGTTGAAAAAGTTCGTGTACATCTTACCTCAAGTAGGCCCAAATGGCCTATGTGCCCGTTCAGGGCACAAACGGAGGAATCTCGCAACAATTTTAGGCATTCTGGAATCCTCATGAAAAATGAGGAGGGTGGGTGAGTTTCCACGCAATTCCGAGACGTTGAAAAAGTTCGTGTACATCTGACCTCAAGTAGGCCCAAATGGCCTATGTGCCCGTTCAGGGCACAAACGGAGGAATCTCGCAACAATTTTAGGCATTCTGGAATCCTCATGAAAAATGAGGAGGGTGGGTGAGTTTCCACGCAATTCCGAGACGTTGAAAAAGTTCGTGTACATCTTACCTCAAGTAGGCCCAAATGGCCTATGTGCCCGTTCAGGGCACAAACGGAGGAATCTCGCAACAATTTTAGGCATTCTGGAATCCTCATGAAAAATGAGGAGGGTGGGTGAGTTTCCACGCAATACCGAGACTTTGAAAAAGGTCGTACCTCATGTAGGCCCAAATGGCCTATGTGCCCGTTCAGGGCACAAACGGAGGAATCTAGCAGCAATTTTAGGCAATGTGGAATACTCATGAAAAATGAGGAGGGTGGGTGAGTTTCCCTGCAATTCCGAGACGTTGAAAAAGTTCGTGTACATCTTACCTCAAGTAGGCCCAAATGGCCTATGTGCCCGTTCGGGCACAAACGGAGGAATCTCGCAACAATTTTAGGCATTCTGGAATCCTCATGAAAAATGAGGAGGGTGGGTGAGTTTCCAAGCAATTCCGAGACGTTGAAAAAGTTCGTGTACATCTTACCTCAAGTAGGCCCAAATGGCCTATGTGCCCGTTCGGGGCACAAACGGAGGAATCTCGCAACAATTTTAGGCATTCTGGAATCCTCATGAAAAATGAGGAGGGTGGGTGAGTTTCCACGCAATTCCGAGACGTTGAAAAAGTTCGTGTACATCTTACCTCAAGTAGGCCCAAATGGCCTATGTGCCCGTTCAGGGCACAAACGGAGGAATCTCGCAACAATTTTAGGCATTCTGGAATCCTCATGAAAAATGAGGAGGGTGGGTGAGTTTCCACGCAATTCCGAGACGTTGAAAAAGTTCGTGTACATCTTACCTCAAGTAGGCCCAAATGGCCTATGTGCCCGTTCGGGGCACAAACGGAGGAATCTCGCAACAATTTTAGGCATTCTGGAATCCTCATGAAAAATGAGGCGGGTGGGTGAGTTTCCACGCAATTCCGAGACGTTGAAAAAGTTCGTGTACATCTTACCTCAAGTAGGCCCAAATGGCCTATGTGCCCGTTCAGGGCACAAACGGAGGAATCTCGCAACAATTTTAGGCATTCTGGAATCCTCATGAAAAATGAGGAGGGTGGGTGAGTTTCCACGCAATTCCGAGACGTTGAAAAAGTTCGTGTACATCTTACCTCAAGTAGGCCCAAATGGCCTATGTGCCCGTTCAGGGCACAAACGGAGGAATCTCGCAACAATTTTAGGCATTCTGGAATCCTCATGAAAAATGAGGAGGGTGGGTGAGTTTCCACGCAATTCCGAGACGTTGAAAAAGTTCGTGTACATCTTACCTCAAGTAGGCCCAAATGGCCTATGTGCCCGTTCAGGGCACAAACGGAGGAATCTCGCAACAATTTTAGGCATTGGAATCCTCATGAAAAATGAGGAGGGGTGGGTGAGATCCACGCAATTCCGAGACGTTGAAAAAGTTCGTGTACATCTGACCTCAAGTAGGCCCAAATGGCCTATGTGCCCGTTCAGGGCACAAACGGAGGAATCTCGCAACAATTTTAGGCATTCTGGAATCCTCATGAAAAATGAGGAGGGTGGGTGAGTTTCCACGCAATTCCGAGACGTTGAAAAAGTTCGTGTACATCTTACCTCAAGTAGGCCCAAATGGCCTATGTGCCCGTTCAGGGCACAAACGGAGGAATCTCGCAACAATTTTAGGCATTCTGGAATCCTCATGAAAAATGAGGAGGGTGGGTGAGTTTCCACGCAATTCCGAGACGTTGAAAAAGTTCGTGTACATCTTACCTCAAGTAGGCCCAAATGGCCTATGTGCCCGTTCGGGCACAAACGGAGGAATCTCGCAACAATTTTAGGAATTCTGAAATCCTCATGAAAAATGAGGAGGGTGGGTGAGTTTCCACGCAATTCCGAGACGTTGAAAAAGTTCGTGTACATCTTACCTCAAGTAGGCCCAAATGGCCTATCTGCCCGTTCAGGGCACAAACGGAGGACTCTCGCAACAATTTTTGGCATTGTGGAATCCTCATGAAAAATGAGGAGGGTGGGTGAGTTTCCACGCAATTCCGAGACGTTGAAAAAGTTCGTGTTCTTCTGACCTCAAGTAGGCCCAAATGGCCTTTGTGGCCGTTCGGGCTGTAACGGAAGAATATCGCAACAATTTTAAGTATTCTGGAATCCTCATGAAAACTGAGGAGGGTGGGTGAGCTTCCACCCAATTCTGAGACGTTGAAAGAGTTCGTGTTCTTCTGACCTCAAGTAGGCTCAAATGGCCTATGTGCCGTTCAGGGGTTAAAACGGAGGAATCTCGCAACAATTTTAGGCATTCTGGAATCCTCATGAAAAATGAGGAGGGTGGGTGAGTTTCAACGCAATTCCGAGACGTTGAAAAAGTTCGTGTACATCTTACCTCAAGTAGGTCGAAATGGCCTATGTGCCCGTTCAGCGCACAAACGGAGGAATCTCGCAACAATTTTAGGCATTCTGGAATCCTCATGAAAAATGAGGAGGGTGGGTGAGTTTCCACGCAATTCCGAGACGTTGAAAAAGTTCGTGTACATCTGACCTCAAGTAGGCCCAAATGGCCTATGTGCCCGTTCAGGGCACAAACGGAGGAATCTCGCAACAATTTTAGGCATTCTGGAATCCTCATGAAAAATGAGGAGGGTGGGTGAGTTTCCACGCAATTCCGAGACGTTGAAAAAGTTCGTGTACATCTTACCTCAAGTAGGCCCAAATGGCCTATGTGCCCGTTCAGGGCACAAACGGAGGAATCTCGCAACAATTTTAGGCATTCTGGAATCCTCATGAAAAATGAGGAGGGTGGGTGAGTTTCCAAGCAATTCCGAGACGTTGAAAAAGTTCGTGTACATCTTACCTCAAGTAGGCCCAAATGGCCTATGTGCCCGTTCAGGGCACAAACGGAGGAATCTCGCAACAATTTTAGGCATTCTGGAATCCTCATGAAAAATGAGGCGGGTGGGTGAGTTTCCACGCAATTCCGAGACGTTGAAAAAGTTCGTGTACATCTTACCTCAAGTAGGCCCAAATGGCCTATGTGCCCGTTCAGGGCACAAACGGAGGAATCTCGCAACAATTTTAGGCATTCTGGAATCCTCATGAAAAATGAGGAGGGTGGGTGAGTTTCCACGCAATTCCGAGACGTTGAAAAAGTTCGTGTACATCTTACCTCAAGTAGGCCCAAATGGCCTATGTGCCCGTTCAGGGCACAAACGGAGGAATCTCGCAACAATTTTAGGCATTCTGGAATCCTCATGAAAAATGAGGAGGGTGGGTGAGTTTCCACGCAATTCCGAGACGTTGAAAAAGTTCGTGTACATCTGACCTCAAGTAGGCCCAAATGGCCTATGTGCCCGTTCAGGGCACAAACGGAGGAATCTCGCAACAATTTTAGGACATTCTCGAATCCTCATGAAAAATGAGGCGGGTGGGAGAGATTCCAAGCAATTCCGAGACGTTGAAAAAGTTCGTGTACATCTTACCTCAAGTAGGCCCAAATGGCCTATCTGCCCGTTCAGGGCACAAACGGAGGAATCTCGCAACAATTTTAGGCATTCTGGAATCCTCATGAAAAATGAGGCGGGTGGGTGAGTTTCCACGCAATTCCGAGACGTTGAAAAAGTTCGTGTACATCTGACCTCAAGTAGGCCCAAATGGCCTATGTGCCCGTTCAGGGCACAAACGGAGGAATCTCGCAACAATTTTAGGCATTCTGGAATCCTCATGAAAAATGAGGAGGGTGGGTGAGATTCCACGCAATTCCGAGACGTTGAAAAAGTTCGTGTACATCTTACCTCAAGTAGGCCCAAATGGCCTATGTGCCCGTTCGGGCACAAACGGAGGAATCTCGCAACAATTTTAGGCATTCTGGAATCCTCATGAAAAATGAGGAGGGTGGGTGAGTTTCCACGCAATTCCGAGACGTTGAAAAAGTTCGTGTACATCTTACCTCAAGTAGGCCCAAATGGCCTATGTGCCCGTTCAGGGCACAAACGGAGGAATCTCGCAACAATTTTAGGCATTCTGGAATCCTCATGAAAAATGAGGAGGGTGGGTGAGTTTCCACGCAATTCCGAGACGTTGAAAAAGTTCGTGTACATCGACCTCAAGTAGGCCCAAATGGCCTATGTGCCCGTTCAGGGCACAAACGGAGGAATCTCGCAACAATTTTAGGCATTCTGGAATCCTCATGAAAAATGAGGCGGGTGGGTGAGTTTCCACGCAATTCCGAGACGTTGAAAAAGTTCGTGTACATCTGACCTCAAGTAGGCCCAAATGGCCTATGTGCCCGTTCGGGGCACAAATGGAGGAGTCTCGCAACAATTTTAGGCATTCTGGAATCCTCATGAAAAATGAGGAGGGTGGGTGAGTTTCCACGCAATTCCGAGACGTTGAAAAAGTTCGTGTACATCTTACCTCAAGTAGGCCCAAATGGCCTATGTGCCCGTTCGGGGCACAAACGGAGGAATCTCGCAACAATTTTAGGCATTCTGGAATCCTCATGAAAAATGAGGCGGGTGGGTGAGTTTCCAAGCAATTCCGAGACGTTGAAAAAGTTCGTGTACATCTTACCTCAAGTAGGCCCAAATGGCCTATGTGCCCGTTCAGGGGCACAAACGGAGGAATCTCGCAACAATTTTAGGCATTCTGGAATCCTCATGAAAAATGAGGAGGGTGGGTGAGATTCCAAGCAATTCCGAGACGTTGAAAAAGTTCGTGTACATCTTACCTCAAGTAGGCCCAAATGGCCTATGTGCCCGTTCAGGGGCACAAACGGAGGAATCTCGCAACAATTTTAGGCATTCTGGAATCCTCATGAAAAATGAGGAGGGTGGGTGAGTTTCCACGCAATTCCGAGACGTTGAAAAAGTTCGTGTACATCTGACCTCAAGTAGGCCCAAATGGCCTATGTGCCCGTTCAGGGCACAAACGGAGGAATCTCGCAACAATATTAGGCATTCTGAATCCTCATGAAAAATGAGGAGGGTGGGTGAGTTTCCACGCAATTCCGAGACGTTGAAAAAGTTCGTGTACATCTTACCTCAAGTAGGCCCAAATGGCCTATGTGCCCGTTCAGGGCACAAACGGAGGAATCTCGCAACAATTTTAGGCATTCTGGAATCCTCATGAAAAATGAGGCGGGTGGGTGAGTTTCCACGCAATTCCGAGACGTTGAAAAAGTTCGTGTACATCTGACCTCAAGTAGGCCCAAATGGCCTATGTGCCCGTTCAGGGCACAAACGGAGGAATCTCGCAACAATTTTAGGCATTCTGGAATCCTCATGAAAAATGAGGAGGGTGGGTGAGTTTCCACGCAATTCCGAGACGTTGAAAAAGTTCGTGTACATCTTACCTCAAGTAGGCCCAAATGGCCTATGTGCCCGTTCAGGGCACAAACGGAGGAATCTCGCAACAATTTTAGGCATTCTGGAATCCTCATGAAAAATGAGGAGGGTGGGTGAGTTTCCACGCAATTCCGAGACGTTGAAAAAGTTCGTGTACATCTTACCTCAAGTAGGCCCAAATGGCCTATGTGCCCGTTCAGGGCACAAACGGAGGAATCTCGCAACAATTTTAGGCATTCTGGAATCCTCATGAAAAATGAGGAGGGTGGGTGAGTTTCCACGCAATTCCGAGACGTTGAAAAAGTTCGTGTACATCTGACCTCAAGTAGGCCCAAATGGCCTATGTGCCCGTTCGGGGGCACAAACGGAGGAATCTCGCAACAATTTTAGGCATTCTGGAATCCTCATGAAAAATGAGGAGGGTGGGTGAGTTTCCAAGCAATTCCGAGACGTTGAAAAAGTTCGTGTACATCTTACCTCAAGTAGGCCCAAATGGCCTATGTGCCCGTTCAGGGCACAAACGGAGGAATCTCGCAACAATTTTAGGCATTCTGGAATCCTCATGAAAAATGAGGCGGGTGGGTGAGTTTCCACGCAATTCCGAGACGTTGAAAAAGTTCGTGTACATCTTACCTCAAGTAGGCCCAAATGGCCTATGTGCCCGTTCGGGGCACAAACGGAGGAATCTCGCAACAATTTTAGGCATTCTGGAATCCTCATGAAAAATGAGGCGGGTGGGTGAGTTTCCACGCAATTCCGAGACGTTGAAAAAGTTCGTGTACATCTGACCTCAAGTAGGCCCAAATGGCCTATGTGCCCGTTCAGGGCACAAACGGAGGAATCTCGCAACAATTTTAGGCATTCTGGAATCCTCATGAAAAATGAGGAGGGTGGGTGAGATTCCACGCAATTCCGAGACGTTGAAAAAGTTCGTGTACATCTGACCTCAAGTAGGCCCAAATGGCCTATGTGCCCGTTCAGGGCACAAACGGAGGAATCTCGCAACAATTTTAGGCATTCTGGAATCCTCATGAAAAATGAGGAGGGTGGGTGAGTTTCCACGCAATTCCGAGACGTTGAAAAAGTTCGTGTACATCTGACCTCAAGTAGGCCCAAATGGCCTATGTGCCCGTTCAGGGCACAAACGGAGGAATCTCGCAACAATTTTAGGCATTCTGGAATCCTCATGAAAAATGAGGAGGGTGGGTGAGTTTCCACGCAATTCCGAGACGTTGAAAAAGTTCGTGTACATCTGACCTCAAGTAGGCCCAAATGGCCTATGTGCCCGTTCAGGGCACAAACGGAGGAATCTCGCAACAATTTTAGGCATTCTGGAATCCTCATGAAAAATGAGGAGGGTGGGTGAGTTTCCACGCAATTCCGAGACGTTGAAAAAGTTCGTGTACATCTGACCTCAAGTAGGCCCAAATGGCCTATGTGCCCGTTCAGGGCACAAACGGAGGAATCTCGCAACAATTTTAGGCATTCTGGAATCCTCATGAAAAATGAGGAGGGTGGGTGAGTTTCCACGCAATTCCGAGACGTTGAAAAAGTTCGTGTACATCTTACCTCAAGTAGGCCCAAATGGCCTATGTGCCCGTTCAGGGCACAAACGGAGGAATCTCGCAACAATTTTAGGCATTCTGGAATCCTCATGAAAAATGAGGCGGGTGGGTGAGTTTCCACGCAATTCCGAGACGTTGAAAAAGTTCGTGTACATCTGACCTCAAGTAGGCCCAAATGGCCTATGTGCCCGTTCAGGGCACAAACGGAGGAATCTCGCAACAATTTTAGGCATTCTGAAATCCTCATGAAAAATGAGGAGGGTGGGTGAGTTTCCACGCAATTCCGAGACGTTGAAAAAGTTCGTGTACATCTGACCTCAAGTAGGCCCAAATGGCCTATGTGCCCGTTCAGGGCACAAACGGAGGAATCTCGCAACAATTTTAGGCATTCTGGAATCCTCATGAAAAATGAGGCGGGTGGGTGAGTTTCCAAGCAATTCCGAGACGTTGAAAAAGTTCGTGTACATCTGACCTCAAGTAGGCCCAAATGGCCTATGTGCCCGTTCAGGGCACAAACGGAGGAATCTCGCAACAATTTTAGGCATTCTGGAATCCTCATGAAAAATGAGGCGGGTGGGTGAGTTTCCACGCAATTCCGAGACGTTGAAAAAGTTCGTGTACATCTGACCTCAAGTAGGCCCAAATGGCCTATGTGCCCGTTCGGGGCACAAACGGAGGAATCTCGCAACAATTTTTGGCATTCTGGAATCCTCATGAAAAATGAGGAGGGTGGGTGAGTTTCCACGCAATTCCGAGACGTTGAAAAAGTTCGTGTACATCTGACCTCAAGTAGGCCCAAATGGCCTATGTGCCCGTTCAGGGCACAAACGGAGGAATCTCGCAACAATTTTAGGCATTCTGGAATCCTCATGAAAAATGAGGCGGGTGGGTGAGTTTCCAAGCAATTCCGAGACGTTGAAAAAGTTCGTGTACATCTGACCTCAAGTAGGCCCAAATGGCCTATGTGCCCGTTCAGGGCACAAACGGAGGAATCTCGCAACAATTTTTGACATTCTGGAATCCTCATGAAAAATGAGGCGGGTGGGTGAGTTTCCACGCAATTCCGAGACGTTGAAAAAGTTCGTGTACATCTCGACCTCAAGTAGGCCCAAATGGCCTATGTGCCCGTTCAGGGCACAAACGGAGGAATCTCGCAACAATTTTAGGCATTCTGGAATCCTCATGAAAAATGAGGAGGGTGGGTGAGTTTCCAAGCAATTCCGAGACGTTGAAAAAGTTCGTGTACATCTTACCTCAAGTAGGCCCAAATGGCCTATGTGCCCGTTCGGGGGCACAAACGGAGGAATCTCGCAACAATTTTAGGCATTCTGGAATCCTCATGAAAAATGAGGCGGGTGGGTGAGATTCCAAGCAATTCCGAGACGTTGAAAAAGTTCGTGTACATCTGACCTCAAGTAGGCCCAAATGGCCTATGTGCCCGTTCAGGGCACAAACGGAGGAATCTCGCAACAATTTTAGACATTCTGGAATCCTCATGAAAAATGAGGAGGGTGGGTGAGTTTCCACGCAATTCCGAGACGTTGAAAAAGTTCGTGTACATCTTACCTCAAGTAGGCCCAAATGGCCTATGTGCCCGTTCAGGGCACAAACGGAGGAATCTCGCAACAATTTTTGACATTCTGGAATCCTCATGAAAAATGAGGCGGGTGGGTGAGTTTCCACGCAATTCCGAGACGTTGAAAAAGTTCGTGTACATCTTACCTCAAGTAGGCCCAAATGGCCTATCTGCCCGTTCAGGGCACAAACGGAGGAATCTCGCAACAATTTTAGGCATTCTGGAATCCTCATGAAAAATGAGGCGGGTGGGTGAGATTCCAAGCAATTCCGAGACGTTGAAAAAGTTCGTGTACATCTGACCTCAAGTAGGCCCAAATGGCCTATGTGCCCGTTCAGGGCACAAACGGAGGAATCTCGCAACAATTTTAGGCATTCTGGAATCCTCATGAAAAATGAGGAGGGTGGGTGAGTTTCCACGCAATTCCGAGACGTTGAAAAAGTTCGTGTACATCTGACCTCAAGTAGGCCCAAATGGCCTATGTGCCCGTTCAGGGCACAAACGGAGGAATCTCGCAACAATTTTAGGCATTCTGGAATCCTCATGAAAAATGAGGAGGGTGGGTGAGTTTCCACCAATTCCGAGACGTTGAAAAAGTTCGTGTACATCTGACCTCAAGTAGGCCCAAGTGGGCTAACTGCACGTTCAGGGCACAAACTTAGGAATCTCGCAACAATTTTAGGCATTCTGGTATCCTCATGAAAAATGAGGCGGGTGGGTGAGAATCCAAGCAATTCTGAGACGTTGAAAAAGTTCGTGTTCATCTGACCTCAAGTAGGCCCAAATGGCCTATGTGCCCGTTCAGGGCACAAACGGAGGATCCTCGCAAGAATTTTAGGCATTCTAGAATCCTCATGAAAAAAGAGGCGGGTGGGTAAGTTTCCACGCAATTCCGAGACGTTGAAAAAGTTCGTGTACATCTGACCTCAAGTAGGCCCAAATGGCCTATGTGCCCGTTCAGGGCACAAACGGAGGAGTCTCTCAACAATTTTAGGCATTCTGGAATCCTCATGAAAAATGAGGAGGGTGGGTGAGATTCCAAGCAATTCCGAGACGTTGAAAAAGTTCGTGTACATCTCGACCTCAAGTAGGCCCAAATGGCCTATGTGCCCGTTCAGGGCACAAACGGAGGAATCTCGCAACAATTTTAGGCATTCTGGAATCCTCATGAAAAATGAGGCGGGTGGGTGAGATTCCAAGCAATTCCGAGACGTTGAAAAAGTTTGTGTACATCTGACCTCAAGTAGGCCCAAATGGCCTATGTGCCCGTTCAGGGCACAAACGGAGGAATCTCGCAACAATTTTAGGCATTCTGGAATCCTCATGAAAAATGAGGAGGGTGGGTGAGTTTCCACGCAATTCCGAGACGTTGAAAAAGTTCGTGTACATCTGACCTCAAGTAGGCCCAAATGGCCTATGTGCCCGTTCAGGGCACAAACGGAGGAATCTCGCAACAATTTTAGGCATTCTGGAATCCTCATGAAAAATGAGGAGGGTGGGTGAGTTTCCAAGCAATTCCGAGACGTTGAAAAAGTTCGTGTACAGACCTCAAGTAGGCCCAAATGGCCTATGTGCCCGTTCAGGGAACAAACGGAGGAATCTCGCAACAATTTTAAGCATTCTGGAATCCTCATGAAAAATGAGGAGGGTGGGTGAGTTTCCACGCAATTCCGAGACGTTGAAAAAGTTCGTGTACATCGACCTCAAGTAGGCCAAAATGGCCTATGTGCCCGTTCAGGGCACAAACGGAGGAATCTCGCAACAATTTTAGGCATTCTGGAATCCTCATGAAAAATGAGGCGGGTGGGTGAGATTCCAAGCAATTCCGAGACGTTGAAAAAGTTCGTGTACATCTTACCTCAAGTAGGCCCAAATGGCCTATGTGCCCGTTCAGGGGCACAAACGGAGGAATCTCGCAACAATTTTTGGCATTCTGAATCCTCATGAAAAATGAGGCGGGTGGGTGAGTGAGTTCCACGCAATTCCGAGACGTTGAAAAAGTTCGTGTACATCTGACCTCAAGTAGGCCCAAATGGCCTATGTGCCCGTTCAGGGCACAAACGGAGGAATCTCGCAACAATTTTAGGCATTCTGGAATCCTCATGAAAAATGAGGAGGGTGGGTGAGATTCCACGCAATTCCGAGACGTTGAAAAAGTTCGTGTACATCTGACCTCAAGTAGGCCCAAATGGCCTATGTGCCCGTTCAGGGCACAAACGGAGGAATCTCGCAACAATTTTAGGCATTCTGGAATCCTCATGAAAAATGAGGAGGGTGGGTGAGTTTCCAAGCAATTCCGAGACGTTGAAAAAGTTCGTGTACATCTGACCTCAAGTAGGCCCAAATGGCCTATGTGCCCGTTCGGGCACAAACGGAGGAATCTCGCAACAATTTTTGGCATTCTGGAATCCTCATGAAAAATGAGGCGGGTGGGTGAGTTTCCAAGCAATTCCGAGACGTTGAAAAAGTTCGTGTACATCTGACCTCAAGTAGGCCCAAATGGCCTATGTGCCCGTTCAGGGCACAAACGGAGGAATCTCGCAACAATTTTAGGCATTCTGGAATCCTCATGAAAAATGAGGCGGGTGGGTGAGATTCCAAGCAATTCCGAGACGTTGAAAAAGTTCGTGTACATCTGACCTCAAGTAGGCCCAAATGGCCTATGTGCCCGTTCAGGGCACAAACGGAGGAATCTCGCAACAATTTTAGGCATTCTGGAATCCTCATGAAAAATGAGGCGGGTGGGTGAGTTTCCAAGCAATTCCGAGACGTTGAAAAAGTTCGTGTACATCTGACCTCAAGTAGGCCCAAATGGCCTATGTGCCCGTTCAGGGCACAAACGGAGGAATCTCGCAACAATTTTAGGCATTCTGGAATCCTCATGAAAAATGAGGCGGGTGGGTGAGATTCCAAGCAATTCCGAGACGTTGAAAAAGTTCGTGTACATCTGACCTCAAGTAGGCCCAAATGGCCTATGTGCCCGTTCAGGGCACAAACGGAGGAATCTCGCAACAATTTTTGGCATTCTGGAATCCTCATGAAAAATGAGGCGGGTGGGTGAGTTTCCAAGCAATTCCGAGACGTTGAAAAAGTTCGTGTACATCTGACCTCAAGTAGGCCCAAATGGCCTATGTGCCCGTTCAGGGCACAAACGGAGGAATCTCGCAACAATTTTAGGCATTCTGGAATCCTCATGAAAAATGAGGCGGGTGGGTGAGTTTCCACGCAATTCCGAGACGTTGAAAAAGTTCGTGTACATCTGACCTCAAGTAGGCCCAAATGGCCTATGTGCCCGTTCAGGGCACAAACGGAGGAATCTCGCAACAATTTTAGGCATTCTGGAATCCTCATGAAAAATGAGGCGGGTGGGTGAGATTCCAAGCAATTCCGAGACGTTGAAAAAGTTCGTGTACATCTGACCTCAAGTAGGCCCAAATGGCCTATGTGCCCGTTCAGGGCACAAACGGAGGAATCTCGCAACAATTTTTGACATTCTGTAATCCTCATGAAAAATGAGGAGGGTGGGTGAGTTTCCACGCAATTCCGAGACGTTGAAAAAGTTCGTGTACATCTGACCTCAAGTAGGCCCAAATGGCCTATGTGCCCGTTCAGGGCACAAACGGAGGAATCTCGCAACAATTTTTGGCATTCTGGCATCCTCATGAAAAATGAGGCGGGTGGGTGAGATTCCAAGCAATTCCGAGACGTTGAAAAAGTTCGTGTACATCTTACCTCAAGTAGGCCCAAATGGCCTATCTGCCCGTTCAGGGCACAAACGGAGGACTCTCGCAACAATTTTTGGCATTCTGGCATCCTCATGAAAAATGAGGCGGGTGGTTGAGATTTCAACCAATTCCGAGACGTTGAAAAAGTTCGTGTACATCTTACCTCAAGTAGGCCTAAATGCCCTTTCTGCCCGTTCAGGGCACAAACGGAGGACTCTGGCAACAATTTTTGGCATTCTGGCATCCTCATGAAAAATGAGGCGGGTGGGTGAGTTTCCACGCAATTCCGAGACGTTGAAAAAGTTCGTGTACATCTGACCTCAAGTAGGCCCAAATGGCCTATGTGCCCGTTCAGGGCACAAACGGAGGAATCTCTTAACAATTTTTGACATTCTGGAATCCTCATGAAAAATGAGGCGGGTGGGTGAGATTCCAAGCAATTCCGAGACGTTGAAAAAGTTCGTGTACATCTGACCTCAAGTAGGCCGAAATGGCCTATGTGCCCGTTCAGGGCACAAACGGAGGAATCTCAAAACAATTTTAGGCATTCTGGAATCCTCATGAAAAATGAGGCTGGTGGGTGAGATTCGAAGAAATTCCGAGACGTTGAAAAAGTTCGTGTACATCTGACCTCAAGTAGGCCCAAATGACCCATCTGCCCGTTCAGGGCAAAAACGGAGGATTCTCGCAACAATTTTAGGCATTCTGGGATCCTCATGAAAAATGAGGCAGGTGGGTGAGATTCCACGCAATTCCGAGACGTTGAAAAAGTTCGTGTACATCTGACCTGAAGTAGGCCCAAATGGCCTATGTGCCCGTTCAGGGCACAAACGGAGGAATCTCGCAACAATTTTAGGCATTCTGGGATCCTCATGAAAAATGAGGCAGGTGGGTGAGATTCCACGCAATTTCGAGACGTTGAAAAAGTTCGTGTACATCTGACCTCAAGTAGGCCCAAATGGCCTATGTGCCCGTTCAGGGCACAAACGGAGGAATCTCGCAACAATTTTTGGCATTCTGGAATCCTCATGAAAAATGAGGAGGGTGGGTGAGTTTCCACGCAATTCCGAGACGTTGAAAAAGTTCGTGTACATCTGACCTCAAGTAGGCCCAAATGGCCTATGTGCCCGTTCAGGGCACAAACGGAGGAATCTCGCAACAATTTTAGGCATTCTGGAATCCTCATGAAAAATGAGGAGGGTGGGTGAGATTCCACGCAATTCCGAGACGTTGAAAAAGTTCGTGTACATCTGACCTCAAGTAGGCCCAAATGGCCTATGTGCCCGTTCGGGGCACAAACGGAGGAATCTCGCAACAATTTTAGGCATTCTGGAATCCTCATGAAAAATGAGGCGGGTGGGTGAGATTCCAAGCAATTCCGAGACGTTGAAAAAGTTCGTGTACATCTGACCTCAAGTAGGCCCAAATGGCCTATGTGCCCGTTCAGGGCACAAACGGAGGAATCTCGCAACAATTTTTGGCATTCTGGAATCCTCATGAAAAATGAGGCGGGTGGGTGAGTTTCCACGCAATTCCGAGACGTTGAAAAAGTTCGTGTACATCTGACCTCAAGTAGGCCCAAATGGCCTATGTGCCCGTTCAGGGCACAAACGGAGGAATCTCGCAACAATTTTAGGCATTCTGGAATCCTCATGAAAAATGAGGCGGGGTGGGTGAGATTTCCACGCAATTCCGAGACGTTGAAAAAGTTCGTGTACATCTCGACCTCAAGTAGGCCCAAATGGCCTATGTGCCCGTTCAGGGCACAAACGGAGGAATCTCGCAACAATTTTTGGCATTCTGGAATCCTCATGAAAAATGAGGCGGGTGGGTGAGATCCAAGCAATTCCGAGACGTTGAAAAAGTTCGTGTACATCTGACCTCAAGTAGGCCCAAATGGCCTATGTGCCCGTTCAGGGCACAAACGGAGGAATCTCGCAACAATTTTTGACATTCTGGAATCCTCATGAAAAATGAGGCAGGTGGGTGAGATTTCCACGCAATTCCGAGACGTTGAAAAAGTTCGTGTACATCTGACCTCAAGTAGGCCCAAATGGCCTATGTGCCCGTTCAGGGCACAAACGGAGGAATCTCGCAACAATTTTTGGCATTCTGGAATCCTCATGAAAAATGAGGCGGGTGGGTGAGATTCCAAGCAATTCCGAGACGTTGAAAAAGTTCGTGTACATCTGACCTCAAGTAGGCCCAAATGGCCTATGTGCCCGTTCAGGGCACAAACGGAGGAATCTCGCAACAATTTTAGGCATTCTGGGATCCTCATGAAAAATGAGGCAGGTGGGTGAGATTCCAAGCAATTCCGAGACGTTGAAAGGGTTCTTGTACATCTGCCCTCAAGTTTCATGGCACAACCGGAGGAATCTCTTAACAATTTTTGACATTCTGGAATCCTCATGAAAAATTAGGCAGGTGGGTGAGATTCCAAGCAATTCCGAGACGTTGAAAAAGTTCGTGTACATCTAACCTCATGTAGGCCCAAATGGCCTATGTGCCCGTTCAGGGCACAAACGGAGGAATCTCGCAACAATTTTAGGCATTCTGGAATCCTCATGAAAAATGAGGCGGGTGGGTGAGATTCCAAGCAATTCCGAGACGTTGAAAAAGTTCGTGTACATCTCGACCTCAAGTAGGCCCAAATGGCCTATGTGCCCGTTCTGGGCACAAACGGAGGAATCTCGCAACAATTTTTGACATTCTGGAATCCTCATGAAAAATGAGGAGGGTGGGTGAGTTTCCACGCAATTCCGAGACGTTGAAAAAGTTCGTGTACATCTGACCTCAAGTAGGCCCAAATGGCCTATGTGCCCGTTCAGGGCACAAACGGAGGAATCTCGCAACAATTTTAGGCATTCTGGAATCCTCATGAAAAATGAGGGGGGTGGGTGAGATTCCAAGCAATTCCGAGACGTTGAAAAAGTTCGTGTACATCTGACCTCAAGTAGGCCCAAATGGCCTATGTGCCCGTTCAGGGCACAAACGGAGGAATCTCGCAACAATTTTTGGCATTCTGGAATCCTCATGAAAAATGAGGAGGGTGGGTGAGATTCCACGCAATTCCGAGACGTTGAAAAAGTTCGTGTACATCTGACCTCAAGTAGGCCCAAATGGCCTATGTGCCCGTTCAGGGCACAAACGGAGGAATCTCGCAACAATTTTAGGCATTCTGGAATCCTCATGAAAAATGAGGCGGGTGGGTGAGATTCCAAGCAATTCCGAGACGTTGAAAAAGTTCGTGTACATCTGACCTCAAGTAGGCCCAAATGGCCTATCTGCCCGTTCAGGGCACAAACGGAGGACTCTCGCAACAATTTTTGGCATTCTGGCATCCTCATGAAAAATGAGGCGGGTGGGTGAGATTCCAAGCAATTCCGAGACGTTGAAAAAGTTCGTGTACATCTAACCTCAAGTAGGCCCAAATGGCCTATGTTTAGGGAACAAACGGAGGAATATCGCTACAATTTTAGGTATTCTGGAATCCTCATCAAAAAATGAGGCGGGTGGGTGAGATACCAAGCAATTCCGAGACGTTGAAAAAGTTCGTGTACATCTGACCTCAAGTAGGCCCAAATGGCCTATGTGCCAATTCAGGGCACAAACGGAGGAATCTCGCAACAATTTTAGGCATTCTGGAATCCTCATGAAAAATGAGGCGGGTGGGTGAGATTCCAAGCAATTCCGAGACGTTGAAAAAGTTACCTCAAGTAGGGCCAAATGGCCTATGTGCCCGTTCAGAGCACAAACGGAGGACTCTCGCAACAATTTTTGACATTGTGAAATCCTCATGAAAAATGAGGCGGGTGGGTGAGTTTCCACGCAATTCCGAGACGTTGAAAAAGTTCGTGTACATCTGACCTCAAGTAGGCCCAAATGGCCTATGTGCCCGTTCAGGGGACAAACGGAGGAATCTCGCAACAATTTTAGGCATTCTGGAATCCTCATGAAAAATGAGGCGGGTGGGTGAGATTCCAAGCAATTCCGAGACGTTGAAAAAGTTCGTGTACATCTGACCTCAAGTAGGCCCAAATGGCCTATGTGCCCGTTCAGGGGCACAAACGGAGGAATCTCGCAACAATTTTTGACATTCTGGAATCCTCATGAAAAATGAGGAGGGTGGGTGAGTTTCCACGCAATTCCGAGACGTTGAAAAAGTTCGTGTACATCTGACCTCAAGTAGGCCCAAATGGCCTATGTGCCCGTTCTGGACACAAACGGAGGAATCTCGCAACAATTTTTGACATTCTAGAATCCTCATGAAAAATGAGGAGGGTGGGTGAGTTTCCACGCAATTCCGAGACGTTGAAAAAGTTCGTGTACATCTGACCTCAAGTAGGCCCAAATGGCCTATGTGCCCGTTCAGGGCACAAACGGAGGAATCTCGCAACAATTTTAGGCATTCTGGAATCCTCATGAAAAATGAGGCGGGTGGGTGAGATTCCAAGCAATTCCGAGACGTTGAAAAAGTTCGTGTACATCTGACCTCAAGTAGGCCCAAATGGCCTATGTGCCCGTTCAGGGCACAAACGGAGGAATCTCGCAACAATTTTTGACATTCTGGAATCCTCATGAAAAATGAGGCGGGTGGGTGAGTTTCCACGCAATTCCGAGACGTTGAAAAAGTTCGTGTACATCTGACCTCAAGTAGGCCCAAATGGCCTATGTGCCCGTTCAGGGCACAAACGGAGGAATCTCGCAACAATTTTAGGCATTCTGGAATCCTCATGAAAAATGAGGCGGGTGGGTGAGATTCCAAGCAATTCCGAGACGTTGAAAAAGTTCGTGTACATCTGACCTCAAGTAGGCCCAAATGGCCTATGTGCCCGTTCAGGGCACAAACGGAGGATCTCGCAACAATTTTTGGCATTTGGAATCCTCATGAAAAATGAGGGGGGGGTGAGTTTCCACGCAATTCCGAGACGTTGAAAAAGTTCGTGTACATCTGACCTCAAGTAGGCCCAAATGGCCTATGTGCCCGTTCGGGGCACAAACGGAGGAATCTCGCAACAATTTTAGGACATTCTGGAATCCTCATGAAAAATGAGGAGGGTGGGTGAGTTTCCAAGCAATTCCGAGACGTTGAAAAAGTTCGTGTACATCTGACCTCAAGTAGGCCCAAATGGCCTATGTGCCCGTTCAGGGCACAAACGGAGGAATCTCGCAACAATTTTAGGCATTCTGGAATCCTCATGAAAAATGAGGCGGGTGGGTGAGATTCCAAGCAATTCCGAGACGTTGAAAAAGTTCGTGTACATCTGACCTCAAGTAGGCCCAAATGGCCTATGTGCCCGTTCAGGGCACAACCGGAGGACTCTTGCAACAATTTTAGGCATTCTGGAATACTCATGAAAAACGAGGCGGTTGGGTGAGATTCCAAGCAATTCCGAGACGATGAAAAAGTTCGTGTACATCTGACCTCAAGTAGGCCAAATGGCCTATGTGCCCGTTCAGGGCACAAATGGAGGAATCTCGCAACAATTTTTGACATTCTGGAATCCTCATGAAAAATGAGGCGGGGTGGGTGAGTTTCCACGCAATTCCGAGACGTTGAAAAAGTTCGTGTACATCTGACCTCAAGTAGGCCCAAATGGCCTATGTGCCCGTTCAGGGCACAAACGGAGGAATCTCGCAACAATTTTAGGCATTCTGGAATCCTCATGAAAAATGAGGCGGGTGGGTGAGATTCCAAGCAATTCCGAGACGTTGAAAAAGTTCGTGTACATCTGACCTCAAGTAGGCCCAAATGGCCTATGTGCCCGTTCAGGGCACAAACGGAGGAATCTCGCAAGAATTTTTGGCATTCTGGAATCCTCATGAAAAATGAGGCAGGTGGGTGAGATTCCACGCAATTCCGAGACGTTGAAAAAGTTCGTGTACATCTGACCTCAAGTAGGCCCAAATGGCCTATGTGCCCGTTCAGGGCACAAACGGAGGAATCTCGCAACAATTTTAGGCATTCTGGAATCCTCATGAAAAATGAGGAGGGTGGGTGAGTTTCCACGCAATTCCGAGACGTTGAAAAAGTTCGTGTACATCTGACCTCAAGTAGGCCCAAATGGCCTATGTGCCCGTTCAGGGGCACAAACGGAGGAATCTCGCAACAATTTTTGGCATTCTGGAATCCTCATGAAAAATGAGGCGGGTGGGTGAGATTTCCAAGCAATTCCGAGACGTTGAAAAAGTTCGTGTACATCTCGACCTCAAGTAGGCCCAAATGGCCTATGTGCCCGTTCAGGGCACAAACGGAGGAATCTCGCAACAATTTTTGGCATTCTGGAATCCTCATGAAAAATGAGGAGGGTGGGTGAGTTTCCACGCAATTCCGAGACGTTGAAAAAGTTCGTGTACATCTGACCTCAAGTAGGCCCAAATGGCCTATGTGCCCGTTCAGGGCACAAACGGAGGAATCTCGCAACAATTTTTGGCATTCTGGAATCCTCATGAAAAATGAGGCGGGTGGGTGAGATTCCAAGCAATTCCGAGACGTTGAAAAAGTTCGTGTACATCTGACCTCAAGTAGGCCCAAATGGCCTATGTGCCCGTTCAGGGCACAAACGGAGGAATCTCGCAATAATTTTTGGCATTCTGAAATCCTCATGAAAAATGAGGCGGGTGGGTGAGATTCCACGCAATTCCGAGACGTTGAAAAAGTTCGTGTACATCTGACCTCAAGTAGGCCCAAATGGCCTATGTGCCCGTTCAGGGCACAAACGGAGGAATCTCGCAACAATTTTTGACATTCTGGAATCCTCATGAAAAATGAGGAGGGTGGGTGAGTTTCCACGCAATTCCGAGACGTTGAAAAAGTTCGTGTACATCTGACCTCAAGTAGGCCCAAATGGCCTATGTGCCCGTCAAGGGCACAAACGGAGGAATCTCGCAACAATTTTAGGCATTCTGGAATCCTCATGAAAAATGAGGCGGGTGGGTGAGATTCCAAGCAATTCCGAGACGTTGAAAAAGTTCGTGTACATCTGACCTCAAGTAGGCCCAAATGGCCTATGTGCACGTTCAGGGCACAAACGGAGGACTCTCGCAACAATTTTTGACATTGTGAAATCCTCATGAAAAATGAGGCGGGTGGGTGAGTTTCCACCTTAATCCGAGACGTTGAAAAAGTTCGTGTACATCTGACCTCAAGTAGGCCCAAGTGGGCTAACTGCACGTTCAGGGGACAAACGGAGGAATCTCGCAACAATTTTAGGCATTCTGGAATCCTCATGAAAAATGAGGCGGGTGGGTGAGATTCCAAGCAATTCCGAGACGTTGAAAAAGTTCGTGTACATCTGACCTCAAGTAGGCCCAAATGGCCTATGTGCCCGTTCAGGGCACAAACGGAGGAATCTCGCAAGAATTTTTGGCATTCTGGCATCCTCATGAAAAATGGGGCAGGTGGGTGAGAATCCACGCAACTCCGAGACGTTGAAAAAGTTCGTGTACATCTGACCTCAAGTAGGCCCAAATGGCCTATGTGCCCGTTCAGGGCACAAACGGAGGAATCTCGCAACAATTTTAGGCATTCTGGAATCCTCATGAAAAATGAGGCGGGTGGGTGAGATTCCACGTAATTCCGAGACGTTGAAAAAGTTCGTGTACATCTGACCTCAAGTAGGCCAAAATGGCGTAAGTGCCCTTTGAGGGAACAAATGGAGGAATCTCGCAACAATTTTAGGCATTCTGGAATCCTCATGAAAAATGAGGCAGGTGGGTGAGATTCCATGCAATTCCGAGACGTTGAAAAAGTTCGTGTACATCTGACCTCAAGTAGGCCCAAATGGCCTATGTGCCCGTTCAGGGCACAAACGGAGGAATCTCGCAACAATTTTTGGCATTCTGGAATCCTCATGAAAAATGAGGAGGGTGGGTGAGTTTCCACGCAATTCCGAGACGTTGAAAAAGTTCGTGTACATCTGACCTCAAGTAGGCCCAAATGGCCTATGTGCCCGTTCAGGGCACAAACGGAGGAATCTCGCAACAATTTTAGGCATTCTGGAATCCTCATGAAAAATGAGGCGGGTGGGTGAGATTCCAAGCAATTCCGAGACGTTGAAAAAGTTCGTGTACATCTGACCTCAAGTAGGCCCAAATGGCCTATGTGCCCGTTCAGGGCACAAACGGAGGAATCTCGCAACAATTTTTGACATTCTGGAATCCTCATGAAAAATGAGGAGGGTGGGTGAGTTTCCACGCAATTCCGAGACGTTGAAAAAGTTCGTGTACATCTGACCTCAAGTAGGCCCAAATGGCCTATGTGCCGTTCAGGGCACAAACGGAGGAATCTCGCAACAATTTTTGGCATTCTGGAATCCTCATGAAAAATGAGGCGGGTGGGTGAGATTCCAAGCAATTCCGAGACGTTGAAAAAGTTCGTGTACATCTCGACCTCAAGTAGGCCCAAATGGCCTATGTGCCCGTTCAGGGGCACAAACGGAGGAATCTCGCAACAATTTTTGACATTCTGGAATCCTCATGAAAAATGAGGAGGGTGGGTGAGATTCCAAGCAATTCCGAGACGTTGAAAAAGTTCGTGGTCATCTGACCTCAAGTAGGCCCAAATGGCCTATGTGCCCGTTCAGGGCACAAACGGAGGAATATCGCAACAATTTTAGGCATTTGTGAGTCCTCACGAAAAATGAGGCGGGTGGCTGAGATTCCAAGAAATTCCGAGACATTGAAAAAGTTCATGTACATCTGACCTCAAGTACGCCCAAATGGCATATGTGCCCGTTCAGGGCACAAACAGAGGAATCTCGCAACAATTTTAGGCATTCTGGAATCCTCATGAAAAATGAGGCGGGTGGGTGAGATTCCAAGCAATTCCGAGACGTTGAAAAAGTTCGTGTACATCTGACCTCAAGTAGGCCCAAATGGCCTATGTGCCCGTTCAGGGCACAAACGGAGGAATCTCGCAACAATTTTTGACATTCTGGAATCCTCATGAAAAATGAGGAGGGTGGGTGAGTTTCCAAGCAATTCCGAGACGTTGAAAAAGTTCGTGTACATCTGACCTCAAGTAGGCCCAAATGGCCTATGTGCCCGTTCGGGGCACAAACGGAGGAATCTCGCAACAATTTTAGGCATTCTGGAATCCTCATGAAAAATGAGGCGGGTGGGTGAGATTCCAAGCAATTCCGAGACGTTGAAAAAGTTCGTGTACATCTGACCTCAAGTAGGCCCAAATGGCCTATGTGCCCGTTCAGGGCACAAACGGAGGAATCTCGCAACAATTTTTGACATTCTGGAATCCTCATGAAAAATGAGGCGGGTGGGTGAGTTTCCAAGCAATTCCGAGACGTTGAAAAAGTTCGTGTACATCTCGACCTCAAGTAGGCCCAAATGGCCTATGTGCCCGTTCAGGGCACAAACGGAGGAATCTCGCAACAATTTTTGGCATTCTGGAATCCTCATGAAAAATGAGGAGGGTGGGTGAGATTCCAAGCAATTCCGAGACGTTGAAAAAGTTCGTGTACATCTGACCTCAAGTAGGCCCAAATGGCCTATGTGCCCGTTCAGGGCACAAACGGAGGAATCTCGCAACAATTTTTGGCATTCTGGAATCCTCATGAAAAATGAGGCGGGTGGGTGAGTTTCCACGCAATTCCGAGACGTTGAAAAAGTTCGTGTACATCTGACCTCAAGTAGGCCCAAATGGCCTATGTGCCCGTTCAGGGCACAAACGGAGGAATCTCGCAACAATTTTAGGCATTCTGGAATCCTCATGAAAAATGAGGAGGGTGGGTGAGTTTCCACGCAATTCCGAGACGTTGAAAAAGTTCGTGTACATCTGACCTCAAGTAGGCCCAAATGGCCTATGTGCCCGTTCAGGGCACAAACGGAGGACTCTCGCAACAATTTTAGGCATTCTGGAATCCTCATGAAAAATGAGGCGGGTGGGTGAGATTCCAAGCAATTCCGAGACGTTGAAAAAGTTCGTGTACATCTGACCTCAAGTAGGCCCAAATGGCCTATGTGCCCGTTCAGGGCACAAACGGAGGAATCTCGCAACAATTTTTGACATTCTGGAATCCTCATGAAAAATGAGGCGGGTGGGTGAGATTTCCACGCAATTCCGAGACGTTGAAAAAGTTCGTGTACATCTGACCTCAAGTAGGCCCAAATGGCCTATGTGCCCGTTCAGGGCACAAACGGAGGAATCTCGCAACAATTTTAGGCATTCTGGAATCCTCATGAAAAATGAGGCGGGTGGGTGAGATTCCAAGCAATTCCGAGACGTTGAAAAAGTTCGTGTACATCTGACCTCAAGTAGGCCCAAATGGCCTATGTGCCCGTTCAGGGCACAAACGGAGGAATCTCGCAACAATTTTTGACATTGTGGAATCCTCATGAAAAATGAGGCGGGTGGGTGAGTTTCCACGCAATTCCGAGACGTTGAAAAAGTTCGTGTACATCTGACCTCAAGTAGGCCCAAATGGCCTATGTGCCGTTCAGGGCACAAACGGAGGAATCTCGCAACAATTTTAGGCATTCTGGAATCCTCATGAAAAATGAGGCGGGTGGGTGAGATTCCAAGCAATTCCGAGACGTTGAAAAAGTTCGTGTACATCTGACCTCAAGTAGGCCCAAATGGCCTATGTGCCCGTTCAGGGCACAAACGGAGGAATCTCGCAACAATTTTTGACATTCTGGAATCCTCATGAAAAATGAGGCGGGTGGGTGAGTTTCCACGCAATTCCGAGACGTTGAAAAAGTTCGTGTACATCTGACCTCAAGTAGGCCCAAATGGCCTATGTGCCCGTTCAGGGCACAAACGGAGGAATCTCGCAACAATTTTAGGCATTCTGGAATCCTCATGAAAAATGAGGCGGGTGGGTGAGATTCCAAGCAATTACGAGACGTTGAAAAAGTTCGTGTACATCTGACCTCAAGTAGGCCCAAATGGCCTATGTGCCCGTTCAGGGCACAAACGAAGGAATCTCGCAACAATTTTTGGCATTCTGGAATCCTCATGAAAAATGAGGCGGGTGGGTGAGTTTCCACGCAATTCGAGACGTTGAAAAAGTTCGTGTACATCTGACCTCAAGTAGGCCCAAATGGCCTATGTGCCCGTTCAGGGCACAAACGGAGGAATCTCGCAACAATTTTAGGCATTCTGGAATCCTCATGAAAAATGAGGCGGGTGGGTGAGATTCCAAGCAATTCCGAGACGTTGAAAAAGTTCGTGTACATCTCGACCTCAAGTAGGCCCAAATGGCCTATGTGCCCGTTCAGGGGCACAAACGGAGGAATCTCGCAACAATTTTTGACATTCTGGAATCCTCATGAAAAATGAGGAGGGTGGGTGAGTTTCCACGCAATTCCGAGACGTTGAAAAAGTTCGTGTACATCTGACCTCAAGTAGGCCCAAATGGCCTATGTGCCCGTTCAGGGCACAAACGGAGGAATCTCGCAACAATTTTAGGCATTCTGGAAACCTCATGAAAAATGAGGCGGGTGGGTGAGATTCCAAGCAATTCCGAGACGTTGAAAAAGTTCGTGTACATCTGACCTCAAGTAGGCCCAAATGGCCTATGTGCCCGTTCAGGGCACAAACGGAGGAATCTCGCAACAATTTTTGACATTCTGGAATCCTCATGAAAAATGAGGAGGGTGGGTGAATTTCCACGCAATTCCGAGACGTTGAAAAAGTTCGTGTACATCTGACCTCAAGTAGGCCCAAATGGCCTATGTGCCCGTTCAGGGCACAAACGGAGGAATCTCGCAACAATTTTAGGCATTCTGGAATCCTCATGAAAAATGAGGAGGGTGGGTGAGATTCCACGCAATTCCGAGACGTTGAAAAAGTTCGTGTACATCTGACCTCAAGTAGGCCCAAATGGCCTATGTGCCCGTTCAGGGCACAAACGGAGGAATCTCGCAACAATTTTTGGCATTCTGGAATCCTCATGAAAAATGAGGCGGGTGGGTGAGAGCCAAGCAATTCCGAGACGTTGAAAAAGTTCGTGTACATCTGACCTCAAGTAGGCCCAAATGGCCTATGTGCCCGTTCAGGGCACAAACGGAGGAATCTCGCAACAATTTTAGGCATTCTGGAATCCTCATGAAAAATGAGGCGGGTGGGTGAGATTCCAAGCAATTCCGAGACGTTGAAAGGGTTCTTGTACATCTGCCCTCAAGTTTCAGGGCACAAACGGAGGAATCTCGCAAGAATTTTTGGCATTCTGGCATCCTCATGAAAAATGGGGCAGGTGGGTGAGAATCCACGCAACTCCGAGACGTTGAAAAAGTTCGTGTACATCTGACCTCAAGAAGGCCCAAATGGCCAATTTACCCGTTCAGGGCACAAACGAAGAATCTCGCAACAATTTTAGGCATTCTTGAATCCTCATGAAAAAAGAGGAGGGTGGGTGAGTTTCCACCTAATTCCGAGACGTTGAAAAAGGTCGTGTACATCTGACCTCAAGTAGGCCCAAATGGCCTATGTGCCCGTTCAGGGCACAAACGGAGGAATCTCGCAACAATTTTAGGCATTCTGGAATCCTCATGAAAAATGAGGCGGGTGGGTGAGATTCCAAGCAATTCCGAGACGTTGAAAAAGTTCGTGTACATCTGACCTCAAGTAGGCCCAAATGGCCTATGTGCCCGTTCAGGGCACAAACGGAGGAATCTCGCAACAATTTTTGACATTCTGGAATCCTCATGAAAAATGAGGCGGGTGGGTGAGATTCCACCAATTCCGAGACGTTGAAAAAGTTCGTGTACATCTGACCTCAAGTAGGCCCAAATGGCCTATGTGCCCGTTCAGGGCACAAACAGAGGAATCTCGCAACAATTTTAGGCATTCTGGAATCCTCATGAAAAATGAGGAGGGTGGGTGAGATTCCAAGCAATTCCGAGACGTTGAAAAAGTTCGTGTACATCTTACCTCAAGTAGGCCCAAATGGCCTATGTGCCCGTTCAGGGCACAAACGGAGGAATCTCGCAACAATTTTTGACATTCTGGAATCCTCATGAAAAATGAGGAGGGTGGGTGAGTTTCCACGCAATTCCGAGACGTTGAAAAAGTTCGTGTACATCTGACCTCAAGTAGGCCCAAATGGCCTATGTGCCCGTTCAGGGCACAAAACGGAGGAATCTCGCAACAATTTTTGGCATTCTGGAATCCTCATGAAAAATGAGGCGGGTGGGTGAGATTCCAAGCAATTCCGAGACGTTGAAAAAGTTCGTGTACATCTGACCTCAAGTAGGCCCAAATGGCCTATGTGCCCGTTCAGGGCACAAACGGAGGAATCTCGCAACAATTTTTGACATTCTGGAATCCTCATGAAAAATGAGGTGGGTGGAGAGTTTCCAAGCAATTCCGAGACGTTGAAAAAGTTCGTGTACATCTGACCTCAAGTAGGCCCAAATGGCCTATGTGCCCGTTCAGGGCACAAACGGAGGAATCTCGCAACAATTTTTGGCATTCTGGAATCCTCATGAAAAATGAGGCAGGTGGGTGAGATTCCACGCAATTCCGAGACGTTGAAAAAGTTCGTGTACATCTGACCTCAAGTAGGCCCAAATGGCCTATGTGCCCGTTCAGGGCACAAACGGAGGAATCTCGCAACAATTTTAGGCATTCTGGAATCCTCATGAAAAATGAGGCGGGTGGGTGAGATTCCAAGCAATTCCGAGACGTTGAAAAAGTTCGTGTACATCTGACCTCAAGTAGGCCCAAATGGCCTATGTGCCCGTTCAGGGCACAAACGGAGGAATCTCGCAACAATTTTAGGCATTCTGGAATCCTCATGAAAAATGAGGCGGGTGGGTGAGATTCCAAGCAATTCCGAGACGTTGAAAAAGTTCGTGTACATCTGACCTCAAGTAGGCCCAAATGGCCTATGTGCCCGTTCAGGGCACAAACGGAGGAATCTCGCAACAATTTTTGACATTCTGGAATCCTCATGAAAAATGAGGAGGGTGGGTGAGTTTCCACGCAATTCCGAGACGTTGAAAAAGTTCGTGTACATCTCGACCTCAAGTAGGCCCAAATGGCCTATGTGCCCGTTCAGGGCACAAACGGAGGAATCTCGCAACAATTTTAGGCATTCTGGAATCCTCATGAAAAATGAGGCGGGTGGGTGAGATTCCAAGCAATTCCGAGACGTTGAAAAAGTTCGTGTACATCTGACCTCAAGTAGGGCCAAATGGCCTATGTGCGCGTTCAGGGCACAAACGGAGGACTCTCGCAACAATTTTTGACATTGTGAAATCCTCATGAAAAATGAGGCGGGTGGGTGAGTTTCCACCTTAATCCGAGACGTTGAAAAAGTTCGTGTACATCTGACCTCAAGTAGGCCCAAATGGCCTATGTGCCCGTTCAGGGCACAAACGGAGGAATCTCGCAACAATTTTAGGCATTCTGGAATCCTCATGAAAAATGAGGCGGGTGGGTGAGATTCCAATTAATTCCGAGACGTTGAAAAAGTTCGTGTACATCTGACCTCAAGTAGGCCCAAATGGCCTATGTGCCCGTTCAGGGCACAAACGGAGGAATCTCGCAACAATTTTTGACATTCTGGAATCCTCATGAAAAATGAGGCAGGTGGGTGAGATTCCACGCAATTCCGAGACGTTGAAAAAGTTCGTGTACATCTGACCTCAAGTAGGCCCAAATGGCCTATGTGCCCGTTCAGGGCACAAACGGAGGAATCTCGCAACAATTTTTGGCATTCTGGAATCCTCATGAAAAATGAGGAGGGTGGGTGAGTTTCCACGCAATTCCGAGACGTTGAAAAAGTTCGTGTACATCTGACCTCAAGTAGGCCCAAATGGCCTATGTGCCCGTTCAGGGCACAAACGGAGGAATCTCGCAACAATTTTTGCATTCTGGAATCCTCATGAAAAATGAGGCGGGTGGGTGAGATTCCAAGCAATTCCGAGACGTTGAAAAAGTTCGTGTACATCTGACCTCAAGTAGGCCCAAATGGCCTATGTGCCCGTTCAGGGCACAAACGGAGGAATCTCGCAACAATTTTTGACATTCTGAATCCTCATGAAAAATGAGGCGGGTGGGTGAGATTTCCAAGCAATTCCGAGACGTTGAAAAAGTTCGTGTACATCTGACCTCAAGTAGGCCCAAATGGCCTATGTGCCCGTTCAGGGCACAAACGGAGGAATCTCGCAACAATTTTTGACATTCTGGAATCCTCATGAAAAATGAGGAGGGTGGGTGAGTTTCCACGCAATTCCGAGACGTTGAAAAAGTTCGTGTACATCTGACCTCAAGTAGGCCCAAATGGCCTATGTGCCCGTTCAGGGCACAAACGGAGGAATCTCGCAACAATTTTAGGCATTCTGGAATCCTCATGAAAAATGAGGCGGGTGGGTGAGATTCCAAGCAATTCCGAGACGTTGAAAAAGTTCGTGTACATCTGACCTCAAGTAGGCCCAAATGGCCTATGTGCCAATTCAGGGCACAACCGGAGGAATCTCTTAACAATTTTTGACATTCTGGAATCCTCATGAAAAATGAGGCAGGTGGGTGAGATTCCAAGCAATTCCGAGACGTTGAAAAAGTTCGTGTACATCTGACCTCAAGTAGGCCCAAATGGCCTATGTGCCCGTTCAGGGCACAAACGGAGGAATCTCTCGCAACAATTTTAGGCATTCTGGAATCCTCATGAAAAATGAGGCGGGTGGGTGAGTTTCCACGCAATTCCGAGACGTTGAAAAAGTTCGTGTACATCTGACCTCAAGTAGGCCCAAATGGCCTATGTGCCCGTTCAGGGCACAAACGGAGGAATCTCGCAACAATTTTAGGCATTCTGGAATCCTCATGAAAAATGAGGCGGGTGGGTGAGATTCCAAGCAATTCCGAGACGTTGAAAAAGTTCGTGTACATCTCGACCTCAAGTAGGCCCAAATGGCCTATGTGCCCGTTCAGGGGCACAAACGGAGGAATCTCGCAACAATTTTTGACATTCTGGAATCCTCATGAAAAATGAGGCGGGTGGTGAGTTTCCACGCAATTCCGAGACGTTGAAAAAGTTCGTGTACATCTGACCTCAAGTAGGCCCAAATGGCCTATGTGCCCGTTCAGGGCACAAACGGAGGAATCTCGCAACAATTTTTGACATTCTGGAATCCTCATGAAAAATGAGGAGGGTGGGTGAGTTTCCACGCAATTCCGAGACGTTGAAAAAGTTCGTGTACATCTGACCTCAAGTAGGCCCAAATGGCCTATGTGCCCGTTCGGGGCACAAACGGAGGAATCTCGCAACAATTTTAGGCATTCTGGAATCCTCATGAAAAATGAGGCGGGTGGGTGAGATTCCAAGCAATTCCGAGACGTTGAAAAAGTTCGTGTACATCTGACCTCAAGTAGGCCCAAATGGCCTATGTGCCCGTTCAGGGCACAAACGGAGGAATCTCGCAACAATTTTTGACATTCTGGAATCCTCATGAAAAATGAGGCGGGTGGGTGAGTTTCCACGCAATTCCGAGACGTTGAAAAAGTTCGTGTACATCTGACCTCAAGTAGGCCCAAATGGCCTATGTGCCCGTTCAGGGCACAAACGGAGGAATCTCGCAACAATTTTTGACATTGTGGAATCCTCATGAAAAATGAGGCGGGGTGGGTGAGATTCCAAGCAATTCCGAGACGTTGAAAAAGTTCGTGTACATCTGACCTCAAGTAGGCCCAAATGGCCTATGTGCCCGTTCAGGGCACAAACGGAGGAATCTCGCAACAATTTTTGACATTCTGGAATCCTCATGAAAAATGAGGAGGGTGGGTGAGATTCCAAGCAATTCCGAGACGTTGAAAAAGTTCGTGTACATCTGACCTCAAGTAGGCCCAAATGGCCTATGTGCCCGTTCAGGGCACAAACGGAGGAATCTCGCAACAATTTTTGACATTCTGGAATCCTCATGAAAAATGAGGCGGGTGGGTGAGAGATTCCACGCAATTCCGAGACGTTGAAAAAGTTCGTGTACATCTGACCTCAAGTAGGCCCAAATGGCCTATGTGCCCGTTCAGGGCACAAACGGAGGAATCTCGCAACAATTTTTGAGGCATTCTGGAATCCTCATGAAAAATGAGGCGGGTGGGTGAGATTCCAAGCAATTCCGAGACGTTGAAAAAGTTCGTGTACATCTGACCTCAAGTAGGCCCAAATGGCCTATGTGCCCGTTCAGGGCACAAACGGAGGAATCTCGCAACAATTTTTGGCATTCTGGAATCCTCATGAAAAATGAGGCGGGTGGGTGAGATTCCAAGCAATTCCGAGACGTTGAAAAAGTTCGTGTACATCTGACCTCAAGTAGGCCCAAATGGCCTATGTGCCCGTTCAGGGCACAAACGGAGGAATCTCGCAACAATTTTTGACATTCTGGAATCCTCATGAAAAATGAGGAGGGTGGGTGAGTTTCCACGCAATTCCGAGACGTTGAAAAAGTTCGTGTACATCTCATCTGACCTCAAGTAGGCCCAAATGGCCTATGTGCCCGTTCAGGGCACAAACGGAGGAATCTCGCAACAATTTTAGGCATTCTGGAATCCTCATGAAAAATGAGGCGGGTGGGTGAGATTCCAAGCAATTCCGAGACGTTGAAAAAGTTCGTGTACATCTGACCTCAAGTAGGGCCAAATGGCCTATGTGCGCGTTCAGGGCACAAACGGAGGACTCTCGCAACAATTTTTGACATTGTGGAATCCTCATGAAAAATGAGGAGGGTGGGTGAGTTTCCACGCAATTCCGAGACGTTGAAAAAGTTCGTGTACATCTGACCTCAAGTAGGCGCAAATGGCCTATGTGCCCCTCAGGGGCACAAACGGAGGAATCTCGCAACAATTTTAGGCATTCTGGAATCCTCATGAAAAATGAGGAGGGTGGGTGAGTTTCCAAGCAATTCCGAGACGTTGAAAAAGTTCGTGTACATCTGACCTCAAGTAGGCCCAAATGGCCTATGTGCCCGTTCAGGGCACAAACGGAGGAATCTCGCAACAATTTTTGACATTCTGGAATCCTCATGAAAAATGAGGCGGGTGGGTGAGATTTCCACGCAATTCCGAGACGTTGAAAAAGTTCGTGTACATCTGACCTCAAGTAGGCCCAAATGGCCTATGTGCCCGTTCAGGGCACAAACGGAGGAATCTCGCAACAATTTTTGACATTCTGGAATCCTCATGAAAAATGAGGAGGGTGGGTGAGTTTCCACGCAATTCCGAGACGTTGAAAAAGTTCGTGTACATCTGACCTCAAGTAGGCCCAAATGGCCTATATGCCTGTTCAGGGGCAAACGGCGGAATCTCGCAACAATTTTAGGCATTCTGGAACCCTCATGAAAAATGAGCCGGGTGGGTGAGATTCCAAGCAATTCCGAGACGTTGAAAAACTTCGTGTACATATGACCTCAAGTAGGCCGAAATGGCCTATGTGCCTGTTCAGGGCACAAACGGAGGAATCTCTTAACAATTTTTGACATTCTGGAATCCTCATGAAAAATGAGGCAGGTGGGTGAGATTCCAAGCAATTCCGAGACGTTGAAAAAGTTCGTGTACATCTGACCTCAAGTAGGCCCAAATGGCCTATGTGCCCGTTCAGGGCACAAACGGAGGAATCTCGCAACAATTTTTGACATTCTGGAATCCTCATGAAAAATGAGGCGGGTGGGTGAGTTTCCACCTAATTCCGAGACGTTGAAAAAGTTCGTGTTCATCTGACATGCCCAAATGGCCTATGTGCCCGTTCAGGGCACAAACGTAGGAATCTCGCAACAATTTTAGGCATTCTGGAATCCTCATGAAAAATGAGGCGGGTGGGTGAGATTCCAAGCAATTCCGAGACGTTGAAAAGGTTCTTGTACATCTGACCTCAAGTAAGCCCAAATGGCCTATGTGCCCGTTCAGGGCACAACCGGAGGAATCTCTTAACAATTTTTGACATTCTGGAATCCTCATGAAAAATGAGGCAGGTGGGTGAGATTCCAAGCAATTCCGAGACGTTGAAAAAGTTCGTGTACATCTGACCTCAAGTAGGCCCAAATGGCCTATGTGCCCGTTCAGGGCACAAACGGAGGAATCTCGCAACAATTTTAGGCATTCTGGAATCCTCATGAAAAATGAGGAGGGTGGGTGAGATTCCACGCAATTCCGAGACGTTGAAAAAGTTCGTGTACATCTGACCTCAAGTAGGCCCAAATGGCCTATGTGCCCGTTCAGGGCACAAACGGAGGAATCTCGCAACAATTTTAGGCATTCGGAATCCTCATGAAAAATGAGGCGGGTGGGTGAGATTCCAAGCAATTCCGAGACGTTGAAAAAGTTCGTGTACATCTGACCTCAAGTAGGCCCAAATGGCCTATGTGCCCGTTCAGGGCACAAACGGAGGAATCTCGCAACAATTTTTGGCATTCTGGAATCCTCATGAAAAATGAGGCAGGTGGGTGAGATTCCACGCAATTCCGAGACGTTGAAAAAGTTCGTGTACATCTGACCTCAAGTAGGCCCAAATGGCCTATGTGCCCGTTCAGGGCACAAACGGAGGAATCTCGCAACAATTTTTGACATTCTGGAATCCTCATGAAAAATGAGGAGGGTGGGTGAGTTTCCACGCAATTCCGAGACGTTGAAAAAGTTCGTGTACATCTGACCTCAAGTAGGCCCAAATGGCCTATGTGCCCGTTCAGGGCACAAACGGAGGAAACTCGCAAGAATTTTAGGCATTCTGGAATCCTCATGAAAAATGAGGCAGGTGGGTGAGATTCCAACGAATTCTGAGACGTTGAAAAAGTTCGTGTGCATGTGACCTCAAGTAGGCCGAAATGGCCCATCTGCCCGTTCAGGTCACAAACGGAGGAATCTCGCAAAAATTTTAGGCTTTCTGGGATCCTCATGAAAAATGAGGCAGGTGGGTGAGATTCCAAGCAATTCCGAGACGTTGAAAAAGGTCGTGTACATCTGACCTCAAGTAGGCCCAAATGGCCTATGTGCCCGTTCAGGGCACAAACGGAGGAATCTCGCAACAATTTTTGACATTGTGGAATCCTCATGAAAAATGAGGAGGGTGGGTGAGATTCCACGCAATTCCGAGACGTTGAAAAAGTTCGTGTACATCTGACCTCAAGTAGGCCCAAATGGCCTATGTGCCGTTCAGGGCACAAACGGAGGAATCTCGCAACAATTTTTGGCATTCTGGAATCCTCATGAAAAATGAGGCGGGTGGGTGAGATTCCAAGCAATTCCGAGACGTTGAAAAAGTTCGTGTACATCTGACCTCAAGTAGGCCCAAATGGCCTATGTGCCAATTCAGGGCACAAACGGAGGAATCTCGCAACAATTTTATGCATTCTGGGATCCTCATGAAAAATGAGGCAGGTGGGTGAGATTCCAAGCAATTCCGAGACGTTGAAAAGGTTCTTGTACATCTGACCTCAAGTAAGCCCAAATGGCCTATGTGCCCGTTCAGGGCACAACCGGAGGAATCTCGCAACAATTTTTGACATTCTGGAATCCTCATGAAAAATGAGGAGGGTGGGTGAGTTTCCACGCAATTCCGAGACGTTGAAAAAGTTCGTGTACATCTTACCTCAAGTAGGCCCAAATGGCCTACATCCCCGTTCAGGGCACAAACGGAGGAATCTCGCAACAATTTTAGGAATTCTCGAATCCTCATGAAAAATGAGGCGGGTGGGAGAGATTCCAAGCAATTCCGAGACGTTGAAAAAGTTCGTGTACATCTGACCTCAAGTAGGCCCAAATGGCCTATGTGCCCGTTCAGGGCACAAACGGAGGACTCTCGCAACAATTTTTGACATTGTGGAATCCTCATGAAAAATGAGGAGGGTGGGTGAGTTTCCACGCAATTCCGAGACGTTGAAAAAGTTCGTGTACATCTTACCTCAAGTAGGCCCAAATGGCCTATCTGCCCGTTCAGGGCACAAACGGAGGAATCTCGCAACAATTTTAGGCATTCTGGAATCCTCATGAAAAATGAGGCGGGTGGGTGAGATTCCAAGCAATTCCGAGACGTTGAAAAAGTTCGTGTACATCTGACCTCAAGTAGGCCCAAATGGCCTATGTGCCCGATCAGGGCACAAACGGAGGTCTCTCGCAACAATTTTTGACATTGTGGAATCCTCATGAAAAATGAGGAGGGTGGGTGAGTTTCCACGCAATTCCGAGACGTTGAAAAAGTTCGTGTACATCTGACCTCAAGTAGGCCCAAATGGCCTATGTGCCCGTTCAGGGCACAAACGGAGGACTCTCGCAACAATTTTTGACATTCTGGAATCCTCATGAAAAATGAGGAGGGTGGGTGAGATTCCACGCAATTCCGAGACGTTGAAAAAGTTCGTGTACATCTTACCTCAAGTAGGCCCAAATGGCCTATGTGCCCGTTCGGGGCACAAACGGAGGAATCTCGCAACAATTTTAGGCATTCTGGAATCCTCATGAAAAATGAGGCGGGTGGGTGAGATTCCAAGCAATTCCGAGACGTTGAAAAAGTTCGTGTACATCTGACCTCAAGTAGGCCCAAATGGCCTATGTGCCCGTTCAGGGCACAAACGGAGGAATCTCGCAACAATTTTAGGCATTCTGGAATCCTCATGAAAAATGAGGCGGGTGGGTGAGATTCCAAGCAATTCCGAGACGTTGAAAAAGTTCGTGTACATCTGACCTCAAGTAGGCCCAAATGGCCTATGTGCCCGTTCAGGGCACAAACGGAGGACTCTCGCAACAATTTTTGACATTCTGGAATCCTCATGAAAAATGAGGCGGGTGGGTGAGATTCCACGCAATTCCGAGACGTTGAAAAAGTTCGTGTACATCTGACCTCAAGTAGGCCCAAATGGCCTATGTGCCGGTTCAGGGCACAAACGGAGGAATCTCGCAACAATTTTTGACATTCTGGAATCCTCATGAAAAATGAGGAGGGTGGGTGAGTTTCCACGCAATTCCGAGACGTTGAAAAAGTTCGTGTACATCTGACCTCAAGTAGGCCCAAATGGCCTATGTGCCCGTTCAGGGCACAAACGGAGGAATCTCGCAACAATTTTAGGCATTCTGGAATCCTCATGAAAAATGAGGCGGGTGGGTGAGATTCCAAGCAATTCCGAGACGTTGAAAAAGTTCGTGTACATCTGACCTCAAGTAGGCCCAAATGGCCTATGTGCCCGTTCAGGGCACAAACGGAGGACTCTCGCAACAATTTTTGACATTGTGGAATCCTCATGAAAAATGAGGCGGGTGGGTGAGTTTCCACGCAATTCCGAGACGTTGAAAAAGTTCGTGTACATCTGACCTCAAGTAGGCCCAAATGGCCTATGTGCCCGTTCAGGGCACAAACGGAGGACTCTCGCAACAATTTTTGACATTTGGAATCCTCATGAAAAATGAGGAGGGTGGGTGAGTTTCCACGCAATTCCGAGACGTTGAAAAAGTTCGTGTACATCTGACCTCAAGTAGGCCCAAATGGCCTATGTGCCCGTTCAGGGCACAAACGGAGGAATCTCGCAACAATTTTAGGCATTCTGGAATCCTCATGAAAAATGAGGCGGGTGGGTGAGATTCCAAGCAATTCCGAGACGTTGAAAAAGTTCGTGTACATCTGACCTCAAGTAGGCCCAAATGGCCTATGTGCCCGTTCAGGGCACAAACGGAGGAATCTCGCAACAATTTTTGACATTGTGGAATCCTCATGAAAAATGAGGAGGGTGGGTGAGATTCCACGCAATTCCGAGACGTTGAAAAAGTTCGTGTACATCTGACCTCAAGTAGGCCCAAATGGCCTATGTGCCCGTTCAGGGCACAAACGGAGGAATCTCGCAACAATTTTTGGCATTCTGGAATCCTCATGAAAAATGAGGCGGGTGGGTGAGATTCCAAGCAATTCCGAGACGTTGAAAAAGTTCGTGTACATCTCGACCTCAAGTAGGCCCAAATGGCCTATGTGCCCGTTCAGGGCACAAACGGAGGAATCTCGCAACAATTTTAGGCATTCTGGAATCCTCATGAAAAATGAGGCGGGTGGGTGAGATTCCAAGCAATTCCGAGACGTTGAAAAAGTTCGTGTACATCTGACCTCAAGTAGGCCCAAATGGCCTATGTGCCCGTTCAGGGCACAAACGGAGGAATCTCGCAACAATTTTTGGCATTCTGGAATCCTCATGAAAAATGAGGAGGGTGGGTGAGTTTCCACGCAATTCCGAGACGTTGAAAAAGTTCGTGTACATCTCGACCTCAAGTAGGCCCAAATGGCCTATGTGCCCGTTCGGGGCACAAACGGAGGAATCTCGCAACAATTTTAGGCATTCTGGAATCCTCATGAAAAATGAGGCGGGTGGGTGAGATTCCAAGCAATTCCGAGACGTTGAAAAAGTTCGTGTACATCTGACCTCAAGTAGGCCCAAATGGCCTATGTGCCCGTTCAGGGCACAAACGGAGGAATCTCGCAACAATTTTTGACATTCTGGAATCCTCATGAAAAATGAGGCAGGTGGGTGAGATTCCACGCAATTCCGAGACGTTGAAAAAGTTCGTGTACATCTGACCTCAAGTAGGCCCAAATGGCCTATGTGCCCGTTCGGGGCACAAACGGAGGAATCTCGCAACAATTTTAGGCATTCTGGAATCCTCATGAAAAATGAGGCGGGTGGGTGAGATTCCAAGCAATTCCGAGACGTTGAAAAAGTTCGTGTACATCTGACCTCAAGTAGGCCCAAATGGCCTATGTGCCCGTTCAGGGCACAAACGGAGGACTCTCGCAACAATTTTTGACATTGTGGAATCCTCATGAAAAATGAGGAGGGTGGGTGAGTTTCCACGCAATTCCGAGACGTTGAAAAAGTTCGTGTACATCTGACCTCAAGTAGGCCCAAATGGCCTATGTGCCCGTTCAGGGCACAAACGGAGGAATCTCGCAACAATTTTAGGCATTCTGGAATCCTCATGAAAAATGAGGCGGGTGGGTGAGATTCCAAGCAATTCCGAGACGTTGAAAAAGTTCGTGTACATCTGACCTCAAGTAGGCCCAAATGGCCTATGTGCCCGTTACGGGCACAAACGGAGGAGTCTCTCAACAGTTTTAGGCATTCTGGAATCCTCATGCAAAATGAGGCGGGTGGGTGAGTTTCCACGCAATTCCGAGACGTTGAAAAAGTTCGTGTACATCTGACCTCAAGTAGGCCCAAATGGCCTATGTGCCCGTTCAGGGCACAAACGGAGGACTCTCGCAACAATTTTTGACATTGTGGAATCCTCATGAAAAATGAGGAGGGTGGGTGAGTTTCCACGCAATTCCGAGACGTTGAAAAAGTTCGTGTACATCTGACCTCAAGTAGGCCCAAATGGCCTATGTGCCCGTTCAGGGCACAAACGGAGGAATCTCGCAACAATTTTTGACATTCTGGAATCCTCATGAAAAATGAGGAGGGTGGGTGAGATTCCACGCAATTCCGAGACGTTGAAAAAGTTCGTGTACATCTGACCTCAAGTAGGCCCAAATGGCCTATGTGCCCGTTCAGGGCACAAACGGAGGAATCTCGCAACAATTTTAGGCATTCTGGAATCCTCATGAAAAATGAGGCGGGTGGGTGAGATTCCAAGCAATTCCGAGACGTTGAAAAAGTTCGTGTACATCTGACCTCAAGTAGGCCCAAATGGCCTATGTGCCCGTTCAGGGCACAAACGGAGGACTCTCGCAACAATTTTTGACATTGTGGAATCCTCATGAAAAATGAGGAGGGTGGGTGAGTTTCCACGCAATTCCGAGACGTTGAAAAAGTTCGTGTACATCTGACCTCAAGTAGGCCCAAATGGCCTATGTGCCTGTTCATGGCACAATCGGAGGAATCTCGCAACAATTTTTGACATTATGGAATCCTCATGAAAAATGAGGCGGGTGGGTGAGATTCCAAGCAATTCCGAGACGTTGAAAAAGTTCGTGTACCTCAAGTAGGCCTAAATGGCCTATGTGCCCGTTCAGGGCACAACCGGAGGACTCTCGCAACAATTTTAGGCATTCTGGAATCCTCATGAAAAATGAGGCGGGTGGGTGAGTTTCCACGCAATTCCGAGACGTTGAAAAAGTTCGTGTACATCTGACCTCAAGTAGGCCCAAATGGCCTATGTGCCCGTTCAGGGGCACAAACGGAGGACTCTCGCAACAATTTTTGACATTCTGGAATCCTCATGAAAAATGAGGAGGGTGGGTGAGATTCCAAGCAATTCCGAGACGTTGAAAAAGTTCGTGTACATCTGACCTCAAGTAGGCCCAAATGGCCTATGTGCCCGTTCAGGGCACAAACGGAGGAATCTCGCAACAATTTTAGGCATTCTGGAATCCTCATGAAAAATGAGGCGGGTGGGTGAGATTCCAAGCAATTCCGAGACGTTGAAAAAGTTCGTGTACATCTGACCTCAAGTAGGCCCAAATGGCCTATGTGCCCGTTCAGGGCACAAACGGAGGAATCTCGCAACAATTTTTGACATTCTGGAATCCTCATGAAAAATGAGGAGGGTGGGTGAGTTTCCACGCAATTCCGAGACGTTGAAAAAGTTCGTGTACATCTGACCTCAAGTAGGCCCAAATGGCCTATGTGCCCGTTCAGGGCACAAACGGAGGAATCTCGCAACAATTTTTGACATTCTGGAATCCTCATGAAAAATGAGGCGGGTGGGTGAGATTCCAAGCAATTCCGAGACGTTGAAAAAGTTCGTGTACATCTGACCTCAAGTAGGCCCAAATGGCCTATGTGCCCGTTCAGGGCACAAACGGAGGACTCTCGCAACAATTTTTGACATTCTGGAATCCTCATGAAAAATGAGGCGGGTGGGTGAGATTCCACGCAATTCCGAGACGTTGAAAAAGTTCGTGTACATCTGACCTCAAGTAGGCCCAAATGGCCTATGTGCCCGTTCAGGGCACAAACGGAGGAATCTCGCAACAATTTTAGGCATTCTGGAATCCTCATGAAAAATGAGGCGGGTGGGTGAGATTCCAAGCAATTCCGAGACGTTGAAAAAGTTCGTGTACATCTGACCTCAAGTAGGCCCAAATGGCCTATGTGCCCGTTCAGGGCACAAACGGAGGAATCTCGCAACAATTTTTGGCATTCTGGAATCCTCATGAAAAATGAGGCGGGTGGGTGAGTTTCCAAGCAATTCCGAGACGTTGAAAAAGTTCGTGTACATCTGACCTCAAGTAGGCCCAAATGGCCTATGTGCCCGTTCGGGGGCACAAACGGAGGAATCTCGCAACAATTTTAGGCATTCTGGAATCCTCATGAAAAATGAGGCGGGTGGGTGAGATTCCAAGCAATTCCGAGACGTTGAAAAAGTTCGTGTACATCTGACCTCAAGTAGGCCCAAATGGCCTATGTGCCCGTTCAGGGCACAAACGGAGGAATCTCGCAACAATTTTTGACATTCTGGAATCCTCATGAAAAATGAGGAGGGTGGGTGAGTTTCCACGCAATTCCGAGACGTTGAAAAAGTTCGTGTACATCTGACCTCAAGTAGGCCCAAATGGCCTATGTGCCCGTTCAGGGCACAAACGGAGGAATCTCGCAACAATTTTTGACATTGTGGAATCCTCATGAAAAATGAGGCGGGTGGGTGAGATTCCAAGCAATTCCGAGACGTTGAAAAAGTTCGTGTACATCTGACCTCAAGTAGGCCCAAATGGCCTATGTGCCCGTTCAGGGCACAAACGGAGGAATCTCGCAACAATTTTTGACATTCTGGAATCCTCATGAAAAATGAGGAGGGTGGGTGAGTTTCCACGCAATTCCGAGACGTTGAAAAAGTTCGTGTACATCTGACCTCAAGTAGGCCCAAATGGCCTATGTGCCCGTTCAGGGCACAAACGGAGGAATCACGCAACAATTTTAGGCATTCTGGAATCCTCATGAAAAATGAGGAGGGTGGGTGAATTTCCAAGCAATTCCGAGACGTTGGAAAAGTTCGTGTACATCTGACCTCAAGTAGGCCCAAATGGCCTATGTGCCCGTTCAAGGCACAAACGGAGGAATCTCTCAAGAATTTTAGGCATTCTGGAATCCTCATGAAAAATGAGGCGGGTGGGTGAGATTCCAAGCAATTCCGAGACGTTGAAAAAGTTCGTGTACATCTGACCTCAAGTAGGCCCAAATGGCCTATGTGCCCGTTCAGGGCACAAACGGAGGAATCTCGCAACAATTTTTGACATTCTGGAATCCTCATGAAAAATGAGGCGGGTGGGTGAGTTTCCACGCAATTCCGAGACGTTGAAAAAGTTCGTGTACATCTGACCTCAAGTAGGCCCAAATGGCCTATGTGCCCGTTCAGGGCACAAACGGAGGAATCTCGCAACAATTTTTGACATTCTGGAATCCTCATGAAAAATGAGGCGGGTGGGTGAGATTCCAAGCAATTCCGAGACGTTGAAAAAGTTCGTGTACATCTGACCTCAAGTAGGCCCAAATGGCCTATGTGCCCGTTCAGGGCACAAACGGAGGACTCTCGCAACAATTTTTGACATTCTGGAATCCTCATGAAAAATGAGGAGGGTGGGTGAGATTCCAAGCAATTCCGAGACGTTGAAAAAGTTCGTGTACATCTGACCTCAAGTAGGCCCAAATGGCCTATGTGCCCGTTCAGGGCACAAACGGAGGAATCTCGCAACAATTTTAGGCATTCTAGAATCCTCATGAAAAATGAGGCGGGTGGGTGAGATTCCAAGCAATTCCGAGACGTTGAAAAAGTTCGTGTACATCTGACCTCAAGTAGGCCCAAATGGCCTATGTGCCCGTTCAGGGCACAAACGGAGGAATCTCGCAACAATTTTAGGCATTCTGGAATCCTCATGAAAAATGAGGCGGGTGGGTGAGATTCCAAGCAATTCCGAGACGTTGAAAAAGTTCGTGTACATCTGACCTCAAGTAGGCCCAAATGGCCTATGTGCCCGTTCAGGGCACAAACGGAGGAATCTCGCAACAATTTTTGGCATTCTGGAATCCTCATGAAAAATGAGGCGGGTGGATGAGATTTCCACGCAATTCCGAGACGTTGAAAAAGTTCGTGTACATCTGACCTCAAGTAGGCCCAAATGGCCTATGTGCCCGTTCAGGGCACAAACGGAGGACTCTCGCAACAATTTTTGACATTGTGGAATCCTCATGAAAAATGAGGCGGGTGGGTGAGATTCCAAGCAATTCCGAGACGTTGAAAAAGTTCGTGTACATCTGACCTCAAGTAGGCCCAAATGGCCTATGTGCCCGTTCAGGGCACAAACGGAGGACTCTCGCAACAATTTTTGACATTCTGGAATCCTCATGAAAAATGAGGAGGGTGGGTGAGATTCCAAGCAATTCCGAGACGTTGAAAAAGTTCGTGTACATCTGACCTCAAGTAGGCCCAAATGGCCTATGTGCCCGTTCAGCGCACGAACAGAGGAATCTCGCAACAATTTTAGGCATTCTCGAATCCTCATGAAAAATGAGGAGGGATGGGGAGTTTCCACGCAATTCCGAGACGTTGAAAAAGTTCGTGTACATCTGACCTCAAGTAGGCCCAAATGGCCTATGTGCTCGTTCAGCGCAAAAACGGAGCAATCTCGCAACAATTTTAGGCATTCTTGAATCCTATTGAAAAATGAGGAGGGTGGGTGAGTTTCCAAGCAATTCCGAGACGTTGAAAAAGTTCGTGTACATCTGACCTCAAGTAGGCACAAATGGCCTATGTGCCGTTCAGGGCACAAACGGAGGACTCTCGCAACAATTTTTGACATTGTGGAATCCTCATGAAAAATGAGGCGGGTGGGTGAGTTTCCACGCAATTCCGAGACGTTGAAAAAGTTCGTGTACATCGTACCTCAAGTAGGCCCAAATGGCCTATGTGCCCGTTCAGCGCACAAACGGAGGACTCTGGGAACAATTTTTGACATTGTGGAATCCTCATGAAAAATGAGGCGGGTGGGTGAGATTCCATGCAATTCCGAGACGTTGAAAAAGTTCGTGTACATCTGACCTCAAGTAGGCCCAAATGGCCTATGTGCCGGTTCAGCGCACAAACGGAGGACTCTCGCAACAATTTTTGACATTCTGGAATCCTCATGAAAAATGAGGAGGGTGGGTGAGTTTCCACGCAATTCCGAGACGTTGAAAAAGTTCGTGTACATCTTACCTCAAGTAGGCCCAAATGGCCTATGTGCCCGTTCAGGGCACAAACGGAGGAATCTCGCAACAATTTTAGGCATTCTGGAATCCTCATGAAAAATGAGGCGGGTGGGTGAGATTCCAAGCAATTCCGAGACGTTGAAAAAGTTCGTGTACATCTGACCTCAAGTAGGCCCAAATGGCCTATGTGCCAATTCAGGGCACAAACGGAGGAATCTCGCAACAATTTTATGCATTCTGGGATCCTCATGAAAAATGAGGCAGGTGGGTGAGATTCCAAGCAATTCCGAGACGTTGAAAAAGTTCGTGTACATCTGACCTCAAGTAGGCCCAAATGGCCTATGTGCCCGTTCAAGGCACAAACGGAGGACTCTCGCAACAATTTTTGACATTCTGGAATCCTCATGAAAAATGAGGAGGGTGGGTGAGTTTCCACGCAATTCCGAGACGTTGAAAAAGTTCGTGTACATCTGACCTCAAGTAGGCCCAAATGGCCTATGTGCCCGTTCAAGGCACAACCGGAGGACTCTTGCAACAATTTTTGACATTATGGAATCCTCATGAAAAATGAGGCGGGTGGGTGAGATTCCAAGCAATTCCGAGACGTTGAAAAAGTTCGTGTACATCTGACCTCAAGTAGGCCCAAATGGCCTATGTGCCCGTTCAGGGCACAAACGGAGGACTCTCGCAACAATTTTTGACATTCTGGAATCCTCATGAAAAATGAGGAGGGTGGGTGAGTTTCCACGCAATTCCGAGACGTTGAAAAAGTTCGTGTACATCTCACCTCAAGTAGGCCCAAATGGCCTATGTGCCCGTTCAGGGCACAAACGGAGGAATCTCGCAACAATTTTAGGCATTCTGGAATCCTCATGAAAAATGAGGAGGGTGGGTGAGATTCCAAGCAATTCCGAGACGTTGAAAAAGTTCGTGTACATCTGACCTCAAGTAGGGCCAAATGGCCTATGTGCGCGTTCAGGGCACAAATGGAGGACTCTCGCAACATGTTTTGACATTGTGGAGTCCTCATGAAAAATGAGGAGGGTGGGTGAGTTTCCACGCAATTTCGAGACGTTTAAATAGTTCGTGCACATCCTACCTCAAGTAGGCCCAAATGTTTATCTGCCCGTTCTGGGAACAAACGGAGGAATCTCGCAACAATTTTAGGCATTCTGGAATCCACATGAAAAATGAGGAGGGTGGATGAGTTCCAAGCAATTCCGAGACGTTGAAAAAGTTCGTGTTCATCCGACTTCAAGTAGGCCCTAATGGCCTATGTTGCCGTTCAGGGCCCAAACGGAGGAATGTAGCATTAATTTTAAGCATTCTGGAATTCTCAGGAAAAATGAGGAGGGTGCGTGAGTTTCCAAACAATTCCGAGACGTTGAAAAAGTTTGTGTACATCTGACCTCAAGTTGGCTCAAATGGCCTATTTTCCCGTTCAGGGCCCAAACGGAGGAATCTCGCAACAATTTTAGGCATTCAATCAAAAAATAAGGAGGGTGGAGGAATCTCTGCAACAATTTTGTATTCATTCTGCCCAAAACGTGGGGTCCTCATGAAAAATCTGCTGATTCTTGCATTTTCTGGGCAGTGAGGCTGATTTCACATCAATCGGATTTTTGTGGAATTAATTAAAAATCTTTGAAGTCAGACCAAAATTTCTGGAAAATTCTGGTGTTGGGCGAAATTTATGGTGTTTGAAGTAAAGTTTGTATATGTGATTGAAAGTGTGATATTTTGCTGTAATATAGGGCTATAACACGTGTGGAACATATTTCAAACACCGGGGAAGAGTTTACTGTTTTCAAGGAGTGCCAGGTAGTAACTATTAACTCGCATACTCTATGTTACTCTCGTATGTGTGTTGTATCATGATTGAGGATTCGGGCTGTAGTGCCTAGTGGACTGTGTGTTCTTAGGTCACTGCTGAACTTCGAGGTATGTGAGGCTGTAGTACCTATTAGACTGTGTGTCCTTAGGTTGCTGCTGAAGCCTGAGGCATGTTGGGCTGTAGTGCCTAAAGGACTATGTCCTTAGGTCACTGCTGAAGTCCAAGGTATGTGAGGTAGGTAGAGCCTATGTGACTGTGTGTTCATAGGTTCCTACTGAGGCCTCTTGCGGTAGGTGCTTAGGGTCTGCAGCCCTGGCTACTGAGGCCCCTTAGCGCTACTGGTTCCGGGGGCTTGTTTTGATCTGGCAGTCTTGCGGTTTGTGGTACATGCCATGTTTGTTTTCCTGATTGTGATTTGCATTACATGCATTGCATACATATTGTATATGAGTTTAATAGTTACTCTGGGTTCAATTTTGAACTCCAGACTGTTTAAAAGAATACAGGTATTAGTTCTAAGCTGTTCAAGAACAAGGAGGTAAGGGCATGGTGTGGAAGACTAAAGAAATAAGGGATGCCCTATTATTTTTGTACTTTAGTATTTAGGATAACTATATAATTTACTACTGTTCAATACTTATTTTTGGATGATTGTACCCTTAACCCTACGGGTATTACTTTATGTTTTTGTATGTACCTTTACCAGTATAGTGTAGTTGTTCAAACCAATCATATGCTCTACCACGCACACTCTGATGTTTGTTAAAAGGGAATAGTTAACAAAGGAAAGGTATTAAGAAAAAGGATACCTCTAACCCGCCACCCGAAAGGGCGAGGACGGTAGGGGTGTAACAGGCTCAAATATTCACCACCCCGATCAAATCAAAGTGCTTTAATTATTTTGCCAAGTTGGTTTTTCACTTCATTTGGGAATGTTTTGAACATTTCAAAAGATTCAGACTTATGTTTCATTAAATAGATATATCCATACCTACTAAAATCATCCATAAATGTAATGAAGTACATATAACCTCCTCTGGCAGATGTATTCATTGGTCCATATACATCAATATGTATGAGGCCCAATAAATCAGTGGCCTTCTCACTATGCCTAGTAAAAGGTGCCTTTGTCATCTTTCCCAATAAACAAGACTTACATGTTTCAAATGATTCAAAATCAAATGAGTTAAGAAGTCCATCTTGATGGAATTTTGAAATGTGTTTCTCATTTATATGGCCTAGACGACAATGCCATAGGTAGGTTAGATTCAAATCATTTGACTTGATCCTTTTGGTAGCTATGTCATAGATATGTCCATTATTAGGATGTTCTAATTTCAGTAAATAATAACCAACATGCAAATCACCATCATCATAAAAAATGTCATTACGATAAATAGAACATTTACCATTCCTAGTAATGGAAGTATAACCTTCCTTATCCAAATAAGAAAGAGAAACAATTTTACTACTCAAAGCAGGAACATAAAAGCAATTGTTCAAATTTAACAAAAGCCCACTGGGCAAAACTAATTCATAAGTTCCTACGGCTAAAGCAGCAACTCTTGCTCGGTTTCCAACTCGTAGGTCCACTTCGCCCTTCTTCAACTTTCTACTATCCTTGAGACCTTGCACATTTATGCAAATGTGAGAACCACATGCAATATCTAATACCCATGTAGAGGAAGTAGAAAAATGAATGTCTATAACATAAATACCTGAGTAAATACCCTTTTGGGTCCCTGGAAAAAAACACGGACCCCATTTTGGTCCCTCACGCAAAGAAATGCCCTTTTAGTCCCTGAAAAGGACGAATAAGGGTCGATTTGTGAACATTTTGGTCCCTCACAAATTTCCAAAAAGCCCTTTTTAGTCCATAAAAAAAATCTCATTTTAGTCCCTAGGGACGAAAATGGGGTCCGTGTTTTTTGTCGAGGACCCAAAAGGGTATTTACTCTAAATACCTGAAGAGATAGCCCTGCTATCCTTCTTCTTTTTCAGATCTTCAAGGTAGAGTTTGCAGTTCCTCTTCCAATGACCAAGTTCATTGCAGAAGAAGCAGACCCTGTCCTTCAGAGGCTTTGCCTTCTTGGCTGCAGGCTTAGTTTCGGGCCTGTTTGACTCTTTGGTCTTACCAGCTGAGCCATTACCCTTTCTTTTGCCCTTGCCTTTCTTTTTCATACCCTTTTCTTTCTGAACCATCAAAAAAGTGTTAGGCCTCTTCTTAACTCTCTGCTCAGCAGTTTTGAGCATCCCATGTAGTTTAGAAATTGATTTCTCCATGTTGTTCATGTTGTAGTTTATGACAAACTGGTCATAACTTTCTGGGAGTGAGTTCAAGATCAAATCTGTAGCTAACTCCTGGCTCATGGGAAATCCAAGCCTCTCAAGGTGATCAATGTAGCCTTTAAATTTCAACACATGAGGACTAACTGATGCACCTTCAGCCATCTTGCAGGAATGTAAGGCCTTTGTGGTCTCATACCTCTCTTGCCCTGCTTGTTGCTGGAACATTTCCTTGAGATGGACAATCATCTCATAAGCCTCCATATGTTCTAGATCTCTTTAGAGCTCTGGAACCATAGTGGCAAGCATCATGCATCCTACATCCACAGAGTCATCCTTATGCTTCGTGTAAGCATCTCTCTGAGCTCTTGGAGCATTGGCTGCAGGCTCGTCAGGAATGGGTTGATCGAGGACATACACCTTTCTTCGTGCTTGAGAACAATTCTCAAATTCCTAAACCAGTCAAGAAAGTTTGTCCTTCTCAAGGACTTATCACAGTGATAGTGTAGCAGTATTACTAGTTGACATGATTCTACAATAAAATATGCAAAGTTGGTTAGTAATCTCCCACTGAATTAACAACCCTCAATATAATTAGTGGGCTAAGATCCATGTTTGGCTTAAATTTAAGTCTGCTTTGGTAGGACGCTTAAAGTCAAGTTATTTAGGTAGGCAACCTCTTTGCCAATTACATCATATGTAACTCTTGGATCTTTATGGGATTCGATCATCGCATGACCTGGCACGTTTAATCCCATCTAATGCCTTGAGATCCAAAACTGTTTTGTTAATCTCAATTAAGTCAAAACAATCATGAATGTTGTGAGTATCACCATTACTCACGCTTGTCTCACCAAGATAACTCAAGCGCATCCACTTTGGTGGTTCTTGCAAATGAGCAATCTAGGTTTTGACAAGTATTCATTGATTGACGGCATTACGACTTAAGATTTTATTTAGAGGGTTTAACCAATTAATTCTATTTATATGAATGCAGTGATAGTTGTATCTCATACAAATAACACATAAATGCATAAGTAAACATGCAATGATCTAATCAAAAGCATAATTAAAATGTGACACAACATGGCTCTCCTAACCTAAAATCCTCTCAAGCCAATGAGAGGACTTCTCTAAATAAGAAAAAGAAAATTACATTAGGAGAAACCTCGTTTAAACATACGAGGGGAGTGAGATGAGAAGAGAATGTACATAGAGAATATTTAGAGAAAAGGCATGGCACGTAGGCCATATTTAAACATTACAACCCTTGTAAAAACTAGAGCCATGTTGTTCACCATACCCAAACAACTTTGAAAGTAAACCACAACAAGTGTTAATTCATACAATATGAAAGAAACAGAGAGTGTCATGATTAAGTTATATCGCGCTACGAATAGTTAGCTATGACGTTGTTCTGTGTTGCAATCTGAACACTTCAGAAGGCTACATAAAACAGCATCGTCAAAGCCTTCTTCATAAAGCTTTTGGATCCGACGGCATTGATCTGTGTTGCAATCTGAACACTTCAGAAGACAACACAAAACAGTGTCGTCCTACCCTTATAAGAACGTAACCTTAACGTGACCCGAACATATAAGAACATAAACTGAATTTAAGCGCATACAAATATTCGGTTTAGCATATATATATCTCATATATAACGCATGTATAAGAACATGAACCCAATTTAAATGCACAATTGATCTGGCTCTCATACCACTGTTGGGATTCGAACAAGTAGCGGAAGAGATTTATCAAAATAAATTTCAAATCCCAATGGAGGATCTTTCAACGGCGTTTAAATTAGAGTAGTCAAGACCGTACCTTTCTTCTGTATGCATTTTAATCGATCACTAGGAACCAACTGAACGAACCAGCTCCCTCTACCGGTATCCACAAGAATAGAACTCCAACACAGGCAGCGTGCTAACGCCTCTAACTTTTCTCTGTATCCTCTGGGGTTTTCTCTCTTGCAACAAGATGATGGTTTCTTAGGATTAGGTTAAAGATAGGAGGAGCAAGATCATTGAAACCTTGCCTTTCTATGGATGGTGTCTTTTCCTCTCTAAACCTTTGGTAAAGACCGAAATTTAGAGAGCATAAGCATCTTGTTTTTCTCTTAGAAAAACGTGCAGGAAAAAGGCACACCAAAAGTCAGCACTTTATAAGAGTCTAACCCTAATTTAAGTGCTTACAAGAAAGGCCCAATTCAAGCTTGAATTGGAAATTCCAAATCACAACGAATTAAATTCATATATTGATTGATTGAATTTAAAATGATGAATCACATTCATATCTTAATTGATTGATTGCATCAATCATTTAAGATAATGGATCATATTTATTTCTTGATTGATTGATTGAGTCAACCATTTAAGATGATGGTTCACATTTATACTTTAATTGAATAATAATTTAAGATTATGAATCATATTCATATCTTAAACTAAAATTCAAAATCATTTTTAATTCAATCATCATTTATTATTCCTACTATCTTCATCCAATCATTATTGGATCTTTATATATATATATATATATATATATATATATATATATATATATATATATATATATATATAGATAATTCAGAATTATCTAATATAATCTAATAATCATTTATTATAAAAGATAATTCTGAATTATCTAATAGATATATATACACACACACATACACATATATATCCATCCTCCTTAGATTAAACATTGTATTCATTAAATCTTAGACATAGCTTAGATTCAATGAATCTGGACATTATAGCTCGTGTTGGGCTATTCTTGTGTGCGACCCTGTAGGCCCACATGAAATGTGCAGTGGGCAAACACTGTACCACCCACAAGTCGCAAGCGGCCTCTAGCAAGACATTACGACTACCCAATTCATATGAGGATTGATGATATGATGCAACCTATCATACAACCTAGCCACGTCCCTTTTGCCACGCGATAATTTGGTCAAGGATGAAGCATGGATAGTGTCATCCTCCTGTTCTTGACCATTACTTTATCGATTCTTAAGTAGTCTAACAATTGAAATAGAAACTCCTTTCCATTGTAGTATGGCCATACTTTTCTCATACTTACTCATTGAGGGGCCCAGTATTATCTCTCTACAAATGTGAGGGACAAATCTCATCTTGACCATTCACATTTCTCTATATAAAAACAACTAATCCCGATCAAATCCTTTATCATCACCTAGTCAAAGGTGACTTTTGACTAGGTCAAAGATTAGCGACTCTTATGTAGGAATCCATGATGATCTCAGGTCAAAGCATTGTGATGTTGTTATACATGAGATAAGCTTATGACTTAATCCATGCAGCTTTCTCATAGTGGGTCGGTCCAGCACCCTGTACCCTTACAAGTGCCTAAGACTTTGATTTGTATCTCCATACCTTATCAAAGTCATACTGGTCTTATTTCATCTTTGCTCCCGCATAGATGACCGACCAGGGACATTTAGGACAATCTTTATGATACATCCAAGGATACAGTCATCATGATAAACATGCAAATGATATGATAACAAAATGGAGAAATACTTTAAATAACAATAATGTTTAAAGTACAATGATTGGCCCTTAGGGCATAATTTCCAACACCCACAACCTTGAGATTCTTACAATGATTGATAATCAATGTTAAACTCTCTAAAAGAGCATATATAATAAACGTTGAAGTTCAATGTATCAAAAGATACTTTACAAATGAGTAGAAATCACTAAATGCAAATAACACTTGATAGCTTTTCATTTTCTATATTCTAGTTCTTGTTGAGAATTGAATGCTTCAGCTTATATATGTTGGAAGCATTAAATGACCATTGGAATCATTAATGTAACCATTGGAGACATTAATGTTGTTGTTGGTTTGCAACTAGGTCCATTGTCTCTCTTGGTTTGAGTTAATCCAGGTGCTCAAACGTTCTTGTTGACTTTCCTTGAAATAAATCCGTTGGATGATATGGCTTCTTGATAAGGAAAGAAAACATTTAAACCATTACAACGTCTAGAGAATGATTTGCCAAAAGGGTGCTAAGTTTCCTAGACCAGCAATAAATGTTCTGACATCATCTTTTGCTTTAACCTTAACCTTCATTCTAATACTCATTTGATCATCTGAAACTCACTAACAAACTGATTAAACATAGTTAGGAATAGTAATAAGTGATGATAAGAAGTATCTAGATCATTCATGAAGATTTTGCAAATTCGAGAAACTTGATTTCAAAACAGAGCGCTTTAAACTGGAGTTTGTTCAAACAAATTGGAGTTTGTAATATCTCACTCAAGTTTCAAACTCGAGTTTAATTACACAAACTCGAGTTTAGTTCTTTTTGAAAATGACCATCACGATTGAGCTTTCAAGAACACTTTGAACAAGATGCAAACTCAAGTCATTAAGAGACAAACTCGAGTTTGGGACTTTTTGAAATGAAAACAAGATTAAGTCTACCAAGCTCAAACTGGAGTTTTCTTAAGTTCAAAATATAGTGAAAATCTCTCGACCTGCCACAAACTGGAGTTTAATAAGTCTAACTCGAGTTTGCTTAAAAGATAGAATTCTTTGAAAAAGCTCTCGGCTTAGCGCAAACTAAAGTTTGATATTTTAAACCTGGGTTTGTTTAAGATGGAAAATAATTTAAAACTTTCGGCCAAGCACTAACTCGAGTTTGATATATTGAACTCGAGTTTAGTTAAGTTCAAAAATCATTGAAAGCTCTCAGTCTGATAGAAACTCGAGTTTGCCAAAACTGACTCGAGTTTACTTTAACATGTAAAAACTTTGAGTTCTCTCGGTTTGACATAAACTCAAGTTTTCCAATACTAACTCAAGTTTAGCTAAGTTTAAATAACTTGAGCTACTCTCTATCAAGTTCAAACTCAAGTTTGACAATTCTAAACTCGATTTTACCTTTGACAGTAAGTTTTCAACTTTACCAAAGACAAACTTCAATTAAGTTCACAATTGTCAATTATTATCAAAACACATAGAGAACTAACAAGGAAGAGTTGGGATGGATGAGGATGACCATAGTGCTACAAACAGGGACCTTAAGTCAGATTCTAAGAATTGTTCTGATTGGCTTTTATAGGTGCACTGCCAAAAAATTGAACTATCTTTTCATCTTGGCGAACATCTTTTCATACTCTCATTTCATAATTTCATTTGTCTTTTTCCCCTCCTCTTTTATTAATCTGTGGTTCTTTTTCAGTGTCTAGGCATCGGACTCTCATGAATGTATTTGACTAAGCTCCCGTGGTTGATAAGGAAGCATTTGTAGCCTCTAATGCATTGATCATTGGTGATGTTCAAGTTGGGCAGGGTTCCTCCATATGGTATGGATGTGTCCTGAGATGTAAATTTCACCATCATCAAAGCTCTTAAGTTACCTAAAATTTTAGCTCCTTGATACCTCAATCTATTATTTAATTTGATTGGATATTCTCCTTGGTTCTTTGATTTGGCTTCTTGGTATGGTATAATTGGAGTTACTGTTGGAAATTATGCCCTAGGGGCCAATCATTGTACTTTAAACATTATTGTTATTTAAAGTATTTCTCCATTATGTTATCATATCATTTGCATGTTTATTATGATGATTGTATCCTTGGATGTATCATAAAGATTGTCCTAAATGTCCCTGGTCAGTCATCTATGCGAGAGCAAAGATGAAATAAGACCAGTATGACTTTGATAAGGTATGGAGATACAAATCAAAGACTTAGGCACTTGTAAGAGTACAAGGTGCTGGACCGACCCACTGTGAGAAAGTTGCATGGATTAAGTCATAAGCTTATCTCATGTATAACCACGTCACAATACCCTTTGACTTGAGATCATCATGGATTCCTACATGAGATTCGCTAATCTTTGACCTAGTCAAAAGTAACCTTTGACCGAGTGATGATAAAGGCTTCGATCGGGATTAGTGGTCTTCATGCAGAGGAACGTGAATGGTCAAGATGGGATTTGTCCCTCACATTTGTAGAGAGATATTACTGGGTCCCTCAATGAGCAAGTCTGAGAAATGTATGGCCATACTACGATGGAAAAGAGTTTCCATTTCAATTGTTAGACTACTCAAGAATCGAGAAAGTAATGGTCAAGAATAGGAGGATGACACTATTCATGCTTCATCCTTAACCAAATTATCACGTGACAAAAGGGACGTGGCATGGTTGTATGATAGGTTGCATCGTATCATCGATCCTCATATGAATTGGGTAGTCGTAATGTCTTGGTAGAGGCCGCTTGTGACTTGTGGGCTGGTATAATGTTGGCCCGCTGCCAATTTCATGTGGGCCTACAGGGTCGCACACAAGAATAGCCCAATACGAGCTATAATGTCCAGATTCATTAAATCTAAGATATGTCTAAGATTTAATGAATACAACGTTTAATCTAGGGAGGATGGATATATATGTATATATATAATATAAATTCAAAAGATTAAGTTATAAAAGATAATTGAATTATCTAATATATATATATATATATATATATATAAAGATCCAATAATGTTTGGATGAAGATAGGAGGAATAATAAATGATGATTGAATTAAAAATGATTTTGAATTTTAGTTTAAGATATGAATGTGATTCATCATCTTAAATTATTATTCAATTAAAATATAAATGTGATCTATCATCTTGAATGGTTGACTCAATCAATCAAGAAATAAATGTGATCCATTATCTTAAATGTTTGATGCAATCAATCAATTAAGATATGAATGTCATTCATCATCTTAAATTCAATCAATCAATCAATATATGAATTTAATTCATTGTGATTTGGAATTTCCAATTCAAGCTTGGATTGGGCATTTCTTGTAAGCACTTAAATTATGGTTAGACTCTTATAAAGTGCTGATTTTTGGTGTGCCTGGGGGTAGCACGTTTTTCTAGGAGACAAACAAGATGCCTTATACTCTCTAAATTTCGGTCTTCACCGAGGTTTAGAAACAAAAAGGCGACATCCACAAGGGCAAGGTTCCAATGATCTTGCTCCTCCTATCCATAACCTAATTCCAAGAAACCTTCACCTTCTTGAAAGAGAAAACCCTGGAGGATACAGAGAAAGACGTTGGAGGCGCTAGCACGCTGCCTGTGTTGAGGTCCTGTTCATGTGGACACCAGTAGAGGGAGCTAGTTCATTCAGTTGGCTCTTAGTGATCGATCAAGATGCATTCGGAAGAAAGGTACAATTCTGACTACTCTAATTTAAAAGCCATTGATAGATCCTCCATTGGGATTCAAAATTTATTTTGATAAATTTCATCCACTGCTTGTTGGAATCCTAACAGTTACTAGTACTGAAAAGGGGAGTATGGTTAGAAGGTTGGGTTGGAAATAAAATATGATTCATTTGTTTGGTAGAAGTGAAAATTGATTTTGTATCTAAGGTTTATGCTTCGATGGATGGGTTACTTGTCATTTATACCTCAACTACTTTTTAATTAAAAAGAAAAATACATTGTCTTTATGTAACCTCTTACTATGCTTGGTAAGTACATGAGATTGTTTGGTACATAAGTCTAATACACACCCTATTAAATGTGTGTTTACATAATATGGAATTTTAACATGGGTTAAGTAGCAATTTTGCCCCGAAAGTACACGCCTAGGAGCAATGTTTCCCTAGAAGTTTTTTTGGTCTCAATGTCGCCCCAGAAGTTCTTAAATGTAGCAATGTTGCTCTCAACTAACGGCGAGACTAACAGACTTCTGCCACATAGAATAACTTGACACGTCGAACGCCATGCGGGTGAGCCGAGTTCACATGTGGACCCCACACCACCACCTCATCATCTTCTTCCTTCCCTTCCCTTCTTCCTCCTTCCTCGTCGTTAGAGCCCAACCACCACCGACACAACTCTTCCTCCTTATCCTGTACAAATATGGGCTTACCAAAGCACCACTATTCTTAAATATGTGTGATTGCAATTGACATCTGTAAAGCAAGTAGAACTACATATTTTTTTCCCTCCACCATCCCTTGTTCAAGTAACTTCAAACAAAGCTAAACAGAGGATCTAGTGGTGAGTGTTCTGGTAGCGCAACAAAAATAGCATGCTCCTTCAGATGTTTTCTAATAAGCTGTTTTAACAAAATAATAATAATAATTTATCATCTTTGAACTTCTCAGAACAACGTATGCAATACAAATAAATAGTTCTTGTCGTTTCATTTTCAAAAGTTAAACTCCACAAATTTTTAGTAAAAAATGGTGCATGAAAATAAAGGACCAGAGGATTCAAGAGATTCATAGCTAACTTCAAGATGTAAAGGGAAGAAAAATAAAAAAGTGGCACTCTACCAACAAAATACCAAGGTAAAATAAAATTGTGGCAGTGATATAATTTTTTTTAAAAAAACTAACACATCCTTCTTAGTATCTGTATGTTTTAAGGCTGCACAAATGGGACTTGCAGTGATATAAAGAAACTAACACATTCTTCTTCAAAACTTTTATTATGTAAGCAGCAATATTTTAATAAGAGACCAAATCAAAGCAATGAAAACAACATTACACAACAAAAGAAGGAAAAGAGGGGGAATTTGTGACTCAACCATATATGAGATGTATGCTAAGCTTGTAGAAGAGTCCAACACAGCTTAGCATGCTTAAACTTCTCTGCAAGAGCTATGAGAAGCCTTCACGCTCAATTAAATCACTTTTAAGAAATCAGTACTAGTTATACCATTTTTGTGCTAGTTCAAGGCAACGAATTAAACTTTTCCAAATTAGTTAAAGAATAATTGATTCTAAAAGTTGCTACAAGGTCAAGCTCTATACGTGTATTAATGCCTGCAAGTCATGACAGCAAAAATAGCGTGAAAAAGAAATAATAGATGGTAAAATCTAAACAGACGTCTCAGATCTCCATGTCCTTCTCCTTCTCACATGTGTTTCACTCAACAAAACTACACTAGAGTGTGAAAATGCCATCTTGACACTCAAGTGTGATGTTCTTTCTTACCGTGATGTTCTTCTTACCACACAACACACACTGGAGTGTGTAGATCTCACACTCGAGTGTACACTCGAGTGTGAGATTTTCACATTCTAGTGTCCACGGAACCACAATGCACGGAGTGTGTCAAAAGTGTACACTGAAGTGGAGTGTGATAACATTACACTCGAGTGTGACATTATACACTCCAGTGTGATAACTGATCCACAGGTTCCATAGTATAAATTTTTTATACTATTTAAAATTTAAAAATGGATTTCTAATTTCTACATATCAATTTCATTTTTCTATTTAATTTCTGAATTTCAAATAGGAATATTGATTATTATTATAAGATTTCAATATTTTATTATTAATTTAAATAAATAATTATCATCAAGTATTCAAATAGAAAAGAAAATGAAATATTTTTTCTTATATTTTATTAGAATATTAAAATGAAATAAAAAAAAATCAGTTATCACACTGGATGTGATAACATCATACTCGAGTGTATGCTCGAGTGTGATAGAATCACACACTCCAGTGCTGTCCATTTTATAGCACACCCACCGTATACAGAACTCCTTCCATCTCCAAATGCCAAAACCCCAAGACACCTAAGACACAGCGCCATCGACCTCGGTTTCACTATCTTAGGCGCATCACCTCCTTGGACGGACTCGGTTTCACTGATCTTGCCTCGTTGTATGTCCTTGTTCACGATCTCAGGCGCCGTCGACCTCGGTTTGTTTCTGGTGTGTCTTCTTCTTCTTCTTCTTTTTGTAATTTCATGGCAATGTTCCTAATTTCTGGCGTTCCTCGGTAATTTTTGGTGTCCCTTTATTAATTAACGACAATGCAATCATTTCAAATTGAGAGCTGGAAAAGTATTCTTTTTCGTCAATCACTTAGCTATAATAGCTAGTTTAGCTGAGTAATCAAAGTATCTGATAATTTGAATAATTGAATCAGCTGTACATAAGATCTAAAATAGGTTTTAAGTAAGGGGATGGGAGTAATAAAAGATGGATCAGCATTGTCTATCAAAATGTCTTTTTTCTTCATTAGTGAAACCTGTTAATTATCCCAGAGAGGCAGAGACCTTGACAACAATTCACACGTCTGGTTACTAACCGTAAGAGGCTAATGTTGTATACTGTAGCTATGGTTGTATGAATTATATGTATTACGCAATGCTAGGATTTTTTTTTTTAAGGGAAAAAAAGAAGAAGAAGAAGAAACTTTCTCGAGTTAGCTATTGTTATTTTCTCATGTTTGCACTATTTGGTTGATTTCATTGGAAATATTGACAACATATTCTGAAGCAGTTGTTGATAATTGAATATTATTTCACTTATTTGTATCTCTTGGTTAATAATTTAGGAATGTTTAATTGATAAATAATGGGTTTTATTACTTAATTGGGTTTAAGCTTTTAATTGGATTTAATTCATTTATATTATTAAATTCCAGATTTACAGTGATTTAGTATTTTCGCCATAGCTTTTGATCTAGATATCCGATTAGCCTGATTCTTCTTCTTTTTTTAGATGATTCAGAGAGCTGCAATTGTTATGAAGACTCGGAAGGCTGATTCGGACAAGAAGATGGACGAAATTGGAGCTAAAGACAGACGAGTTTTTCTGGATTTTTATTTTGCCCGAATTTTGTAATAAAAGATCAATTATTAGAGGTTTCCTATTTATTAAAGGATTCCTATTCTTAGAGGTTTCCTATTTATTATAGGTTTCCTATTCTTAGAGATTTCTTATTATTAGAGGTTTCCTATTCTTAGTGGTTTCCTATTTTTAAAGGTTTCCTATTTTTGGACCAATCTTATACCCCTAGTGTTTCCTATTTTTAGGTTAAATTAGATGGCTGAAAAACATATTCTCAATTAAGTTATATGAGACTTCTGGATTAAATTAGAAGCTTATTATTTTCTCTGAATCGTTCATCATGTTCATGTTCTTCTTTATCTTTTCTTCTGCATTTTGCCTAGCCATGCTTGGCTAAACTTTTGTGGTTGACCTATGGATTGAGGATTCCGTGAATCCAGAGGACCCGCGCTTAAATCGGTAACGTAATTCGTTTCTTTTTATTTTAATCAGATCCGATTATAATTGCGGATTAGGTATTAGATTTAATACCTAGATTGATATCCCAAAGACATAGGTCGGACCGGGTTCCGAGAGAGCGTTGTGCGATCGCACAGTGAGCTCGCCATGTGTTCGATCAAATGCTAGGCGATCGTCTAATCGAGGGAATATCTGGACAAATGCAGAGATTTTGGTTTGTCCAGAATCAATTACGAGTTTGGTTATTATCTTTTTGTCTGATGAAGGTTATGGAATCCCGATTCTGGGTTAATCGTTTTTAATCTGATTAATCTCGTTTTCTTGCTTTCTGTTTTAGTCTTTGCTTTGTTTAAATTGCATTAAAAAAAATACCCCATTCTGGTTACTCTGTTACTTGTTTACTGTTGATTTTAGACCTGCTGCGAATTCCTAGAGAGAAACGATCTAGGTTCTCTATACTGCAATCTTTATTGAACTTGGTTATTTTGTGAGGGCTCGGCAACTCTCATCAGTTGTCTATAATTTTATCCTTTACATTAACTTTGTTTAATGGCATTTGATGTTGTCTGAATTTTTTTGCCAAATGCCCAAATCTACTCAGGAACAGTAGGTGGATAGTGTATACTCTCTATTCTGTTAATATTGTAGGGTTTCTTGTAGTTGTTTAAGTAAAGTGGGTTCTAGAGATATTTAGAAGATTGAATGATCATTTGTTCATAATTTGAATTGCCTTCATGAACCAATCTTGCTGCATGTCTTTTTAAGGTTTTTACCAGAGATGTGCTTCTTTTGTGCCATTGAAACCTGGTAATCTGTTGTTAAAGAAAAGGAAAACCCGCTAATACTTACAATGAACACACTGAAGGCACTTGAACAAGAATTTGCAGCACATCACAACATTGGTCTGAACTAATAGGTTGATTGGACCTGTATTTATTGCAGTACTTAGACTAAACATTACAATGAGGTTGTTTCTGACAGATTTGGCTTTCATTAGCCTCTACTGAACTTTGTTAACCACATACACCTCCATTGTTTGGCACTACCCTATGGGCGTGTGATGAATCTCATGCTTTAAATGGGTAATTTGCGTCTAAAATTTTGCTTAATGCTTTATCACCTTGGAAAACTGATGCCCGCTTCTCTTACCACTATTATACATTTTCTTTTCCCTTTTCCCCTTTTTCTACCATGAATTTTCTTCTTCCTCAGTTTACTTGTGAGGTGAATTTGATTTGTCTTACATAATCTTTCTAGACTTGTCATAGATTTTTGAATGTTCATTTGAAAATCTGAGTTGGGATTTGAATGTTCATTTGAATATTTGAGGTTCGGATTTGAATGTTCATTTGAAAATCTGAGGTTGCGATTTGCATTTGATGTTTCCATTTATGTTTTTAAATCAATCTATATATCATGCTAATCTGAGCTTTTTGAGTTAGCCTCGCATTAGCACTTTCAACTTGTCGGCATCGTTCTCAGCCCTTGCAGAGGTTGTAAGAACCGGCTGAACCCAAGAGAGGGGTGAATTGGGTGAATAATAAAAACTTAGGAACTTTGAAAATCTTTTCGCATCTCAGTAAATGCAGTATGTATGATAGTAATGATACATAAACCAATAGTCAGATATTCAAATGATTATGCTGGAAATATAAGAGATAAGGGAATAGAATATGCAAACTGAGATATATCCTGGTTCGATCCAATCCTTGACCTACGTCCAGTCCTCAAGCTCCACTTGAGATTTTCAATCCACTATCCTCTTGTTTAATCCGGGTACAAGAGAAGCCTTTACAATCCCACAAGTTCACCCAGGCACTTGTGAAGCCAAATCTCTCACCGAGGTACTCCCCCTTACACAATGTAAGGTTACGATCTATTTCCCACTCAAGATCACCCAATCGTGAGTAACTCTCAAATAAACAGATATAATGTTTATAATGAATCTTCTCTCTCAGAAGTGAATAAGATAAACACTGAAGTACATTACAAATAATTTCACTCTCTATGATGAACTATGTAAGCATTGAAAACAGAGTGTGTATGAGATGAGCTATAGATTCAGAATTTGGGCATTTTGATAGTGCAAGCTCTTGCCATCATTTTTCTCCATCTTGGATGTGTCTCTACTTATAGATGAAGTGTTGGGATCTATACACGCAGCGGATTAAAATATTCTACGAATTCCATCCAGAGGATCGATCAACCATCGTCGAAATCAAGGTTAGAGAACCGAATATTACCTATAGTGAACTCGTTCGCGTCTCGTTCTCTTTGAATTGGTGGGCTACCCTCTCAATCAGCAGAAGTCGACTCCACGAATCGGCTTCCTCTACTGGTATCCACACGAATAAGCATCAAACACGGACGCGGCAGCGTGCTAGCACCTCGAACTATGCGTCTCTCTTAGAGCCGGGAAATTGGGCCAAGCCCATCGGGCCGGCCCGTTTAAGCCCTGGCCCTGCAGGGCTCGGGCTTGAAAAATATGTCAGAAATTTGAAATTGGCCCTGTAGGGCCTCGGGCCAGCCCTGTAGGCCCGTTTAACTGTAGCTTTTTTAAAAAAAAAAAATTAATTACTTAGACTTCCACTTAATGAATGTGTTTATTTGTAATTACTTAGATTTTTTTTAATTTAAACTATAACCATTTTTATGTTTATTATTATTCGGTATTAAAACACATAATTAGTTATTATAAATTTTAAAGAAGGGATGTTTTCATATTAAATAAACACATACTTTGGTATTACAATATTATATAAGTAATAAATTATAAATATATTTAGTGTAAAATAAGTATAATTATTTTTACCTATCAGTAAAATCATGCATGAACCGAAGGAATTTGCAGACACATACAAAATTACGAGAGGGAAAGGCATTTTGTCGTGGGCATACATAAAGCAATTCCTTTGTTTAATATTTTTTGAAAAAATAGGAAAAAACATATTCTTTGTGTTTATTTGTTTTTTTATTACGAATTAATGAATGTGTTTATTTGTTGAATGATTTATATTGTTTAGATATTAATATTGATAACATTTATTTGATAGATTAGAACTTTAATTATTGCAATTTACTAATTATATTCTTTTTCAAAAAATCAAAAGAAAAATAGTTAAAATTTGGAATAGTAATTTTCAGGCCCTGTAGGGCCGGCCCTGGCCCTGGTGCTATCGGGCCGGGCTTTGAAAAACAGATGTTTTCCTTACCCCAAGCCCTGTAGGGCCGGCCCTGTCGGGCCCAAGCCCTGTAGGGCCAGGCCCTGTCGGGCCGGGCCGGCCCTGATTCCCAGCTCTATTCTCTCTCTATTTCGCTCTAGGGTTTTTTCTCGCGGCTTAGATACGCTCGACAAAAAAGTCCCGTAGGTTATTCTAAACCTGATCGGCGTATTATATTCAAAATTAATCCTCATTAATTTTGAATATCGAATTTCAAATATGGATTAAAATATATTAATTAAATCATTCTGTTAGATCTAATATAACGTATTTATTTAATCCGTATTAAAAGGTGTTAATTCCTGTATTTTGATGATAACAATTTCCAGAATATTGAATTAAGTATTTTTAAGCTATAAGTAATCTTTCCCGAGCAAGGTCATAGTCTTGCCCGAGCAACGTCGAGCCTGGCAAAATGAAGCTTGCTCAAGCAATACCTGAAAGCGTTAGAAAGCATGATCTTGCCCGAGCAAGATCACAGTCTTGCCCGAGCAAGAGCGAGACAAAAGCAAAAATGTTCCAACTAGGAAGTCTTGCCCAAGCAGAGAAGAATGCTTGCCCGAGCAAGCTGCCCGAGCAAACAGAAAAGCTTGCCCAAGCAAGAAGCTTGCTCCCACTCAAAGTAATCTTGTCCGAGCATGGAAAACTGCTTTCCATTATGCCCAGGCAAAGAAAAATGTCTGCCCGAGCAGATTTATATTCGCTTCTCAAAATTGCCTCTGTGTGGAGGTTGCCCGAGCACACTTTTGGGCTTGCCCGAGCAATATCGAAGGAAAGTGACTTTTGCTATAAATAGAAAAGCTTGCCCGAGCATATATATCATCATGCTCGAGCACTATGCCCAAGCAAGTAAAATAATCCTGCCCGAGCACCAGCGAGTATGAGGCCTTTATAACTAAATCCTAAAGTGCTTGCTCGAGCAAGCCTGAGCTATTGCCCGAGCATAATTGCCTCTGTTTTGAAACTCGTTTCTGAACAATTTACGAAATCATTGATTTTATCTTATTACTTCGGATTATCATATATTGAGAATACCAAATGCTCTTAACCAGTGTATTGATGAGTTTCGGACTAATTAGACACAAATTACCTGATTAGAATAAAGCATTGTGGTCCGACGAAGCATTAAATGAAGCTACCTAAACCAGTGTGAAATTGTTCGACCGAAGTAAAGCTTCTCCGACATTCTCATTAAACATTAAATGCTATTAGACAACGGATATGCAAAAGGAATGTAAGAGAATGTTTCCCAACATAATTTTCAAACGAGACGAAACTAAGGCGGAGTGATTCATCTCTCTAACGGATACCTTAATGAGTCACAACGGCAGATTATCAAATCTTCTCCAACGGTCATTAATGACATCGACTATAAATAGAAGGAGCATTGAATTTGATATCTACCGAAACGCTTTGAGCAATTAATTTGATTCCGCATTCATTCGTTGATTCAACTGTCTCATTAAATTCAGAAGTGTTCTTCAGTGTTCATTATTATCTACTCGTGAGGAGTCTTTAAACACTTACTTATTTCATTCAGTAAAGTTATACTTAAGGTTGAGGAACCTTAAGTGAGGGTGTACTAATTACAACTTGTAAGGGGAGTGGAGTGACATCCTTCGTTTACGAGTTGTAGTTATTTGAAAGAGTAGTGGAATCCCGGGTGTTAAAGGGACTTTGGATGTAGGTCGGTGATTTGAGACCGAACCGGTATAAATTGTTCTGTGTTCATCTTCTCTTCTCTGTCTCATTCGTGTATTCTGTATCATCGCGTGAGTTTCAGAAAGATTTTTTTAATCACCTATTCACCCCCCCTCTAGGTGATATTCCACCTTCAAAATGTTGATCTGAAATTCGAATTTTGAATGTGGATTAAAAAATTATATTAATTAAATCTATCTAATAGATCAAATCTAATCTATTTATTTAATTCAAATTAAAAACCTTCGATTTAATTTATCTCTATAAATTAAATCCGAGAAATGATATCTATCTATTTAATTAAATCGAGATACTATATCTCAATTTAAATTAAAGAGATATATGATATCTTTATTCAAAAATTAAATGAGATACAATATCTCTATTTGTTTTAGATATTTAATTTATCAAATAAATTAAATACAAAACAAATATTATATAATAGTATTATAATCTCCATTAATAATATTGATATATATTAATTTTGAATTTAATATATATATATATATATGTATATATATATATATATTTTTATCCTAGATTAAATTCAGTATTCATTAAATCTTAGACGTATCTGAGATTCAATGTATCTGGACACTTTTGCTCGTGTTGGGCTATTCTTGTGTGCGACCCTGCAGGCCCATATGAGATTGGCAGTGGGCCAATACTGTATCAGCCCACAAGTCGCAAGCGGCCTCTAGCAAGACATTGCAACTACCCAATTCACATTGGGATCGATGACACGATACAACCTATCGTATAACCATGTCACGTCCCTTTTGTCACGCGATAATTTGGTCAAGGATGAGGCATGGTAAATGTCAACTTCCTTTTCTTGACCATTACTTTCTCGATTCTCAAGTTGTCTAATAATTGAAATGGAAACTCCTTTCCATCGTAGTATGGCCATACATTTCTTAGACTCACTCATCGAGGGGCCCAGTATTATCTCTCTACAAATGTGAGGGACAAATTCCATCTTGACCATTCACATTCCTCTGCAAGAAAACCACTGATCCCGATCATAGCCTTTATCATCACCCGGTCAAAGGTGACTTTTGACTTGGTCAAAGACCAGTGACTCATCATGTAGGAATCCATGATGATCTCAGGTCATAGGGCGTTGTGATGCAGTTATACATGAGATAAGCTTATGACAAAATCCATGCAGCTTTCTCATAGTGGGTCGGTCCAGCACCTTGTACTCCTACAAGTGCCCATGACTTTGATTCGTATCTCCATACCTCATCAAAGTCACACTGGTCTTAACTCATCTTCGCTACTGCGTAGATGACCGACCAGGGATATTTAGGATAATCCACAAGATATATCCAGGGGTACAGTTATCAATATAAACATGCAAATTAAATGATAACTAAAGGAAAATGACTTGCCCCTAGGGCATAATTTCCAACAGACTCCCACTTGCACTAGGCGCAATCATTAATTACTCTAATTCCCATTGCCCTAACATGACGCTCATGTTTTGCTTGTGCAAGCGGCTTAGTAAGAGGATCAACATCATTGTCTTCTCCTAATACTTTGCATATATATATATATATATCACCTCTATCATTGATTTCTCTGATAAGATGAAATTGTCTGAGTATATGTTTGGTCCTTGATGTGACCTAGGCTCCTTTGTCTGTGCAATAACGCCGTTATTGTCACAGAACAAGACTATTGGATCTGAGATGGTGGAAACCACCCCCAGTTCAGTGATGAACTTTCTAATCCAAACGGCTTCCTTAGCTGCATCCGATGCTGCTATATACTCAGCTTCCGTTGCAGAATCAGCTACAGTGCTATGCTTAGAGCTCTTCCAGCTTACCGCACCACCATTCAACAGGAATACATATCCTGATTGCGATCTTAGATCATCTTGGTCAGTTTGGAAACTTGCATCTGTGTAACCAATCACACAGAGCTCATCATCCAAACCACCATAAACCAAGAATAAATCCTTAGTCCTTCTTAAGTACTTTAGGATATTCTTGACAGCAGTCCAGTTACCCTCACCGGGATCTTGTCGATATCTGCTGGTCATGCTTAAGGCAAATGACACATCCGGTCGAGTACACAACATGGCATACATGATAGATCCAATGGCGGAGGCATATGGAATCTTGCTCATGCAGTCTCTTTGATCTTGTGTACTAAGACACAGATCCTTACTGAGATGGATGCCATAAGACATGGGCATGTAGCCCCTTTAGAATCCTGTATACTTGAATCTATGCAGTATCTTGTCTATGTATGTGCTCTGACTTAGGTCTATCAACCTCTTGGATCTATCTCTATAGATCTTAATCCCTAGGATGTAAGAGGCTTCACCTAAATCTTTCATTGAGAAAGATTTTCCTAACCAAGACTTGGCACTCTACAAGGTAGGGATGTCATTCCTAATGAGTAGGATGTCATCAACATAAAGCACTAGAAATACAACTGTGCTCCCACTAACCTTCTTGTAAACACAAGGTTCATCCATGTTTTGAATGAATCCAAAGTCTTTGACTACTTCATCAAAACGATGATTCCAGCTCCGAGATGCCTGCTTAAATCCATAAATGGATCTTTGAAGCTTACATACTTTACCAGAGTCCTCTGGACGCATAAAACCCTCAGGTTGTGTCATGTACACATCCTCAAGCAACTTTCCGTTAAGGAAGGCTGTTTTGATGTCCATCTGCCATATCTCATAGTCATAATATGATGCAATGGCAAGAAGGATTCTGATTAATTTGGCCATTGCAACTGGGGAAAAGGTTTCATCATAGTCCACACCATGAGTTTGAGTGAATCCTTTTGCAACCAGCCGTGCCTTGAAGACATTTACTGTGCCATCCATATCAGTTTTCTCTTTGAAAACCCACTTGCACCCAATGGTTTTTACACCTTCAGGTGGATCGACTAAGGTCCATACCTTGTTGTCGTACATGGATTGCATTTCAGACTTCATGGCATCAAGCCATTTTTCAGAGTCTGGTCCCACCACGGCCTCTCGATAGGTAGTTGGCTCATTCTGTTCAATGAGCAAAACATCACGACTTCCAGTAATCAGAAATCCATATCTCTGAGGTTGTAGCCGTGATCTATCGGACCTTCGTGGGCCTTGTGTTACTTGAGTAAGCTCAACAACTTGTTGTGAGTCTTCTCCGGTTTCCATCTGTGGTTCTACATTGTCTTGTAACTCTCAAACTTCTTCGAGGTTCACCTTACTCCCATTGGTTCTTTTAGAGATAAACTCTTTTTCCAAAAAGATACCATTCCGAATAACAAACACTTTGTGATCGGTGGGATTGTAGACATAGTATCCTTTAGTTTCCTTAGGATACCCCACAAAAAGGCATTTTGAAGATCTGGAAGATAATTTATCAGAGGCTTGTTGTTTAACATAAACCTCACATCCCCAAATCTTAAGAAATGACAAACTGGGTTTCTTCCCAGTCCATATCTCATATGGCGTCTTTTCAACTGCCTTTGACGGAAAGTGACTTAGTGTGAACGCAACTGTTTCTAGGGCATGGCCCCAAAAAAGGTGGAAGATCTGTTTGACTCATCATAGATCGAACCATATCTAATAGAGTTCGATTCCTCCGTTCAGAAACACCATTCCATTGAGGTGCTCCTGGAGGAGTAAGTTGTGAGATGATCCCACAACTCCTAAGATGGTCAATGAACTCTTGTCTTAAATATTCACCACCTCGATCAGATCGAAGTGCCTTAATTGTTTTGCCAAGTTGGTTTTGCACTTCATTTTGGAATATTTTGAACATTTCAAAAGATTCAGACTTTTGTTTCATTAGATAGATATACCCATATATACTAAAATCGTCTATAAATGTAATGAAGTACAAATGACCTCCTTTGGCAGATGTATTCCACACACATCAGTATGTATGAGGCCTAATAAATCGGTGGCCCTCTCACTGTGTCCAGTAAAAGGAGCCTTTGTCATCTTTCCCAATAAACAAGATTCACATGTATCAAATGATTCAAAATCAAATGAGTTAAGAAATTCATCCTAATGGAATTTTGAAATGTGTTTCTCATTTATATGGCGTAGACGACAATGCCATAGGCAGGTCGGATTCAAATCTTTTGACTTGATCCTTTTTGTAGTTTATGTCATAGATGTCCATTCAATTCTCTACTGTCCTTGAGATCCTGTACATTTATACAAATGTGAGAACCACATGCAGTATCTAATACCCATGTTTGAGGAAGTAGAAAAGCGAATATCTATGACATAGATACTTGAAGTGATAGCCCCGCTATCCTTCTTGTTCTTTTCAGATCTTCGAGGTAGAGTTTACAATTCCTCTTCCAATGACCAATTTCATTGCAGAAGAAGCAGACTCCATCCTTCGGAGGTTTTTCCTTCTTGGCTTTCCGTTTCATACCCCTTCCTCTCTGAACAGACAAAACAGTGCCAGGCCTCTTTTTAAGGCTCTGCTCAACAGTTTTGAGCATCCCATGCAGTTCAGAAATTGATTCCTCCATGTTGTAATCCATGACAAAGTTATCATAACTTCCTGGGAGTGAGTTCAAGATCACATATGTAGCTAACTCCTGGGACATGGGGAATCCAAGCCTCTCAAGGTGATCAATGTAGCCTTTCATGTTCAACACATGAGGACTAACTGATGCACCTTCAGCCATCTTGCAAGAAAATAAGGCCTTTGTGGTCTCATACCTCTCTTGCCTTGCCTGTTGTTGGAACATTTCCATAGGATGATCAATCATCCCAGAGACCTCCACAAGTTCTAGATCTCTATCGAGTTCTGGAACCATAGTGGCAGGCATCAGGCATCCTGCATCCACAGAGTCATCCTTATGCTTCGTACAAGCATCAATCTGAGCTCTTGGAACATTAGCTGCAAGCTCGTCAGGAATGGGTTGATTGATGAGATACTTCTTTCTTTCGTGTTTAGGATCAACGCTTGAGTTCCCAAACAAGTCAAGAATGTTTGTCTCATCGAGTTCGTCCTTCTCAAGGACTGATCGCATTGATGGTTTTACAGTATTACTAGACGATATGATTCTACACTAAAAGGATATGCAAAGTTTAATTAGTAAAATCCCACTGAATTAACAACCCTAATTATAATTAGTGGGCTAAGATCCATATTTGGCTTAAATTTAAGTCCGCTTTGGCAGGACACTTAAAATTAAGTTATTTAGGTAGGCAAGCTCTTTGCCAATTACATCACGTGTAACTCTTAGATCTTTATGGGATTCGATCATCATATGATCTGGCATGTTTAATCCCATCTAATGCCTTGAGATCCAAAACCATTTTTATAATCTCAATTAAGTCAGGACTGAAAGACCTGGCTGTCACCCAAAAGGGGGTGAATTGAGTGTCTGATAAAAACTTATCGTCTTTGTAGAATCTTTTCGCAATTTACTAAAAATAGTTTGTACGACAGTAATGATTTATGAAGCAATAAAAAGTCAATCAAATATGTATGCTGGGAATATAAGAGATAAGGGAAGAGAATATGCAAACAGAGATTTATACTGGTTCGGCCAATCCTTGACCTACGTCCAGTCCCCAAGCTTCACTTGAGATTTTCAATCCACTATCTTCTTTCAACTTGATTACACGCTCTGTACTCGAAGTAATCCTCTTACTAAGATTCACTCCCCCTTACAAGCTGTAATCAATACACCCACTTGATTACACACTCTGTACTCGAAGTAATCCTCTCACTAGGATTCACTCCCCTTACAAGCTGTAATCAATACAATGGGTTTTCCCACTCAAGATCACCCAATCTTGAGTTACTCTTAGATAGTATGGTAGGATGTTTACAATAAATCTTCTCTCTCAGAAGTGAATGAATAAACACTGAAGTACAAATAATCTCACTCTCTATGATAAACTATGTAAACATTTGAAAAATACAGAGTAAATAAGATGAAGATCAGAGTATGAGTATTTTGAAGTTGTAGGCTTGTGTCTTGCTTCTTCTGTCTTGAGTCTGACCTCTTTTATAGGTAGAGATCAATATATGACCATTGGATGAAGAAATATAGCCGTTAGACTCATATGGAAACTAGCCGTTAGAACTTCGTTTTCTGAACCAGCGACGAATACTCGAGTATTCATTTGGAAACTCGAGTATTGAGGTTGTTGGGTAACTTCAGTTCCTCTGTCGTCGATCAATACTCGAGTATTGAGATGGAAACTCGAGTATTGGAAGATGCTCTAACATTCGCTGCTCTCTGTCTGATGGAAACTCGAGTATTGAACTTACATACTCGAGTATTGACCTTTGTTGAACTAACCGTCAACTTTTGAGGGTCATATCTCCCTGGTCTGAACTCCGTTGTGGTTCTTTTAAATCTTGGTGGAAATCTCTGTGAGACTACTTTCATATGCCACCAATTTCAGCTAAATCGGATTTATAGTTTGTGAGTTACACTCAAAACATTGAAGCTTGGTTTGCTGTGTGGCATGGATTTATCTGTCAACTTCCACAATTCATATCTCTCTCATATAAACTCCTTTGGGCTTAAATGTTATATCAAAATGACTCCTTGGGAGTCTAGTTTCATATTCCACTTATTTCACTTCAATCCGATCTCTGGTTTAGGAGATATCATCGAATTACCAGACGTCGCCCGTGCTGAAAGTGAAACAGAGCTGATCACCGCTGCATACTCGAGTATTGACTTGGATACTCGAGTATTCCTAGTCCAGAGACGCCAGAGATGCTGAAGACACTACAATACTCGAGTATTGATGAACATACTCGAGTTTTGACTCCTAAACTCGAGTATTGAGTTATTTACTCGAGTTTTCTCGTACCAGAGGAGCAAATCACTGTAGCGAAGTAGGAAACTCGAGTTTTGAGTTGGGAACTCGAGTTTTCTCATCCTGAAGCTGATTTTTGCTGACTTTAATTCTTAATTGAGCCATTCCAACTTCCATATGATCTTGGAGACTTCCAATATAAGAACTTGAATAATGATATCTTCATTCCATTCAACAAGTTCTTCCTTTTTCCATCTCCCAACTTGATCATTCTTCATCATTTAATCTTCACATCTTCTTTGATTCAATCTCTTTCTCTAATTCAGTACTTCTTTATTGATCTTTTTGTTGAACGTTCTCCGTCATTCAACTTGGACTCATCATTCTTTGCAAGTTCTACATTCTTCAACATTTCCTCCTCTTCTTCTGATTATTCCCAAAGTCCTTTGATAACTTCTTGCTCCCTTGACATCCTGATATTCTCATTATATTGTGTGCAAGAACTTTCTTTCTTCAATCTACTTTCTTGGTCAATCTCCATTATTAAACTTTGCATCTACATTCAATATAAGAATTAGTCAAAGTATAATGTAAATGTAGTATGCAACCTTTTTGCTCTTAAGAATGACATCTATATAAGACATCATCAAAACTAATCATAACCAACAAGGACAATAATGAATGTTGAGTATCACCATTACTCACTCTTGTCTCACCAAGATAACTCAAATGCATCCACTCCAATATACAAATGGGCAATCGAGGTTTTGACATGTATTCATTTATTGATGGCATTATGACTTAAGATTTTATTTAGAGGGTATTATCTAATATCATCTAATTAATCCTATTAATTCTACTTATATGAATGCAATCAATATTATATCTCATATAATCTCTAAATTAATGAATGATCTTAATCAAATCATAATTAAAACCCTAAATTAATTATGAGATATCTCTATCAAATCATAATTAAAACTCTAAATTAATCATGCAGTGATCAAATCAAAACATAATTAAAATTGTGACACAACATGGCTCATAGTTAACCTAAAATCCTCTCAAGCCAATGGGAGGACTTCTCTAAATAAGAAAAAGAAATACATCAGGAGAAACCTCGTTTCACATACGAGGGGAGTGGGATGAGAAAAGAATGTACATCAAGAATATTTAGAGAGAGGCATGGCTCGCAGGCCATATTTAAAATTTACAACACTTGTAAAACTATAGAGCCATGTTGTTCACCATACCCAAACAACATTTGAAAGGTAAATCACATCATATATATTAATTCATACACTTATGAAATAAAATATTATGATTAAACTCATCATGATTTAAATTCTCTAATTTAATTACTATATTATATTATATAATATATATAAAATACAATATCATGATTTAAATTCTCTAATTTAATTACTATATTATATTATATAATATATATAATATAATATCATGATTTAAATTCTCTAATTTAATTACTATATTATATTATAATATATATATATATATATAATACAATATTATGATTTAAATTCTCGCGCTACGAACAATCAGCCGGGGTCCCTACGGAGGTCCCGCTAGCCGGTTAGCGGACGGGGTCAAGGGGCAGCGCCCCTTGCGAGGGGATCATGGGGGCAACGCCCCCCGGAGATTTTGAAAACACCATATTGTTTTAGAAAGAATCTTTCATAAAATTAAAATTTCAAGAACAAGTTGTTTCAAAAATACTGTCCCCGGAGCTTTTCGAAAAAGCAATCAAGTTCGAACATGTTTGAATGGGATCGACCAGCGTGATCGACCCAGTGTAATATGACGCTGTTCATAACAGCATGATCGCACATCCAAGCATGGCCGAACGTGATCTCTGACCCTAGAGTGATCGTGCGACTTCGGTGTGATCTCCGATCTGAACAATTCAAATCCACACAAAACCGAACCTAACCCTAGCGTGAACTTTTGATTAAACGGCCATCTGAATCTAGCCCTAACGCGAATTTACGTTTTTATAACATACAAGATTCGAATTCTTGCATACAAAGATTTGGTTAATACATACATATATCTTATATAATAGCATGTAAATAAACCCAATTTAAACGATCGGTTGAGTTGGCTTTGATACCACTGTTGGGATCCGTACACGCAGCGGATTAAAATATTCTACGAATTCCATCCGGAGGATCGCTCAACCATCGTCGAAAGCAAGGTTAGAGAACCGAATATTACCTATAGTGAACTCGTCCGCGTCTCGTTCTCTTTGAACTGGTGGGCTACCCTCTCGATCAGCAGAAGTCGACTCCACGAATCGGCTTCCTCTACTGGTATCCACACGAATAAGCACCAAACATGAACGCGGCAGCGTGCTAGCGCCTCGAACTGTGCGTCTCTCTCTATTTCGCTCTAGGGTTTTTTCTCGCGGCTTAGATACGCTCGACAAAAAGTCTCGTAGGTTATTCTAAACCCGATCGGCGTATTATATTCAAAATTAATCCTCATTAATTTTGAATTTTGAATTTCAAATATGGATTAAAATATATTAATTAAATCTATCTGTTAGATCTAATGTAACGTATTTATTTAATCCGTATTAAAAGGCTGATCTGAAATTCGAATTTTGAATCTGGATTAAAAAATTATATTAATTAAATCTATCTAATAGATCTAATCTAATCTATTTATTTAATTCAAATTAAAAGCCTTTTGATTTAATTTATCTCTATAAATTAAATCCAAGAAATGATATCTATCTATTTAATTAAATCGAGATACTATATCTCAATTTAAATTAAAGAGATATATGATATCTTTATTCGAAAATTAAATGAGATACAATATCTCTATTTGTTTTAGATATTTAATTTATCAAATAAATTAAATACAAAACAAATATTATATAATAATATTATAATCTCCATTAATAATATTAATACATATTAATTTCGAATTTAATATATATGTACATATATATATATATATCTTAGATTAAATTCAGTATTCATTAAATCTTAGACGTATCTAAGATTCAATGTATATGAACACTTTTGTTCGTGTTGGGCTATTCTTGTGTGCGACGCTGCAGGCCCATATGAGATTGGCAGTGGGCCAATACTGTATCAGCCCACAAGTCGCAAGCGGCCTCTGGCAAGACATTGCGACTACCCAATTCACATGGGGATCGATGACACGATACAACCTATCGTATAACCATGTCACATCTCTTTTGTCACGCGATAATTTGGTCAAGGATGAGGCATGGTAAATGTCAACTTCCTTTTCTTGATCATTACTTTCTCGATTCTCGAGTAGTCTAATACTTGAAATGGAAACTCCTTTCCATCGTAGTATGGCCATACATTTCTTAGACTCACTCATCGAGGGGCCCAGTATTATCTCTCTTGAAATGTGAGGGACAAATTTCATCTTGACCATTCACATTCCTCTACATGAAAACCACTAATCCCGATCATAGCTTTTATCGTCACCCGGTCAAGGGTGACTTTTGACTAGGTCAAAGACCAGCGACTCATCATGTAGGAATCCATGATGATCTGAGGTCATAGGGCGTTGTGACACGGTTATACATGAGATAAGCTTATGACAAAATCCATGCAGCTTTCTCATAGTGGGTCAGTCCAGCACCTTGTACTCCTACAAGTGCCCATGACTTTGATTCGTATCTCCATACCTCATCAAAGTCACACTGGTCTTAACTCATCTTCGCTACTGCGTAGATGACCGACCAGGGACATTTAGGATAATCCACAAGATATATCCAGGGGTACAGTTATCAATATAAACATGCAAATTAAATGATAACTAAAGGAAAATGACTTAACCCTAGGGCATAATTTCCAACATTAAGATCATCTGAACGTTGAGAATATGACCGTTGTGAATAGTAGCTGTTAGAGATCAGTTGGAACTAGCCGTTAGAACTTCGTTTTCTGAACCAGCTATGACATCAACATTTACTTTACCCTTGATCTTCAGTTTAACACCCTTTGATCATCTGAGACATGTACAAAAATTATATAAATAATGTTAAGAAGTATTATAAATCATTTGGGTAATCAGCTGGATGTTCTTGATGAGAAACGAGATTTTCGACACGGTGATTTTCTGAAGCAGAGATGTAAACTCGAGTTTGCATTTGAAAAATCAAGTTTTGAGGTTGTTACGTTACTCCAGGTTCCTCTCTGTTTGTTTGAAACTTGAGTTTTGGTCTCACAAACTCGAGTTTGGAAGATGCTCTGACGTTCGCTGCTCTCTGTCTGAGCTAAACTTGAGTTTGATACTCACAAACTCGAGTTTGCAAGTTGTTCTGCCCTTGACTTGATATAGCTCCAAATTTTGCAAACTACTTATCCCCATATAGCTCTTTGAGTCTTATTTCCAATGCAAAAAGAATCAGCTCCAAACTCATTGTATTCTGACCGTTATGATCCGATGAATGAAGGTTGTTCTTAACCAGCGTTTTTACAACGTCCTGAATTGCCTATCAACTTTAGAAGAACATATCTCCCTGGTCTGAAATCCATTTTGGTTGGTTCAAGTCTTGATGGAAATCCTTTTGAGTCTACTTTCATATTCCATTGATTTCAGCTCAATCGGAGTTTTAGTTTGTGAGATACACTCAAACCATTGAAGCTTGGTCTGCTGTGTGGCGTGAATTTCACTATCAACTTCCACAATTCATAGCTCCTTGATATGACCTCCTTTGTGCTTGAGTTGTATATTAAAATGACGCATTAGAAGTATATTTTCATATTCCACTGGTTTCACCTCAATCAGATCTCTGGTTTGGGAGATATCATCGAATTACCAGACCTTGCCCAAGCTGAACGTGAAACAGAGTAGAACAGAGTTGCTGATTAGTGTTGCAAACTCGAGTTTGTACTTGGAAACTCGAATTTTCCTAGTCCAGAGACGCGAGAGATGATGAAGACACTACAAACTCAAGTTAGTGACAAACTCGAGTTTTGAGTCCTAAACTCGAGTTTGGAGTTCTTAACTCGAGTTTTCTCATACCAGAGGAGCAAATCATTGTAGCGAAGTAGGAAACTCGAGTTTTTATATCTGAACTCAAGTTTTCTCATCCTGAAGCTGATTTTTGCTGACTTTAATTCCTAATTGAGCCATTCCAACTTCCATATGATCTTGGAGACTTCTAGCATCAATATAAGAACTTTAATAATGATATTCTCATTCCATTCAACAAGTTCTTCTTTCTTTCTTCTTCTCTTGATCATTCTTCATAACTCAACTCTTTCTTTCTTCTCTTCTCTTCATCATTCTTTATCATTTGACTTCACATCTTCTTTGATTCAATTTCTTTCTCTAATTCAATACTTCTTTATTGATCTTCTTGTTAATCGTTCTCTGTCATTCAACTTGTACTTATCATTCTTTGCAAGTTCTACCTTCTTCAATATTTCATCTTCTTCTTGAACTCAACATTCTCTCTAATTTCTTCTTTTTTTAAATCTCTTATCTCCTTCTTGATCTATTATTCAACTTGGACTAATCTACAATAAATATAGTAGTTAGTCAATGTAGGAGATAAATATATTATACAAGCTTTTTGCTCTTAATAATGGCATCTATATAAGACATCATCAAAACTAATCATATCCAACAGAGGTGTGTCGGTGGTGGTGGTGCAGGGTCCAACGACGAGGAAGGAGGAAAGAAGAAGAAGGGAAGCGAAGGAAGAAGATGACGAGGTGGTGGTGTGGGGTCCACATGTGAACTCGGCTCTCCCGCATAGCGTTCGACGTGTCAAGTTATCCTACGTGGCAGACGTCTGGTCTCGCCGTTAGCCGAGGGAAACATTGCTTTTTAACATTGCTGCATAATATTACTTATATAATATTTCTTGTTTAAATTTAGTTGTGAGTCACTTTCTTAGTCTATGTTGTCATTATGATGTTTCTCATTTAGTCTTATATAATTGTAGCCCATGTTGTCATTTTGTTTCGCCAAGGTAGATTCTTCTTTCATTGTCTCAGTTTTCCCGGAAGAGCACTAGAAAAGGGTGAAACCATCTGGTTATGTAATGCTCAATATGCATTTTATGATAGTGCTTCTATTGAGTCGGTTATATTTGTTTTAGGCCTTTATGCAATGCGCATACCATGGGAACAGACATTTTATAGGCTGGCTTGCCCATGATTACTTTGCCTCTTGAGAAAATGGCTACAAGAGTTACTGGATCTCTTTGTCTTGCCACAGAACTTGTAACGCCCATCCTAAATGTGCCTTTATTTATCAGAGTTATAGCGCACAGGCATCGAAATGATTTGAACGACTTAATTGCGGAATAAATCTTTCATAAAGTTTGAAAATATGAGGATACATTTTTCGTGATTCGAATCGATCCCTTAGGGGTATCTTAATACAATAACCCAATATAGACAAATGGTAAATGATATAATACAGTCTATCTAATCCTATTTTCCAAAAAGTTCAATCTGCTGTAACCCTTACAGCTGCATCTTCCCTCTTGATCCTGATCCACTACCTGTTTCTTTCATGCGGTCTGGAGTTCAAATGAATGAACCCCAGGGGTAACAGTTAATCTCATATGCAGGTATGAAATGTAAATGACAATATAACACATGTATAAGCATAAAATAATTCACAGTAAACAAGTCGCACCGTAATCAAGCGTTATCGGCCAAGGACCGACCCTTTAGGACACGCAGCCTCAATCCATAGCTAGGATACACACATGCAAAATTATCTAGCAATCATGATCAGTCATACATGCAATACATACATACAAGCTAATAAGATAACAGTTACCCACCTCAAACTTGAATCCATAATTATGTCCGGAGGTGTTGGGATAAGTAGAGATGTCAAGATATGCCTATAAAAATGGTTATTAATCAGAAGTGATTGTCATTAGTCACTTCTTGCATCGCAAAGTAACTAACTACACGAATTAATTTTAGAGGATTAAAAATGGTTATTAATCCCTAAAAATTCCCCTAATAATAATACCCATTTTTTTTATTAATTAATAATCTCCTTTTCTCTTTATTATTAATTAATAATTCTCTTAATTATTCATTCTTTTTCTTTAATAACAATAACAATATCTATTTATTATTATTATTATTATTTATTTATTCTATTTTAAAATACTTATTCCTTTTTCCTAATAACAATAATAATAACATTTATTTACTCTTTATTATTATTATTATTTCTCTACAATTAATTTAAACTTTCGAGAGGCTATTAAACTTCTATAATTCTTTTCCTAAAAATTCAAGGAAAATAGGCCATAAAATATTGTCTCTAAACATTTAGGCCAAAAATTACTCTATAATCATTTGTCCTTAATTTTATGGAAAATATGCCTAAATTTCCAAATATTACTTTTAACATTTTTCTAGGACAAATTTCCCATAATTTTGTTTTCTAAATATTTCAAGGAAAATAAATTCCTAATTTTCCAAATAATTTATTTAATCATTTGGCCAATTTCCACCGTGTAACTCTCATATATTATTACTATAATTTTACGCTTAAATTATTCCTTATTTCAAATTATTCTTTTCTCGAAATAAATTTAGGGGAAAATAAGCCTTGATTTCCAATAATTTATACTTTAATTATTCAGGCCAAATTTTCACATTTAATTTGTTGGATATGATTAGTTTTGGTGATGTCTTATATAGGTGTCATTATTCAGAGCAAGAAGTTTGTATCATATACATTGACTAACTACTTTGTTTAATGTAGGTTAATCCAAGTTTAAATAATAAAGAATGATCAAGAATGGAGATTGAAGAAAGAAGAACTTGTTAAATATTATGAGAATATAAATATTCAAGTCTCTGTGATCAAACAGAAGTTGGAACGGCTCAATTCGGAGTTAAAATAAGCAAATTCAAGCTTTCCGATGAATAGGAGTTGCTACAGTTCAATTGCTACAGTCCCGTGCATGAACAGCTCCTTCCTGTGCATAAATTTCAGTCATTCTCGAGAATGATATTGAGATTCTCAAGAATGGTATTGTGATTCTTGATAATGGTATTGTGATTCTCGAGAATGGTCGTGTTTCAGCAACTCTGTTCGACTCTGTTTCACGTTTCACTCGGGCGAGCTCTGGTAATTCAATGATATCTCCCAAACCAGAGATCCGATTGAGGTGAAACTAATGGTATATGAAACTAGACTCCCAATGCGTCATTTTGATATAAAATTAAAGTCCAAAGGAGTTTAAATGAAGGAGCTATGAATTTGAAAAGTTGGCACATCAATTCACGCCACACAGCAGACCAAGCTTTGGTATTTTGAGTGTATCTCACAAACGACAAATCCAAATGATCTGAAACCAGTGCCATTTGAAACTAGACTCACAGACCTTTCCAAAAACATTAAGATCACGAAAAAAAAGCATCCATTGAAGGAGATATGATGTTTTGAAGTTGACAGTCAGTTCAGGATGTTGCAAAACATGCTGGTCAAGAACAACCACCATTCATCTGATGATAACAGACGAAATACAACAAGTTTGGAGTAGATTCTTCTTGAAATGGAAAGAAGACTTGAAGAGCTTTCCGAGAATGGGTTAAGTATTCTTGAGTATGATCAACCATCGCAAGCCTTAACTGATATGACTCTCGAGAATGAGCTCCGGATTCTCAAGAATGGATCTTGTTCACCTACATCTTTTCTCTTCTCATCAGAATAACTCTCGAGAATAGGTAAGTGATTCTTGAGAATAGGTAAGTTAATTCTCGAGAATTCGCGGTAAAAGCTCTCTGGTATATTATTCTTAAGTATTGATACGTGATATGATTCTCGAGAATGCTTAACTGCTTATGATTAAAACTTCTCTGAACGTTTCATTCTTGAGTATTGATAAACTGGCTCTCAAGTATTATCGAGAGATGACATTTACAAAGTTTTTTCTTTAAGGGATACTCGAGAATGATATGAACAATTCTCGAGAATATATTCCCAACATCTGTATCATCCTTCACACACCATTAATTGCTTTGTAAATCTCTGGGTCATTATCAATTTGCTTTTAATCATACCCAAACTCATTTATATCATATTTAATCACTTCTTTGATTGAGTTTCATTTGATTAAACTTTTTTAAATTGAGATTAGCCGAAAAGCGATCTAATGTGGCAGAAGCATTTAATGCAACTCAGAAACAGAGCCAACAATCGGAACTAAACCTCATGGCAGACGAAAACATTTCTTCGAGGCATACTATTTGGGGAAATTATTCTGAGTCAACTTCTGCACAAGTACATCGACGGGGAACACAATTAATGAAGCAACGGTCGACTACCTAACGGAAACCATCTGTGCCTAACGGAAGTTCGAAGTGTCTAACGGCTACTTCCAACGGACATTCAACGAACGTATCCTGAACGGGAAGAATTTCTCAACGGTCGAATGCTCTCCATTAACTATAAAAGGGGAAGGATTCAAAATGGAAAAGCGACACAAGAGCTTGCACTGTCGAAATGCCAACATTATGAATCCAATGCTCAATTCATATACTCTCTGTTTCACAATGTTTATATAGTTTTCAATAGAGAGTGTGATGATCAATTATGTACTTCAGTGATTATTATTCATCTACTCTGTGAGAGAATCTAAACACTTATTTGATTATCCGTTTAGTAATTAAATCTCAAGGTTGTGGAACCTTTGAGTGTGGGTGTACAGTTACAACTTGTAAGGGGGAGTGAGTCCTAGTGTGAAAGGATCATCCTGAGTACAGAGCGTGTAATTGTATCCTTATAGTATGTAAGGGGGAGTATCTCAGTAAGAGATTGTAAATGATGCACAAGTGCCCGACCAAACTTGTAAGGTTGTAAAGGCTTTTCTCTTATGCCCGATTAAACAAGGAGATAGTGGATTGAAAATCCAAGAGAGTTTCTGGGGACTGGACGTAGGTCAAGGATTGGGTCGAACCAGTATAAGTCATAGTTTGCATATTATCTTCTCTTATCTCTTATATTTCCAGTATATGTTTATCTGAATATCTAACTGTTGATTTAAAAAACGTGAAAAGATCTTCAAAGTTTCAAGTTTTTAATCTTCACCCAATTCACCCCCTCTTGGGTTCAGCCGGTTCTTCATAATTCTCATTCAATATTTCAAATCCCCAAAATTTGGGATGTTACATTTCTCCCCCCGTTAATTTAAATTCTGTCCTCGAAATTTGAACCTATAAATTCGGGGAATTATTTTAGACATCCAATCTATTCCTTTCTTATGCATGCTTACCTAGCTCACACACTAATATTCAGACAACAGTCCCATTCATCTTATACTCAAGTATAGTATTCAAAAATAGGATCTACTGATTCATTCTCATAATGCTTGGTTATGTAGGCCTCACTGCCTAACTTATTCTGCTTTTCGGCTTATCACGTATTGGCCTTCCGGCTCAATCTATTACCACAGCACTGGATATCTTGGCCTTACTACTCAGGAATCACCTTTATACCATAAGCATCTTACTACCATCTGGTACAGTTTGAACATTCTTCTAGCCTCACAACATTCTCTGGACATACTAGTCCAAATTTACAATACTTGTGAGCATCCCACATAGTGCTAAACACACAGGTTTTATGACGCAGGGACACCGCCCCATGCAAACTTGTATACCGGGTCTTACCGCCTTGAGTCTCTGCTCGTCTATTCCGTGTCTGAGCTTCCTCAACTTAAGCTCTCAAACCACTTTTCTCTTGCTTAGCACGCTGGCAATTCTTATCTGGCCTACCTGATTCAGATCTCTAGAGCATTCTAACAGTTTCTGTTCCGGTATCATTATTATCACCAATTGCACTGCTTTTCATTTCAACACATTAGTGACGTCAATTACATCACTATTTTTCATTCTCCTATGTTGCCTTATTTTCAAATTTTCACTCATTGAAAATTCATGTGGTCGTAGTAAATTTCACAATCTGCACCACACCAAAAGTGATGGTGTTATCATACTTTCAAACTTAATCGCTGCCAACACAAATTCGTGAAAACACATTCACTGCCGTAGTGGTTTTAGAAAACACTTACTACCGGCACACATTTTTGAGTGGGATAATTGATTTCACAAAATTTAACAATTGAGAGCACACGCCACCACTTCAACCTTTCGGTACAACGGCATATTCCAATCCTTTCATACACAAACTACCGAAGTGGAAACACACTTGTTGGCCAAATGTAGGAGAGTTTCTATCCCTACTCAGGACCCAATGTCCACACTGGCATATTAACGAGTCACCCCACTAGAATCCCTATCCGGGAAAAAGGACAATGTCCAGGAGCCTTGCTCCAAACGCTTGCGTGGGTCCCGACCAAACAAGGAAAAAAACACGCCCATACAAGGCGAAACTACTTAGATTGGATGCATACACTGCTGGTGCAAGTATCAGCTTTTCAAAAACTAATCCCCTCAAAAGAGCTTTCAACAATGGCCACTAATTCAAATCGTTCTAAAACATCTGGCAAGATCCAAAAAACTGAGTACGTCTACTACAGTTTTTGACCTCTTCCAGTTCTGTACTGCCTTACACCACATAGTTCCAAAACTCAATTTCAAACCTGGGTTCTACCAAACCCTTCTATGAGAGAACAACATTTCAAAAGTGATCACTTCCCTAGTCACAAATTTAGTTGAAAATATGTCATTCGAAAACTCGGTTTCGAAAATTCATCAATTCAAAAATTAAATTTCGAGAATTTCAAATACAGCAGGTGCATTGGCAAGTTAAAATTCAATTTTTAAACATTCTCAGGAACCAGGCAACTAATCTTAGAAGGTCATTACTACTTATCATATTATGTCCTTTATCCTTGGCTACTCAAGCCATCAGTGGAACGCTTAGTCCATTCTACTTTAGTCTTTCGGCTTTTCCGAACATTGTCTGCTATCTTTGGGTTTCACAAACTTTTCGAGACACTTCTCGATATTCGTTGTCTAACAACTGTGAGCTTCTACCAGCCTATAGACACAATAGTCTCATAGGACTTAGGGCTTCTCATCAAACATATACATTTCTAACGACCTATGGACACACTAGTCCCAAAGGTCCTACTGCCCATTGTATAGTTATATCATAACACAGATTTGTCATACAGTACTGGAGTACCTTATAGCGATATTACGGATCATGTAAACCTTTTCTTTAAGGAACCCATTAGATATGGTATTCGCTACAATGTACTTACCTTGAGAGCCGATACACTGGTAGCTCTACTTTATGGTTCGTTGTCACGGCAACTTCGTTCTACGGTTCGTCGTCACGGTGGCTCCGCTCTACGGCACTTCACTTGGTGCTTCACTCAGTCTTTTCTGACTGGTCAACCTCTCTAGTTAGCATCTTCTGTAGGTAGACCTTCTCGATCAGAACTCCCCGTAGGTAGCCCTCTCCGATCAAAATTTCCCATAAGTAGCTTTAGTTAATCGTCTCTGAATTATAACGAGAACTCAGATCTTTATCAGGTTCCTACCCTTTAATGATTCTGTAATTCGCTATTTTTAACTCTACCATCTCATTTGGGGTCATTCTATATATATGGACTATCAGTCCAACTCCAAGATAATCCTTATCTCAATCATCTTCGTATTTGGTCTATCATGGCATCCCTAAGGATCACCATATAACCATTCTCAAATCACTTAGGTGCAGTTGTTGTTGTGGTTGTGGTTGTGGTTGTGGTTGTGGTTGTAGTTGGAATTGTGGTTGTGGTTGTGTTTGTAGTTATGGTTGAGGTTGTGGTGGTTGTTGTTGTGGTGGTGGTGGTTGTTGTTGTGGTGGTGGTGGTTGTTGTCCAATCAGCATATGCAAGTTTACCCTTGCCTTCGGGTACTTAAGCCTCAAATCAAAGGAATCCCAAATTCCTATGATACTTCCCAGGATGTCACTCATCCTGAGATTTCTCTTGCCTAAGAATGCTTAACTTTCGGGTGCCGATCTGTTCTGGGGGTACTAATATCGGTACACATATCTCTAGGTACCGACTACCCATCTATATACCAATCCAAGCACAACATATCTGGCTTCCCCAGAAATGCTAAGTATTATCCCCTTGATATCCATTGTATCCTTTTTATGTAATAGACCATCACCGCCAAGGATTCAGTCAAATACCCCCACCCCTGGAGCTATGCCCCATTGCATCCATAGTGTCCGGCCCTTACTAGGTAGGAATTGTCTCCTCAGGGAAACTTAATCAATAAGTTATTGTTCCTATAGAGAAACTTAATCAGTACCTACTTCTTTGTACTGTTTCCCTTTTTAAATTGTGTTGCGGGAATTTAATTTAGACCCTGACTTCTATATCAGGAGCCCTAGGGTTAGCAACAAAACCTATATTCTGTGCTACCTTGTCTGTCTTTTATGTATCACATAACCAGGGTTAAATAAGTACTCTTTTCCTAGACGTTTGCATCCTCAGAGCTCCTCCGCACGTACAATAGAACCCGTAAGGTACGTTGGGGGGTAATTCTCCTCCGTAAATCCTCATCATGTTTTCAAAACACTAAGTTTTCTTAAATCCTTTTCAAAAACTTTGTCCAAACTATTGCTCTGATACCAAACTGTAAAGCCCATCCTAAATGCGCCTTTATTTATCAAAGTTATAGGGCACAGGCATCAAAATGATTTAGACGACTTAATTGAGGAATAAATCTTTCATAAAAGAACTTAGTTTGAAAATATGAGGATAAATTTTTCGTGATTCGAATCGATCCCTTAGGGGTATCTTAATAAAATAATCCAAAATAGACAAATGATAAACAATACAATACAGTCTATCTAATCCTATTTTTCCAAAAAGTCCAATCTGCTGTAACCCTTACAGCTGCATCTTCCCTTTTGATCCCGATCCACTATGTTTCTTTCATGCGGTCTAGAGTTCAAATGAATGAACCCCAGGGGTAACAGTTAATCTCATATGCAGGTATGAAATGTAAATGACAGTATAACATATGTATAAGCATAGAATAATTCACAGTAAACAAGTCACACCGTAACCGCAGTTATCGGCCAAGGAGCACAGCCCTTTAGGACACGCAGCCCTATGAGACACGTAGCCTCAATCCATAGCTAGGATACACACATGCAAAATCATCTAGCAACCATGATCAGTCATACATGCAATACATACATACAAGTTAATAAGATAACAGTTACCCACCTCAAACTTGAATCCTTAATTCCGTCTGGAGGTGTTGGGATCAGTAGAGATGTCAAGATATGCCTATAAATGTTTATGATTGTCATTAGTCACTTCTTGCGTCGCAAAGTAACTAACAACGCGAATTAATTTTAGAGGATTAAAAATGGTTATTAATCCCTAAAAATTCCCCTAATAATAATACCCATTTTATTTATTTATTAATTAATAATCTCCTCTCCTCTTTATTATTAATTGATAATTCTCTTAATTATTAATTCCTTTTCCTTAATAATAATAACAATATCTATTTATTATTATTATTTATTTATTCTATTTTATTACTTATTCCTTTTTCCTAATAACAATAATAATAACATTTATTTATTCTTTATTATTATTATTATTTCTCTACAATTAATTTAAATTCTCGAGGCTATTAAACTTCAATAATTCTTTTCCTAAAAATTCAAGGAAAATAGGCCATAAAATATTGTCTCTAAACATTTAGGCCAAAAATTATTCTCTAATAATTTGTCCTTAATTTTACGGAAAATATACCTAACTTTCCAAATATTACTTTTAACATTTTTCTAGGACAAATTTCCCATAATTTTGTTTTCTAAATATGTCAAGGAAAATAAATTCCTAATTTTCCAAATAATTTATTTAATCATTTGGCCAATTCCCACCGTGTAACTCTCATATATTATTACTATAATTTTATGTTTAAATTATTCCTTATTTCTAATTATTCTTTTCTCGGAATAAATTTAGGGGGAAAATAAGTCTTAATTTTCAATAATTGATACTTTAATTATTCAGGCCAAATTTTCACATTTAATTCTCATTCAATATTTCAAATTTCAAATCCCCAAAATTTGGGATGTTACGAATTGGGGGATGAGATGATTGTGAACAGGTAAATTTCTTTCTTAAAATTTAAAAAAAAGGCTTTATATAGTGTTGAATTTCTAGACGATGGAGTTAGAGTGCAATCATTAAGCCTGCTTAAAATAAATTTGTATCCTAACATCCTTATTTTAATATGATGGTGCTCAATTATTTCTACATTCACTTGGGTGATGTTGCCTATGATTTGGTTATTTTTATTGAATCTTTCACGGCTAATATCTATTGTTGAACATTACAATTAATGAACTATACGTCGAATGTGTCTTACTAATTTTGAACTACTTCGCTTTTGAAATGATGTTAGCATGAAAGAATATGAGGAGAGAGTCGTATGCTTTGAATCATCCAAAGTTGAGGTCCTTACTAACAAGCTCAAAGATGCCCGCATGACTTGCCCTCTATTTGACACAGCCCACTGGGTGAGTGAGTTGGATATGGTTATATTTCTCCATATGGTTATTCCATTGTTTGCTGTGGTGGTGTAAGTTATGTTAAACTTTGCAGATGATGAATCTTGAAAGGGGATATTTGAAAATGTGGAATTTACATTGCTCTGGTCAGCGTCTGCAACATTTCAAGGTCACCGAGAATGATATCAAATGCCCCTATGATAGATAGGTTGTAGAAAATTAGACGGGAATGTAGATAAGATCATCAAGAGAAAGTAGTAGTTTCTTTGAAGTATTGGTGGATGCCCTAGTAAATTCAGATAATACTCATTGTGACGGACTCCTCATCTATCAAGGGAAATATTTGCTTTCTTCTTTTCAACTATTAAATTAAATCTGATTTTATTTTTCCATGCACTTATGGGGGTGTTAACTCTTCCAAAAATTAGTGAGAAAGGTTGGATTTGATTTTACTTGTGGCCACGTTCAAACATGTTACTTGTATGAAGATTTGTTTGCTGTGGTGGTGTAAGTTATGTTAAACTTTGCAGATGATGAATCTTGAAAGGGGATATTTGAAAATGTGGAATTTACACTTTGCTACGTCGTCGCAACATTTCAAGGTCACCGAGAATGATATCAAATGCCCCTATGATAGATAGGTCGTAGAAAATTAGACGGGAATGTAGATAAGATCATCAAGAGAAAGTTGTAGTTTCTTTGAAGCATTGGTGGATGCCCTAGTAAATTCAGATAATACTCATTGTGACGGACTCCTCATCTATTGTAATACCCGGATATTCAATACCCGGATGACCATTAATTATAAATAAATATTCCTTTAAATGTTAAAAGTGAATATGTGGTCTCAAAATATTGAGCAAAATTACCTTGTTACTTAGGGGAAATTACTTTGTGAAAATTAGAAAAGAAAAAGAGCTAAAATTCCCGACAAAAGTATTTTTATAAGGCGGAAAACTACTTTGAAAATATTATGATAAATCTCATATGACAAAGGTTATTGACAAAAACTTAAGGAGTATGTTATCTTTAAATTTAGAAATTTTTGAGATTATTTCCCCGGAAAATAAAGATGCATAAATAAAATAATATTAAAAGCGCTTTTTGGCCCCGGATATTTTTAATATTTTACATGGGGTATAAAATGCCAATGTAAGTCAAATAGTTGTGAGATAATAGTTGATCCTAAATAATAAAATTATCAACAATTAGTAAATGGCTAATTAAGTAATTAATGGCTAATTACTTGGATTAAAATATAAGATAAATGAATTAGAAAAAAATATAATAAATAAGGCTGAAATTCGAAATAAATAAATAAATAAAAATAAAAATAATATTTTATGCTTAGAAAAAAAATAAAAAATAAAAGAAAAAAAAATCTAGATATTTTGATTAAAATAATATTATATTTGGTAAAGAGCCAATAGGGCATTTGAGAATGGATAGAAATAAAATCCTACCCCTAAAGATAGAGACTAAGTCAGTATCAACTGCACTTTTTATAAATCAGTGAAAATTCTTCTCGAAGTGGCACATCTCTCCGAAGTCGGTTCCTGGAACCAACGGGGTATTTAAGACACGGGTAGGAGAGAGAAAATGCAGATAGAGGATTTAGAGTCAATACTGAAACAAGTAGTTGCCGTGAATTAGGAATCTAGTGACTTAGGTCAGATCATATTACAAACCAATGGATTTTTGCCTAGACGCTGACGCTTCCGGAATTCAATTCCGTAACCGAGGGTGTCTGGCCTAAAATCTTCAGCAGATAACGGAATACCCTTAATGGGATCATAAAATTCATTAAACTAGATATTACTAATGAGAAAGAAAGAAACTTCGAAACTCTGCCGTCAGCATTTCGCGATTCGTCAAGATTACGCGTTTCGGACACCGGACGAAACTTTATCGATGCACGCTCGGATGTCACCATCAAGATGACATCATTTTTTTGACTTTTTGGGCCAAGGAGGTCGGCACCCATGGATGGAGGGCCAAGATGGATTATGGCCAAAACCCTAGATCCAACGGTCGAAATACAACTCGATCAAGTTTGATTTATTTACGAAACGCCATTCCCTTCCTCTATAAATAGCAACCTCCCTTCCTCTCATTTCTCACAATTCCTAGAGCTTTCTAGTGAGAAGTTAGAGAGAAGGCAGAGCCCGAAGAAGTGCTAGCCGGCCCAGGTAAGTTTTTCGGTCCCCGGTCTTAAGCTTCGGTGTTTTATTCGGTAAGCTATAGTAGAAATCTTGTTTTTATCTTTAATCTTCCAATATATTATAGATATCATATTTTTGGGTAGATATGATACATATGTGATGGGAAAAGAATTATGGCAAAATTTTGGAAGATTAGAGTCAAACGAATGAAGCTTCGCGAAATTCCGCCGATAGGTCCAACTAGGGGCAAAATGGTAATTTTACCTAAAATGCCTTATACTTGCTAAAAATTGTTGAATATTGTCCTGATAGGATATCGTTGATAATCGGACCGTTTTTCACTCCGCCGTTGTTGCCGCCGTCACCCCGTGTTTACCACCGTCGGACCACTTTTCGTCAAAAACGATGTTTTTGCGCCGAAACGTTCCTTGTACCATAATGAAGGTACGGACGCGTCTTTGTAACCCTAATCCCGTCTTGCTTATATACATATATGTGATAGATACGTTCATAGACCGAGGCTCAGAGTCGTCAATCATACTTACGATTTACGGGTTATAGTATTGATAATACCGTATGGGTTTTCCTAGCGGCGAGGACACGTCTTTGTGATCGTGGCACGGGGTAATGTGCGACATGTTGTTGGGCTTTACATATTGCTTTGTGCTTATGTTACGTCGTTTTGCTTTGTTCATACATCCGCTCTGTGCTTATGTGTTGATATGCTACCGTATTGTTATGAATATCTCGTTGTCCATATACTTGTTTTTATTTGAGTATAAGGTTAACCGTTACTCCGAGATCCATATGGGAAATGGATCCCACCGTTTGCTTCGGGTCGGGAGGACCGAGGGTTGGTGATCGGGGCAAGCGACAGGCGTAGGATTCCGGATGAAGATTTATTTACTTGTTTTTTCCGTATTTACTTACGAACCTTGGATATTTGTATCATTACTCTTACACTATGGTTAACGTTTTGTTAATGGTTCAGTTACTCAGTTACTCTTCTGCTCTCATGCTCTACTCTGCTCTACTCTGATTGAAAAAAAAAATTCCGCTTTTAAATTGGGATGTTACATTTTTGGTATCAGAGCAGTAGTCCTGGCATTGATCTAACTATGTTTAGTATGAACAGTCTGGGGGTGCCAAAGTAAGGCTAGTCTATGTGGATCAGCCAATCAGTCACCCTAACACGGTGAGGCTCCCATGATAGACACTTGGTCTTTCTGTTCGACTAACGGAGTTAGGTTCAAAAGCCTTTTAAAACTTGGAGCGTTTATTCTGGCACAGATCTAGCTATGTTACTACAATCAGTTTGGTGCTTAAACTAGAAAGGGTTTTGTGGATCAGCCAATCAGTCACCCTAGCACGGTGAGGCTGATAATTGAATATTTTATACACTTCTTTTTATCTCTTGATTAATAATTTAGGACTCTTTAGTTAATAAATAATGGCTTTTATACTTATTTGGGCTTTGGGCCTTTGATTATATTTTAGCCATTTTTATTAATAAAATTCCAGTTTTACATAGCTTCGCTAATCTTACCATAACTCTTGAACCAGACATCGGATTTGCCTCATGTTTGTTTCATATTTCAGATGATTCAGAGAGCTACAATTGTTATGAAGACATGAAGGGCAAATTCGGACAAGAAGGCGGTCGATTTTGAAGCCAAAGTCAGATGTTTTATTTGGGCTCGAATTTGTGACTAAAGCCCATTCGTATTATTTTTTGTTTTTGGGCCTGGATTATTGATTGGAGCCCCATTTCGTTTTTCATCTTAGGTTAAGTAAGGCAGCAGCCACAAACAATACCATTCACGTTTTTATTCTGTTTGGTGGATCAAAATAGAGTTTTTCAGATTCTCTGAAATGTTCTTCGTGTTCTTCGCGTTCTTCGTCTGTTCTTCGATTTTCCCAGCCATGTTCGGCTAAACCTTCTGTGGTTAACCCAACGTTGAGGATTCCATGATTCGTCCAGAGAACTCGTACTTAATCGGTAACTTTACTCGTTTCGTTTTCATCTTATCGGATCCGATTTAAAATAGTTCGAATATTAGATTTAATATTCGGTTTGGTTATCCCAAGGACCGAGTTCGAACTAGGTTAGAGTGTTGCTTTGTGCGATTGCACGGTGAGACGCCATGTTTTCGGACAGATTCTAGACGATCGTCTAGTCGAGGGATTTACGACGAACGCAGAGATTTCGGTTCGTCGAGCCAAACGCGAGTTCGTTTATATTTCGTTCAATGAAGGAAGTTTCTGGAATCTAAACGTTGGGTTGATCGTTTTTAATCTATTTCAATCTCGTTTTTATCTGTTTCTGCATATTTCAGATCTGTTTCAGTTTAATTTCGTTTTAATCTGTTTCAAATCAAAAACCCCCAATTTTATTGTTGTTCTGTTTTGCTGTTGCTGATTTAAACCCACTGCAAATTCCTTGAGAGAAACGACCCAGGTTACATTATACTGCAAATCTTTTCTAATCTGGTTATTTTGGGAGATGACGGCAAATCTCTGTCAGAGGCTCCCATGATAAATCCTGCCTGGCCAAACTGTTTGAGTAGCGTAGTTAGAAATGTTGCATTTTTTCAAAAAACAGATGTTTGAAAAGAGTACTGACTTAACCCTGATGTAGTGTGTAGTGATGGACAGAGATGAAAACCCATTCGTGATGTACCACGGGAGAATGAGACGTACGGCAAGAAATTTGGTGGTACCAGGAATGGTAGGGAGGCGACTAAACCCCGACCCTGTGTACCCACCACTTGAACCAGAACCCCCGATTTTCCCAGCATCTCCCGAACTGATATATTCCTTTGAACTCCAATACGATCCGATGGAACACATGAGTCACCCAGGACCAGAGTACTATCCAGGCCCAGGATACCTTGACAACATTTATAACCCTGCACCTATAAATCTGTGTGAGGCCAACCTATTTCCGGGAAGCCCAACTGGGTCAACCATATCTTCTGTCGAGATAACCCGACTACCCCGAAGTCCGGAGCTTAGAAAATGAGGAAGCCACCCGGATGACTATCACTATGTCCTAAACGATAATATGACGCTGATACAATTGTTAGAGTCATAATATCAACATGCCGCCGAGACCACAGACAACCAAGTTGAAAGGTATCTGTCATTCCTAAGCCTAGTCAAAAGCTACCACGCCCTGAACAAACAACACCCACCTGGGGATTGGATCAGATCCACCCTGTTCTATTTCCCCCAAAACCTCTTCTGGGCGAGAATGATTAATGAGATGCTGGATGATGGACCGATAGTAGATGTCCGTGTACACCTCTGTTATCTGAAATGTATGGTGCGACAATATATGTGAGGGCGGGACATGTTTAAGAAAGTCATGGGAAAACTAGTAGAAGCTAGCTAGTATTAGTGTGTATAAATCTCTCTAGAAACCCTGAGGGATTGTAAAATAGTTATTAAAATAATGGGAATTGTAATATATCGTTTTGTATGACAATGCTTTAGACATGACCAAACTACTGGGTCACCTTGTACGAATATGTGTGATATAAATAAATGTTTTAGTGCCTATTGTTGTGCTAATTATGATATTTATAACTGTCCTTGTTAAGTAAAGGGAAAAGAATTTAAAGAATGGCAAACTTAAGAGACGCTGGAGTCCCTAGAGGACGAGGCAGAGGCCGAGGAAGAGGAAGAGGTAGAGCCAGACAGCCACGAACAGTAGCAATACCAGTACTCGAACTCGAACAACATGAACCACAACAACCAGAAGAAAACGAGATTCAGGAAATGAGAAGAATGCTACAGGAACAACGAACTCTGATTGACACACTTCTTGCCGAAAGGCAAGAGAGGCAAGCTGCAAGGGAAGCTCAAGAAGAAGAAGAAAACGAAGGCAACCGAGTGAAACGAGGAAGGCGAGGAGTCGACGGATCGCATCGCGACACCTCCTCGACGTGAAAGAGCTGGGCGACCACACAATACCGGGTCACTCGGTTACGTAAGCTCAAGCCACGGCGTTCCGAGGTAAAAAGGAAGCGGCGAGGACCGGGCGATGAGCTTAGAGAAGATTTTCAACGTGATGGAATGTCCGGAGAACCGGAAGCACAGCTTGCCATCTACAAGCTTGAGGGTGACGCGGACGGATGGTGGAGGAGTGTTGCTACAACGCTACAAAACCGATATTGCCCTGTCACCTGGGAGGGATTTTTGGGGAAGTTCAATGACCAGTATTTCCCTCCGTCAACTCAGGTGATAAATGAGACAGAATTCCTCCAGATTCAACAAGGCCAGGAGGAATTGTTTGATGATTACTTTGCTCGGTTCACTAACCTGTCAAGGTATTCATCATATCGAAGAAGGAAAACGACGAAAGGCGGAAGGCGTACGGCTGTTCACGGACCGAAGTATGAGATTAAAGAGAAGATGGTCTCTCAGAGATTCCCTGACATGACTCAAGCTGTGGAGTCTTGTCGACTTATAGAGCGCAATCTGAAAGAGTTGCGCGGAATCCGTTATTTCAACAACAACAATGCCGAACGTGGCGGATTTAACCGCAGAGGTTTTCCGCAGAAAAGAAAGGCACCGTGGAATAATCCCCGAGGCGGGAATAAAAGGCCAGCTCAGGCCGGGCAACAAAACTATCCTCGACTGACGGGAGCGCAGTCATGCCCGAAATGCAGAAAGTACCATCCAGGAGTCAGCTGCGATGGGAAGCAAATCTGCTTCAAATGCCAAAAGCCTGGGCATTACAGCCGGGATTGCTCGGAGAATACTGTAGGGGCAAGACCTCAAAACGCAGGCCGGATCTTTGCGCTGACCGACACTGAAGCCAGGAAATCTCTGGAAATAGTCCAAGGTACTATATCTCTTAATGGCAATCTACTGCAGGCACTGTATGATTCGGGTGCTAGTCATTCGTTCATTTCTTATGATTGTACAAATCGTTTAGGACTGCATGCCTCTAGATTACCATATGATTTAGTAGTATCTACACCACTTGGCGTGAAATCCTTAGCTTCAGATGCATGTTTAAACTGCGTGGCAAGTGTGAATAGGCGTGAGTCTAATGTAGACCTTATCCGATTACCACTTCGTGATATCGACGTCATACTCGGTCTAAATTGGCTAACGGCAAATGGCGCAATGATCGACTGTCGTAGCAAAAGTATATCATTTTCTGATTCACCGAGCAGGGATAAAATTAACGTGAGCCTGAATTTTCTCTCTGCTGCGGAAGCTGATAGATGCATGAAGCAGGGATGCCAAGCTTTCATGATATTTTTCTCAATCAAAGCGGAAGCCGAACCTTCGCTCCAGGATATTCCTGTGGTGAATGACTTTCCTGACGTATTTCCAGAGGATCTCACTGAGCTACCTCCTATCAGAGAAGTGGAATTTGCTATTGAATTGATGCCTGGCACAGGGTCGATATCAAAGGCGCCGTATCGTATGGCTCCGAATGAGATGCGGGAGTTGAAGAAACAAACTGGAAGAACTTCTAAAGAAAGGGTTCGTCCAGGCCAGTGTATCACCATGGGGGCCCCGGTCTTTGTTTGTGAAAAAGAAAGACGGAAGTTTCGACTCAGATCGATTATCGTGAGATAAACAAAGTAACAAAAAAACAAGTATCCACTTCCCCCGCATTGATGATCTTTTGGATCAATTATCTGGTTCCACTATATTTTCAAAAATTGATCTACGTTCAGGATATCATCAGTTGTGAGTTAAAGATGGTGATGTTCCCAAAACGGCTTTCAGAACCAGATATGGGCATTATGAATTCCTTGTGATGCCTTTCGGATTGACCAATGCACCTGCGGTATTCATGGATTACATGAACCGTATCTTCCGACAACACCTGGACCAATTCGTGGTGGTGTTTATTGACGATATTCTCGTCTATTCTAAAAGCGAGAGAAGATCATGAAGAACATCTGCGACTCGTGTTAAAGATACTAAGGAGAAGCGACTCTACGCCAAGTTAAGCAAATGCGAATTTTGGCTCACGGAAGTTAGATTTACTGGGCCATGTTATATCAAGTGGCGGAGTTGCGGTTGATCCGGCAAAGTGGAAGCGATTCGGATTGGAAGAGACCGAAAAGCTTGATGATGGAGATTCATAGTTTCCTAGGTCTGGCGGGATATTACCGCAGATTTATACGAGATTTCTCACGTCTTGCCTTACCATTGACAAAGCTTACAAGGAAGAATCAACCCTTTGTATGGGGAATTGATTGTGAGGAGAGCTTTCAAAGACTGAGGGAGAGGTTGACTACAGCACCAGTATTGATCATCCCAGATCCTGATGAGACTTATGTGGTCTACAGTGATGCCAGTGGGCAAGGATTAGGTTGTGTCCTGATGCAGCAGGGCAGAGTGGTGGCTTATGCCTCTCGTCAGCTGAAAACTCACAAGTCAAATTACCCTACACACGATTTAGAGCTTGCGGCTATCGTGTTTGCTTTGAAAATATGGAGGCATTACCTGTACGGTGCAACCGTAGAATTATACTGCGACCACAAAAGCCTGAAATATCTCTTTGATCAAAGGGAACTGAACATGAGACAACGTCGTTGGATGGAATTACTGAAAGACTACGACCTGGAGATCAAGTATCATCCGGGTAAAGCGAACGTCGTTGCAGATGCTCTGAGCAGGAAGATGGTGCGGGTGGCATACATGATGATGCAAGAGCAGAAATTGATTGAAGATTTCAGAGACTTGAATCTTTCAAATCAAGTTTGTGTGAATCTGAACGCTCCCAACGAAGCTTGTCTTGGGGCTCTTCTTGTTAGTCAATGAGAGTACGATCTGATGGATGAGGTTGAGGAAGCTTAGAAGCAAGATGATTGGGCTATCTCCATACGGGAGAAAATCTCTCGGGGTGAAACCCAAGACCATGACCTATCACCTAGTGGTTTGGTCAGGTACAAGAAGCGAATCTACGTACCGCCAGTTGATGAGTTAAGACGGAAGTTGCTGGATGAGGCTCACAAGAGTAAGTACACTCTACATCCAGGAATGGTCAAAATGTACCAGAGTCTGAAGTCTGAGATCTGGTGGCCCGGATTGAAGAAAGATGTGAACCAATACGTGGCCAGATGCTTGACTTGTCAAAAGGTGAAAATTGAACACCGGTGACCCCCTGGTCTTCTTCAAGGACTAGAACTGCCGGAATGGAAATGGGAGAATGTAACCATGGATCTTGTGGTAGGTCTACCTAAGATCAGGAGCCATGATACAATCTGGGTGATTGTGGACCGATTAACCAAGTCGGCACATTTCATACCCATTAGTATCCATTACTCCCCGGAACGATTAGCAAAGATCTATATCAAAGAGGTCGTGAGACTACACGGTGTCCCTAAGAGTATTATCTCTGATCGGGATACGCGGTTCCAATCTCGTTTCTGGAAAGCGTTACACGAAGGTATGGGTACAAAGTTGAAATTTAGTTCGGCTTATCACCCTCAGACCGATGGTCAATCAGAGAGAACGATACAGACGCTAGAAGATATGTTGCGAGCTTGTGCCTTAGATTTCAAGGGTAGTTGGGATCAACATCTTTCGCTAGCAGAATTTGCATATAACAATAGTTATCATGCAAGCATACAAATGGCCCCATTCGAGGCATTGTATGGGCGGAAATGTCAATCACCTTTATGCTGGACAGAATCGTCTGAAAGGCAACTGCTTGGACCGGATATGCTTGAACAGACCTCCAAGCAAATCGCGTTGATCAAGCAGAGACTTCTCGCGGCGCATAGTAGACAAAAGAGCTATGCAGACAAAAGAAGGAGACCTCTGAAGTTTGATGTCGGCGACCATGTGTTTCTGAGACTATCTCCAGTAACCGGTGTCGGTAGAACGCTGAAAAGAAAGAAGCTCAGTCCACGTTATGTGGGACCATTTGAAATTTTGGCCGAGCGAGGGCCAGTCGCTTATCAGATAGCTTTACCCCCGAACCTGAGTAATCTTCATGATGTGTTTCATGTGTCACAATTGAAGAAATACCTCCCCGACCATGATCATGTAATCGAATTTGAAGACATGGAAGTACGATACGATAATACCTTCATAGTCGAACCAGAGCGGATTCTCGAACACCAGGAGAAACGGCTTAGGAATAAAACCATCCCGATAGTGAAGGTATCTTGGAAGGGTTTGTCACCCGAAGGGGCGACTTGGGAGACCGTAAGTGACATGAGAGAAAAGTATCCAGAGTTTATGGCCCAGAGTCTAGACACGATAGATTAAATTTCGAGGGCGAAATTTTGTTTAAGGGGGGGAGAAATGTAATACCCGGATATTCAATACCCGGATGACCATTAATTATAAATAAATATTCCTTTAAATGTTAAAAGTGAATATGTGGTCTCAAAATATTGAGCAAAATTACCTTGTTACTTAGGGGAAATTACCTTGTGAAAATTAGAAAAGAAAAAGAGCTAAAATCTCGACAAAAGTATTTTTATAAGGCGAAAACTACTTTGAAAATATTATGATAAATCTCATATGACAAAGGTTATTGACAAAAACTTAGGGAGTATGTTATCTTTAAATTTAGAAATTTTTGAGATTATTTCCCCTAGGAAAATAAAGATGCATAAATAAAATAATATTAAAAGCGCTTTTTGGCCCCAAAAGTATTTTTAATATTTTACATGGGGTATAAAATGCCAATGTAAGTCAAATAGTTGTGAGATAATAGTTGATCCTAAATAATAAAATTATCAACAATTAGTAAATGGCTAATTAAGTAATTAATGGCTAATTACTTGGATTAAAATATAAGATAAATGAATTAGAAAAAAAATAATAAATAAGGCTGAAATTCGAAATAAATAAATAAATAAAAATAAAATATTTTATGCTTAGAAAAATAAATAAAAGAAAAAAAAAAAAAAAATCTAGATATTTTGATTAAAATAATATTATATTTGGTAAAGAGCCAACGGGGCATTTGAGAATGGATAGAAATAAAATCCTACCCCTAAAGATAGAGACTAAGTCAGTATCAACCGCACTTTTTATAAATCGAAAAATTCTTCTCGAAGTGACTTTGTCTCCGAAGTCGGTTAACGGAACCAACGGGGTATTTAAGACACCTAGGAGAGAGAAAATGCGAGATAGAGGATTTAGAGTCAATACTTTGAAACAAGTAGTTGCCGTGAATTAGGAATCTAGTGACTTAGGTCGATCATATTACAAACCAATGGATTTTTGCCTAGACGCGACGCTTACGGAATTCAATTCCGTAACAGGGTGTCGGCCTAAAATCTTCACAGATAACGGAATACCCTTAATGGGATCATAAAATTCATTAAACTAGATATTACTAATGAGAAAGAAAGAAACTTCGAAACTCTGCGCGATTTCGCGATTCGTCAAGATTACGCGTTTCGGACACGGGACGAAACTTTATCGATGCAGACTCGAGATGTCACCATCAAGATGACATCATTTTTTTGACTTTTTGGGCCAAGGAGGTCGGCACCCATGGATGGAGGGCCAAGATGGATTATGGCCAAAACCCTAGATCCAACGGTCGAAATACAACTTTTGACCAAGTTTGATTTATTTACGAAACTGCCATTCCCTTCCTCTATAAATAGCAACCTCCCTTCCTCTCATTTCTCACAATTCCTAGAGCTTTCTAGTGAGAAGTTAGAGAGAAGGCAGAGCCAGAGAAGTGCTAGCCAGACCCTGGGTAAATTTTTCGGTCCCCGGTCTTAAGCTTCGGTGTTTTATTCGGTAGAGCTATAGTAGAAATGCTTTGTTTTTATCTTTAATCTTCCAATATATTATAGATATCATATTTTTGGGTAGATATGATACATATGTGATGGGAAAAGAATTATGGCAAAATTTTGGAAGATTAGAGTCAAAAAATGAAGCTCCGCGAAATTCCGCCGATAGGTCCAACTAGGGGCAAAATGGTAATTTTACCTAAAATGCCTATTATACTGCTAAAAATTGTTGAATATTGTCCTGATAGGATATCGTTGATAATCGGACCGTTTTTCACTCCGTTGTGCGCCGTCACCTCATTTTTTACCGCCGTCGGACCACTTTTCGTCAAAAATGCTGTTTTTGCGCCGAAACGTTCCTTGTACCATAATGAAGGTACGGACGCGTACTGTAACCCTAATCCTGTACTGCTTATATACATATATGTGATAGATACGTTCATAGACTGAGGCTCTGTAGAGTCGTCAATCATACTTACAGTTTACACGGGTTATAGTATTGATAATACCGTATGGGTTTTCCTAGCGCTGAGGACACGTGTTGTGATCGTGGCACAGGGTAATGTGCGACATGTTGTTGGGCTTTACATATTGCTTTGTGCTTATGTTACGTCGTTTTGCTTTGTTCATACATCCGCTCCGTGCTTATGTGTTGATATGCTACTTGTATTGTTATGAATATCTCGTTGTCCATATCTTTTTTTTATTTGAGTATAAGGTTAACCGTTACACGAGATCCATATGGGAAATGGATCCCACTGTAGCTTCCGTGGTCGGGAGGACCGAGGGTTGGTGATCGGGGCAAGCGGGCGTCATAGGATTCTCGGATGAAGATTTATTTACTTGTTTTTCGTATTTACTTACGAACCTTGGATGATCAGTATCATTACTCTTACACTATGGTTAACGTTTTGTTAATGGTTCGATTACTCGATTACTCTTCCGCTCTCATGCTCTACTCTGATTGAAAAAAAAAAATTCCGCTTTTAATTGGGATGTTACATCTATCAAGGGAAATATTTGCTTTCTTCTTTTCAACTATTAAATTAAATCTGATTTTATTTTTCCATGCACTTATGGGGGTGTTAACTCTTCCAAAAATTAGTGAGAAAGGTTGGATTTGATTTTACTTGTGGCCACGTTCAAACATGTTACTTGTATGAAGATTTACTTGATTTTAAATTAAATCTACTTTTATTTTTTCATTCTATACTTTTTTTTTTATAAATTTCGTAATTATTTATATTTTTTATATAATTTATAATTTATATTTTGGAATTGAGATTTGCGACGGAAAAGGAATTCCGTCGCAAATCTCAAATTTTGCGATGGAAAATTATTCTGTCACAAAATTCGAGTATTGTGACTGAATGTTTTTCCGTAGCAAAAAATGTTTTGCGACGGACGTAATCCCATTGAATAATGTAGCATTTAATAAGGGAAAGGGAACATAAAGGCCTCAAGATTGCTTAGAAAATGGTTGCCTAGATTGTGCTTTGTTTTCTGCAACCGCATTAAATACATATGATGTAATTGTTCTGGTGTAGAACACAGATGTCTAGCCTGGTGAGATAGTACTTTGATATTGGATCAATAGGCTCTGCCTGGATATCTATGAAGCAAATATCCAGGAGAGCGTGAGATCACTATACACAGACAAGACTTTCGCCAAAGTGGGTGCTGTGTGTGTATAGTGTGACAGAATGTAAATAGTTCAAGGTTCAGAACCTGTGTACCTTAAGGGTTGACCCTTGTATTTATAGAGAATACCTTAGGTCCGGTATCTGGGACTTAGCATGATCTCATGCCATTATATCATATCCCAAGATACAGATTCAAATATCCCTGGATTATAGGTAAGATAAGATTTCCCTTTATTATAGGAAGATCCTAAGATAGGGTATTCCTCCTAATGGGCCTCTTTGGCGTTGGGCCTAATGGAAGTATGTAACAGTTGCCCCCCACCCCGGTAGTTCAAGGTTTTGAGCTGCCGGGATGTATCTTGCCACCAGACCGGGCTACTTTGTCGAGAGCGCTATCCGGTTTAATGACCTGAGGTCAAGTCTCAAAGGTCCGGACTGACATCGCGGTGCTTAAGGATCCGAGGTTGCGTCTCCAAGACCCGGGCTAAGGCCTTGGCATTCAGGGATCCGAGGTAGAGCCAGCTGTATCGCCGTATTTCGAGGTCAGAGTCTCTCTGTATTCACCATCATTACCCCCTGACACCTGTCTCCTCTGAATTGACCTAGGATTGCAACCGCCTCGCCTAGCCATCAGCGGGTTTTGTGCGCATTTAATGCACCTATTATGCGCCAAACGTCACCCCTACTAATTGGGTGAATTGTCTCTTTTACCCCTGTCGCTTCAGCGCCATTTCATATTTCCCTCCATTATTCTCACTTCACCGTCTGTTTGGTGTTCTCTTTCCTGTTCGCGAGTCTTTGGTTTCTCTTGCTCTGATAGCCTTTCTGCGACTGCTGGTCTGCCTTGCCTCTTATTCCTCCGTCTCCATTTTATCAGGTACATCTGTCGATTCTTACTGTTTCTTTTCTCTTGTTTTTCTTGCATTCATTGACATTCATTGATTACCTGCTTTACTCTTTTCACTACTCCCTCGCAATCCCCAGATTAGATACATTTGTTTTTGTGTTTCCTATATGAGTTTTGGTATGAATCTCTGGGTAGACTTACTAGTTTCGGGGCTGAGTTTTTCCTAGGCATCTTCCCCCTTCGTAGTAATGCCTATCATCTAGTCTGGTTTCTTTTTGTTTCCTCCCCTCCTCATCGGACCTTTTGTTCCTATTCTAGTTTTCACCTTCCAGTGTTGATGGATAGGATTAACCCTTTATCCCCTTCGAGTCAGACACTAACTCTAGATGAGGAAGAGTCGTTACCTTCCCGTTACCCTAGAACCAGCTATTGGTTATTGGGTTCCCCTCTGACTGAGGAGGAAAGGCTGGCCACCCTACTCCACGGTGGGTCTGGTAGGGGAAGCGCTGGAAAGTCTCGTTCTGCCGCTGCTGGGTTCCAGAATGATCGTCCGGTCCATGTTTCGCTAAGCGTCGGAAGCCGAGGTGTCCCCGAAGCCATCCCGGTTCAACCCCTCAACTATTACGAGCCCCCTCCTCGCGCAAGGCCGGAATCCCTTCCCGATGGATACCTCGGCCCATGCTGGAATTGTATTGCCTCCAGCTTCTATTATATTGCGAGCGGCCAGGATTCCCTGGCGAGTGCTACTCTAGGATCCTGCCGAAATAGGTCCTTCTCAGCTCCTAACCCGGTCACTAGGAATCTAATTTGTCCTAGTCCTGTTATTCTACCCCCTCGCTATAGCTTGCATGCTTCAGATATATCGCTGGGATTCTGATTTTAATTTTATTGCTATATAGGTATATATGGAGTCACCGTTATCATCTGATCGGACGCCCTCCGTCATTGGGGAGTCAGATTCTGCGAGTCCCCCTCAAGTTCTACTTTGGAAATACCCTTGGGTCACTCATGGGGTATTAATGACACATTCGCTGATGTCCCAGTCTGACGTTGACAGGCTTGATTTGGGAGATACTAATAACTGCATCTTATGTCCGCCTTTCGACGATGAGCCCGTATGTTCGGCCCGTGAAGGGACCGATGCCTCTTTCTTCCTCTTCTATAGGGATTACGCCACCCGGCTCGGTATTCGCTTCTCGTTTACCGAGTTCCAAATATCTATTCTTAATTACCTCTGTATAGCTCCTTCACAGCTCCATCCTAACAGTAGGGTTTTATGCTTGCTTTTGAGCATCTTTGCAAGTCTTTTGTGGAGCCCATCCCTTGTACCGCCAGCATATTCTTTTATTTCTTTTGTCCCTTCACACCACGTTTTGGCAGGGAGCACGCCGATTTGAAGGGTTTGACCTCTATTCAAGGGGTCCCCGGTAGGAAGCTTTTCCACGCCTTCTCTGAGTCCTTCAAGCACTTCAAAACCGGCTTCTTTAAGGTGGTTGCCAAACCCAGGAAACAGCCCTGGTTCCTTCACGGGCCCGAGTCCAAAGAGGTGGAGTGGAGGTTCCCTTTATACTGGACCAATGATCACCATAACAAGCCCTCCACCAGCTACCAGGTCGACCCGGAAGACCTTTCTCCCAAAGACGTCGGCTATGTATCTCGGCTGGTGTCTTATGTTACCAGCCACAAAGTAAAAATTGTCGCCTCCTTTCTTTCGGGGCTTCCTACCGAGCCCCTCCAGGCCCCGCGTATACTTTTAATTATTGTGTTAATCCTATTTGCTATTCCACCTAGGATTATTTCATTTGTTTTGTTTGCTCTAATTTGTTTCCTTTTCTGCCGTGCAGCTCAAGGTATGCAGCCCCTGCCGCGATATCTGTCTCACGTGAATCCGGCTCCCGGCGGGTCGAGCACGGTCAAACCAAGGAAGAGGTCCGCTCCTGAACCTCAAAAAACCAAGGCTGACGTGGACACCTTGGCGAAGGTGCCAAAGAAGACAAAGACCTACTAGGCGACTTCCCCGAACAACCCCATTATTTTGCCGTTCGCTGGCTCTGGCCGAGTTACTTTATCTTCCTGCACAGTCATTGAAGCTCCGACGCCCTCCTCTTCGACTCTACCTCCTCCGTCGCCTTTGCCTAAGCTCCCTCGCGGTCATATGTGGAGCAAAGGAAGGACCGAGGAGCTGTCTATGGCTCTTCTTCCTCCTCGGTGATATACGGATAGTGTCCCATTCTCGGAGGTAGATGAAACCGAGCTCTGGGACATCCAAAAGTATACACTGAAGGCCACCGGGGTGGTGCAGGCTATGAGCATCTTGAAGCATAACCATGTTGATGCCAACACCGCCTTAAATCAAGTGAAGGTGGAGAGGGATGGTGCGGTGGCGGCTAAAAAGAAGGCCGAGGAGGGTCAATAGGTAGCCGAGTCCGAGAAGAGCAAACTCAATGACGAGCATTTTATGACTCGGGAGGCCCTTGACAAGGCAAATAATGAACTCATCCTGTTGCAGGCAGCCCACGACAAGGATATCCAGGCCCTATGGGTTGTGCAGACCCAACGGGGGGATCTAGCCCAGGAGTTGGGTGAGACGAAGGCCGCCCTTAGGGATGCTTAGAAAGCTTATGCCAACTGCTCTGACATAGTGAAGGAGACCGGAAAGGATGCCTTTGACATGGCCCTGGCGCAAATCCGGCACCTGAACCCTGACGTCAATCTGGATCTTGCTAGGTTTCACCACAGGGCGTATATCCAGGGTGGCAAGCTTATCCCGCCTCCTTCGTCTCCCGAGGCTACATCGGTTTCAAAACTTGACTGCGGAGATCGGGCTGGTGATAATTGAGTATTTCATACACTTCTTTTTATCTCTTGATTAATAATTTAGGACTCTTTAGTTAATAAATAATGGCTTTTATACTTATTTGGGCTTTGGGCCTTTGATTATATTTTAGCCATTTTTAATAATAAAATTTCAGTTTTATATTGCTTCACTATTTTTCCCATAACTCTTGAACTAGACATCGGATTTGCCTCATTCTTGTTTCATATTTCAGATGATTCAAAGAGCTACAATTGTTATGAAGACATGAAAGGCAAATTCGGACAATAGGGCAGTCGATTTTGGAGCCGAAGTCATATGCATATTTTTGGATTTTATTTGGGCTCGAATTTTGTAATTAAAGCTCACTTTTATTTTATTTCCGTTTTGGGCTGAACCATTGGAGCCCATTTCCATTTTAGGTTAACTTTAAGTCAGATGGTGGCTACAACACTAGGTCATTACGTTTTTACACATTTTTGGATTGAAATAGAAGTTTTGAAATTCTCTCAACTGTTCTTCATCTGTTCTTCGTGTTCTTCATGTTCATGATGAACTTCTTCATTTCTGTTCGATTTTCGTTCTGAAAAGCCATGATGGGCTAAGCTACTGTGATTTGCCCACGGATTGAGGATTCCACTATCCAGAGGACTCGTTCTTAATGGTAACAAATTCGTTTCTGTTTTGTAATTTCGGATTCGATTTACTTTCGGATTGGGTGTTAGATTTAACGCCTAGATTGAGATATCCCAAGGATTGAGTTTGAACTAGGTTTAAGTGCTCGCTGTGCGATCACACAATGACACGCCACTGTTCGGATAATCGCTAGGCGATCGTCTAGTTGAGGGATTTTCTGGACGAACGCAGAGATTTCGGTTCGTCCAGAATCAATCGCGAGTTCGTTTCAAAATCTGTTTTCGTCCGAGGAAGGAAAGTGGTGGAATTCGAAATCCTGGGTTGATCTTCTGTTTATCTGTTTAATCTGTGTTTATTTCATTCTGTTTCTGTTTATTTCGTTTTTATTCTGTTTGAACCAAAACCCCCCATTTTTGCTGTTACTGTCCGTTCAAATCCGCTGCGAATTCATTGGGAAAATGACCCAGGTTCCCTATTACTACAAATCTTTTATTGAATCTGGTTATTTTGAGAGACACGGCAAATCTTTGTCAGCTGGCGAGGGTGAAGAACAGACCTCAGCTAGCGTCGCCGGAGACCGGGCTGGTGAGGGTGAAGGACAGACCTCGGCCAGCGTTCCTATCGGCGATCTCTCCAACCCGTCCATTCCTGCCACCTGAATTGCTTTGTCTTTTTCTTTTTTTCAACTTTGTTTTCAGGAGCTGATGCCCTTGTGATTTTGTCTCAGATATTGTCGTCTTTGCTTCCAGCTTCATGAACAATTAGATCATTGCTGTTAATTTAATTCCTTCTCAATTTAAACAATTAGATTGTTTTCTCATCTTTTAACGCGCTAACAATCGTGTACGAATCCCCAGATGACGCTGGAGATTTTATGACCGGGCCAGGGTCTATCATATACAGGATTCGCTTATGTTCTTTCCGTAGCTATGACCGGGTATTAGGGTAGGGGTTTTCCATTTAACCGCACTACTGAGTTCTGGATATGTTGTCTGGGATCATTACCAGGATAAGGGCAAATCGTCACATGTCCAGCCGTGGTGTAGAATCGCACACTTAAACATTTTGGCCTGATCAGGGCCGGGATGACAATTCACCTTCTTATCTAGGAGCAAGTTTTTTGATGCATCGAAATTTTGCGAAGGCTTTTAAAAGCGACCTCGTGTAATTAAAAACCCGGGCTCATTGGCCCCGGTGTCATTCTTTCAACCAAGCTCAGTGACCTAACGTAATTAGGAACCGAGCTCGTTGGCCCCGGTGTCATTGTGTTAACTAAGCTGGTGTATGGCTGGGTTTAATGTCCCGAGTCTTTGTGCATACCTTTGTAGGTGTATGAAAAGACGTTTCAATAGTCTATAAACTGAATCTCCGTGAGGAGTTCTTCATTAATTCATGCAATAATTTGCTCTAAAGAGCTAACAACTTTAAATGAGGAAATCACGTAAGTACGATAATAAAATTAAAATAGAAATACTGTAACCAAAATTAACTGACTCGGACATGGTATATCCGACACACCATACGTGCGGCAGCTGGGTCTAGCTATAGTAGACTTTCAGCTTGTTGGCGTTCCACGTTCTTTTGATTTGCTTCCTTGCCAGGGTTTCCAGAATGTAGGCCCCTTTTTCGAGTTTCTCCCTAATCCGGTAAGGGCCTTCCCAATTTGCGGCCAACTTGCCGTCCCTAGCATTTTTGTCTCAGACGTCGGCCCTTCTGAGTACGAGGTAGCCCCTGTCGAAGGACCGAAGCCTAACCTTTCGGTTGTACTTGGCCGCGATGAGTTGCTTCATGGCCAAATATCGGTAGTGTGCCGTAACCCTGACCTCGTCCACAAACTCCAATTTCGTCATCAGTGCTTCGGTGTTCATCATCTCGCCTTCTTGGAGAGTCTTTAATCGTCTCCACGAAGGCTGGCCTATCTCGACCGAGATCATCGCCTCGCATCCATATGTCAACCTGAAAGGGGTTTCCTGGGTTAAAGTTTGAACGCTGGTCCTATAACCCCACAGTACGCTGTAGAGTTGTTCAACCCAACTGGATTCCGCCTCTTGCATCTGCTTCTTCCTTAAACCCTCGACGATTATTTTGTTTGCAGCTTTGGCCTATCCGTTGGACTGGGGATGCTCTACGGAAGCGAAATGTTGCTCGATGCCGAGGTCCAAAATCATCTCCTGAAAGCCTTTGTCCACAAACTGGGTCCCGTTATCCGTGACTATCTCGGCTGGTACTCCAAATCGCGAAACAATGCGATGTTGGAAGAACCGCCGTATTCGCGCCGAAGTGATTGTTGTCAAAGGCTCGGCTTCTATCCACTTTGTAAAGTAATCGACAGCGACTATTAGCCAGCGGAGTTGTCCGGGCGCCGTTTTGAATGTTCCCAAAAGATCCATCCCCCACTTGTAAAAAGGCCATGGGGCCGATATGCTCTTAAGTTCCGCTGAAGGGAGCCAGATGATCTTGGCGTGCTTCTGGCAACTGTCACATTTCTTCACAAACTGCTTGGAATCTGCTACCTTGGTCGGCAGTAGTAGCTTGCTCGTAAAGCTTTCCTGGCTAGAGCCTTTCCTCCCATATGTTGGCCGTTATTTCCTTCGTGTATTTCTACCAAAACGTATTTCGGCTCGGCTGAGTTTAAGCACCTCATCATAGGAGAGTGAAGTCCTCGACGATATAGCTGATCGTCCACCATGGTGTACATGGCGGCCTCTCGAACCAATTTTTTCATTTCAGAAGGGTTGACGGGGATGATTCCCCTTTCTAAGTAGTCTTCGATTGGTCTTCTCCAATCTGTCGCTGATGATATTGTCAGAACGCAGCTCGATTCCGCTAAGTTCTACTGCACCACGGTTCTGTGGTTCCCCGGCTCCTTCGTACTGGCTAGGTTAGATAGGATATCGGCCCTAATGTTCTCCTCGCGTGGGATATGCGTGACCGTTACCTCTTCAAAGCCAGAAATCATCTCCCTTGCTTTGTTCAGGTATTTGGCCAGCAGAGGTCCTTTTGCTTGGTAGGTTCCCTCGATCTACGCCGCTACGAGCTGAGAGTCCGTTAGAACCCTAACTCTCCGGGCTCCATGCTCCTTTGCCTGTTGCAGCCCGGCCAACACTGCTTCATATTCTGCCTGATTATTTGAGGTTAGGAAGTTGAGGTGAAGTTAGTGCTCAATTGCGACCCCCTCTGGGTTTTCAATTATGATCCCAGCTCCGCTTCCCTTGGCGTTTAATGAACCATCGACGTGTACTTTCCACATCCCGAATCCGGCTGTGTCCTCTTCATAGGCCGGGGTGAGTTCCCTTATAAAATCCGCGAGCGCTTGAGATTTGATCGCGTGTTGGACTTCATATGCTATGTCGAACTCAGATAACTCTATTGCCTAACTAATCATCCTGCCAGCCAAATCTGGTTTGTGCAACACCTGTCAAGCTGGTTGACTGGTTCGAACGAAGACCTGGAATCCTTGGAAGTACTGGCGCAATCTTCTTGCCGCCATGAGCAGGGCGAAAGCCACTTTCTCTAACTTTTGATACCTCAGTTCTGAGCTCTGCAGCGCTTTGCTTATGAAATAGATCGGTTCTTGGCCGTTCTCTGTTTCCCGAACCAAGACCGCGCTCACAGCTTCTCCCCCCACCGATAGTAGAGGAAAAGTATCTCTCTTGGTTTAGGTTTTGACAGGACTAGCGGGGTTGCCAAGCATTGCTTGATCTTGCTGAATGCCGACTCGCACTCCGGGTTCCATCCTCCCTGTGCCTCCTTCTTCAGGAGTTTGAAGAATAGAAGAGCCTTTTCTGCCGATCTTGGTAAGAATCTAGTCAGTGTCGCCAGTCTTCCTGTCAACTGTTAGACTTCTTTCTTGTTCCGAGGAGATTTCATGTCTAAGACCGCCTTACATTTGTCCGGGTTGGCCTCAATTCCACGGCTTGTTAACAGGAACCCCAAGAACTTCCCTGCTGGCACTCCGAATGCGCATTTGGCCGGGTTCAGACGGATTTGATACGCCTGCAATTTCTCAAAGGTTTGCTCCAAGTCCCGGATATGGTCTTCGGGGTCCTTTGACTTGACGATCATATCGTCAATGTAAACTTCTACGTTTTGTTCGAGCTGGTCTTCAAAGACTCGATTCATCATTCTCTGGTATGTGGCCCCGGCATTCTTCAACTCGAAGGGCATCACGTTATAGCAATAGTTAGCTTTTTCGGTTATGAGGGTCGTCTTCTCTTGATCTTCTGGATGCATCACGATTTGGTTGTACCCGGAGTAGGCATCCATGAAGGATAATAACTGGAACCTGGCCGAGTTGTCGACCAGTTGGTCAATGTTAGGCATCTGATACGAATCCTTGGGGCAAGCTTTGTTCAAGTCCTTGTAATCCGTACACACCCTACATTTACCACTTGGTTTCATGACCATAACCACGTTTGATAACCATGTGGTATATTGAATTTCCCTGATGAACCCGACCTCCAATAGTTCGTCGACATGCTTTTCCAATGCTACTTGCCTATCTGTTCCAAGTTTCCTCTTCTTTTGTGCCACAGGTGATGATCCCGATCGGATAGCCAGCCTGTGACAGCAAAATCTGGGGTCTATCCCTAGTATTTCTGCCGACGTCCACGCGAATATATCTCAATTCTTTATTAAGAAGTCCTTCAGTCTGCCTTTCAACTCCGGACTCATTGCTCCACCAATTTTGGTGATCTGAGAGGGCTCGTTTCCCAGTATGAAGTCTTCTAGTTCACCTTCTGGCTCTGGGCGTGGGACCTCAGTCTTTTCTCTCAGATTGATTTCTACCATGCTTACGGGTCGTCCTGCCTATATTCTTCCTGCCGCGCTTGCAATTCTTTCGCCTTTCCTAACCCAAGGCGGTGATGATGGATTGCTCTCACCTTCCCGGATCGTCTCGAAATAGCACTGTCAAGATTCTTTCTGGTCTCTGGCGACCATGACAACCTTGTTTCTGTTGTTCACCATCTTCAACTTCTGATGTTTTGTGGAAACCAACATATCCCACTTATGGATAGTCGGCCTTTCTAATATGATATTATATGGAGATGGGAAGTCGGCGACGATGAATCTTACCTGTTTTGATTTGAAGGCTTCTTTGGTTCCCAGCGTTAATTTGAGATCGATATACCCCTTGGGGGGAGAATGCTCTATGAGGGTCATTTTGCAAGGTTTCAAATCCTCTATATCCAGCTTCATTCTTTTGAAAGCATCCCAACTTATGATATCTGCCGAGCTCCCTGCGTCCACAAAAATCCTTTTTACCCGGCAGTTCACCAGGGTCCCCATGATGACCAAACCATCCTCATGGCCTAGGACTACGTCCTTCATGTCCTCATTAATAAAGGCTAATGGTGGAGGGGTCGAGGTCTCTCAACTTTCTTCATCTCGGTCGGTGCCATTTCCTTCCAAATCTGAGAATGGCCAATATTTAACGAGGTGTATCTATCATACTTAGCTTTTCCTTCAAATCTGTCCCCCCGGGATCTGTTTTCTCGGTTTCGTCTGTTGGGATCCTCTCTTCCATTTTCAAATGGTCCTTTTCCTCGTGGGGGAGTATCTTTCCTCCTATCGTTCCCGACCGCGTTTGCTATTTCCATTTGCTCCACCTCTAAGTATTGTTTAGAGTGTGTTGAACTCGGTAAGGGTATTAACTTTGTTTTTGAAAATTGAGTTCGCCAACCGGGATGATGGATCCAGCCCATCGATGAGGCAATGTACGTGTACGCTCTTCGGGAGTGATCATACTTGTAATGCTACCTCCTTGAATCTATCCAGGTATTTCTGGAGGGTCTCTCCACGTTGCTGCTTAACCTTGCTCAGAGCGAATTGGGACTTCGGCTGCTTCTTACTGGTTGCGAAGTTTAACTCAAACTTGGTTCCGAGGTCTTCAAAATTCTGGATTGAATTGGCCGGCAGCGTGATGAGCCACTTCTAGGCCGGCCCGGTCAGCGTGGCGGCGAAAATTCGGGAGATGACTTGCCCGCCAATCCGACGTACGGACATGAATAACTCGAATGTATCAAGATGGGACCTCGGATCTTGGGTTCCGTCGTACTTGGGCAGGTTTGCCAAGTCGAAGTCCTCCGGATATGGCATGTTCGCTATCTCGCCTGAGAAGGCACTGCTGTTATGCCCTACGGCGTATTTCATCTTATACTTCTTTGGAGAGATTTCTTGCCGAGGTGGTCTCTCAACATCTCAATCTTCATCATCCGGGGTCCTTTCGAGGCCTCCCTGAATCCGTTTGCTGAGCCAATGTGTCAGTTTCACGTTGCGTGGATCTCGGCTGCTCAATGACTGTCTTTTCCTTCCTGGCTCGTCCGTCATCCCGGTTGTTCTTCTGGATCATAGCCCCCAATTGTTTGAAGCAGTCCTCCATCATCTGCTGCATTACTCTGAAATCTTCCTGACGTTGGAGGTTATGGCGTTTCTCCATGTTCTCTATTCGCCTCAGCACTGAGTCCTGGTTTTCTGTAGAAGAATAAAGTCCAGACTCGGGGCCGTGGTTCCCTGTTTTACCGCACCCTGAGGTTTAGCAGTCACTTCCGGAGAGGAAGCCGTGTCAGAAACGTCATTCCCCTCACTCGCGGCGTTGGCTTCTGGGACATCCTCGGGCAGCGGTGGGTCTTGAGTTTGTTGCTGTTGACTCGCCTTGGCCTGTGGTGGATTTCCAGGCTGAGGGTTCCGACTATTTATACGGTATTAGCCATCGTCAGTCACGGGGATCGAAATTTAACGTCCCCACGGTCGGCGCCAATGTTCTGGTGTAGAACACAGATGTCTAGCCTGATGGGCTAGTATTTTGATATTGGATCAATAGGCTCTGCCTAGATATCTATGAGGCAAATATCCAGGAGAGTGTGGGATCACTGTACATAGACGAGGCTTTCGCCAAAGGGGGTGCTGTGTGTGTACAGTGTGACAGAATGTAAATAGTTCAAGGTTTAGAACCTGTGTACCTTAAGGGTTGACCCTTGTATTTATAGAGAATACCTTAGGTCCGGTATCCAGGACTTAGCATGATCTCAAGCCGTTATATCATATCCTAAGATACAGATTCAGATATCCCTGGATTATAGGTAAAATAAGATTTCCCTTTATTATAGGAAGATCCTAAGATAGGGTATTCTTCCTAATGGGCCTCTTAGGCGTTGGGCCTAATGGAAGTCCGTAACAGTAATCAAATTTTTGAGTATTTTTATATATTGAGTATAAGTTCATGGATATTTTTACAACTTATCCCTATATAATAAAGAATAAACTCTAAGACTTTGTTTGCGAGTTCTATTTTGGAAGGAAAGGAAAGGGAAGGGAGGGTTTTGGTAATCCCTTCCCTTGTTTGCAAGTTTTAAAAATAAGAGGGGAGGGAATCAGATGATTTTACAAATCCTCCAAAACCCTTCTTCTAAAAAATAAAGTTCCCCCAATATGAGGGGTTTTAAGAGGGAAAATAGATTAATTACTTTGTTACCCTCGTTCACCACCACCCCACCACCGCCACCACCACCACTACCACCGCCGCCGCCACCGCCACCACTACCCCACCACCGCACCGCCACCGCCACCACCACCACCACTGTAAATCATCACCGCATAAATAATTTTTAGAATATAAAAATTACATAAATAATTTTTTTAGAAAATTTAAATTTAAATTTATTTGTAAAGTATAATAATTATATTAATTATTAAAGAAAATGACAAAATGGTAAAAACAACTCATTAATCCTCTATCTTCCTCCCTTACTATTTTTTTAACTAAAACAAGGGGAGGAAATATCCTTCATTTCCTTCCCTCCTTTCTCCTCGATCCCCTTCCTTTCCTTTCCCTCCAAACTTCCAAATAGACCCTAAGGGATGCAATCATGATTATAATGATTTAGCTGATACTTTATTATAATAAACTAATTATGAAACGGATGATTTGGGAACTTCTAAGCATAATTAAAGAGTGCACATGAGATTGTGGAGTTAGCTGAATTGTGGATCCTGCTAAACATAAAAGGGTTCATGCACGCACTTACACTCCATACGCATACGCGCGCACTACACCTTCCGTGTAACGACAATTCCAATAAGTGCATGAAATTCAACACTATTAGGCCACGTGTTCTCATGTAATTTGTTGGACCCTGCACTGAGGCCCAAGCAATTGCCTACTTAATGCTTTCTTTGCTTTCCGTCTCAGTCCTTTGTTTCATTATTCTCTGCGCCAACGACAATTCCAATAAGTGCATGAAATTCAACACTATTAGGCCACGTGTTCTCATGTAATTGGTTGGACCCTGCACTGAGGCCCAAGCAATTGCCTACTTAATGCTTTCTTTGCTTTCCGTCTCAGTCCTTTGTTTCATTATTCTCTGCGCCCTTTTCCCCCTTACTGATAAATATTACTATCAATTTCTTCTTATATCATTTTCATCCCTCAGATCTGAGTTCTCCTCATTACTCAGCCATGGCTGAAAAGGTACACTTCCTTCTGATCTCTTCTTCAATCATCTCTCTGTTTTTCTTTTTCTTTCGGTTTAATCATACATATATGAAATTATGAATCATATCAAATCGATCCTGATTCTGTTCTTCCTGGTAATCATGTTAATTAGGTGACTATAATGAGGCTCAAGGTTGATCTACAGTGTGAGAAATGCTATAAGAAGGTCAAAAAGGTTCTCTGCAAATTCCCTCGTAAGTTTGATCTCTCAATAGTCTGTCTGTCCCTCTCACTCTCTTCTTTCTCTTTTGATATTTGGAGTGATGTTGGTGATGAAAAATTCGCATGCTTTTGATTCATTCAGAATCACAAAATTGAGTTCGTCTTTTGGCGATTCGTGTGGTTTTTGTTATTTTGTGAACAAGAGAAATTCGAGACCAGGTGTTCGATGAGAAGCAAAACATTGTGACCATCAAAGTGGTGTGCTGTAGCCCGGAGAAGATAAGGGATAAGCTTTGCTGTAAGGGTTGTGGAGCCATCAAGAGCATCGAAATCGTGGAACCGCCAAAGCCCAAACCATTTGAACCTGAAAAGCCGAAGCCCGCTGAGCCTGAGAAGCCCAAATCTCCAAAGCCTGCGGAAACCGAGAAACCCAAACAAGAAAAACCGAAGCCTGCACCTGAGAAGCCTAAAGGGCCAGAAAAGCCCAAACCTCCGCCCGAGAAGCCTAAAGAGCCTGAAAAGCCCAAACCTCAAACCCCACCGCCCGCTGAGCCAGAAAAACCGCCAGCTCCAAAACCTGCACCCCCACCACCTGAGCCTGCACCACCAAAGCCTCCAGAGCCGGCACCACCACCTGTGGTCCCGGTTCCAGGAATACCGCCGCCGGCACCGGTTCCAATTGGAATGTGTTGTGTTCCATGCTATGAAGGAAGGCTCGGTGGGCCATGCTTTGAGGGATATGGTGGACCCCCACCATGTTACGAAGGGTGTTATTATGGGAGGCCTGTTTATGATAGCTACGGTGGAGGACGACCTTGCTATGTGAGCCGTTGTGATCAATACTTCAACGAAGATAACGCAACAGGGTGCACAATAATGTGAGCGAAAGGCTCGTTGATGTGGCCTTGTATGGAGAATAACTAATAATGTTATAGCTATATATAATAGAGTCATATATATGCATAAAATGGATCCTCATGTGTCTAATCAAATTTATATTCTTTGTTTTTTGTAATAATAATAATACTGGAATTGTTAATCATACGTGTTTTCGTGTGAAATGGAAAGAACGGATCACAAATATAAAGGTTAATTGATTCCAGAGTTGTTTATTATGTTTCAAATTTGTTTGAATAAATAAAGCATTTTGAGGGGATTTCATATGAGATATGGAGAATATGCTGATATATTTTCGTTTGTATTTTTTTTTTTTAAATTGGGTTAAGGAATGATTTTGTTAACTAACTATTACCCTTCGAGGAAGCGTCTGACAAAAAAAATTGAAATGGCCAAATTGGCCAACGAACTATTAAAAAGTGGAAAAAAAAAACAATTTTTGAAGCGGATTCGCCAACTATTACCCCGTCATTTGTCTTGGTGTCTCCGTCTTCCATCGATCATCGCATGTCGGCGTGCGACGGTGCTCCAAAGCTTCTTCCATTCTTTGGGTGTTCCACTCACCTCTTGAACTCATCCAATGTCACATTTCGATCGGCAGACGCGCTTGCACCTCAGTTGCGTCTCTTCTCATGCCACAAGAAGAATCCGCAACATAACACTCTTCGCGTGGGTCCCATCTCTCGTTGGTGTTTGCGCTTATCCAACAAGAAGGCTTTAACCGCTTTTTTTCTCCAAATAAGCGTTTCCGCTCCGTCCTCGCTGTAGTCTTACATATTTTAACGTAATAGTGATAGTTGTTTTTTTTTAATAGTTCTTTGGAATGTTTTTCACTTTTTAATAGTTCTTTGGGTTTTTTTTTTCACTTTTTAATAGTTAAATTTACGAATTTGGTCAAAATTGTTTTTTTGTGCTTGGGACGCTCCGTAATAATAGTTTGTTGGCAAATCTGCACCTTAACCCTTTTAAATTTATCAATTGTTATCTGTTACTATTAGCAACCAACTAGTTTTATTGGGAGAATATAGGCATACAATAGGGAGAATCTTGCTAAATCGGATTGCATGCCCGAATTTCGAAGACGAGCCTATTAGTTGATATGGAACGATTCACAGCTAATCAATTTAAGTGCTTCATGTTATGAAAATAAAGATAAATCTGGGATAAGAGAGTAAGAGATAAAGAAGAGAAAAATTCAAAAGAGAAATATGAGAGTAATTCTTATTCACTTCTGTGTCTAATGCTTGTACAATGACTATTTATAGACCTCCAAGGGTCGTCACTAAAGGTCACCACTAAGTTACAATAAATGCATATAAATATTCATTGAATTACCTTTTTAGTTTCCCAATTGATATTCATGAATTGTGTTCTGTAGTAGAACACAGATGTCCAGCTCTAGCAAGCTGGAAATGGTTTATGTTGGATCAATGAGCCTTCTACTAATTGAGTATCAGTGGAAGGTACTAGCTCAATGATATCTATGAAGGAGATATCTTCGAGGAAGCTCAAATCACAATGCAACACAGGTGAGACGTTTCGCCCAGGGGGTGGTGAGTGTGCAGTGTGACTGAATAATAAGTAATGGAAATGGAGAGAGTCCAAAGTGCACCTGGTGGGTAATCTCCTATTTATAGGGATTACCTAGGGTTTCACTCCCATGCAAATGTTTTCATCCTTCATCCGTTATGCACTTCCCACGTTCTCCAGGTCTCTGCTCCACTACATGTACGGTCCTGCACATATTAGGCACGATGGAGTAGTGGGGGACCATTTACCCGGTTCCCTATTTACCCGGTAGATTAGGGGTTTTATTGTGGGCTCCCTTTGGAACCCGCCCCGGCCCAATATATTTGTCCATAACATTACTTGCCCCCAAGCTCGGTATGGCAAGCTCCTGACGTGCCGAGATTAGCGCGTTGACTAACCCGGTCATCATTTATCCGAGTTCGAGCTTTGTACGGATCCCTTAGGGCTCCCTTCCTGCTCGTTCTGCCCCACCGCTTTCATTGTCAACAACTCGGTCATGACCGAGCTATTCTAGCGGATTTGGTCATTAGACATTTGCATGCCCCCGCCGCCTCCTCGTCTGTCTCCTGAGTCATAGGCTGCCTTCTCTTGGCGGGTTGGCTCATCATAGCCGTCTTTGCGGTTTTTATGATAACCGAGATTGACCTTGTTTCTTTATGACTCGGCTCTAGCCAGATCATGAGCTTCTCCCACGTGTGGCCCCCAATATTGGTTATTATAAAGGGTACGTAAGTATCAGACGGCGTTACTCAGGCATGATTTGATCCTCCTAGGGATACGGATTCATTGCCTTTTTGGTAACAACCCTTATTGAACGTCGTGCGCATTGAATATATGCGCTTCTTCCCAATGTGGCCCTTCCTGTCCCCAATATGCGCGTTTTCGAAGCATTTACTACCGCCGGCGCTTGCATTTTTCAATAAAGATGGTATTGATTGTCCCTGACGGTTTCGTATTTCATGGAGATTAGGATGAATAGGGCATTAAATAGTCATGCCGTTTGGACGGGCCTCTCTATATAAGCCTTTGCATATTCATCCTTTTTGCTCCATTCCACATGATGAAATTTCACTTTGGGCAAGCAGAATCGCTGATGCCGAGGGGTCCGATTGCAGCCCCTTGTCATTCCTTCAAATGGTTCTTTTGATGAGTGGGCGAAAAGTAAGGAAGAAGAAGCGAGCATCAATCCTTATACCAGCTGTGTTTTTTGTCAGCAGCAAATTTCGGGAGTATTTTCCAATCTTCATCCATAACCTCCATCGGGCGTCTAGAGTTCCGGGAGTATTTGCCAATCTTCACCTGCCTGGCGAAATATTTCCACTGGGATCTCAGACATGCTCCGCTGGACACCCACGGAGATTCTTGTGTGGGTTGGCCTGGACTAGGAGCCGTCGTGCCATGGGTATGCCATGGTTAGGGTTCTAGACGCCAACGGTGGGCCAATAGGTCCACCGTATCCAAACGTCCCACAAGGGTCTCTGCCGATGCGCTTCAGGGGCTTTGTCTGCTGCGGCGAGTCCTTCATCCCCTTCTTTTGGTCGTGGCGACGAGCCCCTTGCCTCAAGACTTTGTGTCTTTTTTATTATTTGTGTACAGTTTTCGTTTACTTTCCTGTATGAATGTTATGTAAACTATTCACTTATCAATGGAAAGTATTTTCTGTATACTGTTGGATTTCCCTTTTCATCCTTTTCGCATCGCTCGTTCTTTACTTTGGACTCTTGGGTGCATGACTGTTGAAGCGCTGAAATAAAATTAGCCGTTCACCCATCCGGGTTAAGCTACGGTTATCCGCCCCTAAGAATGGATTGACTTTTTGAGCAAAACGCCCTCCAATCCGGGCTAAGTTAAAATTAACCGCCCTCAAGAACGGATTGACTTTTTGAGCAAACCGCCCTCCAATCCGGGCTAAGTTAAAATTAACCGCCCTCAAGAACGGATTGACTTTTTGAGCAAACCGCCCTCCAATCCGGGCTAAGTTAAAATTAACCGCCCTCAAGAACGGATTGATTTTTTGAGCAAAACGCCCTTCAATCCGGGCTAAGTTAAAATTAACCGCCTTCAAGAACGGATTGATTTCTTGAGCAAACCGCCCTCCAATCCGTTCGTAGGGTCAGATCCATATGCCAACTTTTCTGACCTTTCCCTAGTATTCAAGCGTCATTCTTGCGGACTGGCTGCTACTGTAGCCTTTGGTTTCTGTGCGCATTTAATGCTCACGCCGTTTCCCCCGAAGCGTTTCCTTAGCCCGCTGCTTGTCCTAGGGTTTCTAACTTCGTTAGCAGAAATTAACGTCGTCGCGACCCTTGGCGTTTCAAATTCCAAACGTCTATATATATTTCCTTTTCAAAACTGCCAGTCTCACTCGACATTTTCGACTATTCATCGGCTTCAGGAGTTAACTTCGCATCCAAGATAGCGTCTTTCGCCGTCACTCTTGTTGCATCTCTTCCTTTCACCAGGTATTAACGCTTGCCCTGTGATTGCTTGCTTTTTGACTTCTTTTTAGGTTCACTATCATGCATGCGGTTTTCTCTGAGTTAACTCCGATGGGTTGTTGCGCTTCTGGGTTTCTATCGCGCTATTGGTTTTACTGTATTTCTGGGTCTTGTTGGGTGGGTTCTTAGTTTCTGTTCCCCTTTTCTAGGTGTTCATAATGGCTCGAGCCTTTCCGTTCGTCTGTAAAACCGGAAGTTCTTTGCCAAAAAATCTTCCTTTAGGTCCCGACACAGATCCTTCTTTACCGAAACTTTTCAGAAAACCCAGGAACTATCCCAGGCCCGAGAAGGTGCTGTACTGGGAATAAACATTTGACGGAGACGAAATACTTATTCAAAAGATTCATCGGCCGTTCTTTCACCCCGTCCCATTGTAGTTCTAAATCCCCTATTCGGGAAAACACTTTTCACTGGCCCATTTCTGACCTTATTTTATTTTTATATCTAGGTGCTCATGGCTTCATCACACCAACCCAAACCCGGTCCTCGAATGAAGAATCCAAGCACTTCCGCCCCTTCCCCAATTTCTCCCGAGTTAACCCCGGTACAGCGCAAGGTTACTCGGTGAAGAATTCCCGACAACGAAAGATCTCTTCCAACTCGGGATTGGGGATGGGGTAGGGTATGTCTGCGGTTGCCTAGCAAATCTGAATCAGTGGACGTCGGTCGCTCAAAGGAGAAGGGCTGTCACTTCTTCTTTATTTACCGGGATGTTATCACTCTTTTGGGGGTGAGGTTTCCCTTTTCCGACTTTCAGATCGAGTTATTGAGTCATTTGCACCTCGCCCCCCCCCAACTTCATCCTAACTACCGGGCGTTTGTCGTTGCATTTGAGAACTTGTGCGCGGAGAAGGATTTTGTTTGTAGCGTGCCGGTCTTTATGTCCTTCTTTTCTCCCTTGGAGACCGGCATCCAGACGACCGAATCGACGAAGTGGTTTGGGTGGACCACTCTCCGAAGCATCCGCGATCGGAGGCTCTTTCGGCCTTTCCGTGAGTCATGGAAAAATTTCAAATCCGCCTTCGTCAAGGTCGAGGCTCTCCCAGGATGGGCTCCTTGGTTTGTGAGGAGGACCAACTCTGGGGAAACCGAGGAAAGATTTCCCCTTTACTGGTCAACGCACCACCATACCTTGGGGCCTGACGATTACGTTCCGCAAGCTATGAGTTTTTCGGATGACGAGGAAGATACCTTTTTGAGACTTTTAGAATACGTGGGGTCTCTGAATGATCCCCTCGATCCGGCCAAGTACATTACCACGCCTTTAGTTAGGCGAAAGCCTACCACGAGTATGACTTTATTGATACTTGGCTGATTTGCTTTTTGTTTCCCTCTTATTGTTTTGATATCCTTTTTCTTTTGCAGGCCGAGCTATGGGTAGACCCAAGCAACTAAGCGTTTTCAAAAATCGCTCCCGGACAGCAGAAGAAGGCCCCGCTATCCCGGTCAACGACCCATCGGCCCCTGAAAGCGTTTCCCAAAAGCGGCTAGCCTCGTCATATGCCGAAGGAAATGCCGCCCGCAAGAAGGTCAAGGGCAAAGACGTTGTGGGGGAGCCACCCAATCCAGGTGTGGGGGCCACCGAGACGCCGGTCCCTGAGGATTCGCCTGCTCTTCTCATGCCTCCCCCGGAGGTTACTACCTCGGCGGAGACCTCGGTGCTGAGCAATCTTTCAGTGACTAATCTTCCTGAGGGCGCCTTGTGGGGGGCTGAACTGAGCCAGGAAGTTTTAGATGTGATGAGACCTCCTGCTTTTCTTCACGACGCATCTGGCCTGAGCGAGCCTACCAAGAGGATGCTGAATCACATGCAATTAGAGGGTTACCGCGGTCTTTCCTTGATTCGCTCTTATGCCCTCGTAAAGATAAAATACGGGCTGGCGTATGCTCAGCTGGTTGCGGCTAACGAAGGAGAATCTTTGCTCGAAGCAAACCTCCGAGGTGGCTAAGATTGCCGAGGACAGGAATAGAGCCGTTGCCAACCTGTTAGCCCTTACGGTGGTGAATGCCCAGTTACAACAGAACTTCTCCTCTTTGCAGGCCGCCAAGGACAAACAGGAAGAAGAACTTAAGTCCTCCATCTCTAAGGAGAGGACCTTAGATGAGGAACTCAAAACCTCTAGGTCCGACACGAAAAAGACGGAGGAGAGGCCGTTGGCGCGCGAGCCGGATGTCCGTCATTTGGAAGATCTTCGTGCGGACGGTCAAAGGGCCGTAGATAAAGGTCGATCCGACGCCGAACATTATAGAGCCCCGCTTTGCGGCTAAGGAAGGTGAGCCGTCGGCCAAGGAGGTTGAACTAGGTCGGGCCAAGGCGGGGTTGACGAGTATCTTTGATGCGGCGGTTTTCTCGTTTGACAACGCCATTGCGCAAATTCGTGTCCTTAATCCCGCCTCACCCTTAACTCCGGCCGGCCTCAACTACGAATCATATGTCAACGATAAAGGACAGGTGATACCTCCGGGGCCGAAGATGAAGAAGAAGAGGAGGAACCGGTCCCCGCCCCCATCTTCCCGAGCTCGTGGTACACCTCGGCGGATTGGTTGTTTTATGACTTCCTGCCTTTTAGGCCTTCTTTTTGATGCCGTGGTAGTGACCCGGCTTGTAAATATGACTGTATTTTTTGATTAATATTAGTGTTCTATTTTTTGAACTTCTTCCGAAATGGTGAACACATCTTCCGTTGCTGTTGATAAAAAATGTCATTGAAAACTGGTTCTTGTCCATGAATTCTTTTGCATTTTGATATCAGTATGCTCATAGGATTGGGTTAAAATACCTCTAATTCATACATGTTTTCTTAAAGGCGTGGTCTTTGAAAACTGGATATTTAATCAAGAGTTCATGCCATCCTTTCGCGAATGTGCCGATGGAAACTGGTTCGTCAACCATGAATCCACACACATTTTTCAAACACGGGTTTATTCACCCTTTTTGGGACATGGTCTCTGGAGCCGGCTAGAGTGCCTCTGACTCCTACATGTTTTAATTGGAACATGGTCTCTGGAGCCGGCTAGAGTGCCTCTGACTCCTACATGTTTTAATTGGAACATGGTCTCTGGAGCCGGGCTAGAGTGCCTCTGACTCCTACATGTTTTAATTGGAACATGGTCTCTGGAGCCGGGCTAGAGTGCCTATGACTCCTACATGTTTTAATTGGAACATGGTCTCTAGAGCCGGGCTAGAGTGCCTCTGACTCCTACATGTTTTAATTGGAACATGGTCTCTGGAGCCGGGCTAGAGTGCCTCTGACTCCTACATGTTTTAATTGGGACATGGTCTCTGGAGCCGGGCTAGAGTGCCTCTGACTCCTACATGTTTTAATTGGGACATGGTCTCTAGAGCCGGGCTAGAGTGCCTCTGACTCCTACATGTTTTAATTGGGACATGGTCTCTGGAGCCGGGCTAGAGTGCCTCTGACTCCTACATGTTTTAATTGGGACATGGTCTCTGGAGCCGGGCTAGAGTGCCTCTGACTCCTACATGTTTTAATGCGCGTCCGGCTTTAGCAATCGTAATACAGTCAACATTGTTGAAAACGGGTTTCATGACCCGAAATTCATTGAAAAGTTGGCCTTAACGGCTATCCGTACATTACTTCCTTAAGAAGGCATAAGATGAAGTGGAGGAGGAAACATGCTAGGCTGTAATAGGTCTTGAGTTTATCGGCATTCCATGTCCGCTTTATGGGTTTCTCCTTCAGGGTTTCCAGCTTGTAGGCCCCTTTTCCGCAATTTTCTGTAACTCGGTAGGGACCCTCCCAATTTGGTGCAAGTTTGCCTTGGTCGGCCTTTTTGTTGCCTATATCAGCTCGCCTAAGGACGAGGTCACCTTTTGTAAATGCGCGCGGTACCACTTTCGGTTGTACCGTTAGCGAGAAGCTCGCTTGGGCTAGCTCTTGGCAATGTGCTTTCACCCTGACCTCGTCCACGAGATCCAATTCCACCGCGATTGATCGGTTGTTGTCCTCTTCTTCTTGTAGGGCTTTAACCCTCCTCCAAGATGACTCACCGATCTCAACGGGTATCATTGCTTCGCACCCATAGGTTAACCTAAACGGGGTCTCTTGTGTTGTTGATTGGATCGAGGTTCTGAGTCCCCAAAGGACCGGGTATAGCTCTTCCACCCAATTTGAATCACCGTCTTCCATCCTCTTCTTCAATCTGTCCAAGATAACCTTGTTAGCGACCTCGGCTTGGCCGTTGGATTGTGGATGTTCGACGATGCGAAATGGTGAATGATGTGGAGGTCAGCAACCATGTCTTGGAAACCCTTATCGGTGAACTGGGTTCCATTATCTGTGACAATTTCGACCGGGATTCCAAACTGAGATAAAATATTTCGGTTGAAGAACTTTTGTACTCGTGCCGAGGTAATCGTTGCCAATGGTTCTGCCTCTATCCACTTGGTAAAGTAATCTACCGCCACTATAAGCCAACGCAGTTGTCCTGGGGCCCTCCTGAATGGGCTAAGGAGATCCAATCCCCACTTATAGAACGGCCATGGAGCCGTCATGTTAGTTAACTCCGACGGGTTGGTGCGTATGATCCTGGCATGTTTTTGACAAATATTGCACTCTTGCACATGCTTCTTAGAATCCTTCGCCATAGATGGCCAGAAGTATCCAGCCCTCACCGCCTTTCTTGCTAATGCCCTGGCGCCCATATGGTGTCCATTTATTCCTTCATGGATTTCGAACAGCACGTAGTCGGCCTTGGCCGAATCAAGACACTTCATTAGCGGGGAATGGAAACCCTTTCGATATAATTCGTCATCAATCATAGTGAACGATGCCGACGTCCTATCTCCTGGCACTGTCGGTGTCTTCCGGGAGGATTCCCCTTTCAAGGTAGTCGGCTATTGGTTTTCGCCAATCATTTGCCTCCGAGATTATCATCACGCAGCTTGGTTCTAACAGTTCTCGCTGGGACAATGGTGCGGTGATTGCCGGGGTTCTTAGTGCTTGCTAATTTTGACAACACGTCCGCCCTAACATTCTCTCCCCGGGGGATATGTACTACTTCCACGTTATCAAATTCCGCCATCAACTGCTTAACTTTTCCCAGATATTTGACCATTAACGGGTCTTTAGCTTGGTACTTGCCCTCTATCTGGGATGCAACCAGCTATGAGTCAGTAGATACGTGAACTCTTTTTGCTCCGCTTTCCCTTGCCTGCCGTAATCCGGCTATAAGAGCTTCATATTCCGCTTGATTGTTTGATGTTGCAAATTCAAACCGAAGGGAAAGCTCCCAAGAGACTCCTTCCGGGCTCTCGATGATTATTCCTGCCCCACTTCCTTTTTTATTCGATGAACCGTCAACGAACAACCTCCATGTTAGGTTGTGTCTGTGATCGTCGTTCAATTCTGAAATATCAGACGGGGTTAGTTCCATCACAAAGTTGGTTAGAGCCTGGGATTTGATCGCATGTCGCGCTTCATAGGATATATCAAATTCAGACAATTCAATAGCCCAGCTAGCCATCCTCCCCGCCAAGTTCGGCTTATGCGGATTTGCCGTTGGTTGGTTTGTGCGTACTACCACGGAATGACTCGGAAGTATGGGCGCGGTCGTCTCGCGGCCATGAGTAGGGCGAATGCCATCTTTTCCAGTTTCTGGTATCTCAGCTCGGCCCCTTGCAGAGCTCGGCTTACGAAGTATACTGGGGTTTGACCGTCCTTCTCCTCATTCACTAATGCCGCGCTAACCGCCTCATCCCCAACCGCTAGGTATAGGATCAATCCTGCCCCGCGCTTCGGGCGAGATAGTACCGGTGGTGTTGCCAGGCATTGCTTGATCTTTGCAAAAGCCTCTTGGCACTTTGCATTCCAATCTCCCGATGTTTCTTTCTTTAGTAACTTAAAGAAAGGAAGAGAGTTTTCAGCTGACCTTGGTAAAAACCTGGTCAGAGCGGCTAGCCTTCCTGTGAGTTGTTGAACTTCCTTCTTGTTCTTGGGGGGCTGCATATCCAAGATGGCCTGACATTTATCAGGGTTTGCCTCAATCCCTCTGTGGGTGAGTAAGAATCCCAGGAATTTTCCTGCTGCAACGCCGAAAGCATATTTCGCTGGATTGAGGCGCAAGCGATACTTCCTTAGCTTGTCGAAAGTTTGCTGAAGGTCTTGAATATGGTCCTTTGTCCGCGAAGATTTGACGATCATGTCGTCGATATAAACTTTGACGTTTTTCCCCAACTAGTCTTTGAAAACCCTGTTCATCATCCTCTGGTAAGTGGCTCCTGCATTCTTCAAACCAAAAGGCATAACGTTGTAACAGTAGTTGGCCCTCTCCGTGATGAATGCCGTCTTTTCCTGGTCATCGGCGTGCATGGGGATTTGATTGTACCCCGAGTATGCATCCATGAAGGAAAGCAATTTGAAGCCAGATGAGCTATCTACTAGCTGGTCTATGCTTGCCATAGGAAAAGAATCCTTGGGGCAGACCTTGTTTAGGTCCTTATAATCGACGCATACACGCCACTTGCCATTAGGCTTTTTGACCATAACAACATTCGATAGCCAGGTGGTATACTGCACTTCACGTATGAAACCGGCTTCCAATAGCTCGTCGTGTGTGCTTCTCCAAGGCCTCGCTTTCGTCGTCCCAATCTTTCTCTTCCTTTGGGCCACGGGGTTGACGTCGGGCAAATCGCCAAGGCGGGCAGCAAACCGCGGGTCTACCCCGGGATCTCGATGGACACCATGCAAAAATGTCTTTGTTGTCCTTTAGGCGGTCTCCGGTTCGCTCGGATTGATGGGGCTAGATGTTTGCCAATTTTGGTGTTTTGCCCGGTTCGTTCCCAAAGCAAAATCCTCCAGCTCTCCGTCCGGCTCCGTTCTTTTTATCTTGTCCTCCTTGCGTAAATCTAACTCAACGAGGTTGACCGACTTCCCTTTTCCTCGTTGGTGGGTGCTCTAGCTCTCTTTTCTGGGATGTTGGGTCAACTTTGTTCGCCTTGACCGTATCGAAATAGCACTTGTCGGAATCCTTCCGGTCTCCCTTGACCGTTACAATTTGATTTTTTCTATTCACCAACTTTAGCCGCCGGTGTTTGGTAGACACCAAAGATATCCCGATTGTAAATGGTAGGACGCCCCAGTATGATATTGTAAGATGAGGGGAAGTCGGCCACGATGAACCTGACACGTTCAGTCTTGAAAGCGCCCTTCGTTCCGAGCGTCAATTTTAGGTCGATATACCCTTTTGGGCAAGTATCCCGGCCATTGAATCCGGTTAAGGTTGTTCGGCAAGGCTTTAAATCTTCCGGGTCGAACCTCATTCTCTGAAATGCGTCCCATAGGATGATGTCTACAGCGCTCCCATTATCGATCAGGATTTTTCTTACGCAACAGTTGACCACGGTCCCCGTAATGACCAATGCATCCCGGTGTCCCGGGGGTACGTCTTTAGATCCTCCTCGGTGAAACTCGGGATCGGGGTTCAGGTTTTTTCTTTGTGTCATTCTTGAAAGCTGGGCGGTCCCTGATTGAGAGAACTTCCCTTAGATATTTCTTCCTTTGGCTCTGCGAGTCACCCCCACCTCCAAAACCTCCGCTGATTACGTTGCAGTCATATTTGGGGTCAGGGAATTCATCGTCGCTGTTTGCCGATTTCTTTTTCTGCTCACGCCTCTTCCTATCTGGCTGAGGTGGGCTTTTGCTTCTCCCGCCTCGTCTCTTGTTATTTTGCCGTCCTTGTGTTTGGATGACATCTTTGGCGGAGCTTCCTCCCGGACGAACTTTTCAATGGCATCCCCGAGGTCCCAACATTTTTCCATGGTATGACCATGCCGATCATGGAAATCACAAGATCGGGATTTATCCAGTGGCTTCCTTCTCACCGGCGGGTCGCTCAACCTTCTTCATCTCGGTTGTTGAGACTTCATGCCAAATCTCGGCCTGGGATAATTTCAGGGGAGTGTACCTGTTGAATCTCCCTTCTGGCCTTTCTGCTTTCGACCTTATTCCTCCACCCCGACCGTGAGATTTCGGCTTACGACCGGATTGCAGCTCTCTACTCCTGGGGGGTGGACTTTTGCCTCGCTCTTTTGCCCCCTGACTCATCATGTCCATCTGTTCGAGCTCGAGGTATGTCTTTGACCGGTCTGTGAACTCGGTCAGGGTACTAGGTCGATTCTTCATTACCGATTTTTTCAACCGAGATGTGGAATTTAGACCGGCTATGACGCAGTGTAAGTGGACGTCTTCCTTTAGTCCGGGCACTTGAAGCGCCGTTTCTTTGAATCGGTCGAGGTATTTTTGTAGGCTTTCATTAGAGAATTGTTTGACCTGGTCCAACTGGAACTCGATCTTTGGCTGTTTTCGGCTTGTAGCGAAATTAAGCAGGAACTTATACTCCAGGGTCTTCATATCTGGAATAGAATCTAATGGCAAAGAGTGGAACCAGGTCTGGGCAGGTCCTTGAAGGGTTCCTGCAAACAATCGAGGAATTACATGTCCCACGATTCCTTTCACCCCAATTTCCATTTTGAAGTTATTAAGGTTAACTACCGGATCCTGGCTCCCGTTGTACTTTGGAAGCTCTCTAGAATCCAGTTTCCTAGGATAAGCCGCAGCAATGATTTCCTTTGAAAACTGGCGTAATAGGTCGTCTCCTTCATGTCCTGTCTTGCCCGCCATGTTTACATTGAACGACGGTGGATTCGCCTCATGTCCGTTCGGGGCCGAATTGACTAACAAACGTCTTTCTTTCGACCGAGACGAGTCGGCAAGAGGAGGTCGGCGGGCTCGTCCATTGACTTCAAGCAATCGTCCCGCCATTAGTTCGGTTGGGCTTTCTCGGTATCCCGAATGGGACCTTCTAGCACTCTTAACCGTTCCTTTAAAGCCAGGATCTCCTGGCGGTCTTCTTCGGTGATTTTACCCCGGTCATGAGCGACAACGTCTTCCTCCTCCCCCTCTTTTTCGGTAAGCTCCTCCTCCTCACTGGTGTGAGTGGACGTCGAGTTCATTTCTCGGCTTGTACCAGCACCATCTCGCTTTGGCTGCTCCTCCTTTGGCCCTGCTCTCTCCTCCCATTCTTGTTGTAGCCGCCTTTGTTCTTTTTGTCGCCAAGCGGCGTTTCGGAGATCTAGGTTCTCCTGGATGAGTCGGGCGTCTTCCTCTCTCTCCGGAGTCTCCGGCGAGTTTCCATATTCTCCATTCTCGAGAATCGGTGAACCCAAAGTGCTATGCAACACCCTAGAATCAGGGTGTATCTCTTGGAACTCGCGTGGAGGGGGAGGGATGTTCAGGTTCTGTATGTTCTGCTGCCCTTGTCGGACGATCAGACTGGGGTGTGGAGAGTGGGCTGTGTCCTCGGTTTCGCCCTCGGTTTCCGCAGTTACATGGCCGTGGTTTGGAGCTACCGAGTCAGAGTATTGGATTACGTGCTCCTGCTGTGGACGTCGTTGAGGTTCTTCCGGCGGTTGGTCCTGCCGAGTAGCGTGACTACGGCTTCTCGTGCTCGCGGCCATCCTCGAGAGATCGCGGTGGCTTTGTGGTTTTGGGAATCAAAGTTTTCGGTCCCCACGGTCGACGCCAATGTTCTGTAGTAGAACACAGATGTCCAGCTCTAGCAAGCTGGGAATGGTTTATGTTGGATCAAGGAGCCTTCTACTAATTGAGTATCAATGGAAGGTACTAGCTCGATGATATCTATGAAGGAGATATCTTCGAGGAAGCTCAAATCACAATGCAACACAAGTGAGGCGTTTCGCCCAGGGGGTGGTGTGTGTGCAGTGTGACTGAATAATAAGTAATGGAAATGGAGAGAGTCCAGAGTGCACCTGGTGGGTAATCTCCTATTTATAGGGATTACCTAGGGTTTCACTCCCATGCAAATGTTTCCATCCTTCAGCCGTTATGCACTTCCCACGTTCTCCAGGTCTCTGCTCCACTACATGTACGGTCCTGCACATATTAGGCACGATGGAGTAGTGGGGGACCATTTACCTGGTTCCCTATTTACCTGGGTAGATTAGGGGGTTTTACTGTGGGCTCCCTACTGGGCCGGGAACCTGCCTGGCCCAATATATTTGTCCATAACAAATGGTGACTAGAATGTGGAAGGTTAAGAGTCAATGGACACCCACATAATTAATATATTCATAACACATCCCCTTGGATGTCCATTATTAATATGCCTCATTAAAAACTTTGACTAGGAAAACCCAGTGGGACAAAAACCTAACAAAAGAAAAGAATACATCATTCATTGATACACTTTACAGTGCTGCCTCATTAAAAACCTTTGTAGGAAAACCCAGTGGGACAAAACCTAGATAAGGGGAAAAGAGTACAGCGTGTATCGACTCCCCCTTTTGATGACATTAGTTTTACTCCCCCTAATGACAACACTACTTCCAATGTATTTGTGTTGGTGAAGAATTATATCTTTTTTATAAATTAACAGCAAGTAATATATCATGACGTGTATGGTTAGCAAGATACATTAGTGCTCCAATAGTACTAAGGTATGGTACTTCTAGAAAGAATAGTTCTTCTTCACCTTCTTCGCTAATTACTCGAGATCGGAGTGGGTCTTTATCAGTCTACAAAGACCTTCCAATCATTGGAGCACATAATGGATGTGACTTATTCATACAAAATCACTCTAAGACCTTCTTGGTATAAGTTTCTTGATATACAAAGATCCCACTATTTAGGTACTTGATCTGTAGTGACATAATTTCGTTCTGCCCAAGTCTTTCATTTGAAATTCTTTCTTCAAACAACTAATTTCCTTTTGAATCTCTTCAGGAGTTCCAATGATGTTGATATCATCAACATAAACAGTAATTATAGGAAATTCAGTTCTAGATCTTTTCATAAAAATGCATGGGCATATTGTGTCATTTTTGTACCATTCTTTCAACAAATATTCCTTGAGACAATTATACCACATGTGCCCTAATTGCTTCAAGCCACACAGAGACTTATTTAACTTAATCAAGTATTGTTCTCAAGAATTTAAATTAGATGCTTCTGACACCTTGAGTCCTTTCAGGGACTTTCATATAAATATCATTGTCAAGTGAGCCATACAAATAGGCAGTCACGACATCCATTAAACACAAAGTCCTTCATTTACTGCTAAGCTACTCAAATAATGAAAAGTAGTTGCATCCATTACTAGTGAATACGTCTCTTCAAAATCAATGCCAGGTCTTTGTGTAAAGCCTTGGGCAACAAGACGTGCCTTATATCTTGTAATTTCACCTTTTTCATTTCTTTTTCTTACAAAGAACCATTTGTATCCAACTGGCTTTACATCTTCAGGTGTATGGACTACAGGTCCAAATATTTTTCGTTTTGTCAATGATTGTAATTCAGCATTAATTACATCTTTCCATAGGGGCCAATCATTTCACTGTTGACACTCGCTAATGCATTGTGGCTCATGATCCTCTTTATCATTCATTACATCATATGCTATATGATAAACAAAGATGTCGTCAACGTTGACTTCATTTTGGTCCCATTGGATACCATTCATAACATAATTTATTTAGATCTCATTATTTTCACATATTTCAGGTACCTGGGTCTCTTCGGGAGTACAACATTTTCTTCTGGAGATATATCTACTTGAGATAATAACTCTTCAGAAGATGTCTCCTCTAGAGCTACTAACTTTTCTTGATTATCCTTGACTTGACCATCTACATTCTTAGCTCCTTTTCTCTTTTGAGGATTTTTATCTTTTGGAACCGATGGGCTACCACGCTTCAGGCGTGCTTTAAATTCATTTATAATTGGTTGTCCTTCAGAGACATCAATTGGAATAGGAGCATTAGCAGCTTGGACATGTGACTTTGTCACTTTCTTTGGGTTAGTAAATGCTTCTGGCATTCGATTAGCTAAATTCTGCAAATGATTTATCTTTTGAACTTCCAGTTCACATTCTTTTGTACTAGGATCAAAATGAGCCAATGATAATTCATTCTAGCTAATCTCTTTACCCAACCGCTTATTTTCTCCCCCTCATGTTAGGAAAACAATGTCAAATCACAATTGACCAATCATGCAGTATAAGTCTCGTAAATCCATTTGTTTTCTTTAGAAACATCATTTTGTTTCATTTAGAGACAAACAAGCAGAAAGAGGTCCTTACACAACATTTATCCATCTATGTGCATTGGGGTGGAATATTGCACATTTAAACCTTTTAAGATGGAATTTGTCTGGCTCCTGACCGAAAGCCAATTTTACAGGGAGAATTTTGTTGGCTTGTATAAATGCTGTAATATATAAGATCAAATATACCAACATAAAAATTTTGTTCTCATAAGCATTGATCTAGCTATTTATGGAGGCTTTAATACATGATTTATGGATCATATTATCTGGAAATTGCGCTCTTAATTTAATGAAACATTATTACAAACTTCAAGTTGCAAGCTTTATTGCAAACTTCAAGTTGCAAACACTATTACAAACTTCACGTTGCAAACTAATAATCTAACATGTAACCATCTTATAGATGCATCTTTCGAATTTATCGAACAATTGTATGGTTTACATGCTATTTCAATGAGCCCATATAATAATGTTTGATAAATTTCCAGAGATCCATTACCAATCATGACCAATGATATTCTCATAGTCAATTATTTTTTAGAGCAAACAACACATAATACTTATTGAATAATGTGTTGGTTATTCATGAAGAATCTTCTGGTTCTTCAATGGATGTCAATACGTAATCTTATTTGCATTATATATATATGACTCGAACGATAAAACAAGTCATGCCAACAATTTGTTTAGATCAGTAAACTTCTGGTTTACTGTAACATATATCTCAACCAATCATAAACTTTTCAATTTCCATAAAATTATGATTTAAATTATTACCTGACATCCGTTTTGGGAGATCTTTTATGCTTTATGTGAGAAGTATATAACTTTTCAAAAATTAGCTCACACTTGTATTCTAACTCATACTTGTTTTCTAACAATCTCTCACTCAAGTGTGAAGGTGGAGCAAATCACCAAGAGGGGGTGAATTGAGGATTTTAAAAATTCTTTTGAAAATGCTCTGTTATGGATATATAAAAAAATAGGGCAGAACAGAGTAAGGGAAGAAGAAGCAAGACACAACAAATTTATACTGGTTCAGTCCAACCTCTTGACCTACGTCCAGTCCCCAGACTCTCTGGGATTTTCACTAACTCAAATGATTACACATTCTATAACTCTCAGAGTAATTCTCTCACTAGAACTTACTCCCCCTTACAAGTTGTAATCAAATAACCCAATCTCCAAGTCCCACGACTTGAGATTCTTACAATGAATGATTTCAATAAATGATACTCTCTCTAAGAGTGGATAATGATAATCACTGAAGTACAAATGTAACAAAAGATACTTTACAGTAGAAAACTGAAAGAGTAGTTGAATAACTTGAATGCAATTCGTTTTCTGTGTGTTGGTTGTTGAGAAGACTTGAATGCAGCTCTCTATATATATGAAGAGAGCATTAAATGACCATTGTATTAATCAATGTAGTCGTTGGACACATTGTTGTAGCTGTTAGGAACACTTTGGTCTCCTTCTCTCTCTACTCTTCAGTTAATCCAGTTGCTCAGAGGTTTAGGGTTGACTTCCCTTCAAATTAATCCGTTGGAAGAGCAGCTACTAGATAGGGAAAGGAAACATTAATCCCTTTGAAATGTGTGTGGAATGATTGTCCAAAAGGGTGCAAGCTTTCTGGACATTGCATTTAATGTGCTGACGTCACTTTTTGCTTTTGTTCAAATCCTCATTTAATATCCTCTAAATCATCTGAAACTCACTAACAAACTGATTAAACATAGTTAGGAATAGTAATGAGTGATGATAGGAAGTATTAAGATCAAACATGAAGATTTCACAAATTCACGCAATTTGATTTTCAAACTTAGCGACACAAACTCGAGTTTGTTTATCCAAACTGAAGTTTGTAACTTTGCTTCAGAAGCCAAACTCGAGTTTCCAAATCCTAACTCGAGTTTCCTTCTACCAGAGAGGATTGTCGCGAATTGAGCTTTGGAACATATTTTTGAATAGTAGCCAAACTCGAGTCATTAAGTGACTAACTCAAGTTTTGGACTCTTGAGATGAATAATGAGTTTAAGTCCAAAGCTCAAAACTGGAGTTTCCAATCTTAACGGGAGTTTTCAAAATCACTAAAAGATAGCAAAGCTCTCTGCTTGGCACAAACTCGAGTTAACAAAACTAAACTCGAGTTTCCTTTAAAAACTAAAAACTTTTGAAAATCTTTGCCAAGTGGAAACTGAAGTTTTCTCAAAGTGGGTAAAACATGAAAACTCTCTGTTAAATACAAACTCGAGTTTACAAACACAAACTCGAGTTTTTTCAAAACTTTGGAAAACTTAGAAAACTCTTGGCCAAATGCAAACTAGAGTTTGTCATAACAAACTGGAGTTTACTCAGGATGAAAACCATTAAGACTTTCGGCCAAGCCTAAACTCGAGTTTGGTCAAGTTCACAAACACTTGACAAAACTCTTCATTTGACGCAAACTGGAGTTTCCATATCAAAACTGGAGTTTGCTTAAGTTTAAAACTTTGGAAACTCTCTGTATGACCAAAACTCGAGTTTACTCTCACAAACTGGAGTTTTGTTTACTTTAGAAAATATTGAAGAGTCTCTGTATGGTTCAAACTCAAGTTTGTCTAATTGTGAAATACTTGGAGTGCTCTCTGTATCTCACAAACTCGAGTTTTCCTAGAAAACTGGAGTTTTGCTTAGTTCATAAAAATTGAGCTACTCTCTGTCAAGTCCAAACTCGAGTTTTCCAAACAAAACTCAAGTTTGCCTTTGACAGTAAGTTTTTCAACTTACCAAAGAAAAACTTCATCTTGAGGTTACAATTGTCAGTTATCATCAAAACACATAGAGAACTAACAAAGTGTGAGTCACATAAACATACTTTCTTTATATCTGTATTTCAAAATCACTTTCAAACCCTTCAAAGCTCGAAAGGAAAATCTATGTTAGTTCTTCTACTATATAATATTACATCACTAGATAATCTCATTACTCATTAGTAATATACTTCAATTTACTTCTCTATATGCAAAATATACACAGTCCACTCACTAGATATCCATGACCAAAATAACTTAGAATCACACAGATTTAGAATCACACATATGGAAATTCTCCAACATAAAATTCTCATGGCAACAAATTTATGAAATGAGATCACAACAAATGTAAATAATAATAATTTTTGATAACAAATTAAACATCGTATTACCTTCTAGGCTTATTCTTTCTTTCTCTTGGCTTCAAAATAAATCTAGACATATTTTTCTACAGCTCTTTGCCTTTTTAATATGTCATTGACAAACATTTGATTTGCATTAGCAAACTTCTAGTTTGCATTTACAATCCCTTGCATTATTATTTGTAAACTTTTGGTTTATAATGACATGTATTTCCTATACGATATCCATTTGTGCAGATATCTTTGAAACTCAACAGGTTTCTTAGAAAAAAAATGCATTATTAATGCATAATTTTGTTCTTTCAGGTAACAAAATATTAGCTCTTTCAGAGCCTTCAATCAAATTTATTTTGCCATATATAGTCTGAACATTAGCCTCTCGCATTATAAAGTTGGGCGAAATATGCTAATTAGTCCTCAAGACTATCATCATCCTTTAGACTTATTACCATTGAGTGGCATAATTCTCTGCAACTTATTGTCTTCAAGACAATACTTTTCTAAGGCTACCAAAATCTTTGTATCATACAATATTTGAAACATAAGCATTTAAGGTCTTAATATTTATAACAATCCAATACCACAAATTTTTTCTTATCATGTCATTTCTTTGAACCAATAATGTTCTTTTACAAAAGAACCATTATAAAAATGATGAAACTTCTAGCCATCAAAACATAAAATTAAGAATATTATGAATACTAGCCATTCAAATATAGCAAATATACGAAAAACAAATTATGTCCGTAGTAATATAGGAATTTTAACAAAACAAGGGCATTTTTCTGTAATATTTTTTTCCCTTTTAGAAAAGTGAAAGAGTAGAGAAAATTACATAACTATACCCCGAAATTCATAAACGAAACTTTAGTACCCCGAAATATCAAAATGCCAAATTGGTCCAGTTTTCCGAAAATCATCGTCTTCTTCAAATGAATATGATTTTAAAACTGGTTTGCTAATAATTCTCATCTTATCAGATCATTTATTTACATATTTGACTCTTTAAAAATATGTTTTGCATATGACTTGTACGAAAACAATGACCCTTACCACCACAATTTATTATGCCCACTAATTTCCTTTTTGTGGTTCTTATCAAAAATCTTTCTCCACTTCAGGTGAGAATTTAAACCAACATGATTACAATAATGACTACGCACAAAACAGTAGCCACATTTACACCTATGTCTATGGCCATAATTAAATTCATTCATTACTTCATTCACTTCTGGGAATGAAGCCAATCCTGTTAAATAAGATTCATGATTTTTACAACAAAAACTCATTATTTTATTTGGTCACATGGAGACAATAAATTAATTCAGAATATTTCTTAACTCTTTCCCAATATTGCTACTGCAGGAGCAAATTGAGGCCCCGTTTGGATGAGCTTTTAAAAAAAGGACTTTTTTTCATCGCTTTTTTAAAAAATGTTTTAATTAGAAATTAAGCTATTTTACGTTTGGATACACAATTTAAAAAGCACTTTTAAATCAAAAGGCTATTTGGATGTTAAAATAGAGAATCACCTTTTTATTAGTAAAATTACTGAAATAGACATATAAAAGCACTTTTTTTTTATATTCGTTTGGATAAGAAAACACTTATTATGTTAACATTTTAGAAATATTATATTCAATAATTGAATTTAAAATTATAATATAATTGAATTTTAATAATATTGAAATTAAATTGTTGATATAATTTTTCATACACCCATTTAGATCAAAGTTGTTATCAAATAAATCTTTTAATTTATATATTGAAATGACTAAAACACAAAAATTAAATAGTATACAACAATGTAAGATAACTTAAAACTTCATTATCACTAATGAATAGTAATTTCCACTCAAAATGGTCAACTACTATATTATAACCAATGCATTAATTAAAAAAAGAGTCATATTGTACCATATTCCAGAAATTGAAATAATATTCATTATACTACAAGTTACTAAAAGCTAATGACGCACCCGACCTTTATCTATCAATTGATCTCTAATAGTATTCCTTGTTTCTTCCATCAGTTTAATAGAGTCTGGAGTTGGTCCTTCTCATTCATATTCTCTATGATCATCATTATTATTTTCAAACTCTAGTTGCAAGTAATGTATTCTTCTTCATAATATATAATCTATTTGCATTTTCGTAGTTATCATTTAATACGTGTGTCGAGGTATCGACATCCCGTGCAACCAAACAAAGAATATCAATAAACAATTATGATCATATTGTCTAAACAAAATAACTGTTCCCATAATTTTCCAAAACAAAAAAGTCTAAAGATTATGCCATATAATCTCATGTTCAACATCAAATAGAAATTCATGTTCAAGTTCAAACAAAACACTATACTATAAACTATCTATAGTTTTGAACATCAACTTTAAACATGCTCAAAAATGAAAGAGCGAGCTCAGGTTCATTTTCCATGTAATGAACAAATGCCTCCCTATTTTGTTTCTTGAAAAAGATTCGATAGGCCAACATGTATGTAGAGCTGCCCTTCACTGGACTGCACATCTTTTAACGAAGAAGACATCTACTCATGCTAAAATGGTCATTTTCACTTGATGTTTGTGACACTTGGTCAATATTTTCAAGGATCCGATCAAGAGAGTGTTGCAATTTGTCAGCTATCCCTTGCCTTTTCTCTCCTTTCCTCCCTCTCTTCCTTTTTCTTGGATCATTGTTTCGTACACTTGGCCTCTGATTGTGATCAGAGGGATGTTCCTCAGTAGCCCCTTCACCCACCCCTTCATCCTTTGAAGCATGATCATTATCATTAATTGGCTCAGTCTATGGCTTCCTCATGTGACAGAATGTGGTTACGCGGCATAAAAACAACATAACCAGTAGAAACTACATCTTTAAAACATATTTCCATCAAACTTAGGAATTTTGGACCTTGTTCCTTCCAATTCAAATATTTTGTATTCTCCTGTAATGAAAATGAATAACCAATTAGTAAGTAAATTATAAACTAATGCAGGTATAAAGACTTGCAATATTGTAATTAATCAGAAATACATACTCAGTGCTATTATAGTGTTCTTTATAGAGTCTCATCCAAGACCAGTCTCCTTTTCAACTAACTTTGCCCACATGCCAAATTCAAATTTCAGTGCATCCCATCTATTTTTCAATTGCTTCTGACCTCCTCAACACAAACTTTCTTGAAAGTTTCAGTATTTGAATCATTCCATTTTGCCTTCGCAGAACTTTCACTAACATTCTCAGACTGAACACTTGTTTCTTGTGTAGATGTTATACGAGCTACTTTCGGTGCTATTCTAAACTCAAATGAAGGAATAGTTAAAACTAGCATAAAGAAGAACCGGAGGGAGTAATTCATTAATAAACTTAACAAATAAGAAGAACTCATCCCAATGACTTATTAAATATAACATCACAAGCTTCCAAGTCCACCAAACGCCATAGTCATCGTAACCATCTTACAAACCATTTATACATTTTCTTTCTTGCAAGCATTGATCAAATACTTTGTATGCACTCACTCTACCATGTTTCAAGAATAATCATTTTACTATTACAGTCACTAAATCTTTACACATTGCAACTATAAACCAATTTTCATATAACCACCAAATTTGAGTCAATTACCCAAAGCACCCAATAGAGAGAATACCATTGTTTCCCAAGAATCTTCTTTCCAAGATCATTTCAAAATAACATTTCCAAATTTGATCTTGAGGCTAGATTTAAATCATAATCAATCCAAAATAGAATCTAAATTCTTCTTCACCATAAGAATACCATGGAAACACATATCCATCTAGGCCTCATTCATATCAAACATTTTATCGAACACCTCGAAGGCATTAAAGTTATAAAGCAGTACTACATTTTATAAATTACCAATCATACATCTTCAAGTGTCCAAATAATATAATCATAATAAAACAACACTCAAATCCATTTCCCCTCCCCTTATAGAATTAACAAAATATACTTTAAATACATATTCAAGTATATCTCTGTCCCATGATTGGCTAACTAGAAATTCCCAGTTTAAGTGTATGATTGAACATTGAAAGAAAAGGAAGAGAAAAATCATATTATGGTTCTAATTTGTTGATCAGTACACAACCCATAAAACATCTATCTACACTAGCTCCGTTTTCTGCAATATTTTGGTTGACCCTTACTCTAACACTCCCCTGTTTCCAATGTCCCAATAGTGAGAAAGAGAAGAACAATAATACCACACACATCACACAAGACGGCATAAAACAAGGAGAAGAAAAGGAGGTGTTTTCAAACATACCCACACGGCCACATGCATAGCATACCCACCAATCAATGAAAGAGTATATAGTTTTTTTAGTTGACCCACCTAATTCATTATTCATCTGTCAACAAAAAACCTGTTATCATTGGTTTGATTTTTTTGAACCCATCCAAGCCAAACTTACAAACAACTGAATCAATTAAATAAGTTTTGATATTCTTGAAACTAGTTGTCTTTGCTTATATATTTATTCGTTTTGAACACCTTTCAGACTTTTTAAGTGTGAGAAGGATAGATCTCTTCCTACATATAAAAGAATGATGAAAATTGAACTTCCAACCATTTGTCATTTGTTTTAAGGATGAGAGCCTTCACTGTTAATGCCAATCAACATATTGCAGTTCATTTGATATGGGTATTTTTATGAGTTTAAGTTAAAGATAACATAAGTGAACAAGTGAACAAAACAGAAGTGGTTGTTAGCAAGAGGATAACATAACATTGATTAGTGGTTGTTACCCCTAATCTTCCTAATCCGTCGTGTGATTTCCCCACTAAAAGCCACAAAACTATTAAGAGTATAGAGAGGAAGACCTAGCTAGTTTTAACCATCTCGACTGCAATATGGTAAAATCAGTTATGCAAGTTTGAATTGTTGTTTTCTCACATATTGTTTTATGATATACGCTAAATCCTCTTCTTGTATGATCTAATTCTCAATAGAGAATTAGATCTTTAAAAAACAACGCCTTAGTTTCAGCCATACGCCCACACAACACAACAAGCTTAGGTGTGTATGTGTATATAACAAATATATCCAAAATGCTTTAAGTTTACAAATCATAATAGCTGGCAGCTAGGCAAAACGGGAGCAATTAATCCATGTAAATACACGTATTGAACATTTTCCCACTTTCATCAAGAAATCAAAAAGTGTGTGTTTGTGTGTGTACGTATATGTATGCTTATTCATATACCGTAAGTTAATGTACCGCATAGAGTGTATTATTAACTTTCTCTAAAATCATATATGTACACATACAACCCCCATCACACAGTGATTGTTTTCATGTATATCTGAGAATAACAAGGAGTTGATCCTATGAGACATGGCACCTGGAAAAAAACATATATACAACAGGAAAAAAAAAAAAAAAAAAAAAAAACCCCAACGCATATCCAAACTAGTTCTTCAGATTACGGAGAAATAGGAACAATAACCACAACAAAACCGCTTTGCAAAACTGAACATGTTTTGCAAGTCGAGGCCCTTGTAGATCACAACATCCATATATAAATTATATACAAAAAGGGGAAAATTGGGGGATAAGGCCCTAATCGTAGGTGTTCAGGAAGGGTGAGGACAGGAGGTTTGATACAGAGAAGGAGAAGGAAAAGGAGGTTTACCTGTAAGAGAGGAGAAGGAGAAGGAGACGGCGGGAACTGGCGCGAAGGAGAAGGAGTAGTCACGGCGCGAACAGGCGATGGCGGAGGAGAGACTACGGCGCGAACAGGCGATGGCAAGGAGAGACTCATACAACGCGAAATTGGAAGGGTATTTGTGGTCATTTCTGTCCACAGATCAAAATAACCGGTCAAATGTCTCTCTCTCATCTACCGGATGAACTTTTTTTTTTAAGCTTCAAATTGGAGCTTCAAAAAAAAAAAGGAGAAATTTAGGCTTTTTGGTGACTTTTGCTTTTTTTTTTAAAGCCCCCATCCAAACACATAAAATTAAAAACAAAAAACACTTTTTTTAAAAAAAAAAAAAAACTTTTTTAGTAAAAAAAAACTCATCCAAATACACCCTGAATATATCAATTTATAATGAGCTTTTGGAAGAACAATAATATTTTCGTGGTCATACACAACCCCTTTAATTTGTTCTAAAGAATAAGAGGTCTTTTAATGCCAAATATTCAATTTTAAGGCCAACATATAAATGATGATTTACAAAATTATGGATTAGGCCAATTTGTCTCTTGGCTTCAAGCCTATTTCAATTTTGTCTCCTCATAGCTTCAGACCAATTTTTGTTCTGTTTATCTTCAAGATAAACATGAGAAATTAAATCCATATGGCTTCTCGCCGTTTATCTTCAGGATAAATATAAATTGTATATGACTTCTAGTCATATAATGAGATAAAAGATGAAAAGTTATATAATTTCTGCCATATAAATAAAGAAATAAGCAATAATATAACCAGATGGACCCTACTCACAATCATACAACTCCGTGACTTCTTCAATTTTTTTTTCTCAATATGTATATATATAATATATATAGTGTCGGCTAATCATGAATCATAAACGAAGGGGATATTAAACATACATCCAATAATTTATAATAGGAAATTAAATTTGGCCATATAATAATGAATTAAAGAGATATGACTTCTGGTCATAGATATTTTTAGACTAAGAAATCGAGAGATATATGACTTCCGGCCATACTAAAATAACAATATCAATAATATAAAAAAAAACTTATAAATAAGATGTAAAAATAACAATAATCTTCAATCTTAACCCTGGAACCCAATGTACAAAATAATCGGTAAGAGTATCTCCTTAATTCCATATAGTGGCTAAGATTATCCTAGATAGATAAAATAAACATATAATGCAATCATTAAAAAGCCAATGAGAAAATCACGTTAAAGTTTTCATGCTGATAATGTGTTATGAAAATAAAGATAAATTTGAGATAAGATAGCAAGAGATAAAGAAGAGATAAATTCAAGAGAGAAAGATGAGAGTAATTATTATTCACTTCTGTGTTTAATGCTTGTACAATGCTCATATTTATAGACCTCCAAGGGTCGTCTTCAAAGGACACCACTAAGTTACAATAAATGCATATAAATATTCATTGAATTACCCTTTTAGTTTCCCAATTGATATTCATGAATGGTGACTAGAATGTGGAAGGTTAAAAATCAATGGACATCCATATAATTAATATATTCATAACGTGATTTTTCGTTTTGAAATCTCATACTTGATAGTTAAAAAAAATATATGATGAATTGAACTACAAAAAGGGGGGAAATTATCAAGCGTCACGTTCTACCGATTAAAAAGAAAAACTATTAACCTGTGATGAGGTTTGATAATTAATACTCCCTCTAGTCATAATTATAAGATAATATTTGAGAGTTAGTTTTAATCCTAATTATAGGACAAAATTTAATTTTTTGTCAATTTCTTCCTAAAATATCCTTATTTTATTCTCTGAAGTGTGTTTAGTTTTTGGTGAGTATATGTATGTGGGTGTGCAAACTCTTTCAGTTAGTAAAACTTTTAAATTATTGGATTTTAATTTATTTACCAATCAATTAACGTTAATTTTCCAATATATATAGGGTTAAGGTGCAGATTTGCCAATATATATAGGGTTAAGGTGCAGATTTACCAACGAACTATTACCCGAAGAGTGTCTGGCACAAAAAACAATTGAAGGGACCAAATTGGCCAACGAACTATTAAAAAGTGAAAAAAAAAAAACACAATTTTGAACAGATTCGCCAATGAACTATTACCTCGTCACTGTTTTGGTGTCTCCGTCTTCCATTGACTGTCACAGTGTCGGCGACGTCGACGTCTCCAAAGCTTCCATTGTTGCTGGGTGTTCCACTCACCCTCTTGAACTCATCCAAAGAAATCCCACGACTTTCGACCGACACGACTTGCACCACAGTTTGCGTGCCACCGATGCCACAAGCGAAGAACCGCCGCCACAACGCCTGCTCGCATGGGTCCCATCTCTGTTGGTGTTTGCCTTATCCAACAAGAAAGCTTAACCGCTCTTTTCTCCAGCGTTTCCGCCACCGTCCTACGTCAATGCCTCATATTTTAACGTAATAGTGATAGTTGTTTTTTTAAAAAATAGTTCTTTAGTATTATTTTTTTCGCTTTTTAATAGTTCGTTGGCTAATTTGGTCCCTTCAATTGTTTTTTTGTGTCAGACGCTCCTCAGGTAATAGTTCGTTGGCAAATTTACATACATATATATACACACAAATATACGTGTGTGTGTGTGTCTATATGTATGTATGTATGTATGTATGTGTGTGTGTGTGTGTGTGTGTGTCTACACACAAATATATATAGACACACACACGTGTGTGTGTGTAGGTGTTAAACACACACACATAATGTGTGTTTGTGTTTATATCTGTGTGTCCATATATATATATATATATGTGTGTGTGTATATGCATATATATGTGTAGATATATGTATACACATATACACACACATATATGTATATATAGCAACACCATTATTTCAATTAGAAAGTGTGTAGAAAGGAAAATTCTAGGTCGGAGAAGTATATGACAAGGGCTGTTAATTCACTTTTACATATGTTATTTTAAATTTATATAAGGATATTTTAGAAAAATGAGTAAAATTAATTAATTTTAACTCTTCTCCTTAATCTCCACAAAATCAGCTAAATATGTCTTATAATTAGGACTGGAGGGAGCATGAAACAAATTGGACAGTGATGTGAGTGCTTTTATAATTTTCAAAAGTTTATATAATTTGTTAATATCGTAAACCATTAAAATACAAAAACAATGGAAAAAGTTTGGCTGGAAAATAAATATGGAAACCAGGTGATGGCTATCGATTTGTCCACGTTACCTAGAAATATTTATACTTGTTTTATTTGTAAAAAGCAATGCACTTTCTAACAGCGCATTCAGACCCACTTGCATGTACTTTTTAATTAAGTCTGTATGTATTATCATCAATTAATAAGCCTAATCATAGTCCTTTATCTTTTTCATAGCTTCTTTTTATCAACTTGGTTGAAAGTTGGTACTCCCCACATAACTCTCTTGTTATCTGAATTTCTCTAGAATCAATCTACGAACACACACCAAATTAACTTAGATGATTATTAGGTAGTATATTAACAATAATAGTTGATGAAGACTCTTTCTGTTTTGTTCAAGCTTAAAATAATTAGGTCGTTTAGTGATAGATCTGTTTTATACAACACACACACATATCAATATTTTCAATAAATATATCAGTTAAGAAATCTGTAGAAAATTCATGTTATTAACGAAAATGGTAATAAACAATATAACTCACTTTTACATGGATGAGAATCAATTAATATTAATTAAAATCAAACACGTAGTTGTTTTTATTAAAGCTTAATTTCAAACGAAAAAAAGTTAAACATCAAAACTTTTACTACTTCGATCCTAAATATAAAAGTTAGTTAAGAGGTTGGTCTTAATTCTAAGTATAGGATCTCAATCCATTTTATGTCTAATATTTATTTATTTTCCTCCAAACTAATTTGCTTAATTTAAATGTGATATATAAACAGATCTAATAATCTAATGTTATATAGAGGTAATTTAGAGAAATTAATCATGTTACATTGTTATAATTAAGTAATATATTTCGCTTCACAAATCTATTCAAATTAGTTAAGTAGTTATTATATTAATGATTAAAGGAGTATTTTCTTTTTTAAGAATCTTCTAGATCTAATACTCCAATATATAGTTGAACAACTTAGCTAATAAGGTAACAGTAAGAATTGGGAGTACCTGGAATCTGATTGACTCGCTAAAGTACCTACAAGAAACTGAAGTATCGATGTGGACTACAATTATGTTACACAACAAATACACCAAAGAGAGGAAGAGCATAGATAACCTTTTAGAGGGAGAACTGTGTGTGTTATAATTTAGTTTGTTTACTCCCTCTATGGACTATCCTATATCCTATATATAGTGTATTTACGTACAGTCACATAGAAATAAATGTAACTCACAATTGTAGGATTACATGAGAATAGACATAATTATTCAACCATAAAGGGATATTGCTATATATTTATAAACATGTGACTCTCCATGAGAGCTCCTCTTGAATCGGACTTTGGCCCTAATCTACCAAGGGTGGACTAATATATTCCAACAATAACTTTTTCAACCCTGATTTTATTTTAGGAATATTGACTCTGTTATCACACCATTTGTAAAAGTCAAATTTCTATTAATATTGTTTTAATACTTTGAATTTACTATAACTATATTTCCTTATCTGCATCCGTTAATTAATGAGTGATGGCGTCTGGATAGGAACGAAACAAGAAAATGGTCTTATCATGAAATTATTCTTTATAGACAATTTTGAGGCGTCGCGCTGTGATGCATTTGCATGATTAATGAATGCTATATTTTTTTTTATCTCATTATTCTTTTACTTAGAAAATAGTTTGAGAGGTCGCAATAATATTTGGACTTTTATGGCTACTAGATATAGTCACTAAATTAACTTGTGAGACATTCACTTAAAAAAAAAAAAAAAAAAAAGGAAAAATCCTTTTCAGGGCCATTTTTGGAATAAAAATCCAAAAAAAGTCCCTCAGAATTCTGAAATCCCTTTCTGGGATTTTCAAAATCTTGCGTGAATTGTTAACGGGGCTGATTTAGTTGTTAATTAACAACTAAATCAGCCTCATTAACAACAATTTTCTAACAACTAAATCAGCCCCATTAACAACTATATCAGCCCCGTTAACAACTCACGTAGATTTTGAAAATCCCAGAAAAGGCCCTAAGGCCTTTCCTGGGATTTCAGAATTCTGAGGGCTTTTTTTGGAATTTTTTCTCCAAAAAGAGCCCTGAAAATGATTTTCCCTAAAAAAATTAGTTCATTTGTGACGAAATTGAACAATGGAATTATGTCGCTAAATTGATTTAGCGACAAAATTTTGTCATTTTTTAATTAGTGACAGTCTATTTGACGACATAATCATACAATTCCATTACAAAATGCTTCCCATTGCCACTTGTACTCAAGCAAATCCGAATTTCCCACTAAATCTGTACTACCACAAAATTGTCCCAATTTTAACTTTCTAACTTTAAAAATTCATAACTTCTAATATATTAATCCATTTGCCTCATATTATATATCATCTTAAAGCTTATCCTGTCTAATTGAAGTATAGAAGGTTTCATAGCCATTGGATATCATTTGGTTAGTCACAGATACATCATAAATGGACTGCCTCTTAGAAACCCAAATTTGATACTATAACAAACTTCCATTTTCAATTCTAATCCTTCCATAATCACTTTCTCATCTTTATCTTACTTAGTCTTTTTATTTTAAACTCATTGAAAACATCAAAATGGACAAATCCCTCTCTTTTTTGCTCACCTGTTTTGGTCGAAATTCATAACTAGATAGGACAAAATTGAAAATGGAATATCACCTAGAGGGGGGTGAATAAGGTGATTTCAAATTCTTTTTCGAATAATCCGTTAAACACAAGAAACAGAGATAGAGCAGAATGTAAAGAGAATATGAACAAAGAAGGTTTATGCTGTTTCGGTCCAAACACTTGACCTACATCCAGTCCCCAAACTCTCTGGGTTTTTTCACTATCTCTCAGACACAATTACACTCTCTGCACTCGAAGTAATCCTTTCACACTAGGATTCACTCCCCCTTACAAGTTGTAATCATACACCCACACTCAAGGTCCCTCTCTACCTTAAGATTAAACTGATAATCAATCAAAAGATTAAACTCTCTCACAGAGTAGATAAATATAATCACTGAAGTACAGAAAATATCCGAAAATATTATGAGTATTGAATGAAATAGTTGATCGTAATAAATTCGATTGAATGTTCATATGTTTCGGTAGTTGATGAATTCAATGTTCTTCACTTTTATACCAGCTACCATTAATGATCGTTGAAGAGCTTTAAAGTTAGCCGTTGAGACTCTTCAACTGTTTCGTTAGACACATCAAATGTTGCTTGGTTTGGTCACTTTCAGATCACCGTCGACATGCTTCTGGTCAAAGGTTGACTCTAAAAAGATACCTTAGCCTTTTGCCATAATGGGTATGTCTCGTAGGAATGATTTGGTCTGCTATGATTTTCATTCTATGTGCATGCTCTGTTTTCTGCAAACATTTAATGCTCTGACACATGATGTTACTTTTCGGCCATTTACTGCTAAATCAATCGTTAATGATCTGAAATCCACTCAAGAAGATTATTAGTAATAGTGTAAATAAGATTGAGTAGTATTTAATTAGAAACAAATGATCAGCCAAAATATTTGAATTTACAATTACTGTTACAGCGAAGGTATTCAGGTAGCAGATTAACAATACTCGAGTGGGCTTCCTTGAGTGCTAAAGTAAAGATTCAAAACTCCTTCACAGATGCCTAATGTTATACTGTACTCGAGTATAACGTGGTCTTACTTGAGGACCATACTCTCTCTGTTTTCTTCTTTTGCTGGCTGAGAGTTATGATGAAATGGGAAGTTTGAATTATTTAAAATGACCTCCAGCTGATTTTGAACTCAATTGTAGACTTAAGTCAAGTCCACCCCCTTGAGAAAACCATATTTTCATGATCTCTTTTGATCATGTGGCCAAGGATTATTATTCAATCTTCTCTCCTTTAAGATCGTGTTAGCTTGGTACTTTTAGAGGACAATGAATTGCATTACCCAAAGGCATAATCACCGTCCTAATTTTTACTCACTTGTTAACGTGGGATTAATTTCCCCCAAATTATTTTTTATTCTTCTTGAATCATAAGGTCATGGTAAAACCATGAATAATTCATATTTATTAGGCAGTAATTCCCTAATTTTTCTCATGCCCAAATTTAGTCCTTTAGTACTATTCCCATAATTTCCAAGGAATTGCTTTATTTTTGGATAGAGTGCTCTTAAAATATTCTTCAAGATAACATTTCCATCTATAGGACATGAAGCCATTTTTTATAAACTCACATTAACCTTAAAATAACCATTGTCTATTGAATTTTGGGATATTACACCCAGCGTTATGGGGATGGACCGGTTGGGTCCTATGATTGAAGTCGATGTTATATCATGTTTATGCCTGAATGTTGAATGTGTTCTATGTACATGGTTGACTACCATATTCAGTGAATTCATTTTATGTGAGTGATTAACTATTATTACTGGGATTTTTTTGAATCCCAGCCTTTTCCAAATAGCCAAGAGGAAAGTAGTCTCTATAGTGCTAGTTAAGAGGAAAATAGTCTAAGAGCTTAGATTGAAGAAGCTTAGACACATGATAGACGAGTAAGGTCTATAAGAATAGAATTGAACAAGAAAATGAATTGCCCTTGTGTACATTTTGGATATTACAATTCTCCCCGTACAATAAATTTCATCCCCAAAATTTGTTACACATCTTGAGGCATAATTCCGGATAGCGTTTCTTCATGTCTTCTTCTGCTTCCCAATTTGCTTCCCTTAGGGATAGCCCCTTCCATACTTCGGTTTTTGAGCTGTCTTTTCTGTCTGTTGTTGGTCAAATTCCCTTATGGCAAGTGAACCAGTCGAACAAGTAATAAAAAGTAAGTAGAGTTATCGTCCCACAGAGACTGTTGATATCAAAGATGACGCTAGTTTTTAAAGACAAGTGTGTGATGTGGAAATCTATATTTTAGTTTGGTTGATTTTACTATTACTAATGATAGAAAATAAATGAATGATCGGAAGTTAAAAGAATATATCAGTTTAAAAGTAGGCTGAGCTTGGATTTCACCCTAAGTTGTGTCATTCCCCCAGTTCACATATAACTAGAGCTGGGAAATCGGGCCGAGCCCATCGGGCCAGCCCTTTTAGGCCCTGGCCCTTCAAGGGATGAGTTTGAAAGTTAGAGGAGTTAAATGAAATTGGCCCTATAGGGCCAGCCCTACAGGGTCTCAGGCTTAAAAGGGCCGGCCCGTTAGGCCCTGCTAATTTTTTAAAATTTAATAAGGAGTTGGAAGAGATGTCCCCCATTCGAATATTCACAAGTCATAGTGTTAATCTTGTCATAGAAATATTGTATAATAGTTTAAATTTAAAACCTAGGTATGGTTCTTAGGTTTTATGTGAATTATTTATGGACAATAGTTTGCTTTTGATTACGAATTAGTGAATCAGTTTATTTGTTGGATGATTCGTGTTGTTTGGATATTAATGTTGACAACATTTATTTGATAAATTAGAACTTTAATTGTTGTTATTTACTAATTATATTTCTTTGAAAAAACGGAGAAAAAATAGTTAAAATTTGGAATAGTAACTTTCGGGCCCTGTAGGGTCGGCCCTGGCCCTGGTGCTCTCAGGCAGGGCTTTGAAAAACAAATGTTTTTCTTACCTCGGGCCCTGTAGGGCCGGCCCTGTTAGGCCCTAACCCTTCAAGGGCCGACCCTGATTCCTAGCCCTACATACAACGCATTGCTATAGCAATTATGTTGCACAATTTCCGCAATGCTACAACATAATCACTGTCACAATGATATTCAGTTAACCCACCTCTGTCCTATACAGAAGCTTACACAATCATGTAAATACAGTCCTAGCTCTACTCTCCCATATTCCTATGGCGATTTCTAGTGCAATATGTCTAATTAGCTCTAGGTGTTCTGGTTATGAGCGGTAAATCCATTCCTGACATTTACAGTTTAGGTTGAGCTATGCACAGGCTCGCCCATCAAGGATTGTCTAACAGAGGTCTAACCTTGACTCCCGTCTGGTAAGCCAAAACCACTGGGATAGCCCTTAACGTCCGCTAACCGGCTATGAATTAAAATACTGTTAAACAAACTGAAAAACTAGCAAACTAGGTTCATTCAACAACTTAGAAATCCATCCTCGCTCAGCCAAAGGGAATTAAGTTCATGACTGATGAGGGATACCTAACATAGAGTACTGTAGAACAGCCCATAACAAAATTACGAAAATAAAAATAACAAAGAAAACAAAAAGCTCGTCGAAAGGTTGACGGCGTAAGAGGCATCTTGTCATGCGACGTCTCCACGTCTTCTACAATTCGTCTTGCTCCAAGGAAGAACTCGGTCCGGTCTACTATCCTCTCGGTCGGTCATCTCTTTCGTTCCTTTCGTGTAAGCTCAGTCGAATAGGATTGTGTTGACTACTCGTCTTATGTGACGCCCGTCCAAAATATGCCTATATTTATCAGAGTTTTAGCGCACAGGCATCGAAATGATTTGGACAACTTAATTGCGGAATAAAACTTTCATAGAATGACTTAGTTTGAAAATATGAGGATGAATTTTTTGCGGTTCGAATCGATCCCTTAGGGGTATCTTAATACAATAATCCAAAAATAGACAAATGATAAACGATACAATACAGACTATCTACTCATATTTTCCCAAAACGTTCCATCTACTGTAACCCTTACAGCTGCGTCTTCCCTTTTGATCCCGATCCACTTCCTGTTTCTTTCATACGATCTGGAGTTCAAATGAATGAACCTCAGGGGTAACAGTTAATCTCATATGCAAGTATAAAATATAAATGACAGTACAACACATGTATAAGCATAGAAAAATTTACAGTAAATAAGTCACACCAAAACCGCAGTTATCAGCCAAGGACCGCAGCCCTTCAGGACACACAGCCCTATTTTAGGACACGCAGCCCTATGAGACACGCAGCCTCAATCCATAGCTAGGATACACACATGCAAAATTATCTAGCAACCATGATCAGTCATACATACAATACATACATACAAGCTAATAAGATAACAGTTACCCACCTCAAACTTGAATCCTTAACTTTGTCCGATGATGTTGGGATCAGAAGAGGTGTCAAAGAACGCCTATAAATGTGTATGATTGTCATTAGTCACTTCTTGCGTCCCAAAGTAACTAACTACGCGAATTATTTTAAAGGATTAAGAGTGGTTATTAACCCCTAAAATAATAATACTCTTTTTAATAAATAATATATTTTTTTCCTAATAATAATATTATTAATTGATTATTAATATTATTATTTTCTTTGTAATCATTTCCCCAGGTTGAGAGGGTTCTGGGTTAAGAGGTTTTGAGTTGGGGTTGCTGGGATCTAAGATAGGGTGTTGGAATCTGAGATAGGGTATCAGAATCCGAGGTAGTATGTGGTATGAGGGTCCGAGGTAATGTGTGGTATCAGTGGTATCAGGGTTCGAGGTAGTGTGCGGTATTAGCGTCCGGGTTAGTATGTCGGTATCAGAGATGTGGTATCAAAGGCTGGGGTGGTGTGTTGGTATCATAGACGTGGTATCAAAGGCTGGGGTAGTGTGTTGGTATCAGAGATGCGGTGACAAAGTCTGAGATAGTAGGTTGGTATCAGAGTCCGAGATATTAGGTCGGTATCAGAATCCAAGGTAGTATGTTGGAAATCCGGGTTCACACCAAGTTTTTCCCTACACTTATACTTATTCAACGCCATATATATACTCCAACATACAGTCCAGAAAACTCCAGATTTAATAGGTCAACTTCAAAAATTCATATCTCTCTAGATACAATACCAAATAAGGTGTGTGACCTATCAAATTAAACCTTGTTGTGTCCACTTTATTTCTGGGAAATTTCATGGCAAAACTTAATCATTTACTACTTCAAAACTTAACACGAAAATCACTGTTCATTTCTGGAAAATGATAGTTTTCCAGTTTTACTGTCAAACTTTGAAAAATCATAACTCCCAATCTACACATCCGTTTTGGTTGTTCTTTTGCTTGTTTTAAACCTTATTGAGTCTACTATCTACTATAAAAATTTCGTGGAAAAAATCAAACATTTAACTATGAAACAGAAGCACACAAGATTCTCTATTTCAAACAAGAAAAACAGAGCTTGGACACGTTTTTTCCTCTAACTAAACCACTTGCAGCAGATTAAATCCATAAGAATAGGAAGGATAAGCTTAAGGAACTCACCTTAGTTGATTCCTCAAGCTTCACGACCAGCTCCTTCGTTTTCCTCCAGCCGTGGCTCTCTTCTCTCTTTCTCACTTTCTCACGTTTCTCTCTTGCTTTCAGTTTCACGTGAGCTGAGCAAAGTGAATGAATGAAGACCAAGGATCAATGCTTAAATAAGAACGTATGGAGAGTCTGCTGTCGTGAGCGTTTAAACCGCTGGAAGAGTATGGTGCTTCTGCTATTGCGTGCTGAGTTAATCACGTTGAAGAAGTATGGCTAATGGCTTTTACTGACAGCTCTCCACTGCCACATGCTTCAGCTGAGGGAGTTATTGGAAATAATGGGCTTATGGTGGATATTATGTTATGAGGCCCATTTTAATACCTAATTGATCCTCTTCCAAACCTTTATTTGCAATTAGGTACTCAACTCAATTAATTGCAAATATTGGAATAACATTAAATTCTTAGTTCCATAAATGTTTTAGGCCTGAAATTATCCTTTATGAATATTCCTTAATCTTTTCCTAAAATAAATTTAAGGAAAAATAAACCTTAATCTCCAAATATATATTCTCATAATTATTTTAAGCCAAAATCTCATAATTAATTTCCATACATTATTCAAACTTAAGAATCCCAAAATTTGGGATGTTACATCTTACGACTTCCACACTCTAGGTTTTGTTGTGCTTTCATCTTATAGTTAGGTCTCCTTGGGCCGCACGTCCAGTAGTTGGGCCTTCAAAATTTTTCGGGTCCAAAATCTTAGATTTGGTTGATTGATCCTTCTTCTAATATTGCGGGATTCTTTAAATCTTTCTTTCAATTCTTTGCTTCTTCTGGATTCAGCTTCAGTCAATCACCGTCTCTACGTGCATCTAGGTGACCTATCTTAATTTCCTAAAAACTAGCGAGAAAAGTTTAGAATAACTTAGTGCATAATTCTGCATCATTTACAATGCTATAGCATAGTGGTCGCATTGTATTGCTGGCGCGGGTTTAGCCGTGTAGGCATACGATATGCTATAGCATTGTATCAGCTCCGTTATGTGCTTTTGCAGTAGATATAAAGTGGTCCTTTTCATATGCACATGCACAGGATAATGATATGAATGCAGTAATTTGTAAGATCAATCCTCTATTTCCCTATGCGCATGAATTCTCAGACATTCTATCAAATAGTAAACTATAGAGCTCAGATTCAACATTTAAAATAGTCAAAACACATAGGGAAAACATGGCATAAATATTACTCATCAAACTCCCCCACACTTAGCTTTTTGCACTCTTGGGCAAAACAAAGATAAAAACTTTAGGCATGAACAGAACCTTGCAGCTGTGCGATTGCCTTTGGAAGTAAGTATCTGTTGGAAATTATGCCCTAGGGGCAAATCATTGTACTTTAAACAATATTGTTATTTAAAGTATTTCTCCTTTTTGTTATCATATTATTTGCATGTTTATTATGATGACTGTATCCTTGGACGTATCATAAAGATTGTCATAAATGCCCCTGGTCAGTCATCTATGTGGGAACAAAGATGAAATAAGACCAGTATAACTTTGATGAAGTATGGAGATACGAATTAAAGTCATAGGCACTTGTAAGAGTACAAGGTGCTGGACCGACCAACTATGATAAAGCTGCATGGATTAAGTCATAAGCTTATCTCATGTATAACCACGTCACAATGCCCTTTGACCTAAGATCGTCATGGATTCCTACATGAGAGTCGCTGATCTTTGACCTAGTCAAAAGTCACCTTTGACCTGGTGATGATAAAGGCTTCGATCGGGATTAGTGGTTTTCATGCAAAGGAATGTGAATGGTCAAGATGATATTTGTCCCTCACATTTGTAGAGAGATATTACTGGGTCCCTTGATGAGTAAGTCTAAGAAATGTATGGTCATACTACGATGGAAAGGAGTTTCCATTTCAATTGTTAGACTACTCAAGAATCGAGAAAGTAATAGTCAAAAACAGGAGGATGACACTATCCATGCTTCATCCTTGACCAAATTATCGCGTGACAAAAGGGACGTGGCATGGTTGTAAGATAGGTTGCATCGTATCATCGATCCTCATATGAATTGGGTAGTCGTAATGTCTTGCTAGAGGCCGCTTGTGACTTGTGGGATGGTACAGTCTTGGCCCACTGCCAATCTCATGTGGGCATGCAAAGACGCACACAAGAATAGCCCAACACGAGCAATAATGTCTAGATTCATTGAATCTTAGATATGTCTAAGATTTAATGAATACATCATTTAATCTAGGATGGATATATATATATATATATATATATATATATATATATATAATGTAATTTCAAAAATAATAATATTATTATTTATATAGATAATAATATTATTATGTAGTATTTAATTTATTTGATAAATTAAATGACTAAAACAAATAGAGATATAGTATCTCGATTTAATTTTTCGAATAGAGATATCATATCTTAAATTTAATTTGAATTGAGATATAGTATCTCGATTTCATTAAATAGATAGATATCACATCTCAGATTTTATTTATAAAGATAAATTAAATTAGCGGGCTTTTCATTCGGATTAAATAAATAGATTAGATTAAATCATGTTGGGCATGATTTAATTAATATTATTTTAATCCAAATTCGAATTTCAAGATTGATTAAGATTAATTTTGAATATTTTAATACGGACCTTTAGGGTTTTAGAAACCCTATAAGATAATGATCAAGTCGTATTAAAATTAAGACTATCCACGAAAGAGAAACCCTAGAGAAAGTAAAGAGACGTAAGACATTGAAGGCATTAGCACGCTGCCGTCGGTGTTGAAGTTCTATTCGGTGTGGATACCGGTAGAGGGAGTGGATTCGCTAAGTCGGCTCCTGTTGATCGAACAAGACGCAAACGCATACGAAAGGTACGGTTCTGACTAACCCGATTTAAACGCCGTTGATAGATCCTCCTATGGGATTTGTAATTTATTGGATAAATTTCCTTTCGCTGCATGTACGAATCCCAACAGTATCCTATCACGTTCTTAAGTTCACATTATCTGGGTAAGCAATCCCACTACCCAGTACTAGTAAATGTCATGTAGGGCATCACTCTAGCAAGGGAATGTCAAGAGACTCTCGATGATGTATAATGTCGCTTTCTCACATAGGGGGTATTTGTTTCTCTTTGTTGTGCTAGCTTAAAAGTTCTATAGGCTTGTAAAATTTCTAGGCTGCTTCTTGGTAGCTAAACCTAACTGCATCAAAAGGGCTTTTCAGGTTGTAATGCGTGTAATATCAGTGTGTGGATGGTTTGTTGTGAAAAACCTGGCTATCACCAAAGAGGGGGGTGAATTGGGTGTCTGATTAAAATCTTGATACTTTGAAAATCTTTTGCATTTTCTAAATCAACAGTTAGATATTCAAATAAACATATACTGGAAATATAAGAGATAAGGGAAGAGTATGCAAATTGAGATTTATACTGGTTCGGCCCAATCCTTGACCTACGTTCAGTCCCCAAGCTCTACTTGAGATTTTCAATCCACTATCTTCTTTCAACTTGATTACATGTTCTGTACTTGAAGTAATCCTCTCACTAGGATTCACTCCCCATTACAAACTGTAATCAATACACCCACTTGATTACACACTCTGTACTCGAAGTAATCCTCTCACTAGGATTCACTCCCCTTACAAGCTGTAATCAAAACAATGGGTTTCCCACTCAAGATCACCCAATCTTGAGTAACTCTCAGATAGTATGGTAAGATGTTTACAATAAATCTTCTCTCTCAGAAGTGAATGAATAAACACTGAAGTACAATTCAAATCATCTCATTCTCTATGATAAACTATGTAAACATTTGAAAAACAGAGAGTAAATAATGTGAAGATCAGAGTATGAGCATTTTGAAGATGTAGGCTTGTGTCTTGCTTCTTCTGTCTTGAATCTGTCTTCTTTTATAGGTAGAGATCAATATATGACCGTTGGATAAAGAAATATAGCCGTTAGACTCAGATGGAAACTAGCCGTTAGAACTTCATTTTCTGAACCAGCGATGTAAACTCGAGTTTTCATTTGGAAACTCGAGTTTCCTTTTGTCTTGAATAGCTCAGTTGCTCTCTGTAACCCGTAAACTCGAGTTTCCACTAATAAACTCGAGTTTTGCAACTTCTTGAACTAACTGTCAACTTTTGAAGGTCATATCTCCCTGGTCTAAACTCTGTTTTGGTTCGTTTAACTCTTGATGAAAAGCTCTATGAGTCTACTTTCATATTCCACCAATTTCAGCTCCATCCGATTTTTATTTTGTGAGTTATACTCAAAACATTGAAGCTTGGTTTGCTGTGTGGCGTGGATTTATCTGTCAACTTCCACAATTTATAGATCCTTGATCTGAACTTCTTTGGGCATTAATTTTATATCAAAATGACTCATTAGGAGTCTAGTTTCATATGCCACTGATTTCACCTCAATCGGATCTTTGGTTTGGGAGATATCATCAAATTACCAGACCTCGCCCAAGCTGTACGTGAAACAGAGATGATCACTGCTGTAAACTCGAGTTTTCACTTGGAAACTCGAGTTTTCCTAGTCCAGAGATGCCAGAGATGCTGAAGACACTTACAAACTCGAGTTTGTGATGGCTAACTCGAGTTTTCTCGTACCAGAAGAGCAAATCACTGTAGCGAAGTAGGAAACTTGAGTTTTGAGTTTCGAACTCGAGTTTTCTCATCCTGAAGCTGATTTTTGCTGACTTTAATTCCTAATTGAGCCATTCCAATTTACATATGATCTTGGAGGCTTCTAGCATCAATATAAGAACTTGAATAATGATATCTTCATTCCATTCAACAAGTTCTTCCTTTTTCCATCTCCCAACTTGATCATTCTTCATCATTTAACTCTTTCTTTCTTCTATTCTCTTCTTCTCTTGATCATTTTCCATAATTCAATTCTTTCTTTCTTCTCTTCTCTTGATCATTCTCTGTCATTCAACTTGTACTCATCATTCTTTGCAAGTTCTACTTTCTTCAATATCCATAAAGCCGAACCTATGCTGAACTTGTTTCAGAATCTAATGTGTCAACTTTCTGTATCAGCACTATTCATGTATACTCCACTGTAGCTCAAATATGATGAAATTTCATTACATCTTCTGTTTGATCATAGAGACTTCCAGTATCTCATATAAGAACATATAGTGCAAGTTCTTCTTTCTTTAATCCCTTATCTCCTTTTTGATTATTCTCCATGATTCAACTTGGACTAATCTACATTAAACATAGTAGCTAGTCAAAGGGGGTAGCAAAATGGAGAATGAGTCTATGGTTTGTGTATGGGAGTTGGGGATGAAGTATAAATTCCTTTATCCTACACATTAATACTCAGATGCCAAATAGTTTATCAGAGAAATAAGACAAATCAAAGATCATACATGGGTTAGTTGACATGCACACTAAAATAGAAACAATTAGGCTTGAACAAATCCTTCCAAAGTGGGGTTTCGCTCTATTCTTCCTCACTGTCTCTTTGCCCTACACAGAACTATCTAGTACTGTCAATTTCCCAAGCCTATACAGTTCAGTTCTCCTCAGGCGATTATGTCATGCACAGTCACACAAATAATCATTCTACTGTTATTGGTCTCTGTTCATGCTCTATCATTCATCACAGTTTAATTTTTTTTAGTTTGTGTGAAAGCTAAATGTAGGGGTGATTTGAGCACATTAAGCATCTATTAGCAGCACTGCACCGATAATCCCCTCCCCCACACTTGAGTGCTGCAATGTCCCTATTGCGCAGGAAGGGAAACGATGCACAGGAAGGGAATCAAGTAAGCAGATAAGTATGAAAAATCCAACATTGAAAATACGTCACAAGAGCATTCACAAAAGGGCCCTGAGGCAAACGCTCAGGGCAAGGCCAGAGAAAATTAAAAAGAAAGGACGGCAAAGGGCAACAGCGACACTAGGGGTCAGAGGGGCCAGCAGGGTCACGAGCGCTAGTGGTAGTGTCCTCGTCCGAGGATGTCTCGTCAGCACCGTTGATGACAAGGTTCTCCAAATGGGGAGTGGGAGAGGGAGACTGTTGTTGGTGGTCCACAGTGGTGTGAGGCAAGGAAAGCACGTAGGTCTCGGCGGAGGGACTTCAACTCACCACGCAGAGTGTCGAGGCGGGAAAGGAACTTGTCTGTGGAGTCCATGTCCATGTCGGGACGCCAGTAAAGGGGGGCATGGGTGAGTATGTAAGACTTGTCAGAAGAATCAGTGGGGCCAAACAAGGCAGATGAAGTGGAGTCGGAAGAAATATCGAAGGGAACGGCGGGGACGGCAGGAACGGAGGCAGGTAGTGGTTGTGGTTGTGGGGTTGGTGGTGGTAGTACAACATGGAAGTAGCGGGCATACACCGTCGGGGGAAAATGGCCCCACCGCGCTGCTTGTTTGACTCTTGGCATGGTTGGCAAGTGGGGGGTTGAAGTCGATGTTCGAAGTAGAGAGAGAGCATGGGAGACAAGGAATGAGGTCAGCGGGTATGACTGAAAAAGGTGAAACGATGTGACTAGGGGTGTTTGGTTTGAAGGGGGGAGGTGAAACGATGTGATACTTGGCGGTAAGCTGGCTCGACTTAGACCCGTTTGTTACAGAGAAGATTTGAGGAAGGAAAGGAAAGGAATGGAAGATTAGGAGGGAACTTAGAAAATGTGAGCTGTTTGGTACACTAAGGAATGAAAGTTAGTTTAGGGAAAATGAAATGTTTGGTATGAAGAATTGGGTGTTTGTTAAGTGGGAAGATTAGGTAAATTTCCCAAAATGCCCTTAAATTTTTTAAAAAAATAAAAAAAGTTGAAACACTGAAGTATTGCGTGTGAACAGTGCGACATCATCAATCCCTAACCCAAATCGCGTATTCGATGGAGATGTAAAATTGAAGTTGCAATGTATGGGAGTTGAAATTGAAATTACGACTGGCATCTAGAGGCCACAAGCTGAAAAAAAGCTCTGATATTTTAGAATAAAAGGTGTGAATTGATCAGAGGTTGCCGAAGGTGAGACACAGGTTAAAAAACTGATTGCTTCATGCAATAAATTAAGGACAACAAACAAGCAGCGATTTGATTCAAATGAAAGTGAGCTAAGTTAAAATGGTGACACCAACTGGAAGAAATTGCAGTTGTGAGGTTGAAGAAGAACAGTAACAGGTTGACAATATGTATAACATGATATTTTTTTGATAACAGAGCAGTACAAAACATACGAATATCATGCACAGATGGAAGCAATTTTTATTTCTTTTCGTTGAATGTAAGCTGTGGGAAAGCAATCAAAGAGAAATGAAATTTGGCTTTGTCAAGTGATGTAGAAGGAGGAATCCAAAAAAAAAAGGATTTTGCCTTTTCAAAATGGTGTATAACAATAATCAGAAAGGTGGACATGAGAAGAGCAGAATGGAAAGGCACATAACTGATGTATCTGTTTTGATAGAATGAAAAAACCAGAAGGAAATTTGCCCAGTCAAGTGCTGCATAAAATGGAACAGAAGGCTGTACATGAAAGTAACATAAGGCACAGTGACACAAATGAACATAGATGATACCACTATCACTGTATACGTGAAATGAAATAAATTGAAGCAATTTGGCCTTCTCAAATGCTTCTTAAATAGGTAAAGCAACTACAGAAAAAAGAATACCATAATGGAGCATAAAAGAATGTACAACTAGGCTTGAAGACACAATCGTTCAGTTCACATTTAAAAGAACATATTCCACCATAAAGTGGCTGGGTCACAAGTCAGAATGAGCCAAAACATACGTCAATAATGGCAACATCATTTAAATCAATTGATCAGAGGTTAATACTGAAATAGTAAACAAACAATTGAATACTACGTTCGAACCAATCAGTCCAGTTCGAACAGAAGTCACAGCAAGAAAACCAGTACAGCAATGGTTTAGGAGGTCTGAAAACAACAACCCAACCTACAAAAAGACCCCCCCAATCATGCAAACAACCCAAAAAAACAGAAAATAAGAAAAGTGTCCCTAATTCTTCTTCCTCCTCTTAGCTGGGGACCTTCTAGCAATGGAGCTCCTATGCGAAGTTCTGGTTGAACCATGGAGGTCCATAGGGACATACATGGGGGAAACAGACGTTGCAGGTGGATCAGCCAAGCTTGGGTCGGATGAAAATATATGTGGCAAATTTTCTGCTGCAAGGACAGACTTGAAAGCGGATGGTTGAATGAATCTCAAAGGCAATGCGTCTGTTATTGGCCTGGAAGGTGCAAGAGGGGGGTTAATAGCTTCAGGCAGAGGCATAAGTGACAGAGGTGTTACTGGATCAACATCATCATCGTGAGTATTTGTTGTGGGTTGAGGCACATGTTGTTCCTCATGGGATTGAAGGCTTGGGGATTGATGTGGGGAGGGTGCATATGTCTCTTCAATTGATGGCTACTGCATATATTGATCATGGGTGCCACCTGACTCAGGCACTTGTGACTCCTCAACGTCAACAGTGGGGGGTGAGGGGTGGGAAGCTTGTGGCGAAGCCTGTGTTGAGTGAGGCACATGCTCTTCATCACCTCTATGTGTCTCATGTGTTTCATCAGTTGCATTGGGGCCAGTTTCATGCTCCACAGCAATATCATCCTTGTTAGGGGCCTGTACATGTTCTTGGGACTGAGATTTATCTCCACCATGAGAAGAAGGGCCTGCATTGTCATTCAAGTCATCAGTAGGGCCCCTTTCATAGCCCTTGTAAGCAGCAAACTCCTTTAACTTCGTGGCATATAGGTAGATGAAATCCCTCAAAGATGTGAAGTCAAGAGCAATACTTCTCATTCTTCTGTCCATCTCACCAAGCTTTGACTGAAGCTTTAACTCCATTTTTTCAAGCTCCTCCTTGACGATTTCTCGAACAACTACAGCCATATCTGCTACATTTTCATGAACATGACTGGCTTGTGAATGGGATAGCCCAGTTGGACCTGATGGTGCCTCAGGGGATGCCTTATTGGTATCATTTTCCTCCTCATTGTCTGACAATGAAGTCTGCTTCGCTGAAAGATGAATTCGCATTCGGCGCAAACACTCCTCATCAAATTCTGGGTCCACATTGGTGCTTCCCCCTCATGCAAATACCACACTTTGTTCTTGTCCAATATAAGAGACACGATGGACGGGTATGGTAGTTCAGTGTTTTTCTTCCCAAACCTCGCACCTTTAAGCATAGTTTCCACAATCCTCTTCCCCATACGAAACGGCTTCCCCTTGATCAAACATATCATGATGGTCTTGTCCTCAGTGCTCATAGTTGTGTAGTGTCTCCCCTTGTTGACAAAGTTCCTACTGTATAGGTAATGCAGCACCCTAAACCTATCAGACATTTGCTTAGGTTTGTAGAGAGGTTCATCATCCTCTGTACCCTCACCTTCAAGCAGGATTCGGTCCATCTCTTCCCCTGTGAAGGTTGTATCTTTATACTGTGGTTTTTTAATGTTTAACCACTTCAGTATTTGTTTCTCGTTGACTTCTATGGTCTGGCACCTCACACAGGTTGTCACAACTCCACTTCTAGACATTTTGAGATTAGAGTAAAAGACCTTCACTACAATATCACAATAATATGGCAATGACAGCTCAAGCAGTCCCCTATAAGGCCTAAGAATCTCACTTATACCAAATCCAAACTCACACTCGAACATGTCAAAATTGATCCTACTCATTTTACATATACTTTTCCCAACTAACCTGATGTCATACTCCTCCAGTTTTGAGTTGTTGAAATCATGCTTGGCCTCAGGAAGCTTTGTCCTCTGTTGCCTCTTTAGTTCCTTGTACAACTTGTTGGAAATTATGCCCTAATGGCAAGTCATTGTGCTTTAAACATTTATGTTATTTAAAGTATTCTGTTTTAGTTATCATTTCATTTGCATGTTTATGTTGATAAGAGTATCCCTGGATATATCTTATGGATTATCCTAAATGTCCCTGGTCGGTCATCTACGCGGGAGCGGAGATGAGATAAGACCAGTGTGACTTTGATGAGGTATGAAGATACGAATGAAAGTCATGGGCACTTGTAAGAGTACAAGGTGCTGGACCGACCCACTATGAGAAAGCTGCATGGATTTAGTCATAAGCTTATCTCATATATAACCACGTCACAACGCCCTATGACCTGAGATCATCATGGATTCATACATGATGAGTCACTGATCTTTGACCTAGTCAAAAGTCACCTTTGACTGGCTGATGAAAAAGGCTTGGATCGGGATCAGTGGTTTTCATGTACAGGAATGTGAATGGTCAAGATGGAATTTGTCCCTCACATTTGTAGAGAGATAATACTGGGTCCCTCGATGAGTGAATTTGAGAAATATATGGCCATACTATGATGGAAAGGAGTTTCCATTTCAACTATTAGACTACTCGAGAATCGAGAAAGCAATGGTCAAGAATAGGAAGTTGACATTATTCATGCCTCATCCTTGACCAAATTATCGCGTGACAAAAGGGACGTTACATGGTTGTACGATAGGTAGTATTGTATCATCGATCCCCAAATGAATTGGGTAGTCGCAATGTCTTGCTAGAGGCCGCTTGCGACTTGTGGGCTGGTACAGTATTGGCCCACTGCCAATCTCATGTGGGCCTGCAGGGTCGCACACAAGAATAGCCCAACACGAGCAAAAGTGTCCAGATTCATTGAATCTTAGATATATCTAAGATTCAATGAATAATGTATTTAATCTAGGATGGATATATATATATATATATATATATTATATTCGAAATTAAATATAATAATATTATTTAATGGAGATTATAATATTATTATATAATATTTGTTTTGTATTTAATTTATTTGATAAATTAAATATCTAAAACAAATAGAGATATTGTATCTCACATTTAATTTTCGAATAAAGATATCATGTATCTATTTAATTTAAATTGAGATATAGTATCTCAGATTTAATTAAATAGATAGATATCATTTCTTGAATTTAATTTATAGAGATAAATTAAATCGAAAGACTTTTAATTCGGATTAAATAAATAGATTAGATTAGATCTATTAGATATATTTAATTAATATATTTTTAATCCAGATTCAAAATTTGAATTTCAAAATTAATGCGGATTAGTTTTGAATATAATATGCCTATCGGGTTTAGAAAAAACCTACGGGACTTTTGTCGAGCGTATTAGAAAGCCGCGAGAAACCCTAGAAAAAAAAGTAGAGAGACGCAAGTACGAAGGCGCTAGCATGCTGTCGCAGTCGTGTTCGGAGATTATTCGTGTGGATACCGGTAGAGGAAGGCGATTCGTAGAGTCGACTTCTACTGATCGAGAAGGTAGCCTACCAGTTCAAATAGTACGAGACGCGAACAGGTTCGCCGTAGGTATGATTCGGATTCCTTTAACCTTGATTTAAACGTAGTTGAGCGATCCTCAAAAGGGATTCGTAAAGTTTTTAATTCCGCTGCATGTACGGATCCCAACAGTGGTATCAGAGCCAACTCAATCTAGCGTTTAAATTGGGTTTTTCTACATGCAATTATATGAGATATATGTATGTTTTAACAAAATTTTCTGTGCATTTAAACGCTAGTTCGCATTAAGGTTTCTATGAATAGCCAGTTGCAGATGGCGGCCGGTTCTGAATTGTTCAGAACGGTGGACGATCACGCTGAATCGTCGGTCCACTCGCGCTTAGGTCGCATTTATGAAAAGTTTGGAAACTCGATCACGCTGGGGACGTTGGGGTCGAAATTGTCGGACACGCTCGGAGACAATCGAACGTCGGTGATTCTCAGACGACCTGTAACGTTTGCGTATTGGTCACATTCTGAAACATTCAGAGAACGCTGATCATGCTCGACGTTGGTTAACACTAGGTTGAACGCGTTTGGACTTGCAAGGGACGTTAGGGTTCGTCCTTCAACCATTTTTTTTCTGAGCTGTCCAGATTCGACGATGGTCAGGTTCGACTTGACCGCGTTCGGACGTTCAAATCAACATGTTGAGGATGACTCTTTCGTCCACACGAAGGTCATGATCAGATAACGCCTCTTGGGGGTTGAAATTAGTTTTTTTATGAAACAAACTTTCTAAAACAATATGACGTTTTCAAAAGCTCGAGGGGCGCTGCCCCCTGAACCCCGCAAGGGGCGCTTCCCCTTGACCCCGCCCGATAACCAGCTAGCGGGACCGCCGTAGGGACCGGCTGATTGTTCGTAGCGCGAAAATTTAAATCATGATATTATATTATATATAAATTATATAATATAATATAAATTAGAGAATTTTTAACCATGAATAATATTTTATTTCATAATTGTATGAATTAAAATATGTTGTAATTTACCTTTCAAATGTTGTTTGGGTATGGTGAACAACATGGCTCTAGAGTTTTACAAGTGTTGTAAATTTTTAAATATGGCCTGCGAGCCATGCCTCTCTCTAAATATTCTTGATGTACATTCTCTTCTCATCCCACTCCCCTCGTATGTTGAAACGAGGTTTCTCCTGATGTATTTCTTTTTCTTATTTAGAGAAGTCCTCCCATTGGCTTGAGAGGACTTTAGGTTAGGTAAGCCATGTTGTGTCACAATTTTTAATTATGTTCTGATTTGATCACTACATGATTAGTTTAGAGATTATATGAGATACAATCGCGATTGCATTCATATAACTAGAATTAATAGGATTAATTAGATCATACTAAATAAATACCCTCTAAATAAAATCTTAAGTCGTAATGCCGTCAATTAATGAATACTTGTCAAAACCTAGATCGTCCATTTGTATGTTCCACCAAAGTGGATGCATTTGAGTTATCTTGGTGAGACAAGAGTGAGTAATGGTGATACTCAACATTCATTATTGTCTTGACTTAATTGAGATTATCAAAACGGTTTTGGATCTCAAGGCATTAGATGGGATTAAACATGCCAGATCATATGATGATCGAATCCCATAAAGATCTAAGAGTTACATGTGATGTAATTGGCAAAGAGGTTGCCTACCTAAATAACTTGATTTTATGCGTCCTGCCAAAGCAGACTTAAATTTAAGCCAAATATGGATCTTAGCCCACTAATTATAATTAGGGTTGTTAATTCAGTAGGAGATTATTAACTAACTTTGCATATCTTTTAATTGTAGAATCATGTCAAATAGTAACACCGCAACACTTTCACTGCGATCAGTCCTTGAGAAGGACAAACTGAATGGGACAAACTTTCTTGACTGGTTTAGGAACTTGAGAATTGTTCTCAAGCAGGAAAGAAAGGTTTATGTCCTTGATCAACCCATTCCTGACGAGCCTGCAGCTAATGCTCCAAGAGCTCAGAAAGATGCTTACACGAAGCATCAGAATGACTCTGTGGATGTAGGATGCTTGATGCTTGCCACCATGGTTCTAGAACTCCAAAAGGATCTGGAACATATGGAGGCTATTGAGATGATTGTACATCTCAAGGAAATGTTCCAGCAACAAGCATGGCAAGAGAGGTATGAGACTACTAAGGCCTTACATTCTTGCAAGATGGCTGAAGGTGCATCAGTTAGCCCTCATGTTTTGAAAATGAAAGGCTACATTGATCACCTTGAGAGGCTGGGATTTCCCATGAGCCCAGAGTTAGCTACAGATATGATCTTGAACTCACTCCCGGACAGTTATGACCAGTTCGTCATGAACTATAATATGAACAACATGGAGAAATCAATTTCTGAACTGCATGGGATGCTCAAAATAGCTGAGCAGAGCATTAAGAAGAAGCCCAGCACTGTTTTGATGGTTCAGAAAGGAAAGGGTATGAAAAATAAAGGCAATGGCAAAAGATGGGTAAAGGCTCATATGGTAAGACCAATGAGTCAAATAGGCTCGAATCTAAGCCTGCAGCCAAGAAGGCAAAGCCTCCGAAGGATGGGGTCTGCTACTTTTGCAATGAACTGGGTCATTGGAAGAGGAATTGCAAACTCTATCAAGAAGGTCTGAAAAAGAACAAGAAGGATAGCGGGGCTATCGCGTCAAGTATCTATGTCATAGATATTCATTTTTCTACTTCCTCTGCATGGGTATTAGATACTGCATGTGGATCTTACATTTGTATAAATGTGCAGGGTCTCAAGGACAGTAGAAGATTGAAGAAGGCGAAGTTGACCTACGAGTTGGAAATCGAGCAAGAGTTGCTGCTTTAGCCGTAGGCACTTATGAATTAGTTCTGCCCAATAGGCTTTTGTTATTTTTGAACAATTGCTTTTATAATGAATTTGCTATTATTTAATATTAATAATTTGAATATTAAGAATTCAAAATTCATATTAATATTGTATTGAATTTCATAGATTAATAATAAGAGACTGTAAGTGAAAGTCTCTTTCTCGCATCCATCAATTGTCAGAAAGAATATCGTATGACTTTGAGTAGTAACATTATTTCGCTTTCTTATTTGGATAAGGAAGGTTATACTTCCATTACTAGGAACCGTAAATGTTCAATTTATCATAATGATATTTTTTATGCTCATGGAGATTTGCATGCTGGTCATTATGTACTTAATTTAGAACATCCTAATAATGGACGAATCTATGACATAACTACTAAAAGGTTCAAGTCAAATGATTTGAATCCGACCTACCTATGGCATTGTCGTCTAGGCCATATAAATGAGAAACGCATTTCGAAACTCCATCAAGATGGATTTCTGAATTCATTTGATTTTGAATCATTTGATACATGTGAATCTTGTTTATTGGAAAGATGACAAATGCTCCTTTTACTGGACACAGTGAGAGGGCCACCGATTTATTGGCCCTCATACATACTGATGTGTGTGGACCAATGAATATATCTGCCTGAGGAGGTCATTTGTACTTCATTACATTTATAGACGATTTTAGTAGATATGGGTATATCTATCTAATGAAACATAAGTCTGAATCTTTTGAAATGCTCAAAATATTCCAAAATGAAGTACAAAACCAACTTGGCAAAACAATTAAGGCACTTCGATCTGATCGGGGTGGTGAATATTTGAGCCAAGAGTTCATTGACCATCTTAGAAGTTGTGGGATCATCTCACAACTTACTCCTCCAGGAGCACCTCAATGAAATGGTGTTTCTGAACGGAGGAATCGAACTCTATTAGATATGGTTCGATCTATGATGAGTCAAACAGATCTTCCACCTTCTTTTTGGGGCCATGCCCCAGAAACAGCTGCGTTCACACTAAATCGTGTTCCGTCAAAGGCAGTTGAAAAGACATCATATGAGATATGGACTGGGAAGAAACCCAGTTTGTCATTTCTTAAGATTTGGGGATGTGAGGTTTATGTTAAACAACAAGCCTCTGATAAATTATCTTCCAGATCTTCAAAATGCCTTTTTGTGGGGTATCCTAAGGAAACTAAAGGATACTATGTCTACAATCCCACCGATCATAAAGTGTTTGTTATTCGGAATGGTATCTTTTTGGAAAAAGAGTTTATCTCTAAAAGAACCAGTGGGAGTAAGGTGAACCTCGAAGAAGCTCGAGAGTTACAAGACAATGTAGAACCACAGATGGAAACTGGAGAAGACTCACAACAAGTTGTTAAGCCTACTCAAGTAACACAAGGCCCATGAAGGTCCGATAGATCATGACTACAGCCTCAGAGATATGGATTTCTGATTACTGGAAGTCGTGATGTTTTGCTCATTGAACAGAATGAGCCAACTACCTATCAAGAGGCCGTGGTGGGACCAAACTCCGAAAGCTGGCTTGATGCCATGAAGTCTGAAATGTAATCTATGTATGACAATAAGGTATGGACCTTAGTCAATCCACCTGAAGGTGTAAAAACCATTGGGTGCAAGTGGGTTTTCAAAGAGAAAACTGACATGGATGGCAAAGTAAATGTCTTCAAGGCACGGCTGGTTGCAAAAGGATTCACTCAAACTCATGATGTGGACTATGATGAAACCTTTTCCCCAGTTGCAATGGCCAAATCAATTAGAACCATTCTTGCCATTGCATCATATTATGACTATGAGATATGGCATATGGACGTCAAAACAGCCTTCCTTAACAGAAAGCTGCTTGAGGATGTGTACATGACACAACCTGAGGGTTTTGTGCGTCCAGAGGACTCTGGTAAAGTATGTAAGCTTCAAAGATCCATTTATGGATTGAAGCAAGCATCTCGGAGCTGGAATCATCGTTTTGATGAAGTAGTCAAAGACTTTGGGTTCATTCAAAACATGGATGAACATTTTACAAGAAGGTTAGTGGGAGCACAGTTGTATTTCTAGTGCTTTATGTTGATGACATCCTACTCATTGGGAATGACATTCCTACCTTGCAGAGTGTCAAGTCTTGGTTAGGAAAGTCTTTCTCAATGAAAGATTTAGGCGAAGCCACTTATATCTTAGGGATTAGGATCTATAGAGATAGATCCAAGAGGCTGATAGGCCTAAGTCAAAGCACATACATAGACAAGATACTGCATAGGTTCAGTATGCAGGATTCTAAAAGGGGTAACAAGCACATGTCTCATGGCATCCATCTCAGTAAGGATATGTGTCCTAGTACACAAGATCAAAGAGATCGCATGAGTAAGATTCCATATGCCTCCGCCGTTGGATCTATCATGTATGCCATGTTATGTACTCGACCGGATGTGTCATTTGCCTTGAGTATGACCAGCAGATATCAACAAGATCCCAGTGAGGGTCACTGGACTGCTGTCAAGAATATCCTTAAGTACTTAAGAAGGACTAAGGACTTATGCTTAGTATATGGTGGATTGGAGGACGAGCTCTGTGTGACTGGTTACACAGATGCGAGTTTCCAAACTTACCAAGATGATTCAAGATAGCAATCAGGATATGTATTCCTGTTGAATGGTGGTACGGTAAGCTGGAAGAGCTCTAAGCAGAGCACTGTAGCTGATTCTGCAACGGAAGCTGAATATATAGCAGCATCGGATGCAGCTAAGGAAGCCGTTTGGATCAGAAAGTTCATCACTGAACTGGGGGTGGTTCCTACCATCTCAGATCCAATAGTCTTGTTCTGTGACAATAACGACGTTATTGCGCAGACAAAGGAGCCTAGGTCACATCAAAGGACCAAGCACATACTCAGGCAATTTCATCTCATCAGAGAAATCAATGAAAGAGGTGATACAAGCATATGCAAAGTACCAGGAGAAGACAATGTAGCAGATCCTCTTACTAAGCCGCTTGCACAAGCGACACATGAGCGTCATGTTAGGGCAATGGGAATTAGAGTAATTAATGATTGCACCTAGTGCAAGTGGGAGTCTGTTGGAAATTATGCCCTAGTGGCAAGTCATTGTACTTTAAACATTTATGTTATTTAAAGTATTCTGTTTTAGTTATCATTTCATTTGCATGTTTATGTTGATAACAATATCCCTAGATATATCTTATGGATTATCCTAAATGTCCCTGGTCGGTCATCTACGCGGGAACAGAGATGAGATAAGACCAGTGTGACTTTGATGAGGTATGGAGATACGAATGAAAGTCATGGGCACTTGTAAGAGTACAAGGTATTGGACCGACCCACTATGAGAAAGCTGCATGGATTTAGTCATAAGCTTATCTCATATATAACCGCGTCACGACGCCCTATGACCTGAGATCATCATGGATTCCTACATGATGAGTCACTGATCTTTGACCTAGTCAAAAGTCACCTTTGACCGAGTGATGAAAAAGGCTTGGATCGGGATCAGTGGTTGTCATGCAAAGGAATATGAATGGTCAAGATGGAATTTGTCCCTCACATTTGTAGAGAGATAATACTAGGCCCCTCGATGAGTGAGTCTGAGAAATGTATGGCCATACTACGATGGAAAGGAGTTTCCATTTCAATTATTAGACTACTCGAGAATCGAGAAAGCAATGGTCAAGAACAGGAAGTTGACATTATCCATGACTCATCCTTGACCAAATTATCGCATGACAAAAGGGACGTGACATGGTTGTACGATAGGTAGTATCGTATCATCGATCCCCATATGAATTGGGTAGTCGCAATGTTTTGCTAGAGGCCGCTTGCGACTTGTGGGCTGGTACAGTATTGGCCCACTGCCAATCTCATGTGGGCCTGCAGGGTCGCACACAAGAATAGCCCAACACGAGCAAAAGTGTACAGATTCATTGAATCTTAGATATATCTAAGATTTAATGAATAATGTATTTAATCTAGGATGGATATATATATATATATATATATATATATTAAATTCAAAATTAAATATAATACTATTATTTAATGGAGATTATTTAATCCAGATTCAAAATTTGAATTTCAAAATTAATGCGGATTAGTTTTGAATATAATACGCCTATCGGGTTTAGAAAAAACCTACGGGACTTTTGTCGAGCGTATTAGAAAGCCGCGAGAAACCCTAGAACAAAAAAGTAGAGAGACGCAAGTACGAAGGCGCTAGCACGCTGTCGCAGTCGTGTTCGGAGATTATTCGTGTGGATACCGGTAGAGGAAGGCGATTCATAAAGTCGACTTCTACTGATCGAGAAGGTAGCCCACAAGTTCAAATAGTACGAGACTCAGACAGGTTCGCCGTAGGTATGATTCGGATTCCTTTAACCTTGATTTAAACGTGGTTGAGCGATCCTCAAAAGGGATTCGTAAAGTTTTTAATTCCGCTGCGTGTACGGATCCCAACACAACTTAGCCCGAACATGATCAACCCCCACATTGTCCTCCTCTTGTTCTTCTTCCCCATCAGACGACTTATCTGACACTTCTTCATCCTCTGCATCTCCTTCTTCATCCTCTCCATCTCCTTCATCATCAGCTGACTTATCTGACACTTCTTCATCCTCTACATCTCCTTCTTCATCCTCTCCATCTTCTTCTTCATCCTCTGCATTTTGTTCTTCGTCAGACGACTTATCATTTGAGACATGGTCATCTTGGTCATCTTCTTCCCCATCGAACGAGTGGTCAGACTCATTTTCCTCCTCTTCACTAGCCACCGCTGTTTCATTCCCCCCTTTTAACCCTCCCCGCCTCTGTTTTTTTTTGTTTGGGGGAAGAGTCTTTGGACGAATGAGGGGATGAACCAGAGCACTATCAAAAGAGGTCAGAACCCTAACGGAAGCACTAGCATGTTGCTTCCTTGTTGACGATCGTTGTTTTTTCTTAGACACTTTTGCGTCAAGGTCGTGTTTCCATTTGGCCGCTGCCTCATATTCATCTTCTCCTTCCTGTGACTTGTACTTCAAAGTAGCTGCTCTCCCGCACCGACGAAGCTTCGACTTGTGTTCTCTATACTTGTTGACATCTTCCTTTGTTATTCCCAAAGCCGACAAGCGATCATCCGTCATCTTCACCCTTGCCATTGCCTATCCACTTGCTGTGTAAGAAAACCTGAAAGTCGGAGAGATTGATCGGCGAAACACCTGAATGCCTTAGCGTAAACCCTGCACTGACTAACAGATACACAATGGGACGAAGGAATTGCAGTTATGTAGTTTCAATGGAGGTTACAGAGAAATGTAACAACAGAGAAAAATAGAGGACTCGTTAACCGTTTGCCAATTTTAAACCCAGAGTAAAAAAAAGGGGGAATGAAAGTTCACAGAGACGAAGGGGGGAAAGAAAAAAAAGTCTCTGATGTTCTATCTCCCCTAAATTAGGGCTAAGGGTAGATTGGACATTTTATACTGGGTTTATTAACTGAGTCTTCAAGTTTAGCGGATGTTCGATCCAAATCAATTCGTTCAAACGTAAAAATTACTGAATCCATGACCCAGGGATAAACCGCTGCCGTGTAAAGTTCGAACTAAATGAAAACGTTCGAACATAAGACAATGAAATAATTACGTGTTCGAACTAAAAATTTGACAGTGGGCACCCCGCTTACTCTGATAATGTTACAAAACGCTAGACAGACAGTGCAACAAAGTGATACATGTATGTGTTCCATAGTCAAACATCTGGTTTTTTGTTTGTTACAAGAAGCAGGTTCAGTAATAGTTAGGGCAATATTTGACAGAGGCAAAGGTTTTCCTCTGCTTTTTTTGTTACAAGAAGCAAGTACAGTATTAGACAAAACAACAATTTGACAGCAACAGTGAACAACTTTTATACATTGATAATATACATTGATAATATAGTGAGTACATATCCTGCACCAGCCATAGTCTAAATGGCCTGAATTACAATACATTCACTGAATTACAATACATAGATTAAAGACCTGGCTATCACCCAAGAGGGGGGTCAATTGGGTGTCGGATAAAACTTTCGAAAACTTAGAAAATCTTTTCGCAACTTACTGAAGAAGGTTTGAATGACAGTAATAATTTATAAACTGATAGACAGTCATTCAAAACATATATGCTGAAATATAAGAGTTTAGGGAAGAGAATATGCAAACAAAGATTTATACTAGTTCGGCCCAATCCTTGACCTACATCCAGTCCCCAAGCTCCACTTGAGATTTTCAACTATCTCCTTGTTTAACCAGGCACAAGAGAAAAGCCTTTACAACCTCACAAGTTTAGCTGGGCACTTGTGCAGCCTTTACAATCTCTTTCCGAGATACTCCCCCTTACACACTGTATGTTGGAAATTATGCCCTAAGGGCAAGTCATTCTCCATTTAGTTATCATTTCATTTGCATGTTTATAGTGATAACTGATCCTTGGATATATCTTATAGATTATCCTAAATGTCCCTGGTCGGTCATCTACGCAGGAGCAAAGATGAAATAAGACCAGTATGACTTTGATGAGGTATGGAGATACGAATCAAAGTCATAGGCACTTGTAAGAGTACAAGGTGCTGGACCGACCCACTATGAGAAAGCTGCATGGATTAAGTCATAAGCTTTTCTCATGTATAACCGCGTCACAACGCCCTTTGACCTGAGATCATTATGGATTCCTACATGATGAGTCGTTGATCTTTGACCTAGTCAAAAGTCACCTTTGACCGGGTGATGATAAAGGCTTGGATCGGGATCAGTGGTTCTCATAGAGAGGAATGTGAGTGGTCAAGATGGAATTTGTCCCTCACATTTGTAGAGAGATGATGCTGGGCCCCTTGATGAGTGAGTCTAAGAAACGTATGGCCATACTACGATGGAAATGAGTTTCCATTTCAATTAGACTATTCGAGAATCGAGAAAGTAATGGTCAAGAACAAGAAGTTGACATTATCCATGCCTCATCCTTGACTAAATTATCGCGTGACAAAAGGGACGTGACATGGTTGTACGATAGGTAGTATCGTATTATCGATCCCTATATGAATTGGGTAGTCGTAATGTCTTGCTAGAGGCCGCTTGCGACTTGTGGGCTGGTACGGTATTGGCCCGCTGCCAATCTCATGTGGGTCTACAGGGTCGCACACAAGAATAGCCCAAAACGAGCAAAAGTGTCCAGATTCATTGAATCTTATATATGTATAAGATTTAATGAATATTGTATTTAATCTAGGGTGGATATATATGTATATATATATATATTTATTTATTATTAAATTCAAAATAATAATATTATTATTTATAGATAATAATATTATTATATATAGTATTTAATTTATTTGATAAATTAAATAACTATAATAAATTGAGATATTGTATCTCATATTTAATTTTCGAATAAAGATATAGTATCTTAGTTTTAATTAAATTGAGGTATAGTATCTCAGATTTAATTAAATAAAAGATATCATATCTTAGATTTAATTTATAAAGATAAATTAAATCTATAGGCTTATAATTTGGATTAAATAAATATATTAGATTAGATCTATTCGGTAGATTTAATTAATATATTATTTTAATTCAAACTTGAATTTCGAAATTAATTAGATTAATTTTGAATATATAATACGTCTAATGAGTTTTGAAAAACCTACGGGACATTTAGTCAGACGTATTAGAAAGCCGTGAAAAACCCTAGAGAGCAAAAGAAAAAGAGACGTAAGGTTTGAAGGCGCTAGTACGCTACCGTCTGTGTTCGAGGCTGTTCGTGTGGATACCGGTAGAGGGAGGAGATTTGTAGAGTCTGCTCCTGCTGATTGAGAAGGTAGCCCACTTGTTTAAATCGAAAGAAACATTTAGAATCTCGCATAGGTACGGTTTTCTAACGAACCTTGATTTAAACGCAGTTGAACGATCCTCTTTGGGATTCGTAAAAGTTTTATAATTCCGCTGCGTGTACGGATTCCAACACTGTAAGGATACAATTACACACTCTGTACTCAGGATGATCCTTTCAAACTAGGACTCACTACCCCTTACAAGTTGTAACTGTACACCCACTCTCAAAGTTTTCACAACCTTAAGATTTGATCACTAAACAAATAATCAAATAAGGGTTTAGACTCTCTCACAGAGTAGATGAATAATAATCACTGAAGTACATAATCGATCATCTCACTCTCTATGGTAAACTAAGTAACCATTGAGAACAGAGAGTAAGTGAATATCAGAGTATTGCCATTTTGAAGATGTAAGCTCGTGTCTCTATGTTCGCCGTTTTGAATATGTCTCTACTTATAGACAATTGATATTAATCCGTTGAAGCATTCGTCCATTGTAGAATATCACGTTGTGAATAATAGTCGCTACTTATTTGAATATCGGTTCGTTGGAGAAATAGCTGTTGTGAGCTAATTTGAATATTGGTCCATTGAGAAATATTACCGTTGGGATATTCAAGTCGTAGCATTTGAAGCCGATGATCACGTTGAGAATTGAAGAGCATTACAGTAAGCATTCAACTTCATTTCTACAAGTTCCTCGTTGTATTCTGTCTTCTTTGCCATTGGTGAATGTTTGTAGCAAACTTCGTCAAATTCTTCAACATCAAAAATCCTTCGGCCCATTCACTTGTTGAATCATTTGTTAGTGATCTGTAACTCACTCAAATAGATGATTAATAATAGCATAAATAAGATTGAGTGATGTAGAAGAAGAATTAATTGAGTAATCAAAAGATTCATATAATATTGCAGAGAAGATTTGCGGCAGCTAATAGTTCATACTCAAGTATGCTTCCTGAATACTTCCTGAATATTTCCTGAATATTACTTCTTGAATACTCGAGTATCCCCTTGTAGAATCACTTCACTGAAGTTCATTTCTCGTCAATACTCGAGTAGCCTATACTCAATACTCGAGTATCTATGTAGTTCAGTTTTACCAGAGGCTTTTATCTTGATCATACTCAAGTATTCAATCTTTATACTCGAGTATCCTTCAAGAAGTACTTCACATAAGCTCAATCCTCGACATTACTTGAGTAGCCCAATTCTCATACTTGAGTACCATACTCAAGTATCTATATCCAATACTCAAGTATCGTTGCAACAAGATATATCAGAGACTTCACACTGTCAATACTCGAGTATCATATTCTTCATACTCGAGTATACCTCAACCCGAAAGCAAGTATCACATTCAGCAATTAACATACTCGAGTAGCTCCTTCCCAATACTCGAGTATCACCATTTTCCAGCAACTGATTCCCGATATTACTCGAGTATCTAAGTGACATTCTCGAGTATTATTGATAGGTTGCTTCAGCGATGGTTATGTCTCGACATTACTCAAGTATTAGTACCATACTCGAGTATTGCTGGGATTTTTGCCTGGATAGGATCTGTTTATGTACCATACTCGAGAATTAAGTTGTGGTACTCGAGTATTGCTTCAAGAATGCATCTGTAGCCTATTTGAACTCCGCCATATCAACTTCCATTTGATCATAGAAATTTTCATATTGATATTCTCCTTTCTTCAATCTCCTCTCTTGATCATTCTTCATTGTTTAAACTTCATATCTACATTAATATATAAGGATTTATCAAAGTAGCAGATAAATGTAGTATGCAAGCTTTTTGCTCTAAATAATGACATATATATAAGACATCGTCAAAACTAATCATAACTAACAATAGACACAAACTTTATGCCATCTTCAGTTTTCCTAGAACCTTTGAACATGGTGAAAAGTTTACGCTATTGCATATGAAGGTGGCCTATACAAAAAAAAATAGATACAAAAACCTGTGTGTGGGGTAATGCACATACAAATATCATATTAGTGTCCAAAAATTAGTGACACATCTGACTTATCCCTGCCCAATCAAAAAATAGCAAAAACAAAAAAGGGCAGCTATGTACTCAACACTCTTACACCACACTATGTAGTGCTATGTACTGCTGCTACATGAGCTACTGATTCAGCAAGGTACGGATCCATGAAAGCTTAAACTCTGGAGGAATCGTTCCAAATGCCTTCAGCAGTTTCTCAGACGCAAGGATCTTCATATGGGTAATGTTTCTCTTATTCCAAGTCAACTCCTCAACTTGTAGTAGCTCCCTGAACAAGGCATCTTCTTTGGCGGCAACTTCAGCTTCCCTATCTTGCGTTGACATCATGTTGCCTAGCTTGTCAAACGCAGTACCTATGGTCTTGTCAAATTGAGTCACTGTATCTCGTAAGGCTTCAGCTATGACTTCTGCATTGTTGAGTTTGCGCTTCTTCTTTGGACCCAATGATGCATCAGTTGGATTTATTGGAGTGATAACAGGTTCATTCCCTGTTTGTGACAACTCTGATTCATCAGGAACATTATGTGGTGTGTCCGGAAGGTCATCGTCTTCAAAATTAACCTGTTCCTCCATCGTCCCAAGGCACTCTCCTTCATCACCGATGGCCCTGTCCTTTCCCCAAACAATGCATAGAGAGTCAAAGTTTGGCAAAGGTTTGGTTCGAAATTCCTTGTGCTTAGGATGAGCCTGCAGTTTAAGAAGTAGGGGAGTTTATGAAATTCAAGACAGTCATGCATGAACCAGGGATTAACATAATAATTTAAACACAATTGTGGGATCACATACCTTGAGATACTCTTCCCAAACATCGTCATCTGCAGTTACAAGTTTTGTCTCTAGATCCCAACCAAATCTAGAGGTGTTAGGCCCGTAAATGATGTCATAGGCTGTCTGCCAAAGGCGCTTCTGGTCTTCAGTCTGGATGTGATGTGGGGAGTTGCTTTTATTCCACATCCAGGTAGCTTGGCCTCCATCATGGTCTGCAAAGCATTCGCATATCCGGCCTTGAATCCGTTATCCACCATGAACTTCTAGTCCAACCTCAACCCAACAAGGCATTCGACCAAGAGCCTATCCTCAACTGCACTCCACATTTTGATCCTCGAACCACATGCTTGTTGAGATGGATCCATCTAAAAAGCACAGAATAAGAGAAAATATTGCAAGTATCCTTAATGTTAACATAACCATTAAGTAACAACAAACCACACCACAACACGCACATAGGAAAAGATAAATTTAATTGAAATTCAGATTGCCATAGCATATGGCTGTTGTTTATAATGTTATGCATATGGAAAATGCATATGCAATACTTGTGAACAACACTATCAGTTATCGCTGTGCGACAGAGGTAGCAAACATCTCATTTGCAGCTTTTTCCCTATAATTATTCCAGACATCACTAGTTTCCATAGGAACTATAGGCGTGTTCTCAACCGTTGCAGGGCCAATGTGATGAGCACAAATTATACCATGTTTTCCCTATACTTCATGACCGAATTGAAGGGTGAATAAAAGCTTAAACTGCAAACAATCCAAGCAAAAAGGCATATATTCATGATATAGGGAACGGAAGGATGGAAACCATTTACATCCTAAACATGTGCTAAGAAGAGCAAATTACATTGTTTTAAAGAACGTATAGCAAAGCTGATATGATGCTATAGCATTCCGACTGCAACTCAAAAGGCAATAAAAAGTATCACGAAAGCTATAGCAAAGTAAAGGACGCAATGCTATGCGGTATATTTTCTGACCCTTTTATCTAGCTGATTTCAGGAATAGAAATAAAAGATCGAGATCAACAAGTAGATTGCTGACATAATGAAATTGAAGATGCGGAGGATCAAAATGGAAAGATTTGAAGAATCCCGTAGGATTCGCAGAATCAATCTACAAATAGAAGATGCGATAGATCTAGACAGATTTGGAAAGCCCAGCTAGCTTAACTTGCGTCACATGAAAGTCTGAATATAAAAGGAAACAGCAGGACAACCCTGGAAGAGAGTCGTAGAGAGCCAACACAAGATTACACATTCGGCCGACTCAACAGAAGAGTGAGAGACTTCACTAGCACGAGAATTCCAGGATAACCTAGCATCCTTCCTCGCAGTAAGACGGAGGGAAGAAGACATGGAGTGGTGACGTGGCAGGACTTCGTCCATGCCGTCAAGCTTTCTATTTTCATTTGTTTAATTTCAGTAGTTAGATCATGGGTCATTCTGTTATTATTTGTTTTGTGTTTCCTTCGTCAGTCATGAACTAACTTTCTGATGGTCGAACGAGGATGAATTCTTAAGCGTGTATGAACCCAGTTGCAAGTTCTTAATTTAATAGATTCGGTTTGCTTATCAGTAAATTAACTACTAGTCGATTAGAGGAATCTAAGGGTTAGACCTGTGGTCTCGGCTTACTGGCAAGGAGTCGGCTAGACCTCTGAGAAACAGTGTTTGCTAGGCAGCCGGTGCAAGGCTTGACCTATTTATTGTAGGCTTCAGGAATGGGTCTACCTCTCATAACCAGTACACCCTGAGTATAATGCAAATAAAAACTAGAAAGTTGCCATAGGAATATGGAAGGAGTATAGTTAATATCATATGTATCGGATGCGGAAGCTTCGATAGATTATAGCGGTGGGTTAATCGAATAGCTTCGTAGTTAGTAGCTATGCTGTAGCAATTGCGGAATCTGTGCAGTATAGATGCTATAGCAATGGGTAGAGCAACTGGGGGAATTATACACTTAAGGAGGAGTCCGAGTTCAGCCTAACTTCTTACGATATCTTCTTAAATTTACTTTGTTTACTTCATTATTAGCGTAATCATCAAAAACCTCTCAAACCAATTACATTTACTTTCGATTGCAACTATCATAGCAATTGAGCGTCTCTCTTCGGTATCTCAGTCTCTGTGGGACGATACTCTACTTTCACTTTATTACTTGTTCGACTGGTTCACTTTCCATCAAGGAAATCGACCAACACAATGTCAAAGGACTCAAGCTGCTCATCAAGGGGATCTTGAAACACTCTCCCGACGAATGAGATTATGGAGCAAACAGCAAGCAACGATGTATCTGTTTTGCAGCCTGACTGAATAAAAAGATGGACTCCTCAATATTGCCCACTGTAACTTTAGTATGCCAAAGCACCTTTCTATTACATTTCGGGCTGCAAAATGTCGCATGTTGAAACACTCATGCGCAGTTTGGGGTTGATGTCCTTGTTGCCAGTCATTAAGGTGGTACCTTTGACCCCTATAAGGAGCCAAAAAAACCTTGGCAATTACTGTACCCTGCATCCACCAAGTAGTAGTTCCCTGCGCAAACAAATAAAAGTTAACGAAGAAAAGTATAAATTAATTTAAACCAAATACCGCACCCTCACATCGGTACCTTGTGGTACTCTTAGCCCATGTGGTCTCCTTATAGCATCTCTCAGAACCCTGCCATCCGCAGCTGAGCCTTCCCACCCCAGGAAAACAAATATGAATTGTCCATCCGATGAGCATACCCCAAGGACATTGGTTGTTACCTCTCCTTTCCTATTTCGGTACCTCCCCTTGTGTGCTGCAGGGACTTGAACACGTATGTGCCTACCATCCAATGCATCGAGGCACTCCTGAAATGGGAAAACAAACTTTCACCATTAAGGTCAAACCAAACTTTTATTACTCAATTAAACTACTCACACAAGAACATCATGTACATACCTTGAACCACTTCCAACGATGATTGAAATTGCCTTTGGTTTCTTCAAAAGCAATGATTGAAGTCTAATGGTTGCATTGAGCACTAGTTTGAAGTATCTACTTATGGTTTCTCCTGACCTTCCAAACTCAAACTGAATTACTCTGTTCTTCACATGATGGGCTAATATGTGAAATGGGACTCCTGAAATGGGAAAACAAACTTTCACCATTAAGGTCAAACCAAACTTTTATTACTCAGTTAAACTACTCACACAAGAACATCATGTACATACCTTGAACCACTTCCAACGATGATCATTTGAGTCCTCCGAAATTGCCTTTGGTTTCTTCAAAAGCAATGATTGAAGTCTAATGGTTGCATTGAGCACTAGTTTGAAGTATCTACTTATGGTTTCTCCTGACCTTCCAAACTCAAACTGAATTACTCTGTTCTTCACATGATGGGCTAATATGTGAAGGAACATAGCCACTTCCTCATCAACTATCATATGTTTAGTTGCTCTTAATCCGCCAATTGTGTCTAACATGTGACACAATTTATCAAACATTTCCCAGTACATCCTAATTTGGTTGAAGCAAGTGGTGTCACTACTATATATCATCGCCCTCAAATTTGCTCTCTTGGCATGGAAATCTAGTCTAAACGTCCTATCTGGTAAGTGCCTCGGTCTACCTGCTCCCACAGCTACTATCATTGTCACAACCATGGTCCTCACTGCTAGTAGCAAAGCTAAGCACCCAGCCAATAATCCAACCATTTCCCGTCTACGTGGCTTCATACCTACACAATTTTCAACCAGACCAATTTCCTTTTTATAGTAATCCACTACTCCTATTTACAAACTACCACTGTTTGACATTGAAAAATTTGTATCTTCCATCCCATCGGCTCAATTTAAACAACTACTTATGACCCAACATGACACTCAAACGTCCCACATCAAACGTTCGAACTGGATGGTCTGGTTTGAACATAATGTTCAGTTGCTTTTTTCCCTACATTTCATCATTCACAGAAACATAACACATTGCACACAAACAAACAACATATTTTAATTCATTGCAATTTCATTCAACTTAGTAAATCGTTTAAAACAGTGTCTGCATCTCATTAATACACAAGAATATAAAAACCATTAACACTCGTCTTTGTCTCTGTCCCCAACGTGGAAGCATATAAACCGAGTCTGTGTAAAATTGCTTGCATTCAAGTGTGTGTCCCCCCCAGCTCAACTGAACAAGCCTTCCCAAAGCTCCTAAACCTACCGATAAATCACATTATTTTATTTTGAATGTATACTGACCTCAATTCCAGCTCTGTTCCTGGGTTAAACTTCTCCTTCACCAAAAAACGCCCACTGTTGTTCCAAGCCTCTTCATCGACAGCTTCGTCCAGCTCCAAAATTGGCCCTCCTCGTGCTTTTTGATAAGTAGGTACAATGTTTTCCAGGGGTGTTTTTGTCCGACTATTTTACTCTCCCGGCAACATTATAACATTCCCGCCTCTTTTGGATGGAAAGCAGATTCCAATCGATGATGGAAGATTGGAAGTGGCGGGAATGGTAGACGATGGAAGATGAGACAGCCAAACACGTTTTTTTCCTGGGAAGTGTCGTATCTTCCCTTTCCAGCGCCCTCTTTCGCTGTAACAAACAGGTCCTTAGAGTGTGTTGGGCCGAGAAGTGGTAGGCCGAGAACACATAACCATTGCACACATAGACAAGGATGTACCTGGGTTGGGTGACTTTATCCCCTTGTATGGGCGAAAACTCGTTCACTGTTTTGCTATTGCTTAAATGTTTAGCATCATGCTATAGCAGTGTCCTTGTTGGGCTTGTGTCCTTGTGAAACTGCAATTCCTACAACCAAACCAAAAAAAATTTGGCTGCATCCCAGTAGCGCTTGTTTTAGAGTCTTCAGCCTGACTTTACTGCGGCATTTAGTGTAGAGGAGAACCGAGGGTGCTGGCTATCCCTGTGCTCTCATCTTTTGTATCCTGTAGTAGTGAACATACATCTGCTTGATCAGAATATTGCACTGTTCTCATAATTGAGAAGGTCACATGATCATTATTGACTCGCATAGTGAGCTCTCCCTTTTCAACATCAATCAGTGTTCTTCCAGTCGCCATGAATGGTCTTCTCAATATAATCGAGACTTCTCTATCTGCTTCGAAGTCGAGAATGATAAAATCCACAGGGAAGATGAATTTATCCACCTTAACCAAGACATCTTCATTTTTTTCCTTCCGGCTAGACAATGGAGCGGTCTACCAATTGTAATGTGACTGTGGTGGGTCTAGCCTCTCCTACTACCAGCTTTTTGAATACAGACGTCGGCATCAGATTAATGCTGGCTCCGAGGTCACATAACACTTTTCCAGAGTATTGGGGTCCAATGGCACAGGGGATTGTGAAGCTACCTAGGTCTTTCAATTTCGGGGGTAACCGATTCAACAGTAAGTTGCTGCATTCTTAGGTCAGTGCTACAGGCTCGAACTCTTCCTGCCTTCTTTTCTTCAACAAAATGTCCTTCATGAATCTGACGTAGCTAGGCATCTGTTCTAATGCTTCAACCAGAGATATGTTGATATGCAGTTGCCTTAGCATGTCGAGGAACCTCCGAAACTGCTTCTCTTGGCTCTGCTTCTGCAGTCTTTGTGGGAACAGAAGGGGTTGCCTTATCACTCAAGATGGTCCTGGGTGGAGTGTACGCTACAACGACGATGTTGTAGCATTCCTTCTTGATTCCGATTCGTGGTCATCTAGCGTGACAAATGAAAGGGATGTTGTAGCATTGATACTCTTATCCAGTTGTTGTGGCATTGGATGCTGCTGCTCTTCTTCAAGGAATTGTTCTGCAGTTTCCTTGCCTTTCTTTGTTTGACCAAATTCAGGATTAGCATCTTCAATCAACCTTTTGTTCACCTTCATGGGTTCTAAACTTTTGCCACTTTTGAGTTCTATTAACTTGACCTGCTGCTTTCCGTGGATCCTGGGGACTTCAGTGTCACTAGGTAGAGCTCCGGAAGGTCTGTTGTTAAGAGCAGTTGCTAGCTGCCCGACTTGGTTTTCAAGGTTTCGAAGGGTTACCTGCTGGCTCTGGATGATTGCGTCGTTCTTTTCCATGTACTCCTTCAAAAGGTTTGTCATAGAAGTCTGCGGGTCTATATCACCGCCCGGCTGCCTGGTGGGTTTGATGGTCTATTTGAGTATGATGGGCCAGTTGACTGTCCAGCCGCTTGTTGACCTTGAGAACTCCACGAGAAGTTAGGATGCTGCCTCCATCCTAGGTTATACGTATTAGACTAAGGGTTGTTAGCGTCACTACCCCTGTTGAAATTATTAACATAGTTGACAGATTCAGGGTTGGCAAAGCACTCAGAATAGAAGTGCTCTCCCCCGCAGTACACGCAAGCCACCTGGGCTGGTTGCATAAGTGAGTTGTTTGCAGGAAGGGTCAATCCTTTCACCATGTTGGTTAAGGATTATACTTGTGCTGTAAGGGCATTCGTAGCATCTAACTCATGTACTCCAGCAATAGTTCTGGAGGAAGTTGCCCTGTCTGCTAGCCATTGATGGCTATTCATTGCCATTCGTTCTAACAATTCACGGGCTTCCTCATAGGATTTCATCATAATGGAGCCGCCTGAAGAAGTGTCTACGATTGAACGCGTTTGTCCATCTAGTCCTCTGTAAAATGTTTCAAATTGTACCCATTCACATAACCTGTGTTGTGGGAACTTCCTGTGAAGATCCTTAAATCGATCACATGCTTCATATGTTGATTCACCTAATTTCTGTTTGAAATTGGTGATGTCCCTTCTAGTTGGGCGTTCTTTGTTGGTGGGAAAAATTTGAGCAAGAATTTACTCCTCAGATCATTCCAAGAGGTAATAGAATTAGCAGGTAGGTTATTAATCCACATCTGAGCCTTATCCTGAAGAGAGATTGGGAATAATTTGATTCGAAAGGCGTCAGGGGTGACTCCTAAAATGACGAAAGAGTCACATACCTCCATGAAAGACTTGAGGTGCAAATGAGGGTCTTCAGAAGGGAGTCCTCCAAATTGTCTGGCTGCATTCAGCATCTGAATCATGACACCTTTAATTTCAAAGTGTCCTGCATTGAAGGTCGGGGGCGTGATGGCCGAATTGAGCTTGGTCAAATCTGGGATCCCAAACTCCATAATGGCTTTGTTCAGATCAACATTTGGTGGTCGCAGAGCCTGACGGGGTCCATTTACTACTTGTTGCTCTCTTTGACCTTGATCTTGATTAACTGGTATATCCACCATGTTTGTGTGGTAAATAAGATGACTTTTTCGCTTCTGCTTCCTGCGTCTTTGCTTGTAAGTGCGTTCGATCTTAGGATTGTAAGGCTCAAGATTAACAGAGGGCGAACTGCGCATATGCTATAGAATGTACCTGAAAATCAAAAACAGAGAAGCAGTGAGCTTTATTTGTATAAAACACAACTATTTAACGATAAACTTGTGATCATAAAAGGTATCTACAGTCCCCGGCAACGGCGCCAAAAACTTGTTGGTCAATTTCCTTGATGGCAAGTGAACCAGTCGAACAAGTAATAAAGAGTAAGTAGAGTATCGTCCCACAGAGACTGAAGTACCGATGATGATACTGATTTATCAAAAGCAGTTGTGTGTAAAAACAAAAGAAAAGTATATTTGATTTGGGTGTTTTTGGTTGTAGCTATTAAACAAGAAAATAAACAAGTGATCGTAGTCGCAAGAAAATATTAGTTAATAGATAGACAAAGCTCAGATTTCATCCTAAGCATATCACTCCCCCAGTTGCCTTAGCGCATTGCTATAGAAATTATGTTGCACATCTTCCGCAATGCTACAGCATAGTTGCCTTTGCAAAGTTATTCAGCTAACCCACCACTAAGTTATACAGAAGTTCCGCAGCCTGTACGTACAATCCTAGTTTTACTTCTCCCATATTCCTATGGCGATTTTCTAGTTCAGATTATCATTCCTAATCAAGGTGTATTGGCTATGAGCGGTACGTAGACCAATTCCTGAAGCCTACAATGATAGGTCAAGCCTTGCACCAGCCTACCCAGCAAACACTCCCTATCAGATGTCTAACCCTAATTCCCTTCCAGTAAGCCGAGGCCACTGATCTAGCCCTTAGCTTCTGTTGGGATCCGTACACGCAGCGGAAGGATTCTCATCCATTTAAAATCTTACGGATCCCATTAAGAGGATTCATCAACGGCGTTTAAATCAAGGTTCGTTAGAAACAATACCTATGCGAAATTCGTGAGTGTCCTATGTTTGATTTGATCTGGTGGGCTACCTACTCGATCAACAAGAGCAAACTCTGCGAATCTCCTCCCTCTACCGGTATCCACACGAACAGCCTCCAACACTGACGGCAGCGTGCTAGCGCCTTCAGTATTTTCGCGTCTCTCTCTCTTCTCTCTAGGGTTTCTCACAGCTTTCTAATTCATCGTCTCTTTAATACCACTAGATCAATATCTATTATAGAGTTTCTAAAATCCTAATAAGCCGTATTAAAATATTCAAAATTAATCCAATTAATCTTGAAATTCGAATTTGAATTAAAATAATATATTAATTAAATCTATCAAACAGATCTAATCTAATATATTTATTTAATTCGAATTATGAGCCTACAGATTTTAAAGATAAATTAAATCGAGATATTATATCTTTTATTAAATTAAATATGAAATACTATATCTCAATTTGATTAAATCGAGATACTATATCTTTATTCGAAAATTAAATCGAGATACAATATCTCAATTTATTATAGTTATTTAATTTATCAAATCAATTAAATACTATATATAATAATATTATTATCTATAAATAATATCATTATTAATTTTGAATTTAATAATATATATATATATTCATCCTATATTAAATACAGTATTCATTAAATCTTAGACATATCTAAGATTCAATGAATCTAGACACTTTTGCTCGTGTTGGCTATTCTTGTGTGCGACCCTGCAGGCCCACATGAGATTGGCAGTGGGCCAATACCGTACCAGCCCACAAGTCGCAAGCGGCCTCTAGCAAGACATTGCGACTACCCAATTCATATGGGGATCGATGATACGATACAACCTATCGTACAACCATGTCACGTCCCTTTTGTCACGTGATAATTTGGTCAAGGATGAGGCACGGATAATGTCAACTTCCTGTTCTTGACCATTACTTTCTCGATTCTTGAGTAGTCTAACAATTGAAATGGAAACTCCTTTCCATCGTAGTATGGCTATACATTTCTCAGACTCACTCATCGAGGGGCCCAGTATTATCTCTCTACAAATGTGAGGGACAAATTCCTTCTTGACCATTCACATTCCTCTACATGAAAACCACTGATCACGATCCAAGCCTTTATCATCACCCGGTCAAAGGTGACTTTTGACTAGGTCAAAGAGCAGCGATTCATCATGTAGGAATCCATGATTATCTCAGGTCGAAGGGCGTTGTGACGCAGTAATACATGAGAAAAGCTTATGACTTAATCCATGCAGCTTTCTCATAGTGGGTCGGTTGTTGGTCGATTTCCTTGATGGCAAGTGAACCAGTCGAACAAGTAATAAAGTGTAAGTAGAGTATCGTCCCACAGAGACTGAGATACCGAAGAGTGACGCTCAATTGCTATGACTGTTGTAAACGAAAAGTAAATAAAATTGGGTTGAGAGGTTTTTGTGATTATGCTAATAATAGAAGTAAACAAAAGAAATTTAAGAAGATATCAGTGAGAAGTCAGGCTGAACTCGGAATCATCCTTAAGCGTATAAATCCCCCAGTTGCTCTACCCATTGCTATAGCATCCATACTTTGCATGCTTACGCAATGCTACGGATGGCTACTAACTACAAAGCTATTCAGTTAACCCACCTCTGTAATCTACCAAAGCTTTCGCGTCCGATACATATGATATTAACTATACTCCTTCCATATTCCTATGGCAACTTTCTAGTTTTTATCTGCATTATACTCATGGTGTCCTGGTTATGAGAGGTAGACCCATTCTTGAAGCCTACAATAAATAGGTCAAGCCTTGCACCGGCTGCCTAGCAAACATTGTTTCTCAGAGGTCTAGCCTCGACTCCTTGCCAGTAAGCCGAGACCATAAATCTAGCCCTTAGATTCCTCTAATCGACTAGTAATTAATTCACCGATACGCAAACCGAATCTATTAAATTAAGAACTTTCAACTGGATTCATATAACACTTACGAATTCATCCTCGTTCAGCCATCAGAAAGTTAGTTCATGACTAACGATGGAAACACAAAACAGATAGTAGCAGAATGACCCATGATCTAACTAATAAAGTAAAATAAATGAAAACAAAAAGCTTGACGGCGTTCCGACGGCGTGGAAGAAGCCCTGTCACGTCACCACTCCACGTCTTCTTCCCTCCGTCTTACTGCAAGGAAGGATACTGGGTTATCCTGGAATTCTCGTGCTAGTGAAGTCTCTCACTCTTCTTTTGAGTCGGCCAAATGTGTAATCTTGTGTTGGCTCTTTGTGACTCTCCGTTAGGGTTGACCTGCTGTTCCCTTTTATATTTAGTCTTCCGTGTGACGCAAGTTTCAGCTAGCTGGGCTTTCCAAATCTGTCGAGATCTATCGCATCTTCTGGTTGTAGATTGATTCTGTTGATTCTGCGGGATTCTTCAAATCTTTTTGTTTCGATCCTCCACATCTTCTATCATTATGTCAGCAATGTACCTGTCGATCTCGATCTTTTATATTTATTCCTGAAATCAGCTAGATAAAAAGGTCAGAAAATATGCCACATAGCATTGCGTCCTTTACTTTGCTATAGCTTTCGTGATGCTTTTTATTGCAATTCGAGTTGCGGTCAGAATGCTATAGCATCGTATCAGCTTTGCTATACGTTCTTTAAAAACAATGTAATTTGCTCCTTCTTAGCACATGTTCAGGATGTAAATAGTTTTCATCCTTCAGTTCCCTATATCATGAATATATGCCTTTTTGTTTGGATTGTTTGCAATTTAAGCTTTCATTTACCATACAATTCAGTCATGAAATACAAGGAAAACATGGTATAATTTGTGCTCATCATCGGTCCAGCACCTTGTACTCTTACAAGCGCCCATGACTTTGATTCGTATCTCCATACCTCATCAAAGTCATACTGGTCTTATTTCATCTTCGCTCCCGTAGATGACCGACCGAGGACATTTAGGATAATCTATAAGATATATCCAGGGATACAGTTATCACTATAAACATGCAAATAAAATGATAACTAAATTGAGAATGCTTTAAAAGACATTAACGTTTAAAGTACAATGACTTGGCTCTAGGGCATAATTTCCAACAGCTTCTGCTAACAGATAAGAGATTAAAATAGTGATAAACAAAATGAATTTATTTAATTAAGAACTAAAACTGCGTTCATTCTACACTCAAGAATTCATCCTCGCTTAGCCAAAGGGAATTTAGTTCATGACTAATGAGGGAATCACAAAACAAATCACAACAGAATGGCCCATGGAAAAAGATAAATTAAAAATCAACAAAGGAAAATAGAAAGTACGCCGGAGGGTTTGACAGCGTAGGAGAAGCCTGTCACATGACAACTCCACGTCTTCTAATCTTCGTCTCACTACAAGGAAGGATTCTGGGTTCTTCTGAAGCTCTCGTGCTTCGTGCGTTCTCTCCTCTTCTTTGGAGTTTTAGCCGAATAAGAATTATGTTGGCTCCTTCACGACTTCGATGATCTTTAGTGTTGGCAGTCCTTTCCTTTTATAGGCAGGTTTACTTGCGGCGTACGTTCAGTGAGCTGGGCCTTTCCAAATCTGTCAGGTTCAACTGGTCCAACTTTCCAAATTTGGTTGATTGATTCTGCTGATACTGCGGGATTCTCTAAATCTTAGCTTCAATCCTACACATCTTCTATTCCAATACGTCACCAATCTAACCGTCGACTAACGTCCGTCTAACAACCTGCATTCAATTTCCTGAAACAGCCTCGAGGAAACATCAAAATACATGGCGCATAGCATTGCTTCACTTACGCTGCATAGCATTAGGGTTGCATTGTATTGTGGCTTGTTATGGCTGACTCGATGCTATAGCATTTTATCAACTATGCTATGTGCTTTCACAATAACCTCAAACTTTCCCCTTTTCTTACACACATGTTTAGGATGACTATACAATTACCACAATTCATGAGATTCATCCTGCATTTCCCCATATGCGTGAATTATAACATATTTAATCAAATTAGATGCATTGAGGTTTGTATTTACTATACAAAACAAGCGCACACCATAAGGAAAACATGGCATAAATTGTATTCATCAAGTACCCCCCACACTTAGCTTTTTGCACTCTTGGGCAAAATAAAGATAGAGCTAATAGAGAAGAACTTTAACCCACAGCAGCATTCCTGTCCATACAACCATGCTGTTGTTATGGCCCTTAGTTCACGTTCCCATGTAGGCAATCCCACTACCCAGTACTAGCAGCACATGATGCAAGATATTGCTCAGGCAAGGAAGCATTAAGAGACTCTCGAACTCCAAGTGTACTCTCTCTTACTTTGGGGATTTAAATTTTCTCTCTTGTCAATCTAGCTTAGAAGCTCTATAGCCTTGTCAAAGTTCTACGATTACTTCCTAGCATCTGAGTTCTCATATGTCAAAAGGGCTTCTTGGGTTGTAATGTGTGGAATGGCCATTTGTGTGTGGAGGTGGAAAAAAATGATCATTGCTGTAGCAGGACACCAACCATATCTTCACCCATGCCCCGCTCTACTGGTACCAATCCTCCGTTGGGACTGGCACGACCGATTTTTCCGACAAAGACTATATCTTCACCCATGCCCCACTCTACTGGAACCCTGCTGCCCGTCCTGAGTCCACGGCTGAATTCATCTCACGAATCGGCACCAGAAAATATGGTACTAAACGGCATGGATGAGACCTCCTCGGACGAGGACACTACGACCAGCGCTCGTGCCCCTTCTAGCCCTTCTGACCCTTAATGTCGTTTGCTACACCTTGTTGTCGTTTCCTTTCGTTTCTTATTTTTGTTTCTCTTCCCTCACCCTGTTTAATTGTCTCAAGGCCTTTTTGTGAATGACACTTAACTGGTTTTCTATAATGGATTTCTACTACCTACCTGCTGGTCTGTTGTCTTCCCTATGCAATATTTATCTTCTTGCTACAATGCGGCATTGCACCATTTAAGTATGGGGGAGGGGACTATCGGGTGTTGTGCTAATAATCAATGATTAATGTGCTCAGAACACCCCTAACTTTCGCTTTCCCACAAACTAGAAAAAATTTCAAAATTGTGATGAATAATAGAACACGAACAGAGACCAATAGCAGTAGAATGATTATCTGTATGACTGTGCATAACACAATTTCTTGAAGGGAACTGAACCGTATAGGCTTGGGAAATTGATGGTACTAGATAGTTCTGTGTACGGTAGAATGATGGTAAGGAAGAATAGAAAGGAACTATTGGGATCTATACACGCAGCGGAATTGAAAACTTTACGAATCCCTTCTGAGGATCGCTCAACCACGTTTAAATCAAGGTTATAAGAATCCGAATCATACCTACGGCAAACTGGTCCGCGTCTCGTTCTAATTTGAACAAGTGGGCTACCTACTCGATCAACAGGAGCAGACTCTGCGAATCTCCTCCCTCTACCGGTATCCACATGAATAGCCTTCAACACCGACGGCAGCGTGCTAGCGCCTTCAGTATTTTCATGTCTCTCTATTTTCTCTCTAGGGTTTCTCGTGGCTTTCTAATTCATTCGTCTGCTTAATACGACTAGATCAATATCTATTATAGGGTTTCTAAAACCCTAATAAGCCGTATTAAAATATTCAAAATTAATCCAATCAATTTTGAAATTCGAATTTCAATTAAAATAATATATTAATTAAATCTATCAAATAGATCTAATTAAATATATTTATTTAATCCGAATTATAAGCCTACATATTTAATTTATCTTTATAAATTAAATATGAGATATGATATCTTTTTATTTAATTAAATATGAGATACTATATCTCAATTTAATTAAATATGAAATACTATATCTTTATTTGAAAATTAAATCGAGATACAATATCTCAATTTATTATAGTTATTTAATTTATCAAATAAATTAAATACTATATATAATAATATTATTATCTATAAATAATATCATTATTAATTTCGAATTTAATAATATATATATATATATATATTCATCCTAGATTAAATACAGTATTCATTAAAGGGTTAAATGCCTAATTTGCCATGGAAGTTTTGATAAGGGGGCACTCAGCACCCGGAAGTTTTTTTGGTATCAAATTTGCCCCGGAAGTATGAAAAAGGTAGCAAATTTTCCCCTCCGTTAATTTTGACCGTTAAGTTTGACTGAGTGTACACGTGGCATGCCACCTCATCAACCCGAATAAGAGTTAAGTATCATTTTTGCCCCGGAAGTTTTCACTGAGAGCAAGTTTGCCCCGGAAGTTTTCACTAAGGATCAATTTTGCCCCGAAAGTTTACAAAAGTAGCAATTTTGCCCTTCTTTCTCCCAATATTAAATTTGACTATTAAATTAGGCAAAGACCACACATGTCATGCCTTGAAAAGGTCAAACTTGGAGTCAGAGAAGGAGATCCTTGAGATGTTGACCTCAAGGCGGCCAGAATTTGTGAAGCCGAACTGGTCACAGGGACTGAAAGGTCTGTCGCAAAACCCAGAGGAAGCATCACTTATAATCTAAGCAAATGAAACGCAAAACGAGAAATGAATTTTTCCAAAAATTGGTTTAGTAAAACAAATCAATAGTGATAATATTTACGTTTGTATAGACTGATCATTTCTTTAGATCATAAGTGATGCTTCCTGTGACCAATTCGGCTTCACAAATTCTAGCCGCCTTGAGCTCAACATCTCAAGGATTTCCAAGTTCAACCTTTTCAAGGCATGACATGTGTGGTCTTTGACTGATTTAATAATCAAATTTAATATGTGAGAAAGAAGGGCAAAATTGATACGTTTTGTAAACTTTCGGGGCAAACTTGCTCTCAGTGAAAACTTCCGGGGCAAAAATGATACTTAACTCTTATTGGGTTGATGAGGTGGCATGCCATGTGTACACTCAGTTAAACTTAACGGTCAAAATTAACGGAGGGGAAAATTTGCTACCTTTTTCATACTTCTGGGGAAAATTTGCCACCTTTTTGTTACTTCCATGGTAAATTTGGTACCAAAAAAACTTCCGAGTGCTAAATGCCCCCTTATCAAAACTTCCATGGCAAATTAGGCATTTAACCCTTCATTAAATCTTAGACATATCTAAGATTCAATGAATCTGGAACTTTTGCTCGTGTTGGGCTATTCTTGTGTGCGACCCTGCAGGCCCACATGAGATTGGCAATGGGCCAATATTGTACCAGCCCACAAGTCGCAAGCGGCCTCTAGCAAAACATTGCGACTACCCAATACATATGGGGATCAATGATACGATACAACCTATCGTACAACCATGTCACTTCCCTTTTGTCACGCGATAATTTGGTCAAGGATGAGGCATGGATAATGTCAACTTCCTGTTCTTGACCATTACTTTCTCGATTCTTGAGTAGTCTAACAATTGAAATGGAAACTTTTTTCCATCGTAGTATGGCCATACATTTCTCAGACTCACTCATCGAGGGGCCCAGTATTATCTCTCTACAAATGTGAGGGACAAATTATATCTTGACCATTCACATTCCTCTGCATGAGAACCACTAATCCCGATCGAAGCCTTTATCATCACCCGGTCAAAGGTGACTTTTGACTAGGTCAAAGAGCAGCGACTCATCATGTAGGAATCCATGATGATCTCAAGTCAAAAGGCGTTGTGACGCGGTTATACATGAGAAAAGCTTATGACTTAATCCATGCAGTTTTCTCATAGTGGGTCAGTCCAACACCTTGTACTCCTACAAGTGCCCATGACTTTGATTCGTATCTCCATACCTCATCGAAGTCATACTGGTCTTATTTCATCTTCACTCCCGCGTAGATGACCAACCAGGGACATTTAGGATAATCTATAAGATATATCCAAGGATCAGTTATTACTATAAACATGCAAATGAAATGACAACTAAAGGAGAATACTTCTTAATAACATAAACGTTTAAAGTACAATGACTTGCCCCTAGGGCATAATTTCCAACAGGAACCCCATTTTGGAAGGATTTGTTTGAGCCTAATTGTTTCTATTTTAGTGTGCATATCAGCTAACCCATGAATGATCTTTGATTTGTCTTATTTCTTTGATAAACTATGTGGCATTTGAGTTGTGATGCGTAGGATAAAGGCATTCACATTTCATCCCCAATTCCCATACACAAACCACAGAATTCATTCTTCATTTGCTACCCCCTTTGAGCTTTATCTACATTGCTGTGACAGAAACAGATAGACAGCCAAGTGAGAGTACTGTGCATAATGCTATAGCATCTTCCTCCCTGTTAAAATGTTGTGAGAAAAGTTTGTTTAAAAAAAAAGAGAAGAAGAAGAAACGAAAAACTACTATTGTGATGTAAAGACAAGGCAGCAGAGCAAGCAAAAGTTTTGAATGGATCACAAGGATACTTGAGCATAACTTGATGCCTATCTGGTGCTTTGCTACAGCAATGATCATTTTTACCACCTCCACACATAGATGGCCATTCCATACATTACAACCCAAGAAGCCCTTTTGATGCATAAAAACTCAGATGCAGGGAAGTAGTCTTAGAACTTTGACAAGGCTATGGAACCTCTAGGTTAGCTTGATAGAGAGAAAACAAAATTCCCAAGTAAGAGATAGCGTACACTTAATCCAAGAGGCTCTCAACGCTTCCTTGCTTTAGCAATAACCTGTATCACGTCCTGCTAGTACTAGGCAGTGGGATTGCCTACATGGGAACGTGAACTAAGGGCAATACCAAAAGCACGGTTGTGTAGACAGGAATGCTGCTGCTATGGGTTAAAGTTCTGCCCTATTATCTTTATCTTTATTTTTCCTAGGAGTGCAAAAAGCTAAGTGTGGGGGTGTTTGATGAGTACTATTTATATCATGTTTTCCTATTATGTGTACTTGTTTTGTATGGTGAATATGAACTTAAATGCATCTAATCTGAGTAAATATGTTATAATGCACGCATATAGGGAAATGTAGGATGAATCTCATAAATCGTGGTAATTGCATAATTATCCTATACATGTGCATAAGGAAAGGGCAAGTTTGAGGTTTATTGTGAAAGCACATAGCATAGCCGATACAATGCTATAGCATCGGGTCAACCATAACAAGCCCGCAATACAATGCAGCCTTAATGCTATAACAGAGTAAGTGAAGCAATGCTATGCACCGTGAAATTTGACTTTTCCTCAAGCTGTTTCAGGAAATTAAATACAGGTTATTGGACGGACGTTTAGACGGCAGTTAGATTGCTGACGTATTGAATTAGAAGATGCGGGGGATCAAAGACAAATCCTGCAGAATCAGCAGAATCAATCAACCGAATTTGGAAAGTTGGATCAGTTGGACCTGACGAATTTAGAAAGGCCCAGCTTACTAGATGAACGCCGCAAGGAAACCTGGCTATAAAAGGAAAAGACGGCCAACCCTAAAGATCATCGAAGTCGTGAATGAGCCAACTGTTACACCCCTACCGGCCTCGCCCTTTCGAGTGGCGGGTTAGAGGGATTCCTTCTATCTGTTACCTTTCCTTAGTTATTTATTCCTTTTAGTACATATCAAAGTGAGCGCAACAAAGCATTATACCGGTTTGGACTATCTACTGTACTGGTAAAAGTACGATAATCAAAAAGTAAATTGTCCCCAAAGGTTAAGAGTACAGTTATCCAAAGATAAAATACAAAATATAATACAGTCATCCAAAAACATATACAACATATAATAGGGCATTCACTATTCTTCAATCTGCCACTGTATTCCCTACCTTTCCAAAAAGGTCTTTGTCTGCTCAGGCGCAATCCCCTGTATCTACACACCGGTCTGGAGTTCAAGATGAACCCCAGAGTAACTGTCAATACTCATGTACTATATGTGTATAGTGTATGCATGCAACCATGACATATAAATCCCAGATAAAATGCCAAATATACTATATATGCAAACAAAAACATATAGTAACCAAACATCACGCACCGGCGAGCTGCCTTACCAAGGCAAGCCCCGGATTTACCGGAATCACGACCTGTAGAGCTGCCTGCACCAGGCCAGCCCCGAACCTAACGACCCGTAGAGACGCCAATCAAGGCTAGCCCCGAACCTCTCCTCAGCGCTAAGAACACAATAGTTAAGTCAATTAGTGAATTACCTCAAGGCAAACTTGACTTCACTTTATTCATGTCTCTAGTCAAGTCGACTTGGTATATCCAAGTTTTACCTCTAGTTAACAACTCAAGGCATAAATATATGACTCAAGGCAAGTGCTCTTCTATTTTTCCAAACTAACATCTTTTACGTGAATTGCCTCAAGTCATTTATTTATTGCCTCAAGGCAACTTGACTCATTTTCTTTATACCTCCAGTCTGGAGAAACTATTGCCGAATTTCAACTTCGGTACACTCATCTGACAAATCAATTGGCAGCCTTGGGCAAAACATATGAACAAGGTCCTCAGGTCATAAAAATTCTCAACGTGTTGACAAAAGACTGGGAAGCTAAAATCACAGCAATAAAAGAAGCTCGTGGAGAATCAATGGCTTCAGTTGCTGCTCTATTCAGAAGCTTATCTGAATATGAAAGCAAAATGAAATTCAAGAAGGACATGGATGAAGTCAACACTAGTCGGAGCAAAGGCGTCGCTCTTAATGCTGTGAAAGAAAAAGAAGATAAAGATGAAGATGAGGACGATGATGAGATGAGCATGTTCGTGAGAAGATTCAAGAAGTTTTACAAAAAGGACCAAGGCTTCAGAAATAGGTTCCAGAAAGGTAGCTCCAGTAACAGACGAGAATTCAAAGATAAGGACCAAGTTATCTGTTACGAATGCGAGAAGCCAGGACACTACAAATCAGAATGTCCTCAACTGAAAGATAATGATAAGGAAAAGAAGAAGAAGTTCAACCACTTCAAAAAGAAAGCCTACGTATCTGCCATATGGGGAGATGGTCCTTTTGATGAAGAAAGTGAGGAAGAAAAAGAAATGGCAAACATTTGTCTGGTTGCAGAAGAAGAGCAACCTGAAAAAAACGATGAGGTTTGTCTGAGAGCCTCAAGAATCAACAAGTGGTATATTGACAGTGGATGCTCTAGACACATGACGGGGGATCAAGACAAGTTTGTTGCAATGAGATCAAAAGATGGTGGCAAAGTCACCTTTGGAGGTAATCAATCCGGGAAAATTACTGGCATTGGTGAGATTGGTGCAAAGGATGGACCTCAAATCAAAGACGTATATCTTGTGGAAGGTCTCTGTCATAATCTCCTGAGTGTAAGTCAAAGTGCCGATAAGAACAATTGGATCATCTTCGATTCTGAAGAATGCCTCATTGTCAACAAAAATGATCTCCCAATCGATAAAGGTAAACTAAGGTATTATTCAAAGCTCCTCGTGAAGGAAATTGTTATACTTTAGATTTACCTAAGATTGATTATGAAAAATGCTTTGTTAGCAACTTAGACGAGAGTTGGCTGTGGCATAAGCGTCTGGCTCATGTGAACATGTTTCAACTGGATAAGTTGTTAAGAAAAGATTTAGTTCTTGGTTTACCTAAACTACGTTTTAAAAATGATATGATCTGTGACTCGTGTCAAAGAGGTAAACAAACTAAATCATCCTTTAAAATCAAACTTGAAATCTCGACCAATCGACCTCTTCAACTACTTCACATGGATTTAATTGGACCGGCAAGAGTTAAGAGCCTTGGTGGCAATTTATATACTCTGGTCATTGTCGATGATTTCTCTCGTTTCACTTGGACTATCTTTTTGTCTTCTAAGGATGAAACATTTGATCTGTTTGTTGTGTTTGCCAAGAAAGTGCAAAACGAGAAAGGTATTTGCATTTCAGCTATTCAAACCGACCATAGAGGTGAATTTGTGAATCAAGCCTTCGGAGAGTTTTGTGATGCACATGGCATTGATCACAATTTCTCAGCACCAAGGACACCACAACAGAATGGTGTGGTGGAAAGGAAGAATCGGGTGCTCACTGAAATGGCTCGTGCAATGTTGAACAAAAAACAAACTTCACAAGTCTTCTGGGCAGATGTTTGAGCACAGCCAGTTATATTTCAAACCGAGCTTATTTCCGAAAGAAGCTCAACAAAACTCCATATGAGCTTTACAAAGGAAGGAAACCGAACTTGGCTCACCTCCACATCTTTGGTAGCAAATGCTTCGTCCATAATAATGGTAAGGATAATTTGGGTAAGTTTGATCCCAAATCTGACGAAGGTATATTTCTTGGATATTCTAATAGGAGTAAAGCATATAGAGTTTTCAATAAGCATACTCGTTTAGTTGAAGAGTCAATTCATGTTGTGTTTTGTGAATCCAAGTCTGATGAAGCTTTGGATGATAATGAACCTATATATAAGAATCAATTCTTTTCAAAAACAACTCCTTCCTCTCTTGAAAAACCAGAAAATGTTTTTGAAAACGATTTTCAAAACTCTTGTGAAAATCCTGATCAATCTCAACCTAAAGCTTGAAAATTCATTAGGAATCATCCTTTGGACCAAGTAATGGGTGATATAAATCAAGGTGTAAGGACCGGAAAAAGTACCTTGAATGAGGTTACATTTTCTACCTTCATATCAGAGATTGAACCCTCTAAGATTGATGAAGCTCTGTCAGACAATGATTGGGTGATAGCAATGCAAGAGGAATTACATCAATTTGATAGAAATCAAATTTGAGATTTGGTACCTAGGCCTAAAGACCATCCGGTCATTGGCACGAAATGGGTATTCAAGAACAAACGTGATGAATCCACAATCATAGTCCGTAACAAGGCTAGATTGGTTGCCAAAGGCTATAATCAGGAAGAAGGAATTGATTATGAGGAAATGTATGCTCCAGTAGCTAGCTTGGAAGCAATACGTGTACTCTTAGCCTTTGCGTGTATCAAGGGATTTAAACTCTATCAAATGGATGTTAAGAGTGCATTTTTAAATGATTTTATTCAAGAGGAAGTTTACATTGAACAACCTCCTCGTTTTGAAAATGATCATCATCCAGATCACGTGTATCGCCTCAAGAAAGCTTTGTATGGCCTTAAGCAAGCTCCTAGATCTTGGTATGAGCGATTAGGAAATTTCTTTTGGATCAAGGCTTTGTCAGAGGAAAAGCAGACACAACACTCTTCCTTAAGAATAATAAACTTAATGAAATCTTAATTGTGCAAATATATGTAGATGACATAATATTTGGTGCTACTAATGATTCTCTCTGTGAGGAATTTTCCAAGAAAATGCAGGATGAATTTGAGATGTCTATGATGGGCGAATTGAACTACTTCCTCGGCTTGCAAATCAAACAACGGAAGAATGGGATATTCATCTCACAAACGAAATATCTCCATGATTTGCTTAAAAAGTTTGGGATGGAACACTGCAATGGAGCCGACAATCCAATGAGCTCAACCGCCTCTCTAGATGCCGATGAAGAAAAGGGCAAGGACTTCAACATTACCAAATATAGAGGGATGATTGGATCTCTACTATATTTAACCGTAAGTAGACCAGACATCCAATTTAGTGTGGGTATGTGCGCAAGATTCCAAGCCGCTCCAAAGGAATCACATGTCGAGCATGTGAAAAGAATCTTTCAATATCTCTCTGACACAAAGGAGCTTGGACTTTGGTTCCCAAAAGGTCAACAGGAATTTTTGGTAGCATACTCAGACTCGGATCACGCTGGATACAAAACAGATAGAAAAAGCACTAGTGGACAATGTGAATTTCTCGGAGGTTCACTTGTATCGTGGTTCAGCAAGAAGCAAACCACTGTGGTTGTATCCTCCACTGAAGCCAAATATGTTGCCGCCTCAAGTTGTTGTGCTCAAGTCCTGTGGTTAAAACAACAATTATCTGACTTGGGAGTTCATCTGAAAGAAGTACTGAAAGAAGTACCAATCCTTTGTGATAACACAAGCACAATCAGCTTGGCGAAAAATCTGGTTCAACATACAATTGCTTGCCTTAGTTTAATTTAAAACAACTCCCTCATTGTCCATGCTCATTGGTTCGAAATTTTAGTCACTATTATAGTGACTTATACATTGTCTGAGTCTCTAAAATCTTTGATTTATTATGTCACTTTGGCTAATTAATTAAATCATAAGGTTCCATGGAAAATAAACAATTTAATTTAATTGTAGCCAAAACCCTCTCAATATTTCATTAATTGATACTTCGTACATTGGTCATGAAAATAGGGGTGTTACAACCTTACCCTTCCCTCATTTATTGCTAATTTGAATTCAAATTTTAAATTCATTGAATTATTAACTTTTGTAATTTTTAATTTTAAGATGGTACTTAATTCTGGTCATTTATTGCATTGAAAGGAAATACTGAAAAGATTGATATTTTATTATAGGGAAAAACACTTCTCATGTTGTAGGAGAAGTGTTTTCTCATGTTACACATACATAAAATGGTGGGACCCACATATATATAATCTTCTTCTTCTCATGAACATGAGAAGTTTAAACCCCTTTATTATATGGTTAAAAGTATAAACTAACTTCTGTAAAAAGCATAAATTAGTTATCTTTGCCCTTCATTTAAAATCGAAAGGAGTATTATAATATTTTAAAGATGCTATTAAAGTTCTTTGATCATTTTCTTTATTTGTGTTAATCGTCTTGCACATAATACATCAAGAAACAACTTGGTCAACGAGAACTAAAAGAACACAAAACAAAAGATAAGTAAATTCGAGTAATAAATTCCGGACAAAACAATGTAAATATGCATATCATCAAGGGATTTTGAGTACAAATTATGTAAGGTTCAGACCCGGGAGCCCCCATGACGGAAATAGAGCACTGATCTATAAACAGAAGCAACATAGAGGAAGCATATGAGAGCAACAAGGAGATCATCCAACAAACCAAATATTCCTAGTATCGCTGCAGAAATGAAGAGAAGAAGCAATAGTTATTGATAGTTACTGGAATAATCACACAAGTTCAACAAAACAAATATACAATGAGCATATATACCTTCTGGAATAATGTCAACGGGGCTTAAAATGTAAACAGCACTTGATATCGCCTGTACAAAAGACACATTGAGGATTTGCACTTGATAATTCACAAAAACAACTTGTTCTTATGGGTATCTAAGACGAGATTCATATCCTAATAGATACCCCATTGAGCATTTCCTTATCCTCATTGTGGGACTTAGTATTCCAAACTACTAAGTCTCCATCAAGTGGCCCCCATGGAAAGCCGATGCCTCAATGGTTGACCTTCATAACACTTCACTTAGCCTCTTACCGGTCAAAAGGCTTCATGGGTAGCCCTTTCCAAAATTGTCAGCAACCGAGCCGTTGATTTTAATTGATCGGTACCTAAGTAGGACAGGGAACCCTATCTCAAAAACTAACTGTTGAGGTGAAGAAAACAAACTAACATAGTACTTTATTGAGCATCTCACCCTACTCAATGTGAGACTTGATTTCCCATACTAACAAGTTTCCCCCAATTTCACACCAAAAGCATAATAGTAATTCTCAATTAGATGAACGAAAAAAATTACATTCAGAGAGGAAAAATTTATTATAAGATTAGAAAAGCAAATTGCGGCATTCAAAGTCATTTGAATTGTAATTGTTAATTTTCACATTAGAAGGATTGCAAATATAACAATTGCCATTTGCGGTGAAGGTTGTATGTGACATTATAAAATTATCTGATAGCCAACTTCAAAAAGAGGCGAAAAAAAAAACAATTATATATATATATATATATATATATATATTACACCTATTTACAGTATCTTAACTAATTCCATAAGTTAGAATTAAGATATTTGGACATATTACAAGTATCTCGGATAAACTCAAAACATTAACTCCCACAACATTGTTCTTTTTTTCCTTTTTGTTTGTTCTTTCTTGGTGGAGACAACATTATTAGTTTTAAGTTTTAACTGCCAAAGTTATTTCAAATCTGCAACATAAAAATCACCAACCCAAATTTCAAGGCCTAATTCTGCTATATGGTGTCTGTTTCAGTTGCAGTGTCAAACATTGCTTTAAGATTTTTTTTTAAAAAAAAAAAAGTCCTGCTTTACTGGAAAGAGAAATACAACATTCTTACAAGTCCATACAATTATTTCATTATGGGAATTTTTTGAAAGTACTATATGGATGATTCAGTAACCAGGAATACTACGTTCCAAAGAGCTGACACCATCATGAGGGGAAAAGATACAAGCATTACAAGAGTAAAATAAAATAAATAAAAAAAGATGCATAAACCTCTTACTGCGCAAGATTAGTGAAATTTAATATAATAATATTATTCTACTTGTACAAGACTTTCAGTGAAATTTAATAGACTAAAATTATTCACTATTGCAAAGTTGTACTTAACTGCAATATAGAAACGAGCCTTAATGGCAAGAGGAAGTGTTCTGTGAGGATCCATCAGCTCTTGCAGTAGCCTTCGCAGGAGAAAAGGAAGATCTTGCATTCTCTGTCAAAAGGAAATAATTTTGAAGATGTTAACTCATTAAATAATTAAATAAAGAGTAAATACCCTTTTGGGTCCCTTGGAAAAAACATGACCCCATTTTGTCCCCTCACACAAAGAAATGCTTTTTAGTCCTAAAAAGGACGAATAAGGGTCGATTTGTGAACATTTTGGTCCCTCGCAAATTTCCAAAAACCCCTTTTTAGTCCATAAAAAAGTCTCATTTTAGTCCCTAGGGACGAAAATAGGGTCCGTGTTTTTTGTCGGGGACCCAAAAGGGTATTTACTCTTAAATAAATTATATATACATACACAAAATGCATAAAAATCAGATCAACTTAAAAAGTGAAACACAAAATCTCGTAACTGCCTAGCAGCTGTAAAAACCATGTAACAAACAATACAAGCCGTTTGCTAATTTTGGCAATTGAAAATCTTTAAAAGCAAGACACTCTCATTACATATATATTAGGGTTAAGAGTTATTTTTTTCTATAGAAGTATTCCCAAAGGAGTTATAGGTATCCAAAAGTGTTAAAAAAAGGAGCAATGTCGCCCTACCGTTATATAATGTTAATTTTGATTTAAATTGACTCAAATGGCACTCAGGTTTAACTTCATCTATCTACATCAGTTCATGGGTACCTCCTCACTTTTTCCTCCTTTGAAGGAGAATCTTCCGGTATAGGGAGAAAAACAACTACCTCCGATGACTTCATTGTCCAGGAATTACCCTTCCCCACCTTCGTGATGCAAAATAGTGGCTCCACCAATGTCGATTGCTTCATCAATTTCTACAATCACTCACTTAAATACTGACACATCACAGTTCATCAAACCAGTCACTATGCTCACTTTTGTGGAACAAGCTATCAATGATTTGATCAATCACAAAATCAATGAAAGTGTTGCATCTACTTATGAACATCTTGCTCGCTCAGTTTCGAGCTCTTGTAAACATGGTTGCAAAAGCTAAAGCTCTCAAATACACCCCTCCTGCTTGCACTATCCCTTCCATGTTCATCTTCCTAAGCACCGAGTTCCCCGTTACAATTCTCATCGTCAGTCTGATGGAATATAAAATATTTTGAGGAAACTTCCTATAGAAGCTTGCTTTTATATTTACTTTATTTTTATCATTACATGTATTAAATCGGCTACAAGATGTTTCCTTCACTAGAAGAAAACCTTTTTCTTTTATTTTTCCTTCATGAGAAGCAAAACCTCAATAGTGGCTTCTATGAATAGTCACCATGCAACACATGTATGGGGAGACTTGATGAATAAATATTGTTGAAGCTTTGTGTGATCTCTCTCTTCCCCTCATCTCACTCTCTCATTTCCCCCTTGGTTCTGCTTCATCTCCCCCATCACTTTTGATTGTGCTCCCCCTCCTCTATCTGTTTCCATGTCTACCCCCCCCCCCCCCCCAAAAAAAAAAAAAAAAAAAAAATCTTCAATCTCCTCTACTACCTTTATCTTCCCCAATCAAATTCTGTGCAATCATAGTTTTGTATGCTTGAGTGTTTTACATCACAATCCTTGCAAAAACCATCTTCATCAACCCCCCCCAAAAATTATTCTTATTAGTTCATAGCTTTAAAATAATTGATCATTGAATATCATTAGATGATTCATTGTGGATTCTTGTTTTCTGAAAATTGCCAGTAACTAGAAAGTAGAGAACAAAAATACAGTGAGGCACAAACATGAAGGAGCAGGAGCGTGGGAGGGGAAGAAGAATCTAGGACTAAGTGAGGGAGGGCGATGGTGGACTAGTCATAGAAAAATCTTTTACAACCTAAATTAAAGGGAGTGGTTTTTGGCCTACAAATCAAGTCCCCAATGAGAAGATCTCAAAGGGTATGACACCCCACTGGGGCCCATGACCAATCAAAGGAAACGAAGGTGCACACCATGATCACCACGAAGATGGAAAAGCCTTTAGAAAGGTTTGGTGGGCCTATCCCTGGAGTTGATTTCAGGGTGACAGCGATGACTGTTTGCAAGAGGAACATCTGGACACCGACTTTGAGTAGGAGCATGTGGCGGTTGACCTTGTTGACAGCGTAGATGGAGATCAATAAATGAGACTATTCTTGAGGGAAAAATAATAATTTATTTAAATTAGATTTCAGTTAAAAAATAAAATAATACAAAGTATAGTCAAATTCATTAAACTTAACAGTCAATGTCTTCAAGAGTTAAAATCGGACGATATTGCTCCTCTTTAAGTTCTTTCGAGGCAACATTGAGCCAAAACACCTTTTGGATACCCACATCTTTGTCACGAATACTATCAACGCAAAAACGACCTTCAACCCTGTTGCGTAATTGCAATTCGAGATTAAATGTTAGTTAAGGGTTAATTATTAAACTAGCCGTTAGGGAATTAGCCTTACTATACCCTAACTAACTAAATCAGTTAAGCGCCTCGCTGCCTACCTTACAAATAGGCATACCCCTATTGTAACTCACAGACTTGCAATTATGGACTGACAGTGAATATTCTGAACTCCCCTTCTGCTCTCTGTTTCTCTCTCAGCCCCTCTTTGATCTTCTCTCTGACTTCTTCTGTCTTCTTCTTACATCTAATTCTGATTCTTTCCTCTCTTTCTCTCTCACTTCTCTCTCTTGAATCCTCTGTTTCTTTGATTCCATTTCCCTTATTTCCCTGTCTTCTCCCTCCCTTCCCCTCTATACCTTTCAATACTACAAAGGTATAAGAAAACACTACAATGATTTATCCTTTTGATGTTTCTTTGATTTTGTGGTTCTCATGCCTTGCGATGTAACTTAAATAATTTATTCTCTGAATTCTTACACTGAATCAGAGGAATTTTCCAGCTTTTGAGCCTAAATAATACTTGAGTTGCAGAGTTTCATTCATCCATTAATGAATCAATTTTACTGCCAATAAAATTGAAAGGGAGAAAATTGAAAGAAAAGAAAGAACAAAAGAAAATTGTTGATACACGAGTACCTGAACAAGACCAGTTGCTTGACCACCAAACATACGATTATAAGCTTCAATATTTCGTAAAACCTCAGCAACTTCAGGGTCATAACGCTGCCTTAAAAAGTGCTCAGTTGGAACCAGCAATGTAATTTGACGGCGACATAATGGGCATTGACATGGCCTGACAGTTGATCCATGGTGCCACACTTGCATAATACAACTTCCTGCGAACGGATGAAACTTTATTGACTTCAATATTTTAGAAGACTTTTTCGAGGGTGAGGCTTAACAATATATCTAAAGATTTGATTTTGATAGAGTACAATGGCATCATGCAATCCATATAACTAACCCCAACTGATGGGATAAGGCTTGTTGGGGGTATAAGAAGCATATTCAACCATGAAGAAAGGGTAATGTAACTAATTCTCATTGATATCTATCAGTACATAATCAGAAGTTTTTGGCCTAGGAAAATTTTAAAGAGAAATCCAGAAGCCATTTTAAATCTTAAAAAATTGAAATAAAAAATCTAATCCCAGTGGGTTGGAGTTTAAGGCCATCCATCCTCAGTTAATTTTAATAAGAAACTGTCTCATGAAGATCTTCTCCCTTTTTGTTTCCTTACATAAATAATACAAATCTCAGCTATAACTAAATTTGACCGCCAGAACCGTAAGAAATTACAGTTACCATTATCTCAACAAAGAAAGAAAAGTGATGCCTGTAGTACCATAAAAATGTAAGGAGAATAAAGACAGGCAAACCATTGAAAAAACTGATGTCATAATCAGAAATCAGAAAGATAAAAGATCAATTTAGTAGCTGAACTGAGTTTTATTTTCCATCTAATTTCTGGAGAACACATATATGCCTTCCTGATACCACAATCATGTGCTCCACCTCTGTTTTAATGCAGCAGGCTTTACCATCAGCACCATAGACGAACATGAAGGTCAAATGATCAAACAAGCATAATGCTGGTAATATATGCATGATTGACACCCTCAAGATTACATATGGGGTTTATTACAAGGTGCCTTCACTACTATACGATTCTAACCTCCTAAGCTGACTCAGCATCCCACACACAAAAGCAGACATAAAACATAAGTAACACCCAAAAGCAGAAGACACATACCAGAACAAAGACATTCACAAGACAGCACATGATTAAAACACACCAACATATCAAAAAACGACACAATTTTAAAAGGAAACTACGTATTTCTAAATTCTAATGTATGACATATATTGGATATAGAAGGCAGCCACATATTTCTAATCTTTGCTTTCTAATCATTACAACATATCATATAGTATCATCATCAGGAAGCTTTTTGTTCCAACCTATTTCCAGCAAAAGTTTACTCAGCCATTACCAGAATATGATTTGACCATAAAAAATCTGACGATGCATTTCCAATGTTAAGGAAAACAAAAAGGTGGCCCAATGCACAAGGCTCCAACCGATGGGGTCTAGGGATGGATAGATGTACACAGCCTTACCCCCACAATCAAAGTTTCCAGAATTTGAGCCCATGACCTCCAGGCCATATGACAGCAACCTTACCATTGCGCCAAGGCTAGGCTGTTTTCAATGTTTAGAAATAGATTAAAATCTAAAATTCACAAATAAAAATAAAGGGCAAAAAGGAAGTGAATAATAGAGGAATGGACAAACTCGAAAAGTGATAGTATGCACATAACATCAATGGAAAGAGTACTAATAGAAACTGATTCCAACTTCTTATAAAAATGTAGGAAGGATACAATTTGGGAAAAAGTATTTTCACTTGACAATATTAATTATTAATTAATATCCTAAAAATTTAAAGTTCCCCAAGAATTTCTGGCCAAAATACAATGACCGTCATACGTGGAAACTTCACATGCTTATCTTATATCCTAAATCCATACTGACAACGGTGTCTCCATTTGAAACATAATGACATACTGTATCCCTTAAGCTGAGCTGTACTTCTCTTTTTAAAAGCACAGATAGGAATGTTTCTACCACATTAAATCACAGATGACTTAAAACCGATTCAGCAGTTCAGGTTTGCTCCAATTCGATTGAAGCTCTTAATAACCTCAAAACAGTTTAGAAATTTCATGACTTCTATACCATAAGATGCTTTGATGGATTGGACGCGTCATAACAAGCAAATGAAATTTATGATAAGATAGGTTAGGGATCAAAACGAAATTTCTCAAAACTAATCTTTCATACTACACTTATGCATACAACAATTAGGATAAGATAGGTTAGGGATCAAAATTTCCCCTCGGTTCAAATCCCAGTTTTAAACGAACAGGTCAGATATGCAATAACTATGAAAATATATAACTTATTCTTCCTCGGCAGCCAAAAAGTGAGAGAAAGAGAATGAAAGTCACCGCAAAACCAGTGAGAGCAATTGGCTTGGCAAGGATTGTTGTAGTCCCCGTGGCACACCGAACAAAAATCGTTGGAAGGAGGACTCTCCATGTCAACCAAACCTGTTAAATCGCAAGAAGACAGTAGCGGCAACAAGAAATAGCAACAAGGTGGACGAGAGGTGGACTAGCCCACGAACGCTTTAAACACCCGAATTTTTACTACGTCAACACCACAAACCTATTGAGCTATAGAATCAGTGAGATTCGCATACATGTAAAATGCAGATTACCCTAACTAAAAACTCCATGATTGTTCGTTTGGCAGTTGGGAATTGGGATCGTTGACAATCGAATTTAAACCCAGCAACGAGGTAAGGTTTAAGATATGGAGTACGGACCTGAAATTGATCGAGCAATCAAGCAAGCTTTTGTACTCCACCGACTTTTTTGGTCAAGAGAAAATAGTATTTTTAATTTTCTTAAATAAGAAAACAAAGAAGTTAATACCATCAATATTAGAGAAGAATTACCAAAAAAAATAGAATGTCATTTTTTTGTTATAAATATTAATTATGTGGATGTTCATTAGCTTCCTCTCCAAACCAACAAGAAACTTCCTCTACAAGTTTTAATTAATAGTAGCTTCTCCTACAAATAGCTTCTTCTGCAAGTGGCTTCTCCTACAAGCCTTCAGAAAATCTATAAATAGAAGCTTTGTGTAAACATTTAAGATACACTTGGATGTTTTCTCTGGAATTCTTCTATTGCTCTTATTATCTATCCCTTATTCTCTCTCTCTATATATATATATATATATATATATATATTTATATATATTTATAACACTTATCACATTTAAAACTCTAAGGGAGATATGATTCTTTCATCATCTCTTTAATTATATCATTTACTTTATTTAATCATATCTTTATTTGATTTAGGATAATCTTAGCCACTATATGGAATTAAAGAGATATTTTTACCGATTTTTTTAAACATCGGTTCCATGGTTAAGATTGGAGATTATTGTTGTTTTGTTGGTATTTTTATTTTATTTATTATTTTAAGTTTCTATTAATTATATATATATATCTATATATATATATATATATTTATTATTTGTTAGTTGTAGTGTATTATTTATATTTTGCATTGTCATACTCTTCTCCTACTCAATGGCAGAACTGGGTTATGGCCAGCAGCTGGCCTTCTAAAATCTTCTAAAAATTGTTAAAATATATCTTGAAGATGAAATATAACCTAGAAGGGGGTGAATAGGTGATTATAAAAAATCTTTCTCTAAAGCTCAAGAACAAAAACAGAGACAGAGAGAAGAGCCATGCACACAAAAGATTATACTGGTTCGGTCCAACTCTTGACCTACGTCCAGTCCCCAGAAACACTATGGGATTTCACTATCTCGAAACTTGATTACACACTCTGTAACTCTCGAGTAATCCTCTCACTAAGACTTACTCCTCTTTACAAGTAGTAATCAAATAAACACAGACACAATTACACACTCTGTACTCGAGATGATCCTTTCACTAGGACTCACTCCCCCTTACAAGTTGTAATTGTACATCCACACTTAAAGTTCCACAACCTTAAGATTTAACTGATAAACAAATATTCAAATAGTGTTTAACTCCTCAATGAGTAGATAAATGATAAACACTGAAGTACAAGAATATCCGAAGATATTAAATGAAACTAATGAAACGGAAGATTGCAATAATCTTGAATTGAATGCACAGCGTTTCGGTAGTTGGCGAATTCAATGCTTCCGGTATTTATAGATGTTGCAATTAATGATTGTTGGTGATGCTTGAATAAATCCGTTGTTGTGACTCTTGAATATAGCTGTTAGACAAATGAAGCTTCGTTGGTCTCTTTCACTGTTAATGATTTTGGTATTCGCAAACATTCTTCATTCCTTTTGTTTTGCCCATTGAGAAATAGCATTTAATGCGCAAGCGGAATATCAGTAAATGGTTTACATTGATCAGAGAAATAGTTGCTGAGGATATCACTAGTTTTGGCAACTGCATTTAATGCGTTTGACACACAAATCACTTTACAACAATTTGTTGTTAATCTGGGTTATGATCATCTGAAACTCATTATCAAACTGATTAAAAGCATTTAAGAATATTAATGAGTAATGATTTAGTTCTGGTGTGGAACCAGATGTCTAGCCCGATGGGCTAGTACTTTGATGTTGGATCAATGTACTCCACCAGAATACCTATAGAGTCGATATCCTGAAGGAGATTGGATCACTGCACACTATAGACTATTCGCCTTAAAGGGGGGAAGGGGAATGTGTCAAGTGGGGATGTGCACAGTGATACTGAATTTACTAGGTTTGAGTTAGAACCTGTGTACCTTAGGTTTATGCCCTTGTATATATAGGGTAAGCATTGATATCGTAACTGCATGATCTATCTTATCTCTTGATTGTAGATATGATAGATTCTTCATGATTGTAGGCATATCCGAAATATATGATATACTTCGTATTGGGCCGTCTAGACCTTTGGGCCGATATGCCGGGGCCGTAATTCTTACTTTCGGTAGTTCAAGCGTTTGATCCGCCGAGATGTATCATGCTCGGTAATTTAAATAGGTACAATGCGAGGTAGGCTATACCCGTCGGTCTAGCATGTCGGGTTTTTGATTTATTTAGGCTTGACCTAGGTATGGCGCCTAGGGCCTATGTACCCTGTATAGGGATCAAAGCCATTGTAGTTCGAGATATTGCTAATCCGGTAGCCGGGTGGCATATGGTGAAGGCCTGAGCCGGTTCACTATTAGCATCGGCCACGGTAGTTACGTTCTCCCGAATCCGAGGTCCAAGCTCAGGATCCGAGACCATGCGTATGGGCTTGCTGAGTCCGTGATATTGCCGAGATATTTCATTTTTCGAGAAACTTTTATCCCGGGGGCCGGGGTCTGAGGTAAGGCCCACCGTTCTAGCGTGTTTCTAGGTCAAAAACCCTTCTACCTTCTCCATCATTGCCCCCTGCCATGTGGCACCCGTGGACTGGCGCGGGATTTTAACTGTCCTGCTTCGCCGTCTTTGGATTTCGTGCGCCTTTAATGCACTCAGCGCGCGTCGCACGTCATACTTAATTTTCCCTTTTTACCCCTGTCGTTTGAAACTTCTGCTTTACTCTTCCCTCCGTTTACTCACCTTTTCTTTCATTTTCCAATCACTTGACTTCTCTGCTTTCTCTATCTTTCTCCATTCTCCGGTACGACACTCTTGCCGCGACAGAGCTTCCTTTGATCCTGTCTCAGTTCTTCCTGCACTCCTTCTTATCAGGTATTGTTCTTTTCTTCTTCTCTTCTTACTGTAGTGTGGGTTTGGTAGCCTTGATCATTCATTCCTGTTTTTCTCCTACGTAATTTCTGTTTGGTTGGCTTTTTCTAGTTTTCTGTCTGCGTTTGTTCTAGTGAGTTCTAGTGATAGCCTTTGGGTTATCGTGGAGTTCTAAGTTTCTTCCCTTGGGTGTATATTCCTTTTTGCTGGAATATCCCCTTTGATTTCTCCTGAGTCTCATCCCCTTTTGTACCTGTTATAGGTTTCTACCTCTGTGTTTTGATGGATAGGAATAATCCTTCGTCATTTTCAAACCCATCTCTCACCCCAGAAGATGAAGAAGAGGCATTATGCGCTCGTTTCCCGAGGGCCAGCCATTGGATATTGGGGACACCTTTGCTCGAAGGAGTTAGATCTAACCTTTTACTTCATGGTGGTTCAAGTAGGGGGAGTACTAGGAGGTCACGTTCCACCTCTTTTAGACACCCAAATACTCGTCCTTTCCAAAGCGGATTGCCGAACCCCGTAGGCCGAGATGTACCTGAAGCCATCCCGATCGAGCCTCTTAATTTCTACGAGCCCACTCCGCGCGCCAGGGTTGAATCTATGCCTGAGGGATACCTCGGCCCCTGTTGGGACTGTCTCGCCGACGCCGTACTCTATCGCGAACACCGGGATTTCCCGGCGAATACTACCCTCGGCTCCCCGCCGACATAGGTCCCCCATAGTTTCTACCTTGGCCGTTAACCTCGGAGGTCGCCCTTCTTCTAGCATTAATATGCATGCGTCAGGTATACCCTTCAATTACTGATCTTTGCCCTCTTTCATTTTTGTTTGTTTTTAGGTCTACATGGAGTCATCCTTTTCTCAAGTAAGTGGCCGATCCGACCCCGAGGAGACGAATTCCTCCGTCCCTTCCAAAGCCCTCCTTAAGCGGTTTCCTTGGGTAACGTACGACGTACTCATTACTCGCTCCTTAATGACCGAAGCCGAGCTTAATCGAATGAACCTGGGGAAGTTCGAAGGTTGTTGCCTGAGCCCTCCTGATGCTGATGAGCCCGTTTGCTCATCTAGGGTAGCCAGGTGTACTAATTTCTTTTTCTTCTATAAAGCCTACCTGTCCTGGCTCGGTATTCGCTTCCCGTTTACCGAGTTCCAAATGTCTTGTCTAGATTATCTTCATCTGGCCCCCTCCCAACTTCATCCCAATGGGTGGGCCTATATAGTGGCCTTTGAGCGATTGTGCAGTTCTTTCATAGATCCTATTCCTTGCACAACCGCCCTCTTTTTTATTTCTTCTGTCCGTTTACCCCTCGCTCTGGTAAGGAGGCGGATAAATTGAAGGGGCTTACTTCGCTTCGAAGTGATCCTGACAGGAAGCTCTTGACTGCTTTCTCGGACTCCTTCAAGCACTTCAAGAACGGCTTCTTTAAGGTCGTGGCCAAGCCCGGGCAGCAGCCCTAGTTTCTGAAAGGGGTAGAGGGAAACACGGTGGAATGGAAGTTCCCATTGTACTGGACGTATGATCACTACAAGGTGGTCCCCTCCTCTTACCAAGTTGATCCAGACGATTTCCCCGCCGAGGAGGTTCTTTCTGTTGACCGGCTGGTGTCATATGTTACTACCTATGGCAGCCGGAGCGCAGCTTACTTTATTACGGTCCGCCTCCAAGCGGGATATGTTATTTGTATGAATTCTTTATATGCCCCGCTTTAATCTTTTAAGCTTTCCTATTCCATGCGATGACTAACCTCTTTTCTTATCTTCTTATTGCAGCTCAAGCTATGACCGGGCTGCCTCCCTATCTCTCCCACGTGAATCCTAATGGTGGGGCTCCTCCGCGGCCGGAATCACGTACCCGTGGTGCCATTGAAGCCAGTCGAGGCCGGAAGCGAGCTGCATCACAAGAGCAGGCCCAACCGGCTAGAAGGGTCTGGACCTTGGCTCAAGCTGACACCTCCAACCCTTCTTCGGCCAAGTCAACTTTTTCTAAGCAGAAGGAAGCTATAGTTGAAGAGGCTCTACCTTCTTCTCAGTCATCGCCAGCTACATCTTCTTCTCCTCCTCCTCCTCCTACTAAGCTGCCGCGGGGGTTGGCTTGGGAAAAGGGGGTCACCGAGGAGCTTAGTGTCGCCTTTTTCCCTCCTCGGAGGTTCCAGGATCCTGTACTTCCCCTAACGGACGCTGATGAACGTTTAGCTCATTCCGTGCAGACGAATCGTCTGCTACAGGGGGTCGGCATGGTACAATCTATGCTTCATCTGAAGCACCAAATTGTCTCCATCTTGGCCGACAAGAGTCGTATGGAGGCAGAGAGAGACTTGGCAGTGGCTGCACGGGAAAAATTCAAGGGAGAATTGAAGGCCGCCAAGGAGTCGGCTGAAAAGGCGATAGAGGAATTGAACTCTGTCAAGAACAATCTGGTGTCAACAAGCTCGGAGCTCCATAGCCTGAGGACTGCCCATTCTAAATGTATGGAAGCGCTGAAGACGGTCCAGACTCAGAGGGGGAGTCTTGCCGAAGAGTTGGGTGGGACCAAGGCGGCGCTTGAAAACCTCCAGAAGGCTCATGCCAACTGTTCCTCCACCATCGCGACTACTGCCAAGGATGCCTTTGATATGACCTTGGCCCAGATCCATTACTGGAACCCTGATGTCACACTAGATCTGGGCAAGTGTCATTATCGAGCATATGTTCACGAAGGTCGGTTCTATCCTCCTCCTCCGTCCCCTGAAGACGCCTCAGTGTTGGAACTTGAAAGTGATGCGCAAGGAGAGGAGGAAGACGCCGAGGTATCTCCTGTCAGTCTTCCTGAGATCTTTCCAGACGTTCCTTCAGCAGTTTTACCTGACGTTCCATTGGCGGATGTGCCCGAGGCTCCTTCGGCAGGTGTACCCGAGGCTCCTTCAATGGAGGTACCAGTAGTTCCTTCAGCGGAGGTTCCTGAGCAGCAAAGTGCTGCCGACTCGTGATATGCCAATCTTTATGCTTTTTTGGGCGTCTGTGCCCTTGCTATGCATTTTTGTACTAGATACTTGCCGCTTTTGTTCGGCGTTTATAAAATTACTTTATAATTTATAAATTATAAATTAATCGTTACCCTTTGATTGCGCATTTTAACATGCTAACCATTGGATTGACCGGGCCAGGGTCTTTACTATTGCAGATATGCGTTTTCTTCCAGACTTGCAATCTGGGGACGTTTGGTAGGGTTTTCTTTTTATAATCGCATAGGATGTTTATTTAACGCACTACCGAGTTCCGACTCCCTTGTCCAGGTTCATTTACCAAGATACGGGCAAAATGTCACATGTTTAAGCTGAGGTGTCCGTAACACGTAGCCAAACATTTTGACTGATCGGAATCGGCATGACAATTCATCCTCTTTTATCAAGGAGCGAGCGTTGACGCGTCAATTTTGTGAAGACCTTTACAGGCGACTTCACATTGCTCGTAACCTAGGCACATCGGCCCTAGTGTCATCCATTTAGATGTGTTAATTGAGACCGGGTTCATGGACCGCGGTGTAACCGGGTTCGTGGATCGCGGTGTATAAAACTTAAGTTATAAACAGCACGTACTTGAAATAAGAACTCCACTACGGGTTCCTTCTTTAAGATAAAACTTCAAAGAGTCGACCATGTTAATGGAAAATAACCAAATGTAAACGACATGAATTTAAATAAGGAGAAATAAACCGAGTTCAATCATAAACGACGTCCGAGCCGAGGTCTAGCTATGGTAGACCCTCAGCTTGTCGGCATTCCAGGTTCTTTTGACGAGCTTTCTTCCGAGGGTTTCTAGTATATAAGCCCCGTTGCTTAGCTTTTCTTTGATACGATACGGACCCTTCCAATTTGCTGCTATCTTGCCATCTCTGGCGTTTTTGTTTCCAATATCTGCCCGTCGAAGTACTAGGTTGCCCCTGTTGAAAGAACGGGGTCTTACTTTCCGATTATACTTTGCCGCGATGAGTTGCTTGGTGGCCAGCTCCTTGCAGTGCGCCCTGACTCTGATCTCGTCAATTAAGTCCAATTCGGTCCTCAAGGCATCTTCGTTTGACTCGCCTCCCTCTTGAATTGCTTTAGCCTTCCTCCATGACGGAAGCCCTATCTCCACCGGGATCATTGCCTCGCATCCATAGGTTAACCGGAAGGGGTTTCCTGGGTTGAGGTCTGCATGCTGGTCCTGTACCCCCATAGTACGCTGTAGAGTTGTTCGACCCAGTTGGACTTTGCATCTTGCATTCGTTTCTTTAGGCCGTCTAAAACGACTTTATTGGCTGCTTCAGCCTGGCCGTTGGATTGTGGATGTTCCACCAAGGCGAAGTGATATACAATATCTAGATCCGACATCATAGCCTAGAACCCTTTGTCTATAAACTGGGTCCCGTTGTCCGTGACTATTTCGGCTGGGATTCCGAATTGAGAGACAATATTGTGTCGAAAAAAACTTTGAATCTGCGCTGAGGTGATAGAGGTTAAAGGCTCGGCTTCGATCCATTTAGTAAAGTAATCTACCGCCACGATAAGCCACCTAAATTGCCCTGGGGCTGCTTTGAACGGCCCTAAGAGATCCATTCCCCATTTGTAGAAGGGCCAAGGGGCTGAGATGCTGTTTAATTCTGATGTGGAGGCCAAATAATTTTGGCATATTTCTGGCAACTTTCACACCTTTTGACTTCTTCCATGGAATCTATCTTCATTGTTGGCCAGTAATATCCGGCCCGCAAAGCTTTCCTAGCAAGGCCCTTGCCCCCCATGTGATGGCCATTCACGCCTTGATGTATCTCAGCCAACACATACCTGGCCTCGGATGAATCTAAACATCTCATCATTGGAGAGTGTAGACCTTTCTGGTATAGCTGGTCATCAATCATCGTGTATACGGCGGCTTCCCTTATTAATTTCTTTGCCTCGACTGAATCCGTCGGTATAATCCCTCTTTCAAGGTAATCTCCGATCGGTCTCCTCCAATCCGTAGCGGTCGAGATAGTCATGACGCAACTCGGCTCTGTTAGGTTTTGCTGGATGACGGTTCGGAAGCTTCCCAGGCCCTTGGTGCTGGCTAGTTTTGATAGGATGTCGGCTCGGGTGTTTTCTTCTCTTGGGATGTGGGTGATTATAACCTCGTCGAAGTCGGAGATCACCTTCTTTGCTTTATTGAGATACTTAGCCAGTAAGGGATCTTTCGTCTGATAAGTGCCCTCTATCTCGTGCGGCTACAAAGCCGCGAGTCGGTGAAAACCCTTACTCTGCGCTCCATGTTCTCTTGCTTGCAATAATCCGGCAAGTAGAGCTTCATATTCAGCCTGGTTGTTCGAGGTCGGGAACTCCAATTGGAGGGAATGTTCAATGGCGACCCCTTCCAGGCTTTCAACTATGATTCCGGCTCTGCTACCCTTTGTATTCGAAGAACCATCGACATATACCTTCCATACTTTATCTTGAACTTCACCGGTCCTGTCCGTCGAGGTGAGCTCTCTGACGAAATCTGCCAATGCTTGTGATTTGATTGCATATCGGGCCTCGTATGAGATGTCGAACTCAGATAGTTGGATGGCCCAGCTAATCATTCTCCCTGCCAAGTCTGGTTTGTGTAATATTTTTCGGAGCGGCTGGCTTGTTCGGACAATAATCCGGTGTCCCTGGAAGTAAGGTCTCAATCTTCTTGCCGAGATAAGCAAGGCGAAAACCACTTTTTCCAACTTCTGATATCGCAATTCCGAGCTCTGTAACGCCTTACTGACAAAATAAACTGGGGACTGGCCAACCTCGGTTTCTCTTACTAGGGCCGCACTCACTACTTCTTCTCCCACAGATAAGTATAAAAATAAGGACTCACCCGGATCTGGTTTTGATAGGACTGGTGGGGTCACCAAACAGAGTTTGATATTTTCGAATGCTGCCTCGCAGTCCGTGTTCCATCCTTCTTGTGTTTCCTTCTTTAGCAACCTAAAAACTGGGAGCGCGTTCTCGGCTGATCTTGGTAGAAACCTGGTTAGCGCAGCCAGGCGGTCGGTTAGCTGTTGTACTTCCTTCTTCGTCCTCGGCGACTGCATGTCGAGGACGGCCTTGCATTTATCCGGATTGGCTTCAATTCCTCAGTTTGTTAACATGAAACCCAGGAACTTCCCGGCTGGGACTCCAAATGTACATTTGGTCGGGTTCAAACGAATCTGAAACCTTCTCAATTTATGAAATGTCTGCTCTAGATCCCCGACATGGTTTTCCGGGTCCTTTGTCTTTACGATCATATCATCGATGTATACCTCAATGTTTTGTCCAATCTGATCAGCGAATACCTTGTTCATCATCCGTTGGTAAGTTGCCCCGGCATTTTTTAGACCAAAGGGCATCACGTTGTAGCAGTAGTTGGCCTTGTCAGTCATGAAAGCTGTCCTCTCTTGATCATTGAGATGCATGGGTATTTGATTGTCACCGGAGTATGTGTCCATGAAGGATAGCAATTGAAAGCCCGACGAGTTGTCGACCAACTGATCGATGTTAGGCATCGGGCATGAGTCTTTCGGACACGCCTTATTTAAATTGGTATAGTCCGTGCATACTCTCCATTTTCCGCTTGGCTTTTTTACCATAACTACATTGGAGAGCCACGTAGTGTATTGTATTTCCCTGATGAACCCGGCTTCCAAAAGTTCCTCCACGTGCTGCTCCAGAGCCTTCCGCCTATCGGCCCCGATATTTCTCTTTTTCTGTGCCACTGGTTTGGACCCCGTCTAGACAGCCAGCTTGTGACAGTAGAAGTTAGGATCGATACCTGGGACTTCGGACGACGTCCACGCGAATACATCTTGATTCTGCCTTAGGAATTTGATCAACCTATCTTTTAAATCCGGATTCATTGCTCCTCCGATCTTCGTTGTTTTTTAGGGATTTCCTCCGAGAATTAATTCTTCTAATTCACCTTCTGGCTCTGGACGTGGGATTTCGGGCTCGTCCCTGAGGTCAAGCTCCACCATGCTAACAGGTCGTTCGTCTCTTCTGCGGTCTTCAGCATTCAGGATTTGTTCGCCTCTTTGAATCCGAGGTGGGGATGATGGTCCCCCTTCTCCGTCTCGGATTGTCTCGAAATAACATTGACGGGATTCCTTCTGATCTCCCTTAACAACGACGACATTATTTTTGTTGTTTACCATTTTCAACTTCTAGTGCTTGGTGGATACTATTATATCCCAACTATGAATGGTTGGCCGGCCGAGTATGATATTATACGGGGAGGGGAAATCAGCAACTATGAACCGTACCCGTTCTGATTTGAATGCCTCTCTGGTTCCCAAGGTTAGTCTTAGGTCGATATATCCCTTGGGAGGTGAATGTTCCCCATTGAAACCTATTAGGGTCGTTTTGCACGACTTTAAATCTTCTGCATCCATCTTCATCCTTTTATAAGCATCCCAGCTAATAATGTCTGCCGAGCTCCCTGCATCGACGAAAACCCTTTTCACCCGGCATTGAGCCACGGTTACCGTGATAACCAATCCATCCCGGTGCCCCAGCACCACGTCTTTTAGTTCTTCAGTGGTAAAGACTAATGGGGGTGGTGTCGGTTTGGTTGGATCATCCTTGAACTTTGGGAAATCCCTTACCGAAAGCACTTCTCTCAAATATTTCTTGCGCTGGCTCATCGTGTCTCCTCCTCTGCCAAAACCTCCGCTGACAACATTGCATTGGAACTGGGCTTCTGGAAATTCTTCTTCCTCGACGGCCGTCCTGCGGGGCTTCTCATCTTTCCTTGGATTAGTGGTTGGACTTCTACTTCGGCCTCCTTGCTTACGCTTGTAATTTTTACGCCCTTGCGTTTGTATCACGTATTGGCATAGTTTGCCCTCTCTGATGAATCGTTCTATGGCGTCCCTGAGTTCAAAACACTGATCCGTGTTGTGCCCCAGTCCATTATGGAACGCACAAAACCTGGATTGATCAGTTGTGGGAGGCCGAGGTCTGTTCATTCTTTTCATCTCGGTCTGAGCCACCTCCTTCCAGATCTGGGAGCGGGGGGCGTTCAATGGAGTATATCTTTCATACCTTCCTTTTCCTTATGGTCTTCCTTCTTGAGTGCGTACCTCTCGGTTCCAGGTACGCTGAGGAACTTTTCCTCTTGACTTACGCGGTTGTCCCTTCTCCTCGAGTGATATATTTCCCTGCTTCTCGGTTCCGACAGCATTGGCGATCTCCATTTGTTCTACGTCCAAGTATTGTTTTGCCCGGGTATGAAATTCGCTGAGCGTGTAGACTCAGCTCTTAAAGATATTTTTAGCCAACCGAGACGAGGGGTCCAAACCATCTACGATGCAGTGTATATGGACGTCATCGGGGAGTGAACGTACTTGCAATGCCACTTCTTTGAACCGGTCTAGATACTTCGGAGGGTCTCCCCTTTTTCTCGCTTGATTTTACTCAACGTAAATTGGGACTTCGGCCGCTTCTTACTTGTTGCAAAATTCAACTCAAATCTTCGTCTCGAGTTCCTCAAAATGATGTATTGAGTCGGCGGGTAAAGTATGAAGCCACCTCACGGGCCGGTCCGGTTAACGTTGCTTTGCGAAAATCCGTGAGATGACCAGGCCCTTAATTAATCGAACGAACATGCCCAACTCAAAGGTGTCGAGGTGGACACGAGGGTCCTGAGTCCCATCATATTTCGGGAGATGCGTCAAATCCAAACGTTTTGGGTACGGTGCGGTCGCAATCTCCTTGGAAAAGGGACCCCGGTTGAGATCGGTCAAGTATTTCATCTTATATTCCTCCGGTGATCCCCGAGACCGAGGTAATCTCTCGACATCTCGGTCTTCAACTTGTGTGATCTTTTCCAGGCGTAATTTTTTAGCTGCCGATGCTGAAGGTCGAGTTCGAACTAATCCAGTTCCTTGAGAGGCCCGGCTCGCATCTCGGCATTCTGGCCCCGGACGTCTAGTGGGAGACTGACTGCTTGTATCTGGAGATGTCCCTTCCGGTTTTTCCGGTGGGTCTTCTCGCTCCCTTCTTTCGACTAACTTCTCGAATTTGTTAAATCGATCCTCCAACATCTGTTGTATTATTCTGAGGTCTTCTTGGCGTTGGAGGTTACTCCGCTTTTCGCTATTTTGCATGCGCCTCAGAATTGATTCCTGTGTTTTCTGCAGGAGGACGACGTCAGGATTCTGAACCAAGACCTCCGTCGCGGCTAAATTATGAGTTTTGGGGACTATAGGAGGGGAGGATGCCGTATCTGAAACGTTCCCCTCCTGGACCTCCTCCGGTAGCTGCGGAGTCTGATTATTTTGAGTAGCCTCAACTCCGCTTTGTGGATTTCCGGTTGAGTATTCCGACTGCAACTTCTGGTGTTGGCCATCGGTGGTCACAGGAATCGAAATTTACAGTCCCCACGGTCGGCGCCAATGTTCTGGTGTGGAACCAGATGTCTAGCCCGATGGGCTAGTACTTTGATGTTGGATCAATGTACTCCACCAGAATACCTATGGAGTCGATATCCTGAAGGAGATGGGATCACTGCACACTATAGACTATTCGCCTTAAAGGGGGGTAGGGGAATGTGTCAAGTAGGGATGTGCACAGTGATACTGAATTTACTAGGTTTGAGTTAGAACCTGTGCACCTTAGGTTTATGCCCTTGTATATATAGGGTATGCATTGATATCGTAACTGCATGATCTATCTTATCTTTTGATTGTAGATATGATAGATTCTCCATGATTGTAGGCATATCCGAAATATGTGATATACTTCGTATTGGCCGTCTAGACCTTTGGGCCGATATGCCGGACCGTAACAGATTTGAAGAAATAAAATCATAAATCAGTTGATTTAGATTTTCCGAAGACGGTGATTTGAAAATTAGAAAGATATGACTTTAGTTAAACAGAGATTGCCTAGAGGCATATTGACTAAAGGTATTTTAATTAACTCGAGGTAAAAATAAGTAGTTTGAAATTCATGTTAAAGAGATTTTGTCTTGAGTCAAAAGTATGATGCTAGAGTCATGTGCCTAGAGTCAATTATTATTTGACTGGAGGCAAAATCGATTTTTGCAAAGTTAACGTGTTTGTGGAGTTTACCTTGAGTCAATTATTTAATGACTTGAGGCAAATAATAAATGACTAGAGTCAAAGACTTTGACAGACATGGAAGTTGCCCAGCGTCAACTTGACTGGAGGCATAATAAAGTGCCTTGAGTCAAGTTGCCTAGAGGCAACTATTAGATGACTAGAGGCAAACCACATAAAAGTTGTTGAGAAAAATGTTAAATAGAGGTTCTGCCTTGAGTCATGTAATAGGTGCCTTAAGTCATATTGCCTTGAGGCAAATCACTAATTGACTATAGGCAAAAAGTGGATTTCAGTATAATTACGATTTTGTCATTAGATGATATTTTGAAACATATGCCTGGAGTCAAAGGAAATGCCTTGAGGCAAGTCACTAATTGCCTAGAGTCAAAAAGTGGCTTTCAGCATAATTACGATTTTGCCATTAAAAGTGAATTTTCAGCATAATTACCATTTTGCCATTAAATGATATTTCGAAACATATGCTAGAGTGAAAGGAGATGCCTTGAAGTAAGTCACTAATTGCCTTAAGTCAAAAGGTGGCTTTTAGCATAATTACGATTTTGCCATTAAAAATGGATTTTCTGCATAATTACAATTTTGCCATTAAATAGGTAAATAGATTGATGCATAAAATGCCTTAGGTCAAAAAGTGAAATGCCTATAGTTAAAAAGTGAAATGCCTAGAGTCATAAAGTGGAATGCCTAGAGTTAAAAACGTGAAATGCCTAAAGACAAATTATTTTAAAATTGGATCAATTAACTCGAGGCAAAATAGATTTAACTAGAGGCAAACTTTTTCAACACTTATTGCCTTGAGTCAAAACTCTTTTACCTCGAGGTAGCAAGTGAAAAACATTTAAGCATTGAAGCATATAACTCGAGGCTTTATTTATTTAACTTGAGGCAAATCAGAAACTTCAAATTTTCATTGAAAATTAAGATTTAATTACATTATAATTGTTATCATAAAAAACATGAGAACTAACATATCTATATTTTATATAATATTTTATTTTGGCTCCAGCTAACCTCTTATCAAGGCCCCAGCTGACTTTTCAAAATTTGTTAAACTATATGTATTCATTATATAATATTTTATTTTAACCAATAATTTGGCCCAGTTAATGGCTTATCTTATCTATAATTACACTCTCTCTTTTTTACATTTTCCCTCTCCCTCTCCCTCTCTCTCTCTCTCTCTCTCTCTCTCTCTCTCTCTCTCTCTCTCTCTCTCTCTCTCTCTCTCTCTCTCTCTCTCTTCCCTCCCACAAGCCGTTGCAATCATGTGGCTCCATGCCTGCTTAAGTTTAGGAAGAACGAAGAGTGAGTCACGTGTATGGCAAGCGTTCTTGAAGACATAAAAGCATACATGTCCATCATCTTTATCATCTTCATGCTTCCCAACCTTGTTTTTATTCATCCAAGACGTAAAAGCATACCTCTTTTAGACAGAGTAATGACATGCCCTTTAAAAAACCAATTCAAATTCTTTTATTTGATAAAAGACAAATTAAATATATCATATTAAACTGATCTGTTTCTTCTTTGCTCGGCCTTGACTGAAGGCTTGATGTTGTAACTCACGCCACCGCCACTCTCCATTATTTGCCTTCCTCCCACCCCTCTCTCTAAATCCCAAGCACAGAGGAGGACTAGATTCACTAACCCTAGATCCACCTCTGCTCGCTTCCCTTACATCTCCCCTTTCATTGGTGAGTTTCTCTTCTGACTTCTCTTGTGCATTTCACACAACAGGGTTTCATTGTTTTCCTGTTCTCTGTCTTGCTATGGCTCTATATGTTTTCCGTTCGATGTCAGTTTTGTGTGGTCTTTATTTTGAGAATTAAGTCAATCAACTATAAGTGTCCTTACTTATGATTTTTTTTAGGAAAAACTTGTGTTGGTTGTATAGAAACTGCAGTGGTAGCTTAGAAGTTTGTGGGTTCTGACCTTCAGTATTGATGGTTGTTTGCCTCTAACCTTTCTATGGTTTAGTGAGCGAGGGGTCTTTTGATTCTCTTCTTCCTTAAGTGGGTAAATTAATGTTTTCACTTAGAGCTGAATATCAATCAATCTAATCGTTAAACTTTCTATGGTTTCATTTTCTTTCAATTTTGCTGATTTTTCCCCATGTTTTACAGTTTAAATGTTAATTTTTTCCCCATGTTTTGCTGACATCAATTACATGAAAATTAGGGACGACAAGGTAAAAACAAGCGACTAAGCAGTTCAATTATCTTCTTGCAACAATTCATTATATTCATGTTGAAACCCAGATCTTGGATTTGTTTTTTTTGGCCCGAGCTAAAAAAAATTTCCTACTTCCACCACTGCTCCTACTGATGAATTAAGTCTAGTGAGGACTACCCCATTCTTATTTTATTTCTTTTGTTATCTTTTGAATGTTTAATTTCAATAATTTATATAATATATATACACACACATATGTGTGTGTATATATGCATATTTTATATATATTATAATGGGAATATGATTTCTGCATTTACTGCAGAAAAAATTTTCTGCAGCAAATCAGATACGGAGCCGTTTCAATCTTCTTCTTCTTTTTTTGGGATGGAGAGTGAGACACACACAGGATGAATCATCAATCTTCGTCCTAACACCAATAAGATCACACCAGCGACTTCCACGGAATCGGTGTAGCAGAGACAATAAACCATACTTTTTCTTACGTCGTGCAGGCCCATGCATCTCGAGTCGAGAAATTTCTTTATTCGACACCTTCACCACCATGGATCCTGTTTTCACATCGATGCCATCTCTCTTGAGCTTGTCTTCAACAAATGCGTAATTCTCTTGTCAAACCTGCAAAACAGAACATAAGAATATAACAAGTTTCATGGGTGTTTAATTTAACAAATCAAATAGTATGACACTTTAATAGCTAGTTTAGATTATGAAACACTGATCCACTTTCATGATCAGAGATTCGGAGACTTACATGCTCAGAATATGATCTCCAGCCTCCAGAAGCATGATCTTAACAAAGTCATGAAGGGAGGCTGCAAACTCCACCCCGGTTGGGCCACCTCCAACTATTGCAAAATGAAGAATCCTCTTCTTCTCTTCATCACTTACAATTGGCAGTCTTGCTCTCTCAAAGCAATCAATGATTGTTCTCCTAATCTTCTGGGCATCTTCTACTTCCTGAACATGAATGTCTGCAAGATTATCAATAAAACAAAATCATGCATAGCCAAAAACATGATGAATCAAAAGGGTTTAGCTTAAGATGAGATAGCATATCTTATTAGTTTGCTTAAGATTGCTCGGAGAAAATACAAAGTAAGCTTCTGGTGAAGTTCAAGATCATTTCTGACATTTGATACCATAAATTTATTTTAAAAGGGAAAAACATAAGTGCAAGGTACCTTTAAGAAATGGCAATGCTCCTCAACTCCTCAATATTTATTTGATGGTTATCCCAAAATATTGGAAAGTACTGATATGAATAGAAGTCTCTGTTTTAAAAAGAAACAGAAGAACTATACGGTGTTTGTTTCAATACCTTCCGAAAAATATTACGAATAGGTTCAATGATGTTGCGCGCTTCGACAGTACCGGTAGTGACGCTGGGCAAAAGAGGAGTGAAAGCAAAATAATTGTGAGGCGAGACCACCATAACCTCATATCTATATACTATCTAGTAAGCAAAACTTATGTTGGAAAGGTTTGGGTTTACTCTAACTCTTGGTGCTTCTCTCACATTTCCAGTCACCACCTCCTATCAGTCTCACTCTGTTTTTTGGCTTTAAAACAGGGCTCGCCCAACTGAAACTTTCACTCTCTCCTTTGTCGACTTCCTCTCTTACACTCTCAACGTATATGCAGCGTCTACTGACTCGAGATGCATGGGGGCTGCTACTGACGCAAGAACAAGTATGGTTTACTGTCTTTGCTGCGCCGATTCCGTGGAAGTCACTGGTGTGATCTTCTTGGTGTTAGGACGAAGATTGATGATTCATCCTGTGTGTCTCACTCTCCATCCCTCCCCCCCCCCAAAAAAAAGAGAGGATGAAACAGCGCCGTATCTGATTTGCTGCAGAAAAGTTTTTCTGCAGTAAATGCAGAAATCATATTCCCTATTATAATATATCCCCTCCCTTTTTATGATTCATGGCGGGCGACACTATATATATAATTAAAAAAACGAAAAAAAAAAAGAAGAAGAAGGAAGAAGTCACGGGAGTATATATATTAGTAGGGCCCATCTTTTTATATTATTATGGTTATATTTTATATTAATATTTCTTTGACTCTTATTTTTATGAGATTATATGATCAGATGTCATATAATTTTTCATTTTCAATCCTACTACATGACTAGAAGTCATGTACAATTTTTGTTTATTGTGAAGATAAACTGCCCGAGCCTATATAAATTTAATTTATCATCATGAGGACAAATTGGCATGAAGATCTGAGACAAAAATTGGCCTGAAGTCATGAGGAGGTATAAATTGGCCTAAAGCTATAAGAAGAATTAGCCTAAGCCAAGAGACGAATTGGCCTGAAGCCAAAAGATTGTATAAAGGTCTCAAAATTGAATATATGACATTATAAGATCCTCTTGTTCTTTAGAACAATTTGAAGGGATTGTATAACCACCAGAAGATGATTGTTCTTCTAAAAGTTTGTTATAAATTGATTATCCAATTTGCTCCTGTAATAGTAATATTGTGAAAGAGTTAAATTTTGAATTAATTTCTTGTCTTTATGTGATCAAACAAAACAATGAGTTTTTGTTGTAAGAATTATGAATCTTATTTAATAAGCTCGACTTCATTCTCATAAGTGAATGAAGTAATGAATGAATATAATTATGACCATGGATATAGGTGTAAACGTGGCTACAATTTTGTGCGTAGTCATTGTTATAATTCTAATGGTTCAAATTATCATCGGAAGTGAAGAAAGATAATTGATAAGAACCATAAAAAGGAAACTAGTGGGCATAATAAATATGCTAAAAATTCATATTATCACTGTGGTGATAAAGATGATTGATCTCACATCTATCGTACACCAAGACATATTGATCAAAAGGTCAAATATTGAAATAAATCATGTTGAGGGGATAAGAATTATGTGTAAATCAGCTTTAAATTCAATTTCAACAGTGGAAGACGGTGATTTTCAGAAAATTGGACTAATTTCGCATTTTTTAATTTGTAGTACTAAAATGTCATTTATGATTTTCATGGTCCTGTTTTGTAATTTTCTCTTTTCTTTCACTTTTCTAAAAGTGATGTTAATATTGTAGAATAAGCCCTTCTTTTTTGTCAAAATTCTCAAAAAACCACAAGCAGAATATGTTTTCGTATATCTTATTCTTATATATGTTTATATTAATCATTTGGATATTTATTGATATTTTAATAGTATGTAGCCATAATACTTTTAAATTTATGATTTGATAGTAAGAAGTTTTATCATTTTTATAATGGTTCTTTTGTAAAAGAACATTATTGGTTTAAGGAAATGGAATGACAAGAAAAATTTTGTGGCACGGATTGTTAAACATAAATTCAGTTATTATCCTGAAGACAAATAACTTGCCTAGAATTATGCCACTCGAGTAATAATTCTAAAGGTTTATAGTCCTGAAGACTAATTAGTATATTTTGCCCACTTAATGCAAAAGGTCAATGTTCTGACTATTGGTAGTATAAATTTGATTGAAGGCTCGAGAAGAGCTAATATTTTATTACCTGAAGGAACAAAATTATGCATTTAATTATACATTTTATTCTACCAAGTATAAAAGAAACTTATTGAATTTCAAAGATATCTGCAAAAATGCATCTTATATTGAAACAACATTGAAATACATACTATTGTAAATCAGAAGTTTACAAATAATAATGCAAGGGTTTGTAAATGTAAACTAGAAGTTTACGGTAAGACCAGTTAGGTCACCTGTGGTCAATAATAATGTGAAGAATAATTGAGAATTCATATGGGCATATACCCTAAAGTGTAAACAAATATCACAATCCCATTATTTCTCATATGTTGTATTTTTCAAGGGAAAGTTGATTATTCGACCCTCACCAAGTAAAATAAAACGTGAGTACCATTTATGCAATGTTCGAGTAAGGTTTAAAGAGAAACGAATGGTTAATCAAAATATTTGAATTTACGATTACTGTTACAGCAAAGACATTTAAGTGGCTGATGAACAATATTCGAGTACCATTTATGCAATGTTCGAGTAAGGTTTCAAATGTTCTTAGAAAGGCTGTTATAGCAAAGACATTCAAGTAGTTGATGAACAATACATTCAAGAGCTTCAAAAGGCAATTAATTGGTTAAAGAAAGAATTTGAAATGAAGTAATTGTGAAGAACAAAATTATGTCTTGGATTACAGATTAAGTAACTATAGAATGTGATCTTTATATTTGAAGAAGATTATACAAAGAAGGTCCTAAAACGATTTTATATAGAAAAGTCACATTCATTATGTACCCCAATGATTGTAAGGTATTTGTAGGCGAATAAAGACCAATTCCGACCTCGAGTGAGTAGCAAAGAATTTGAAGAAGAACTACTTGGTCCAGAATTATCATAATTTAGTGCTATTGAACCACTAATGTATCTTGCTTATTAGATAAATATAGTTATTCACCAACACAAAGACATTGGAAGCAATGTTGTCATCCGGGGGAGTCAATACACGCTGTATACTTTTTCCCTTATCTAGGTTTTGTCTCACTGAGTTTTCCTAGAAAGGTTTTTAATGAGGTAACATTAGACAGTGTATTAACGAATAATGTACTATTTTCTTTGGCTAGGTTTTTGTCCCACTAGGGTTTTTCTAGTTGCAGTTTTTGATGAAGCACATTCATAATGGACATCCAAGGGGGAGTGTTATGAATATTAATTATGTGGATGTCTATTAGCTTCCTCTATAAGCCAACAAGAAGCTTCATCTCCAAGCTAACAAAAAGCTTCATCTACAAGTTTTGATTAATAGTAGCTTCTTCTGCAAGTAGCTTCTCCTGCAAGTAGCTTCTCTTGTAAGTGGCTTCTTCTACAAGCCTTCAAAAAATCTATAAATATATAAATAGAGGCTTTGTATAAACACTTAAAAAATAACTTGAATGAGAATTGTTCCTCTTCCTTTCTCTCTAGAATACTTCTCTTGCTTTTATTATATATCTCTTATTCTAGATATATATTTATTTTTATAACAAGTTTTTATTTCTTTTATAAATAGTTGTTTCAAAGCTACGGCTGAATTAGAAGATCACATATTTGTAAGTTCTAGCCTTAATGCGAGTAATGTTGTGTGTCTCTCCATTCCGAATGGGAAGGAGGTCGGGTAAAATTAAAATAAAAAAGATAAAATTAATCCGGCAACTATTATAGTTTTCTCGAATTTTGAATTAGATCCTTACATTAAGTTTTTCCTTTTTATTGGGTCATTCAAGTTTACTATATTAGATCTATTAATCCCTGAGGTTGAAAACAGTTAAATAAGTTGGCCATGTTAGATCTAGCTTAAGCATTTAGGTGGGAAAATAAAGCCACTTAGGAAATAAAATAGGGAGAATCTCATTAAAGGACCATAGAATTATTATTTTTTTTCAGTCAATGACCCAAACATTTTGAAATTTTACTACAGGACAAAAACCAAAAAGGAAAATAAGTTTTGTAAGTAAAAAGACAATGATGCCCCTTGCTTTATTTTTAAAAAAATGGTCGGATCGTCGTCGGAGCTCCAACGACCGGGAACTAAATGCCGTCAAGCTCCAGTCGCAGCTCTGACCATCGAAAATTAATGTGTTGTTTATAGGAGGATTTCACTTGTTCATGAAGAATTGCACACTTGTTCATGAAGAGTAGAACACTTGCAAATGCGACTTGTTCAATTGTGTTGTTCATATGTATAATCCACTTATTCATGAAGAGTTACACACTTGTAAATGAGATTTGTTGAATTTGTGCTATTCGTTTGCAAGTGTTTAGCTCCTCATGAACAAGTGAAATAGGTGTATAAACAATACAAATTAATATTTTAACAAGAAAACATAGGATCATGAATAAGACCCATTTACAAGCATTCGGTTGTTCATAAGCAAATGAATTATACATATGAACAACACAAATTAAATAAGTCGCATTTGCAATAGTTTTATACAATATATGAACAAGTGAGCAATTCTTCATGGACAAGTAAAATCCTCCTATCACATCAATTTTCAATGGCCAGAACTTCAATGGCTGGCTGGCGGTGGACACTCTAGCTTGGCGGAAGTCTATGACTGGTCGTCGGAGCTCCTGTAATGATCAAAACTTTTTTTAAAAATAAAATCAAGCAAAGGGTATTATTGTTTTTTTTACTTGCAAAATTTATTTTCATTTTGGTCCTTAGACCTGCAATGAAATTTCTACAGTTAATTAATATTTTTTTAAGAAAATAAATCCATAGCACTTCCTTAAGGAAGTGCTACAAAATGTGCACTACTTTTTCTGCTTTTTATAGTGGTATTGACTGAAATAAATTTGGTCTTATGGTCCTTTAATGAAATTTTCTCAATAAAATATCCAAGTAGACTTGCTCATATAAACTAAGACATGAACTCATGTTGAAGTGTAGCATGGAAGCTTCTCATTAGGGTTGGGTCATCCTTTGCTCCTATATTCAATTGAGGTTCAATATCGTATCGAAAGAGAAGGCACCCATTATCGTCATTGTCATGCTCCAAGAGGTTAGTCGACTCTGTCAACGGATATGTTTAACTTCTTTTTCCTCCTTTTGTCTGTACCTTTCATACATAGCGTAATAGTTTATAAGTGACTTCTTATCAGTTCTCATTCTCTTCAAATACTGGAATGATTAAATATAATTTTATATGCCAATTGTGTCTTTGATTTTCAGCCCTTCTATTTTACCAAATTCTCCTACTTGTTTTCTTGGTGACACAAGTAGATGACATGAGTATGCATATTGATAATCATTTGACCAAGGCACCCATGGTTTAAAAGGATTGATAATAGTAGATTTTTTGTGGTTTGCAGGTTTAGGACAAGGATTGGTATAATATACACATTTCTAATATAAATATGTGGGTTTTAAAATTGCAAGTTCACACTTGTAGATTATTTTAACTTGAGATTTATAGTCTAATGCATTGTTGAATTCTATTTTAAATTCCAAACCTGATTATTATATATGTATATAGCAATTGGCTACTACAAAAAACACTTATAGCGTCTATTTTTTTGGCCTATTTTACGTCCTTTTCAGGGGCGCCTATATGGGCGACGTAGTAAGTCAGACTTAAGCTTATGGTGTCCCCAAAAAAGAGGGAAGCTGTAAGTTGTAGTTACGACGTCCCTATTTCTATTTTGGGACGCTGTAACTGGTAGTTACGGAGTCCCGATTTCAATTTTGGGATGCCGTAAGTGCCACTTACGGAGTCCCTCTTTCAATTTTGGGATGTCGTAAATGCCACTTACAGAGTCCCTCTTATAATTTTGGGACACCGTAAGTGCTACTTACGAATTCCCTATTTCATTTTAGGACGCCGTAAGTGAAATACAACCACCAAATTGTGTTCATTTTCTTTAAGGACATTGAAAGATTCTTTGAAAAAAAAAAACTGATTCATATTTTTTACTGCCAAGCAATTTAAACCCTACAAATACCATTGACCAGATTATCATAAACCAAAATGTTCAGATCATCATAAACTAAAATGTTGTTATTGTAAAGAAACATTCAGCTCTAGTTAATTAAAGTGGTAACTACTACTACTATGTACAACAATCGTAAAGAAACATCCAGCTCTAGGTAATAAAAGTGGTAACTACTAACTACTATATACAAGAATAACCACAAAGTGTCAAATTTTTTTTGCTACTAAGTAGTATAAAAGTTAACTTTATTCATCTATGTGTTGAAGAAGATGTTCAGCCAAAAGGTTTCAAATCAAATCGATGTCTTCCTACAAGTAGGCTTCGTCCAGACCAAAAATTTGTAAATTGGAAAATAAGGTATAAGATAAATCAATCAAGTGAATTGATTGATTAACAATTCAAGTATAACACGAAAATATTATTATTTGAGAAAGAATGAGCGATTACCTCTCAAAAAATTGTGGTAACTCCATTGTTCATGATGTTATACATAAAAAGTATAAGATAGTATCCGTACTCAGTCCTCTCTAGTTAATGCCTTTGGAGCCATTCTATGCTCTGGTAAGCCGTTAAAACGCTTTCTTAACTTACGATACAGGTGGAACCAATGAAGAAACCTCCTGTGACCAAGGTAGACCGAGGTGCCTAGCATGGTGACTTTGGATCAGTGTATCCAAGATATATCTTGAGGCTGGCAGAATATTCAAACTATACTAGGATGTAGTTGAGATGCCTATGGCACATGGTGATTCCCTCCATTGCTGTGGTAATAGAATAAGCCGAAAGGCCATAATGAAATAAGCCGAAAGGAAGAATTTATCAGGAAGTAAGGCCTGTGTAACCAAGCGCTTGGAAAATGGACAAGTGGGTCTTGTGTATTTGAATACTACACTTGGGTATAAGATAGATGAAGTTGCTGAAAAATTTCAACCTAGAAAATAAATACCATCCAAGGAAAGCGAATGTTGTCGTGAATGCTCTGAGAAGAAAAGTGGTGCAGGTGCCATACATGATGATACAAGAACAGAAAAATGTTAGAGGATTTTCGGGATCTAAATTTGACAAACCAAATTTTCATGAATGTAAATGCACCTAATGAGGCATATCTTGCTAACCTCCCGATTAGTTAAGAAGAGAATGATCTAAGAGCTGAAATTGGAGAAGCTCATATGTAGGATGTGATGGTTAATTTTGACTATTATATGACTTTCATGCAAAGGTTCATGAGGTTGAAAACAAAAATTTTGTTTAATCATTGCGGAAACCCGTAACTCCTTACGGTTCTCATGAATTATTAACCTTAACTCATTACATTAATTAGTTAATAATTATTAATCCGTAACTCTTTACGGCACTCATGATAATTCATAACAATTTATAATATTCATGAACTTTGGGATTACTCGTTAAAACAACTATTGGGGATTAGAATAACTTGACAACACAACCATTAGAGATTAGGATTACCTTAGATCACTTGAAGACCTCAATGTTGTTGATGTCCTCTAACGTTGATCCACACAACTACCTCCCGATTGCAACGAGAACTCCTTCTCTTGAAACCTTTCACTCCTTGAATGCTTGCTAGGCGAAGACAAGGTTAATGTTTGGTTTCCTTGGGTTTTACTCTTTTCAAGAAGGTGATGGTTTCTTGGAATTAGGTTATGGATAGGATGAATAAGGTTGGAACCTTACCCTTTTATGGATGGTGCCTTTTCCTCTCTAAACCTTTGGTAAAGACCTAAATTTAGAGAGCATAAGGGTTCTTGTTTTTCTCCTAGAAAAACGTGCAAGAAGAAGGCACACCAAAAATCAGCACTTTATAAGAGTCTAACCCTAATTTAAGTACTTACAAGAAAGGCTCAATCCAAGCTTGAATTGGAAAATCCAATTCACAATTAATTAAATTCATATCTTGATTGATTGATTGGATTTAAGATGATGAATCAAATTATATCTTGATTGATTGATTGAATTTAATATGATGAATCATATTCATATCTTGTCAACCAAATCACATTAAATTCACATCTTGATTGATTGAATTTAATATGATGAATCATATTCATATCTTGTCAACCAAGTCACATTAAATTCACATCTTGATTGATTGAATTTAATATGATGAATCATATTCATATCTTGTCAACTAAGTCACATTAAATTCCCATTTTTTTCTTTAAAAAACGTTCATAAAAGGGCACATAAAAAATCAGCACTTTATAAGAGTCTAACCCTATTTTAAGTGCTCACAAGAAAAGCCCAATCCAAACTTGAATTGGAAAATCCAAATCGTAATGAATTAAATTCATATCTTGAATATTGAATAATAATTTAAGATGATGAATCACATTCATCTCTTAAACTAAAATTCAAAATCATTTTAAATCAATCATCATTTATTATTTCTTCTATCTTCATCCAATCATTATTGGATCTTTATATATATATATATATATTAGATAATTCAGAATTATCTTTTATAACCTATCCTTTTAGAATTAAAATTCAAATATTTTCATTGGGCTTGGAGTCCCACTCCAACTCAATTACACATTTACTCTTGATAAAGCCCAATAACAATTATTGGTCCAAGTTTGCTAATTTTAAACAATCGGGAATAACCTTTGTGTGTGACCCATTAGGCCCAATTAGTCACTGACATAAATAAACTTGAACCAATTAAAACTCCTTTAACGGGCCCAATTTATTTAATGACCTCATAAGAGTGCTCTGTGGCCCCAGAACTAATTGAGTTGATCAAGTGATCTACCTTTCATATTTGGACACCGTGTAGACATCATCCCTCACATCGTCATTCACATTTAGTCGAGAGCAAAGATAGAGTATAATCTCTCTTAATTGACTAAATGTAGCTAATTCACAGAACTAAGAATCTTCTTATATTAACTCTATAACGGATCATGACTCTTCATGATCACTTGTCATCTTGCAGACTCCCGAGTTAATTAGAAGCTATCCAAGATCTACCGGTCTTATGAATGACTAATCCCTTGTAGGGGACTGTGAGTCCTCTCAGCATGTCCATCTATACTCATGTATTCGAGTTACACCCAAGAGTACACTGTTTTCCCCATTTTCAGGTGGATAGAGTTGTACAATCAAAGTATAACCCTAGGACATAGTGTTCGATGACATCCTTAAGTCCAGGACGATCTGCACTACCAAACGATGAGAGACTTTATATATCCAATGATACTCTCTACAATGAATCTTTGTGAAGTCTCTCAGCGGGTCAGTTCGGTGCTATCTGTTCTCCAATAGATCCACCCATGACATCAGCTAAGGCATCACCATGCCTGTATTCCATGAGGTCCCTACCTTGTATCTCTATACAGTAGACGATGTCGTACTAGTCTTATTGAGATCATCAATGCCCTTTCTTGGTGATTCAAGACTAGGGACAAATTTTAGGTAATAGATATACAGTGTTCTCGAGTCCTCATGATCTCTTATCATTGATCCTTGAGATTAACACATATTCTATTCCTAGGGCTTTTATCTTCAAACACATATTTACTTTAAAATAAAGGTGAGACATAAATATGATAAAGATAAAATATGCTCATTTATTAAATACTACAACGTAGAAAAAGATGTTGATCTGTCCTTATGGATTGTCTCTAGGACACCTAAATACTAATAGGATGAGCAAGCTAGCTCTATTTGAGAGATGATCTCACAAGGTGGAACTCAAGATTAAGATATTTCATAGAGCAGTTTAGTACAATATAAAGGGCGAATCTATGTTCTGCTGAAGACTAAGTTAAGGTTGAAGATATTGGATGAGGTGCATAAGAGCAAATATACAATCCATCTAAGAGCAATCAAAATGTACCAGAACTTTAAATCATAATTTTGGTGGCCAAAACTGAAAAGTGATGTAACTAAGTGTGTGACTAGATGCTTGATTTGTCAAAAAGTGAAAATTGAGCATCAATGACCTACAGGACTTCTGCAAGGTCTGAAAATTCCGAAATGGAAATGGGAGAGTGTTACCATGGATCTGGTGGTGGGATATCCTAAGATCAGAAAATATGATGCGATCTGGGTGATTGTCGACCATCTTACCAAATTGGCACATTTTATTCTCATAAGTGCTTATTATTCTCTTGAGAAACTAGCAAAATTTATATAAAATGAGATAGTAAGACTCCATGGTATACCGAAAAGTATTATCTCAGATAGAGATCCGTGGTTTATTGCGTGATTTTGGAAAGCTCTGGTGCCGCTACAATACAATGGTGGAGCTGTTCCTTCGGTATGATTCGTTCGATATCCAGGAGGGAAAGTCGGCCTTGGGTTCCTCCATAGCAGTCACATCTCATGGGCAATTTTCAGAATTCTCCCCCCTCCCCCCTCTTCTTCCCTCAAACAAAACTCTCTGTTAGTGTATGTTCTTGTATTTGTTTTTTCTTAAACAAAAAATAAACAACATCAGAGGTAAAACCCAAAAATAATAATAACATCAGAAACTATGAAAGACAATATGTAAAATGAACAAAAATAAACGACAATATGGAAAAATAAATCATCTATTATAAAAGATAATATGTTGGATCGAAAATATGGGTTTGTAATATTAAACAATGTGATTCCTTTCTTAGTATGAAAAAAATAGAACAAAAATATGAACAACAATATGTAAAGTAAACAAAAATAAATGACAATATGGGAAAATAAATTAGGCAATGATCCCGTTTGCGATTCTAAAAGTGGCTTTTCCACCACTAAAAACAACTTTTGGCTTGATAGTGTTTGGATTGGCGATGTGACAATTGAGCTTTTGGGAAAAAAAAGTGGCTTTTTCTACTAAGGGTAGTCTTTGGATTGGCGATGTGACAATTAAGCCTTTTGAAAACAAAAAAAAATTCCTTTAAGTCGTAACCAAATTTTTTTGCTTTTTGCTCTTTATCGTTAAGAGAGAAGAAGTTTCAATCCTAGAGAAGACATTAATGATAAAAAAGATATTTAGTCTCACTTTCTTTTATTAAACTAATATTTTGGACCTTTTTATAAGTCCACTTATAGATAAAAATTTTGGTTCTAAAGATAAGTCCACTTATTTATAAAAGTATCCAAGGAAAAAAGTAAATAATATAAGTTAAGGGAAGTCGAGAAAAACTCCTTAATTAGAAATTTAATTGGCGTGAATAACCTAATAAATTTACATATACAAAGAATGACATTACTTTGATTGATGTCATTCTTACAAATTAAAATTTAAAGGGGACTGTTTTCCAATTATTTTCTAAAATTTATTTAATTTAGTATTTTCAAAATTTTCCCAATAAAACATTAAATATTTTTATTTTTATTAAATTCATGTCCTTTTTAGCTATATTACATCTAAACCTACTTTTGCATTAATCATTTAAATAAGTTTCATTGTATTAAATTGACTTTGTTAAAAGTCAATTCAAACATAAATTACATTACACAATCTAACTTTTATCCAATCTTACGCGTCAAATTCATATTTAAAAAAATTATTCCTGTTACGGTTAATCCAAACACCCCCTATCTCACAGCCTCGAATTTGATTTGATTTGATTTTTTTAAAAAATTAAACTGAAATGCAATACATCAAGAGAGATCAAAATACATTAAAACCAAGAGTAATATCCACCAACATTCGTCAATCTCCGCCTCTTTATGAAAAGGAGGTTAAGGAGGGTAAGCAAAGATAAAAAATTTGTCATCTAACAAATACTTACATGTAACTACCACTTATCAATTTTTAAGAAGAATTTCGTCCACTACATCTTTAAAGGGATGATTCTTATCACACCCTTAAGAGTATAATCAATTGCCTCTGCGTAACTAGAAAGCAAAAGAATTTTCCTATAGCTTTTGGACTAACAATGGTTTAATTAGCTCATGGGTAAAACCAATAAGCTTTGCAATAGTACTCAGATCACGAACACAACCCTCAAACTGCTTATACCACTATTCAGAACCGAGCCATCCACGACATGTGCAATATGAACGAAAATTTAGGTATGTAATGTTAGACACTGTGTTTCTGATATGTAAATGGTAAATAACTAACTAGGTTAGTTAGTTAGGAAGGGATTAGTTAGTTGGTTAATTGTTAGTAACTAATAGTAGTTAGTTGGGATGAGTAGGTCTAGTATTGCCTATATAAGGCATATGCCTATCCATTGTATCTCTATGCTTGTTGTTATGATGAATGAATGAGCATAACAGATTTCTCTTCTAAGTCCCTCTGTTTTTGTTCTCTCCATTTCTCTTCTGAATTCATATAAAACCATAACAGTGGTATCAGAGCGAGTCATCCTCGGCTCCCCGCCGTGATCTCTATAGTTCTTGAATCGACCCAGTCATTCTCCTCTTCTCTCACGGCTCGCCGATCGGAAATAACCAATTGACCAAGTGCAACGTGAACCGAAGTGAGTCATGAACCTAGTGGTTCGGTTCGACATTTGAGTCGCCAGAGAAAACTCCAAAAACACCTACCGATTGACGTGCCCGTGTTCGACTTTGAAGAAACGAAGAAAAATAAAGTCAAAGATTCATCTTTGATGGCCTTAAAAAAGTGTTAGACTTGTCTTGATCGAATTTCTGGGCTCGATTCAAGATTTTCTCGGTTTCGGTTCTACCAATTTCATCCCTGGTTTTGTCATATCCATTTCTCGGGTCTGTTTCTTCTATTTTCTCGGTTCTTTTTTCTCGGTTCCCGATTCTGTTTTTGGGTGGTTTCTGTTCTCGGCCATTAAAACAAAGAATAAACCATCAAGACACCACCAACAAGTTATGTGCTTCTTCATTTCCGGTTCTGTTCTTCTATTTTTTGTCTGAAACATGGTTTTCTCAACGTTCCGTCGTAGTCCGCTGTGGCCTCGGCAGCGTGGCAATGTGAAGGAGTATAATGAAGTCTTTGATGCCAATGTCACAAGATCGCACTCCGGCTCTATTTGCCGTAAGAGCACCTTGTTAAAGCATACGTGGGTGGGTTGAAAGATGAACTCCGTGACTCGCCGAATCCTTTCAACCAAGAACCATAGGTGGGGCTCGTGCTTACGCTCAAATGAAAGAATGGGATCTGCGGCAAGCCAAGAAAGCGAGATGAAGCAAGACGACTCGCGAAGGTGCAAGAATTTTCAAAGGTGGCCCGAAACGAGTATCGACGAGACAATTATCATGCTTACGTCAAACGGGAACGTTGGCCGAATTCCATGCAAAGTTTGAAGTGATTTCAGCCACATTGACCCGACCGTAGAAGAGTATCTTGTCGATATATACGTGGCGGCCTTGAAGGATGAGATTGCCGATTCTCATGCGAGATGTTTAATCCCAAAGACACTCGGTGACGCATGTCGCCTTGCAAGACCGCAAGAAGTGGTGATTAATCGACGAGAAGCCAAAGCCTTGGGTGACAGAGCAGGTCAGTACGTGTCAAGTGTTGCCTCTGTGTCTTTGCTACCTTCGCCCACAACAGGAAACAATGAAATTGGGACCCAACGTTCTAGACCCCACCAGAAAGACACGGGTGTTTTGGGAAATTCAGCAAGTAATACAATAAACCCATCAACCGTAAATTCTAATCCTACAAACAAAACGATGTTGCAAGATCATGAAGAGGTGGCCGAGCCTATCGATAATCACGAACAAAAGAAATTCGACATCCACAAGGGTGGACCCGCACTGATTCTTGCCAACCAAACGTGTGGGTAATTGCGAACGAGACGCCTCGGTTGCCGACAATCCCAGCTCCCGTTCAAAAGGCTTCTTGTGCGTTGAAAGGAATTAATGAAGCCACGATCGTCGCGAAACAAGACACGGAGGTGGTGACGGAAGCAAAGCCGAATGTTGATGGGGCGAAGAATTTCGATTCTCTTGATAAATTTCTCGTACGTACTTGGGTTAAAGTCTTCGCACCAATTAAAAGATGTATCCCGTGATATATGACGGAGATAAGTGGCGAGATATGGAGTGCTTTGAACAAGAGTTTCTTCGATTTGAGTGTACGTGGTCGGGTTTGGTTCAAGTTGAAAAGTCAAATATATTATTACGCCGGGTTCGAATTCGGTGGGCATCAGAGATATTTTGAAGATGCACGTGAGTTTTCCATGCTCAATGGCCAAATGGGCTTGGACATTGCGGTAAAGGCAAGGGCCAAAGGTTTCGCTCATGGATCAATTTCAAATGGCCTCCTTTTGTTCAAATCTTCCCTATTCCTACACTCGTCTGATTCGGTTTTGGTTCGGGGAAAGCTTATTAAAATGCTTTTTGGTTCAAATTGTACCATTTATTTCTATTTGGTTCAGAATTCAACAAGTGGGTTGTACCACCTATGTGCGTAAATGCAAATTATTCAAGACAGATTTCTACACGATTTCGAGCAAGAGTTTGTCAAAGATCAGCAAAGTTTTTTTTTTTTTTTTTTTCAGAATTAGAAGCTTATAAAGCTTGTGTTTTGGTTGTTTTTGTTCAGATTTGTGTTTTGTAGTCAATCATCCTTGAGGGCAAGGATGTTTTGGGGGAGGGGTATTGATATGTAAATGGTAAATAACTAACTAGGTTAGTTAGTTAGGAAGGGATTAGTTAGTTGGTTAGTTGTTAGTAACTAATAGTAGTTAGTTGGGATGAGTAGGTCTAGTATTGCCTATATAAGGCATATGCCTATCCATTGTATCTCTATGCTTGTTGTTATGATGAATGAATGAGCATCACAGATTTCTCTTCTAAGTCCCTTTGTTTCTGTTCTCTCCCTTTCTCTTCTGAATTCATATAAAACCATAACAGTTTCTTTCCTAGGGTATGTTTTATTCATATTGTTTTTGTTTTTTGCTAAAGATCCTTTTAATCTCAAAAGAGTGCAGACCTTTACTTAGTGGAGGATTTTAAAAAAATAAATTAAACAAATTCAAACAATAAAATCAGAAAATATAACATTGAAGGCAAAAAAAAAAAAAAAGTTCATGAACATATCTTATTTTATTTTATTAGATAATATGAAGGGTTTCCGATTTACAACTCAAAGCGTTTTCACTTCTAATGATATTGGAATTTGTGTGTGTGCGTGTTTTGTTGTTGTTGTTGATTAGACCACTAACCTTAAACCAACTGCTTATTGGTTGAACTCATTTTATTTTGTACTCACATTTTTTTTAGTCTTTGGTTATTATTATTCGAAAAGCCTTTATTTTATAATTAAAATTGTTAATAATTTCAAATCACTTAAACAAGAAATTAACATATTAATGATTAATAAGAAATGAAAATCAAAATCAAAAGAAGACGAAATTTAGGTAAAATTTGGATGAAACTTTTAAAAAAAGTGTGTTTTTTTTTTTAAAAGTGCTTTTCTTTAAGCTCCAAATTGGAGCTTTTAAAAAAAGCAGATATTTTGGCTTTTTTTTAAGTGACTTTTTGTTTTTTTTTTAAAATATCATCTAAACACATAAACTAATAAAACAAGATTTTTTTTTGCATTAAAAAAATGATTTTTTTATTATTAAAAAGCCCATCCAAATGCCCTAACAGTTTGATTAAAACAACCATTTTTTGTACATAAATTAGTCAATAGTCGATATTACACAAAATTCTTTTGGCATGATATGTTCTCTCATCTGTTTTGGAATAAATTATCCTTTTCTAACAAAATTACATAAAAAGGCTAAAGACATTTTTAGCTTTTTTTAAGTTTGACATAACGTATATTTTTGATTCCTTAACTTTATTAAGATGCTTTTAGTCCTAAAATTTTAACATCATTAATGTTGCCAACGGAAAACCCTGACACAACGAAATCAAGTGATGACTAATAACATTTAATTACATAAATTTTATATATTCTTCAATTTACCCATATTTTAAATTTAAACTTAATATCATTTAATTACACAGCTTTATTACTTAAGTTTACACCATTATCACTTAAGTTTGCATTATACTTTATAAAGTTAAATGACCAAAAGTATATCTAATGTAAACTTAAAAGACTAAAAGTATTTTTTTAGCCCATAAGAAAATTCTAACATGAACATTTTTTTCAATGAAAAAATCTCCGCAAAACTGAACTAGAAATATCCATTTTTTTAATGAAATATTAATATCTATCCATCTTTTTTTAAAAAAATAAAATAAAATGAAATACTGATATCCATCTTTATTATACAAAGAAGAATTTCAATTTTGGTCCAATAATATTTTACTCCGCATAATCTAAAGTCGTTGTGTGACCCTGAAGCAGCTAAAAATAATAAAAATCAAAATGATGGCAAAGAAAGTGGCAAGTCCGGTCAGGCTGAGGGGTCCTCGGCGTCCATTACTGTTGAAAGTTGTACAGCTGTTGTCGCCGACTTAGATTCTTGAGGCGACTTGCGGATTCTTCGTCTACGTGACGAAGCGATCACAGGTTTGATTCTTTCATATTCTTTCTCTTGAAATTGTAGCTTCTTACTCGTTTCATTTTCTTTTCCTTAAATTTATTAAAAGATTTTTGTGATATATCTTTGGCCTAGAAAACGAGAGAGAGCGAGCTGATTGAAACTGAATCCTCATCATTTTCAATTTTCTTTCGGAATACTGGTGATTGGAATTTGAACGAAGGTGCAGTGTCTTGATAGATCTCGTCATTCATCTGCGATCTGAGTTGCTGAGTTGTGAATACAGTTGTTAAATTGGGTTGTGAAATCGGGCATAGTGCGGAATTTAGTTCTCCAACTTCTTTCTTATACAAACCCTTCCATCTTCATCATCGTCGTTTATTCTTTTCTCACCTATTTCTTGACAACAGTGAGGGGGAATTAGCCCCTTTTAACAGAAGGTGGCTCAGCCCCTGCATCATGTGGTTTCTTGTGTCAGGTTCTCTGTCTGTCCCTTCCTCATTTGCAAGGTTAGTAGTGTAAGAGGTATGCCGAAGAGTGGGAGTCTTTCCCGAAATTCTACTGGCAGTAGTAATAATTCTATCAATAAGGTATCGTCATTAAGGGTTCTGACACCTCAACAATCTCTTAGACGCTTGGGATTGTGTTCCCAGATTGCAACTGGGGTCCAGCACTCATCTCCCACTGTGTTCCCTGAAAAGCGTGGTAAAGTGAAGGCTTCCAAGAGGAGCAGTGAAGTCAGTGCTCCCACGACTAGAGCTGATGATCAGGGAACAACAAACAATTTTGAGCATAGGATTGACATAGGAGGAGGCGGAGATGAGAAGTCGGATTTGTTGGGAAGTGTGGCATTCTCTGGAAAGCTAGTTTTGGATAAGAGAAAGCCTTCTTTGGATAACAACAGCAATGCTCAACAGACATCTTCTGATATTGCTAGTCAAGAAGCTGTAGATGCCAAACTAACAAGCAAAGTTTTAGTCTGGGGATCTAATGTGCTGCAGCTTGATGATATCATTTCGGTAATATATTGCTTCCATTTCAATGGATGATTAAAGTCTTCTGTACTATTATCTTTTTTGGTCATATGGAAATCAATGATTATAAGACTAATTAATTTTAGTCCATGTTCTAAACAGGTTTCTTATAATATTGGTCTCAGGCACTTTACTGTTCACTCATACCCATTGAAAAAGTCTTTGTGTTTCATTAAATGCCGAAGAATTCGGAAAGATTTCCGCTTTGTGGCATCTACTGTAGAAGAGGCAGTTCAATGGGTCGGTGGATTTGCAGATCAACGGTGTTTTGTGAATTGTCTACCTCATCCTTTGGCATCCTCTAAGAAGCAAGCATCCTCAGAATTACTACCTACTGATACCCCTCCTGAATTGCTTTTTAGATGTAAAACTCCACCCAGAATGCTTGTGATATTAAACCCACGCTCAGGTCGAGGTCGTTCAAGTAAAGTTTTCCATGACATTGTGGAACCAATATTTAAGGTATGTTCCTCTTTCATATTGTACCATATTATTGAAGCTAAATATGTTTTTTGTTGCACTCATTTCATCATGATACACATGTTTGATGACACATTGAAAGAAAGAAAGGTGGATGGATGGATAGGATTGTTTTACATTTTTGTGAAGCTTCCTGGAAAAATAATAATTACCTAACATCGACTATTATGATTAGTTTTCTGTCAATAGGTTACTCGATTGTATTGCTATTGTTGAACCTTTATGCCTGAATTTCTCTTTTGCTGGAAGAATTTGTGACAAGATAGAGTAGAATTACAAAAGAGGATGATAAGTAATTCTCTTATTTTAACTTTAAAAGTTAGGTTTTCTTTTAAGTTATTTTATTTAGGGTTAAGTTATTATAACTATTTTAATCATTGTATTTGGGCTTCTATAAAATAGTCCGAGTTATTTTCATTGTAGACCTCATTGATTGGATTAATATTATTTTGAGTCATATATGCCATCACACACTGCCATCCTCTCATTCTTCAACTATCTCCTTTTCCCTTTTCCCTCTTCCCTCTTCTAACATCAGCCACACCGTTGGAAAAAGCTGATCCAAGGAATTATAGATAAATCTGATAAGACCCCAGCACATGTTGCCATCAAAACTCACAGAAGGAGACATAAAAGAGCAGAAAAAAGGCAAAAAATGTGAAACTACTGGTCTAGAAGAAAATACAAGGGTTAAGGACCGGATGAGATAGAAAATTAGGGTTTAAAACTAGGTAGTCATGATGAAGAAGGTACGGGAAGCAGTCAGAAAGTTGGGAGTGGGTGCATATAAAGAGAGAAAAAAGACAAAAGGAGAGAAGAAGTTAGTTAGGCTTTGGGTGGAGAGAGCCAATCGTCTTGAAAGATTGGCGTACATGTTGTATAGAGATTCTGTAGTGTCTGTGTGGTTTGTAACTTTTGTTATGTATTATCTGCTGTGTTAGTAACCTGAAACCGTATTTATTATCCTTTCTCTATTAGTGTTATTTGCTTCTATAGCAGGATTCTCTAAGTAGGTTGTGTGTAATTGTTCTGTATATCAGTGTGTACTGCATCTGGAAGTAATGTATTAGAGCTTTGATTTTTATTTCCTAGTGTAAATCTGTATTTTGTGTATCCAAGGGTGACCTGTTGGCTACATTTATACAGAGGGGAAAAAAAAATTATAATGCCTGCCAAAGCTTTCAAGCAACTCCAGTGCCACTTTTGTAATGATTAAAGATAACATACACAGAGTTTCAATGTTATGTATATCTCCATATTTATACATGAGGCATGCACTGTGACAGCTTGCAGGTTTTCGATTGGAGGTTGTCAAAACTACATCTGCTGGTCATGCTAAAAAGCTTGCATCAAGTGTTGACATCAGCGCTTGTCCTGATGGTAAAATGACTAAAATTACTTTTCAAAACTTTAGTTTTCTTGATTTGCTTTTTACATCGAGTATTCTCTCATATATTGTCTATCTTTCAAACTGGTTTCCATTTCAGGAATTATTTGTGTAGGTGGAGATGGGATAATCAATGAGGTTGGTAACATGCTATTTTAATGAACCTCTGGTCTTTGGTTTCCGTTCTTTATTAAATGGAATTATATGCAAACACATATTTATTGTTTTAAATTTTAAATGACTCACTGTTCTGGTCGTTTGTGTTGTTTCTGATGTAATTTAGAGAGGCATAAACATTCTGTTTATTGATATATGATTGAATACACAGCCCATGTATATATAGGCTTTAGGAGAGAATCATACAGATTGAAAGTAGAGCACTAAGTGGAACATTACGGGTGTAAAGTAAAGTGGTGAGTGAGTGGAGTAGTAGGTGAGATGATACAGATTGGAAAGTGAATCAGAATAAAACATGACAGAACATAGTGTGATAGAAACAATATTCTAACAGTTTCCTCTAGAAAAAGATCTTGTCTTTGTGTATATTATTTTTTCTCCCAACGGCGTTTTTGTTGTCTTTGACTGCGTCATGCCATAAGTAACTAAGATGTATTAAATAGTTTTGGTATTCATTTTGTGCGTTGTGGTAACTCACATACATGTAGTGGATATATGGACTATGGAGTAATTACGTTTTCACAAGATGACTTTAGCGGAATTATTTAACCGAAGTGTTTAAATAATATAAATTACTGATAATACTCCAACATTGTCATTGGATTTTGATTTTATAGCTTTAATAATTTTGTTCTCCCATTGACAATAAATATTTAGGGAACTCATTAGCAAAGTAGACATCCATGGTCCAGCAAATGATCTTAAAATAATTAACTTAAACTGCTAGGGAATTTATGGTTGGATTGTACATTAAGATGTATGATAGAAAGGATGTCAATTGAGACAGTGTTGTAGTGGCTTATTGCTGTTATCAGCTATGATATATTCAAAGGAACAAAGGCAAAGTCATTTTATAATCATAATACTTGCTAAAGATTATAAATTAAGTGACTATATTGTCTTTGGTGATAGAAGTTTGGGATGCCCTGTACAGGGGCTTAACATTTTTTCCTTTGGTGATGTGCATCTGGGGGTATGTTAATAGTGTGTAAAACTAAGAATTGATGGTAGAATTGGAAGAAAAAGGAGGAGAGCAGAAATAGAGAGTGGAGCTAAAATAGAATAAAGAAATGATATTTTATACAATTATCAAGTTCCAAGAATAGTATATAGCCGGGGGTTTATATTTATTCATTTATTTTTTTATTTCCTGAAGCCAAGTTTTTATGATGAAAACTATTAGAAAGAACGCATATATTAACTCACATACTTTAAAGAAAATAGTTAGAGACTAACCGACCTTTTATCCTTCAGATGACCTTTTCTAATTATTATACCCACATCACCATCCACTTTAGCACTCCCAATACTTTTAGTCCATTCTTTGTAAGCAGTACTACTTATTTTGATTGTTGGGGGGGGGCTCATGTTATTGCCAGCATGAAGCATTTCAATAATTTTTTTAGGGATGTTCTATATTGTCAGATGCCTAATTTAGTTGGTGAGTTTATAGGCAAAATGGCGTCTTCCCAAATGGATAAACTTTTTTATCTCCTATTTACGTTCTCATAAGCTGATTGTGCTAGGAATAGGATGCATATATGTTGGTGTTGTTAACCCTTTGGCTTGAAATCCTTGATTGAAATCCCAACATTAACCAAATATCTCAATTAAAGGCCCTCATTCTAAAATATTATATTATATCATCATGAATAGGTGTGGTATCAACAACATTTTCATTGTTTATTTTTTGATTTCATAGCTACATTGTTATGGTCGTTTCCTACATTTCAACTTACATGGGCTCTATTTTATTAGATGTCCTGGCATAATATCAAGCTACTTTACCTGCTATGAATAAAAGTAGTGTTGTTTTTGCAGCCGCCCTTTGATCGAACTTTTCTTTTCACTACGCATTATGTTAGGGCTTTAATAATCACTTTACCTTGTCTTGGTAGTGCTGTTTTACTTGTAGGATTTTGTCTTTTTTTTTTTTTTTGGGGGGGGGGGGTGACTAGTTTTCATTTTAGCTAATTTCATCAATTGAATCTTAGATTTGAGTTTTTTTTTTTTTGCCCTTTTAATTGGATTTTACTTCTATAAGTTGGAAGCTTAAGGGAGAGTTTTGAGAAATCCTATTCAAGAGTCTTTGGGTTAATGTTTGTAAAGGAGATTTACAATTAAGCCATATCATTGTCTTTAGGTGAATTATTGTTTATGAGAGTTTTCCATGCTGGAAGCCTTCCCATCCGCTATATTTAATCTTTTATCTTCAATTTTTGCTTTTTAACTCATTCCACATCATTCTTGCCCTTTATTTCAATATTTCAGTCATTTTATGAATATGATTTTTACACATGACCTCTATAAACATTTTTTTGTGTACAGGTTTTAAACGGTCTTCTTAGTAGAGAAAATCAAAAGGAAGGAATATCTATACCAATTGGAATTGTCCCCGCTGGTTCTGATAATTCACTTGTATGGACTGTTCTTGGTGTTCGAGATCCAGTTTCTGCAGCAATGGCAATTGTGAAGGTAATACACGTATAGACATATAGGCACTACTTGTCTGTTTGCAGAATTGGTGGGTTTGTAATTTGAATAAATACTATGGTTATTGTACAATGCTTGTTCATTTTAACTCAAGATTCTCAACATGAATTTCAGATTCATGTTCTGGACCTGTTTAATATTTCTCTGTTTATTGTTATCTTTATTATTCTTGTGGCAGTGATACAACTCTTTCATTATCAAAACCTTATATTGGTTGTAATCCTGAAGATTATTGAATGTTCTGCTGCATTTCGTCATATTGGATTAATTTACTTTGGTCTTGGTATATAGACTATCCTTGGTGCTGTAGGAAATCAGATATAAGAAGTAAAGAGGAGCCAACTTTGAATCAACTGCCTTTAAAATTGTCATCATTCTTTTCATGTTTTGTTTTGGGATTGTAGAGGGGCAAGGCATAATTTTTGAACAACCCTTTAATTGTGTGTTGCTTTGGCACATAGTATTCCACGTAATCAATGCTATAGCTAAAGACGAATGCACTGCCAATTTCTGATATAAGCTAAAACAATAAATGGTTAATGACTGACTATCCTCACATTCATTTGCTTTGCTTGGTTCAGGGGGGGCTAACTGCTACTGATGTTTTTGCTGTTGAATGGATTCAGACCGGAATTATTCACTATGGATTGACAGTTTCATATTATGGTTTTGTTAGTGATGGTAAGCCAATGCAAAACATGCACATGCACGCACGCATGACTATATATTTATTTTGAATGGCAATATCTTATTTTGTTGATGGATGATATGTAAAGATAATAAATAGTTAAAAGTTAATTAGAGTCAGTTAGTAGAGTAGTCGTTAGAATTAGTTAGAAGGTTAGTTAGTTAGTTTAGGCTTAGCTTGGGTATCAAGTCAGTCTAGCCTATAAATAAGGGTCTAATTCCTATTGTAATGCAGATTATGACTGATAATGAAATAGCCCTGAAATGTTTCTCTCTTATTATCTCTCATTCTCTCTTGGATCCTCTGTTTCTAGTTTCTCTTGATCTTTCTATCTCTTTCTCTCTGTACAGAATATTAATTCTGTAACAGTGGTATTAGAGCGGTCCATCCTTGGCCCTCCCACTGCGATTTCAAAAGAAAAAAAGGAGAAGAAAAAGCAATTCTACCAATCATGGTGGAAAGATCTCAGGTTTTAAAGCAACACGGATATCCTATAGCGACTTCAGATGACGATGATGAAGGTTGAACATATGGCGTCCATTTTGCAAGAACTTCAGTCCGTGAAAATAGATGTGGCAGAGTTACGGAAAGTATGGTAGGAGGAAAAGCTTGATCAAGAAGATGGTGAGGTTCCTGTGCCAGCAATTCTAGAGCAACCTACAATTATTCAAGAAGCCTCCAGAGTCCAAGAAAGTGAGGCCACCACCTAAGAAGAGTGCCATGGGTCGCATCCTTGCAACACGCACCAAGGGTCGACTATGCCAAGTCCAATCGAAGACGTTGCAGTAACAGTGTCGAGTGCGACAGAGGAGACCAAAAACGTGAAGTTGCTGTCGATGGGTGCTGGACTAGAGCTGTCGACTATGAAGAAACAAAACAAAGCAGCTGTTTTGGAGGAGGTGATGACGAAGACTTGAAGATGTTTGGCTAACGATGAAGCTTCTATCAAACGAGAAACGAGGGAGGTGACGGAGACGGTGCCTGGAGTTGTTTGCTTTGTTTCGGTGCGTTCTTTTTCGTCTTCGCAGTTGCTTGTTTCCTCTCTATCAATGGTCGTTGTTTCAGATTGCGATACTCCCAGACATTTTCAAGAGGTGTCGTAGAAGACTACTTTGTGCTCGGCACTGTCTTTTTCTACTCTTCCTTCCTTAGCGTCGATGACTTCTTTCACAAAGCCGATGGTTGCTGTCTTTCTTTTGCAGTTAAATTTGATTTTGTTGCCAGCATCTTTGTTTCAGTTCATGGATTGTAATATTTTGGAGGATTATACGCTTGTTTCAAGGAGTGTTGAGCTGGTTATGGGGTGTACGTGTATGCAAAAGGTGCAGTTTGCAAAGTGAAATTTTCTTTCACAGCTGGTCTGCATTTTTCTAAACGAGCAGGAAAAGTGTCTTGATTTGTCACCCGCACAGCTGATTACCTCCTTTAGTGGTTGTCAGAGATATTTTGAAGATGCTTGTGGGTTTTTCATGCTCAATGGCCAAATGGGCTTTTACTGTAGGAGCAAAGGCAAGGGCCCAAAGTGGTTTCACCCATGGATCAATTTCAAATGGCCTCCTTTTGTTCAAATCTGCCCTATTCCTACACTTTGTCTGATGCAGTTTTGGTTCAGGGGAGAGCTTATTAAAATGCTTTTTGGTTCAGCCTTGCACCCATTATTTCCATTTGGCTTAGAATCCAACAAGTGAGTTGTACCTGTGTGCAGCAGTATTCAAGACAGATTTCTGCACGATTTCAAGCAACAGTTTTTTTCAAAGATCACCGAAGTTTTTCAGAATTAGAAGCTGATGAAGCTTTTGTTTTGGTTATTTCAGCTTTGTATTGTTGAGGGTCAGTTTTGTGTCAATCATCCTTGAGGGCAAGGATGTTTTGGGGTGGGGGGGGGGTATTGATATGTAAAGATAATAAATAGTCAAAAGTTAGTTAGTAGAGCAGTCGTTAGAATTAATTAGAAGGGAGGGTTAGTTAGTTTAGGCTTAGCTTGGGTATTAAGTGAGTCTAGCCTATAAATAATGGTTTAATTCCTATTGTAATGCTGATTATGACTGATAATGAAATAGCCCAGAAATGTTTCTCTCTTGGATCCTCTGTTTCTAGTTTCTCTTGATCTCTCTATCTCTTTCTCTCTGTACAGAATATTAATTCTGTAACAATGGAACTATCTTAACTATAAAAAAGTAGAGCAGTAAGCGTCTTTTTGGTCGAAACATAAGCAAAATGGTAGGCTCAAAACACTAAAATACAAAAATAAAATAAAAATGAGAGGCGGTTATGGGAAGATAGTTACATAATATTTCGTAAATTAATAATAGGGGAGTAGATACAAGATATTTAGTAAATATTTTGATTATTCCCTTAGAGATCTTTAAAAGGACGAATATAATACTATAATTATAAATATAAATATGTGCAAATGTGTAAATTTAGGGTATCTACTCTATAGAAAATATTGGGATTCCAATAAATTAATTACAACTTTTTATATAGGGTAGTTTTGAGTATTTTATGTATATGTTGAGAAATGAAAGTCAAAATTGCTATAGCATCACCCGCTCATCACGTGGGTCTGGGCTAGTGTTCATATAACAACTGAGATGCTTCATAAATTTTGTGCTCATTTGAGTTCAGTTTCCTCATTAGCTTATAGGTCAATCTTTAGCTTTATCTGGATGCTTTAATTATTTAAACATAGGGCGATTCAACGAGAAGTCTTTGTTACTGTATTTTTCATTCAATATGATGGGGGACTTATTGCATGTTTTATATGCTTTGGTAAATTTGTGGGAATCATTGATATGCAAAGAGATTTGATGACTTCGTTGCTTGTATAAGCCTTGGTGTTTTCTTTGGTAAGGATTTCAACCAGAGGCTTAACACATTAATATGTTGACCACTATGTTGGTTGGAAGTTGTAATTTTTATTTTATTATTGCACATGCTAACGGTAAAAAGAATAAGGGCATGATATTGAAGAATTCTCAAAGTTCCAGTATATTATTCACTTTATTAGGGTTTACATAGATTGAGAGATTCATAGCAATGAATTTGCTTGCAAATTAGATCCTAATAATATATAATCAGATCCTAGAGAGATGAGCGGGAAAATACAAAAGTCAAAGAATCAGAAAAGAGAAATAATTGATGGTAGGATCAAATTAAATTAAATCAGAAATGGGTCCGGGTTTGGGCCTAGATAAGCTATTGAAATCCCACGAGTATGGCTGTGACTATTGCTGAGATTGTAGTAAAATATTATCATAAACGTAAATAGGATAGAAATCAGATTTGATTGATTGTAAATATCCCTGACCTATTGGCCCTCGTTTAATCAGCTAGCTACTACCTTACTGTATATATGTTCATCAGTTGCACTGAATAAGATCATCTGAAGAACCATTTTCTTCCTTGCTGTTGTTTCTTTCTTCATAAGCCCATTGCTTATAACACTCCCTCTCAAGGTTCCTTAGAAACTCCTAGGGTGTGTTTGGTTTGAGGGGAGGGCAGAGAAAATTTTGACCAAACTTTAATGCGGTGGAGCCCACAATTCTTTTCCTCTTCATTAAACTTTTCTCCTCCCCTCCCCCCCCCCTCAAACCGAACACATCCTTAAGGTCTATTTCCTTTCTATATCGACTGGAATTCCATCTTGCTTTTGAGTTAGCTTTCTACTAGGTTCCATAAGGGTTGTTGAAGGTTTAGCACCCAGCATTCCTATCTCCTTCAGAAGATCTTAAGGTCTATTTCCTTTGAGGGAATATAATACCCTTTCTGGACATAGCCACTTCAATTCCAAGAAAGTATCCAAGCTCTCCCAAGTTCTTACATCAAATTTAGTCGCTAGAGCTCTTTTTAACCTCTATAACTCATCAAAGTCATTATCAATCAGTATTATATCATCAACATATATTATCAGGATTGTCATCTTACCATTTTCTGTCTTACAAATGAGACCTTGATTAGTTAGATGCATATCATTGGGTTGCCCCACATAAAGGTGAATAGCCCCTAGTTGATCTTACATCTACCTTAATCTTCCATGATCTGCATCTGTAGACAACTACTTCTCTAGAATCTCCCTTAGCAAAGAAGATTTCTCTCCCAGGAGTCATTTTTAAATGCCTTAGAATATTATAGATGGCTTCCATTTGCTGCTCCTGTGTTTGTGATGAGAATTGGCTTATCACACCTACAACATAGCTTATTGGTCTAGTATGGGACAAGTATATGAGTTTCCCTACCATATTCTGTCTCTCTTAGCATCCACTGGTACTTCATCCTTGTATTATAGGTTAGTAGAGGGATCCATAGATATTGAGGAAGGTTTAGCACCTAGCATCCCTGTCTCCTTGAGTAAATCAAGGGTATATTGTGAGACTGAGATCCTTTTTTTTTTTTGATCTAGCAATTTCCATGCCCAAGAAGTACCTTAGACTACTGAGATCCTTAACTTAAAATGCAGCTGCCAGTGCCTTCTTGAGCTTGCTTATTTCTTTCAGGTCATTGCCTGTCACTACTTTGTCATCCACGTATACAATTAGGATTCAGACTTTAGTTCCCAAGTTTTTTACAAATAGTGTATGGTTAGCTTGGCACTATGTGTAACTTGAGCCTTTTACAACTTCAATAAATCGCTCAAATCAGACTTTGGGTGATTGTTTCCACCTACAAAAAGATGTGTACAGTTTGCATGCCATGCCTGGGTTACTGATGCTCCTTCAGGGATGCTCATATACACTTCTTTAAGAGCTCTATTTAGGAAAGTATTCTTTACATCCAATTATTGGAGAAATACTTACATACTTTTGGAGTAGCATGTCATCTGAACTCTTGCCAATGAAAACATAACAACTTAGAGTATTTTAATTCTAATTGGTTGATGAGTCATCTGACAAAATTCAAATTTATTTGTTTTTAAGAAAAACATCTTAATTTGAAGAAAAAAAATACTAAAACAAAATGATCGACCAATATATATTTTTAAAACAATAAGATAAAATTTGAATTTTTTAAATGAGTCATTAGCCAACCGGGATTAAAATGGTCTGAGTAGTTATATTTTTATTGGATAGAGTTTAGATAACATCTTTCTCCTGGAATATGTAAGTATTTCTCCAATTATTGATGTGGCGGCCAATGAAGTTTGGTAGGTAGAGAAAGCAGGATACGTATTCAACTTAGCAACTGGAGCAAAAATTTTCTGGTATTCAATTCCTTGTATCTGAGAATATCCCTTGGCCTCCATCCAGAGTTTGAATTTGTTCATTGCTCCATCTGCATTGTATTTGATGGTAAACACTCGTTTGCATTCAACAACGTTCTTTTCGTTTGGTAGTCTCATTATTTTCCATGTTTGATTCTTGGCCAAAGCTGTTAATTATCAATTAATTGGGTGAGTTGAGACTGGTATAAACTTTTGGTGTTTTTGGCCATTTGACGGACATTACAATGAAGGAAAGTTCATATTTATTCAATGAAATTTGGGAACAACTTTAACGTACAATTGAGTTTAGGGTTGGCCTAAATTATAGAACCACAAGATTAACTCTTTATTAGTTCCACTTGCTGAAAGTTCCTCTATTGACTTCTTTGAACAACTTCCTTCATATCCCTCCTTGCTACTTACACAGTATCCCTGGCACTGCTAAACTCCGAGTCCAAATCCTGGACAAGTAACCTGTTGTCAATTTATATATTGACAATAGGTTACATTTAAGTTTAGGGGCATATAACAAATCCTTTACAACAATTCATTAATTAGATATACGCTACAAGTCAACTATCCAAGCGTTTTGATTCCCAACTCAACTTCACCCTTTAGACCAAACGCATAGGGTTATTTGATCAAGTTGCCATGCTGAGATTTTTCTCAGGTTTAGATGAATGCTGGCGCTGTTTTTGTTGAATCCCGAGATTATAGGGATTGATATCAGTTGAGATCCGATTAGATAGGATTAATTTTAAATAGATTTTATTAGATATTAACTCATATGAATCAGATTAGATAGGATCTCCTAAATCAGAGATATTCTCGGATCTTCCTAGATACTCTTATTTGTATATATGTAACCTTATAGAATGGAATAATATATGAGAATTTTCCCCAAAACATCCGATTATCTTCATGGTATTAGAGCTTTGAAAAGAATAATTGGAGGTTTTTCAGTTCATGGTGGTCCATCAGTATTACTATAGAATCATAATAGAAGCTCTCCTCGTCCACTCTTTGTTTGTGCTTTCAGTTCCTGATTCTCAGTGAGTTTCCTTGTTCGAATCTTCCTAGATACTCTTATTTGTATATATGTAACCTTATAGAATGGAATGATATATGAGAATTTTCCCTCAAACATCCGATTATCTTCATGGTATCAGAGCTTTGAAGAGAATAATTGGAGGTTTCTTAGTTCAGGGTGGTCCGATTGGTATTACTATAGAAACATAATAGAAGCTCTCCCCGTCCACTCTTTGTTTGCGCTTTCAGTTCATGATTCTCAGCGAGTTTCCTCGGTCCTTGGTGACTGTGATCGACTCTCGGCATCCTCTGTACTCTAGGCACTTCAAGAATCCTCAACAATATTACTTAGGTCCGAATCTCCGTAGTTGATTGTCTCTCGACACTTCTGGAATCCTCGGTGTCATCACTAAGGTCCGAATCTCTCCATTGTTGATCGGGTGAATCTATCGACCTTCAAAGTAAGTCACCCGTTCAAGTTGTCGACTTTCTTGTTCAGTTCGGATTTTTGACAAAACTTTGTCGGGTCAGTTTGTTTTTTTTTTCCTGAGCCTCTGATTACAAAACATTGTCAGGTTTGTTCAATTTTTCCTGAGCCTCTGATTCTCTAAAAGTCTCTTCGTCACCAGTTCTTGTTTGCACAAGTTGAAATCTGATTACTCAGTTAGTATGACTTCTATTACTTAATCTGATCATGAAGTCTTTTCTTCGGTGCCAAGCTTGGTCCTACTGATGCCTTGACATTTCTGAGAAACTTACCAGTGACAGGTATAGGGAGTGGGCTTAATCCATGTCTCTTGCTGTTGATGGTAGGGACAAACTCAGATATATCTTTGGTGAAATTAAAATGCCTCCTTCATCAGACACTAAAGCAATGCGAGTATGGAAATCTGAGAATGCTTTGGCCTCCTCATGGCTAGTCAATGCTATGCCACCATCAATCAGGAAAAGTTTCATGTTCCTTCCTTCAGCCCGCAACATTTCTGAAGCAATTCAAGAGGTATATAGTGATACAGGGAACATGTCCTGCATATTTGACATTAAGGAAAAACTGTGGCAACTGAAACAAGATCACAACTCCATCAATGAGCAGATGCCGTTGGGCAGGTGATCAAAAGGACATGAAGTCAACGTCTGGGTACTGCACATATGTATGGGGTAACTTGGTCACATGGAGGAGTAAGACACAAAGTGTGGTTGCAAGGAGCAGTGTTGAGGGTGAATATCAAGCCGTGGCATTAGGAAGGCTTAAACAAGTTCTTGAAGAGTTAAAGCAGGTCATGAACCTACCCCTCAAACTCTATTTTGACAGCACGGTTGCAATTAACATTGTGTATAATCCAATCCAACATGACAGGACCAAACATGTGGAGATTGATAGGAACTTCATAAGAGAAAAAATAGATGAAGGTGTTGTTCACTTGAAGTACATTCCATCCAGAGAGTAGACGGCATATATCCTCACGAAAGGACTTCCTAGAGAAAAATTTGACTACTTTGTTGGCAAGTTGGACATGTTCAATATCTATGGTCCAACTTGAGGGGGAGTGTTGAATCATGATATTATAGGGATTAATATCAGTTGAGATCCAATTAGATAGGATTGATTTTAAATAGATTTTTTATTTGATATTATCTTATGTAAATCATAGTAGATAGGATCTTGTTGTGAAGGTTGTAGAGAATTAGGGAGATTGGGAGAGAAACACATATGAAACAAGTGTTGTTGCACTGTTCATTCCATTCATACACATTAACATCAACATACATGAGTGATTAAGCTAGGCTCTTCCCTTTATATAGGCTAGCCTTAGACTCAATCATAGTAAGGCCCATAACAGCCCATACAATTACAATATGACAGCAATGTAATACACAATTAGATCCTAATGCACTACTCCTAATGGCCTTATAGGATTAGTAATATGCCACTATTACCCTTAACTACTTACTATTAGCCCTAATCAGTCCTAAGGCCTCATAGGATTAATATTGTGCCCTAATATCTAACCCTAACACATATTATTTATGACTTGCGTATCAATATTCCCTCCCCAAAACATCCTTGCCCTCAAGGATGATTGACAACTAAAACACAAAACTAAACCTCGAACAAAAAACAGAACTGATGCAGAAACATAGTCTGAAACTTCAAACTTCTACTGGTTCTGGAAAACTTCTGAGTATATCAAAATCTGTGACTTGAAACCTTGAATCCAGAAGATATTTCTCCCCTATTTGGCGTTCAATACTGCTGCAACCTTCTACTCTTCTCCTTTCCACTTAGTGAACAAATTCTTCCATAAAGCATTATAATTAACTTGCCTCGGAACCAATTTTGCAACTGCCCATTGCTGATAATACCCATAGGAATTGTGAGACCTAATTGTAAAGGTAGTGGCCTCATGTATGCACCTTCAAAACCCACTTGTCCCTCTGAAATTAGAAACTCCAGGGACTTTGCAAAATATCTCTGATAGTGGAAGGAAATGGAAACCAGCTGAGCAGCAATATTTGGCTTTTCAAATTGGCCCTTAGTTACCCACGTGGAAGCCAAGTCAGTTTCTGAAACTATCCTAGATTGCCACTCAACTCTTGCTTTCTCCCTCCTCGCCGAAACACAGCTATTTCTATCAGCATGCAATGATAGTGTCGACACACCCAGAGAACTGCCAAGAGTGTCGAAATGCAATGATTCATCAATTACATTCCCTGATTTCAGACACTCCCAAGTCTTTGGGTTGCAAAAATCAGAAACAAGATCAGATGTTGGAAAGTTACTTCTACCAAAATTCATCTTCGTCTCTTTATTCTTTTCGGTTACATCTTCCATTGTGTCCACTGCACTCGACTCGTTCAGGTTAGACCCAAGGATATTCAGACTCGGTGTGCCTTGAAGGTTGGCGGTTTTGAAACTCAAAGACTCAATAACACCAGATGTAATGCTCGGTCTCTTCTCTGTTTCTGGGTTGTGAGAAGTAGAGATAATTGCACATGTCATAGCCCCAACTTTATTTGAAGTTGTCTTCTCTGCACTTACCCTCGTTGCTGGTCCACAACTTTTCTCTGTCCTCTGCAACAAAATCTCTAATTGAGCGGAGATGGTTTGTAAAAGGTCCCCATTTTGTTGAAGAGTATCTTCGATCCTCTTAAAATGAGCTTCTATGCGATCAGCCATGGATGCAGTTTGAGCTCTTATGTGAACCATACAAGGTTCAAAAATCTGACGTTAATGACTGCCCAATGAGGTACCCAGATACCAGCAGATCAACCAGACCCAGAAACCAGAACGTGCAGACGACAAAGCAATTAAACCAGAACTCAGAGATGAGCAGAAAACCAGAAATCAGCATTATTCAGACCCCAAACCAGAATCAGAAATGCAGAACCAGGAGTATCCAATGATGCAACAGTGATACTAGAACTGTAATACAATGGAAACCAGAGACAGAGAACCAAAGAGCCAAACTTCACATGAACAGGACCCAAAACCAGAAAAACAGAGACTGACGGAGAAGGGAAATCAAAACCAGACAACAGATGCAGACGATGACAGGAGCAGTCTTGGAGATCACCGAAACAGTCGACCAAGAATTTAAACGAGGACCCAGAATTAATTTCACGTGAAGCCAGAGGCATGCGAGAAAGAATCAGCCGACAGTGCCAACTCAGAACCAATCGACTAGAATTAATGATTTCGGATGAAGAGGAATTAATACCCGATGCTGAGGAAAAATAACCCAGAGCTTGATGAAACAGAGCAGCGGCAGTCAATAACCAGAAATGACGTGACGCTACCGATGATGACCCAGAGTCCCAAGTCAAACGATATTCAGAATCAACGAACTCAATGAAAACTAGTCACAAGTCTTGGGAATTGACTTGTCTGGATTGTCGACACTATATATTTCCGCACCAGTAATTGGAAATGATGAACCAGAGGTCTAGAAGCAATCGCCTATGCGACGATGATACCAGACCCAATACCAACTCCAAACCCGACGCAATACAGTTAGAATTCCGACTTTGACGTAAATCCAAGAATCACTAAATGCGGGACCCAGCGACGGTGCAAAATACTCAGACTCAGTCGGTGCTGTCTTGTAGTGAGTCCAGTTTTAAAGCTTTCGGGTCTTTTCTTGATTTCCGAATATACCAAAACGGAACTGGACGAGAACCCGAACCAGAAGCGACAATTTGGAACTTACCGACCCAGTCAATTCGGTCTGACTTGAAGAAGGCCGAACAAGAAATCTTGAACCAATCGAACTCGTGAGAATCCCGCAACAATCGATGAAATCAGAAACAAGAACCAGAGTCGCTGTCGATCTTGACGAGCGCAAAACGCAAATCCAGAACCAGACGAAAGCGACGATATCCCAGAATAAAATCAACGTGGCAGAAACGCGAAACTTGGCGACAATGCACCAATAGTTGTAATCTGTCGATTGCTCTCAGAATTCCTATCGAGCAGATGATATTCGACTCCAAAGTACCGAACTGAGTCCAGGAATAGTCAATGCTATCTGTTATGTGTCAAGACCGAGACTTTTTGTATTTTTCTGGTGAACCCAGAATTGAAATTGCAATGGAGATGACTAACTAATTAAAGAACCTAGAACTGACTTTGGTTCTTGAACTGAAATTGACAATCTTTTTCAATTTTCTTGATTTGTTCTTGTCAACAAATCTGAATCTTGAGAAGAGGAGAATGGTAACAGAAGTGAGCAAGAACTTCAGAGTGTAACAGAAGTGAACCGAGGATGACTCGGCTCTGATACCATTGTTGTGAAGATTGTAGAGAATTAGGGAGATTGGGAGAGAAGCACATATGAAACAAGTGCTGTTGCACTATTCATTCCATTCATACTCATTAACATCAACATACATGAGTGATTAAGCTAGGCTCTTCCCTTTATATAGGCTAGCCTTAGACTCAATCATAGTAAGGCCCATAACAGCCCATGCAATTACAATATGACAGCAATGTAATACACAATTAGATCCTAATGCACTACTCCTAATGGCCTTATAGGATTAGTAATATGCCACTATTACCCTTAACTACTTACTATTATCCCTAATCAGTCCTAAGGCCTCATAGGATTAATATTGTGCCCTAATATCTAACCCTAACACATATTATTTATGACTTACGTATCAGATCTCCTAAATTAGAGATATTCTCGGATCTTCCTAGTTACTCTTATGTGTATATATGTAACCTCATAGAACGGAATAATAGATGAGAATTTTCCCCAAAACATCCGATTATCTTCAGTTTTTCTAATAGTTTCCTCAGGCTTTCCACTTTTGTAACACTCAATCCTTCTTGACCTTGTTCAGCTTGATCATTTGGTCACTATATGTCCTCTGCTTTCACCTTTCTGATTGTTCTTTAGTTGTGGTAGCTTCCCATGGATTTCCCAGCAATTATCTTAAGTATGATCAGCTTTATTGCAATGATCACCCAGCATTTCCCTTGCTTCTTAGCCTTTGAAATTGAACCAGGAATTCCGTTCCAAACAAAGAGAGTTGTTCCTTGCATAAAAATTTCCTACTTTCTTCCTATTTAATAGTGTTAAAAGCTTCTTGGAGTGTAGGTAAGTACTTGGTCCCCATTATTCTTCCACAAACTTCTTCAAACTTTGGAAGTAAATCTAATATAAAGTCACATGTCCTGTAACAATCAAGAAGTTTTCTGTAATATAGATAATCAGCTGTACAAGACCACTTATGAGTGTCACAGCCAATTCTTGATGAGAGATGTGTAGATCGATTTGCTTTTGTATAGATCGATTCTTCTCCCTTCCCTGTAATTCTTTTGCCACATGGTAAGATTCTTAAGGACCCCTGACCTATTAACCCAGACGTATTGTAGTTGCTAAAATTATCTAGTTTTGAAGCTCGCACCCTATCCTCATTTTTATTTCTTGTTTGCTCCTTCAATCTTTCTTTCTTTCTTTCTTTGTCTGTCTTCTTTCTTTCTGTTATTATTAATTATTATTATGTGATCATAAGTAAGTGTGCCTCCATGACTCTGGGTTTACTCTTAGCCAGTAGATCATGGAGAAATGCTTTTCCTTACTTGTTGGTTCTTTGTTCAGATTTCAGATGCTCCCTCTTGATACTAAAAAGTTACAGTTACTGTTTAGAATGTAATCTTTGACTTTATGTAAATATATTCATAGAATAAAGGGGCAAAGCTTCTCAGAAGCTTTATCCATTTCCTCCTCGTTTTCCCACTCCCTCTATAATTTCTTTAAACATAAATGATTATGTGTAAACTACTAAAACGGAATTAATTATTCCAAATGATTTATATATTTTTACTAATGAATATAATAAATTTAAATAATTTAAATATCATTATATTATAAATTAATTTGTATAACTTTATTATTAGTCAAGGTGGATTTATTTATTTGAGCCCATTCTTATTTGATACTATCTCAGTTCTTAATATAAGGCTCAGTTGACTTTTTTGAATAAATTAAAGAAGTTAAATAAATTACTTTAAAGTATTTATATTTATTTTTTGTTTACCAAACTAATTTGTTTAACTTATAAGCTGATTTATAATTAAATAATACATAATATGTTATAATTAACTAACTTATTTAGCTTTCTTAACATCTCCAAGAAAAAGTCAATTGTGTCTAATATTTAGGATTGGAAGTAGTAATGAGTAAGACCAATGTTTCACATATTTAAATAAGAATTTGTATTAATTTGCGCAGGTCCTTTCTGATAACGTTTCTGATAGAAGTACTTTTGCATTTGTTACATTGAAACTAATTTTAAAATTTAAAAAGCACATTTTATCATTGTGCCCAGATGCAAAATGACTTCATTTTTCTAACCGGTTTAAAACAAAAATTACAAAATACTTTTCCAGAACCTTTCTGAAAGGTCCAATAAACTTTTATCTCATGGGAGAAATAGGAATTGAACTTTTATTTTTTATTGTAAAAGGAGGGATTAAAGTCTAAAACAGTGATCTAAGCAAATGAAACAATGGTTTCAAGTGCTTATGTGTATTTTTCAATCTGCAGTATTGGAACTTTCTGAGAAATATCAGAAGCGATTTGGTCCACTGAGATATTTTGTTGCTGGATTCCTCAAATTCTTATGCTTACCGAGGTATAGTTATGAAGTGGAGTATCTTCCAGTGAAAGAAGGAAAGCTTTCCATTGATAAGGAAGTAGTTGAGATGTCTGATCTATACACTGACATTATGGGAAGATCAAACAAAGATGGAATACCCAGAGCATCTAGTCTCTCTAGTATTGATTCAATAATGACTCCGAGTCGTATGTCTGGAGGAGACCTGGATACCAGTCTTACTCATGCTAATTCTGAGCCTTCTGAGTTGGTACGCGGTTTAGATCCAAAGTCAAAGCGCCTATCAATGGGTAGGAGCAATGTAACAGCAGAACCAGAAGTCATCCATCCGCAGCTGCCTCTTTCAACAACTCCTAATTGGCCAAGGACCAGATCAAAGTCAAGGACTGATAAAGGATGGACTGGACTGACTGTTACTACCACACATGATAATTCAAGGTGCTCATGGGGCAATGCTGCAACAAATGATCGAGAGGATATATCATCAACACTGTCTGATCCAGGTCCAATCTGGGATACTGAACCAAAGTGGGACACTGAGCCTCATTGGGATGTGGAAAATAAAATTGAGCTGCCTGGGCCCTCAGATGAGATACAAACTGAATCCCAAAAGGAGGTTGTGCCCCGTTATGAAGACAAATGGGTTATTTCTAAGGGACAATTCCTTGGTATTATAGTTTGCAACCATGCTTGCAGAACTGTTCAGAGTACTCAGGTTGTTGCTCCCAAAGCTGAGCCTGATGATGGATCTTTAGATTTGCTCTTGGTTCATGGGAGTGGAAGGCTGAGACTGTTACGATTCTTCTTGCTTCTCCAGATGGGTCGACACCTTTCACTGCCATATGTTGAATATGTCAAGGTATTTGTGCATTAAAAGTTGACGAAAAAGCATTTGGAGAGTTCAGAACAACATCAATAGTAAATGTGCATTATATGATGAATAACAGCACTGACTTGTATCTGTTCAATTCATCAAGTTGACAATTCCTTTTTATGCAGGTAAAACGCGTGAAGATAAAGCCTGTGAAGCACACTCATAATGGATGTGGTATTGATGGTGAGCTTTTCCGACTTGATGGCCAAGTCGTTTCTTCACTACTCCCAGAACAATGCAGACTAATTGGTCACTCGCATAATACATCTCACGTATGATAACCTTTAGTTCTCTCCAATTCCTTGGTGGCTTGTAATATGTTCATGTCTTTTTAATACTGTTACTGAGTTTGTGGATCTTCATATCCGGATGCCCTATTTGTCTGTCACAACCATTTTCACTGAACAGCCGAGCTCTGTAAATTTCATGTTCCGTTGCTTCTTACGTAACTGTTTGTGTCTACTTGTGACTAAAGGAAGTTACCCTCTTTTCCTGGCTTTCGATGAGCTTCTCGTTGTAGTCTTTGGCGGCATTCCTATCAGTTAATGCAGTTGCTCATCTGATTTTCCATTTGAGAGCTTTGCATTGGTTTCTCAATATTTAGTCTTTGGGTGCTTGAATCTCATACCCCATCTATTCAATTCCATATGTTGAGATGTATCTTCTTGAGTTTATCTAAACGTACGCTTAATTTGGAGTCGGAAATAAATAGTCCTGTATATTATGTTCCAGCATGGCATCCCTCTGTATTGATGTTTATCCCCTCGTGTGGTGAGTTGTAAAATTTAGGTAATCGGTCACATGATTGCCAGAATGTATTTTGGCTTGGTCGTTATGTTTTGATTGTAGTGTTGGCAATATTCCCTGCGATTCCCAACAATTGGTATTATGCTTCAAATAAACATTTTTATTGTATTTGAGTAATTTAGAGTTGATTGATTTTGTTTTTTAAAACAGAAAAAAACAAGTTTTAAAAAGAAAAAAACGAGAATATTTTTTTTTTAAAAAACTATTGACTCTATAGTACTAGTGTTGACTTCTGCCATGTAATTGTTGGCGACTGTCATGTCACTTCAATTTTTTTTTGTCACTTTAAAAACATTTTTTATAAGAAACGTTTTTTTTTTAAAAAAACTTTTTATAAGAACTATAAATCTATTTTAGGAAAAAAAACAAAAACAGAAACAAATAGGCCCTTATATCCATTTACGTATCCAGAAAAAGCTAGTTAACATGTAAAATTTTAGATTCAGCTTCAATGTGACATGAATGAAATTGTGACGCTGACTAAAGGAAAAAAATGATTATATGGTAATATGTATTTATTTTCAATTTATTAACCGAAGCCCTTTATTTATAAAATTAACATAAAATGTCTTAAAATAGTTCGAATTTATAAGCCTCGCACCAAATACTGAGAGGTCCGTTGGAGGCAACAAGCATGAAGGATTTATAAAAGGTGATTTGTCTGGAAACAGCCAGACTTTTCTATTCAAAATTTTTTTCTGCAGATGTTGACCACATTCGTCGCATTGGCCACAAAATTAAGACCTTTTTTTGGGAAAAAGATAAAATGTAGTATTACTGATAAATGAAATTAATATTCTGACTTGAAGTAGTATAGCAGATTGTCATTGTTTTTCCATTCCTCATGTATCAAAAAAGAAAGTAGTATCACACATTTCAATATGAGTTCACGTGCTGGTACTGCTTCCTCTATATTTCAAGCTCACAGAAATCTTCTGTAAGGGGAAAAAATTAATAGGTTTTTATGTAAATAATCATAATCAGACCTTTATCACGAGTAGACTACTATGAAGAGAAATTGCAGAGATTGGAAACCAATTTGGGTGCCCATCATTTTGATGAACACCCAAACCTCGTTAGATTTCAATTGTTTAGATATGGTTGTGACGCTCTAAATTTATTTTTTTATCTTTATTTAAAAAAATATTATTTTAATGGGCATAAAATTTAAAATAAAAATAATTTCTTAATTTCTATTTTTTTTCCATTTTTTTTAAAAAAATCATCTGTTGAGAAAAAAGATCAAAGTATACTTTTGGTCTTTTACATTTAGACGATGTTCTATTTTAGTCCTTTAACTTTTAATTTTTTTTTTTAAAAGTTAACACTGTTAACCTCACTAATGGAAAATGATGAGTCGGCAAATTTAAAATACAGATATATCCAAATTTTAGTTCTGTAATATAATTATTTTATATTTTAATTTTAAAATCAATCTTCTTGAAAGAAATGTCAAAATTTTAAATTTGTCGAGTCAGGATTTTAAATTTGCTGGCTCTATTTTCTGTAAGTGAAGTTAACATTATTAACTTAAAAGGACTAAAAACTTTTTTTTTTATAAAAAAAGTTAAAAGACTAAATAGAATCTCGTCTAAACCTAAAGAACTTAAAATATTTTTTAGCGAAAAAAATTAAATATGGATTGTACTGTTTTGATGAGGTTTAGGTGCTCATCAACACCCAAACCGATTCCCTTGTATTGTCTCCCGCTCTTATCCTCCGCTCCCTGTCCGCTACAGTAATAGGGCACCGTTTGAAGAAAAAAATGGGAAGAAGCAAAAGAATAAAAGAAAAGAAAGAAAAGGGGATCGGACGGTGAGGTCAAAAGCACAAGTGAGAGGAAGAAATTATTGATCACTATTTGTAGGTTCCATCCACCATCCAAATACTTTTTTTTTTATAAATAAAAAAAATGCATTAAAAAGATATGTACTCCCCTCCATATATGTCATTTAGAAGAATTATTCATTACAATATAATAGTATGTCACAGCAATTAATATTTATTTGTTAATTTTGTCACGTAATTAATATTCAAATATGACTCCTAATATATATTTTTCTTTCCTTTGATACCTCATTTGGTATGAGTATAGTTGATTTTTTCCCCCCAATTTATGATGAATTTAATGAGTTAACTATCATTTCTTGGTTCTGATAAGTTATTTAAAGTGAGTTATATTATGGACCGAAAAGAGTATATACATTAGTTAATACATCATCCCGGCTAAAAAAAACATGAATGATATGACTCTAAAATATAAGCCTATAACATATGAAAGTCTAGAATAGGACATACTAATTGTAAAATCCCAAATTTTAGGATTTGAAATTAAATATTTTATGGAAATTAAATTATGAAATTTAGCTGAAAAATAATTATAAAATTAGTATGTCCTATTCTAGACTTTCATATGTTATAGGCTTTCTTATATTAATTATGGGAAGTTAAAGTTTATTTTCCTTAAATTAATTTGGGAATAAGCCTTATATGTGAATAATGAGTAGAGCTGGGAATCAGGGCCGGCCCTACAGGGCCTGGGGTAAGGAAAACATCAGTTTTTCAAAGTCCGGCCCGATAGTACCAGGGCCAAGGCCGGCTCTACAGGGCTTGAGCATTACTATTCCAAATTTTAACTATTTTCCTTCGATTTTTTTTAAAAGAAATATAATTAGTAAATTGCAATCATTAAAGTTTTAATATATCAAATAAATGTTATCAACATTAATATCTAAAAAATATAAATTATTCAACAAATAAACACATTCATTAATTCATAATAAAAAACAAATAAACACAAAGAATATGTTTTTTCCTATTTTTTTTCAAAAAATATTAAACAAAGGAATTGCTTTATGTATGCCCACGACAAAATGCCTTTCCCTCTCGTAATTTTGTATGTGTCTGCAGATTCCTTCGGTTCATGCATGATTTTACTGACATGTAAAAATAATTATATTTATTTTACACCAAATATATTTATAATTTATTACTTATATAATATTGTAATACCAAAGTATGTGTTTATTTAAAGTTCACATTAGGTGCTATTCTCTTATGTGCTATTCCCTCTAATTAGAGGGATTAGGATTTTTTAATTTTTTTTTTATATTTTTTATTTATTTAGATTAGATTATATGCTGCATCTTGAAATTTTTTTTACACCCAGTATCTCAAATTAATTAATTTTCCGTCCTACATTTAAAAATATTTTTCTTGTAACCCAATATCCTAGAAATTAATTAATTTGAGATACTAGGTGTAAAAAAAAAAATTCAAGATGCATCATATAATCTAAATCTATATAAATAGAATATATAAAAAAAATTTTAAAAAATAAAAAAATTCCTAATCCCTCTAATTAGAGGGAATAGCACCTAAGAGAATAGCACCTAATGAGAACCCGTTTATTTAATATGAAAACATCCCTTCTTTAAAATTTATAATAACTAATTATGTATTTTAATACAGAATAATAATAAACATAAAAAGGGTTATAGTTTAAACTAAAAAAATCTAAGTAATTACAAATAAACACATTTATTAAGTGGAAGTCTAAGTAATTATTATTATTTTTTTAAAAAAGCTACGATTAAGCAACGGCCTGCGCCAAAGCCAGACAGTTAAGCGGAAAACCTATAGGGCCTGCAGGTCAATTTCAAATTTCTCGTATTTTTCGTTTGGCCTCTACAAGGCCAACTAAACTTAAACCGGCCGATGGGGCTTGGCCATTTTCTCATCTAATAATGAGTTCCTCAAGTGAATACAATGTGGACTTCTAATTAAACCCAAATCGTATAAACCATGGACACAACATACATTCCCTTAATTCAATTTTGTTTTTGGTTTCGGCCTACATAACCAACCCGCAGCAACTACAAAACAAATCCTTGTGGCCCATGCACTAAATAAATCACTCAAGCCCATTACCTCCTATTTCTATAAATCAACTTTCTTTTCTTTCTTTCCTCCTGCGCATATGCATCCCTGAAACAATGAAACACGATCCAACACTCCCCAATCCATTAGTCACTTAGGCCCAAACCAAATCATCCCCATATTAGGTCTGTACACACTCTATTCATTCTTATATTCATGAACCAGCCCCATACACAAAACTGAGAGTGAGATCGTAGCCCACACCATTCAATCATCACGCATGATAAAATCAGAAAAGCAAAGACCCACAGCGTTGATTACGTGAGAAGCAGACACAGTAGGATATAAATCAGATCACGCTAGGCTCTCTCTCTCTCTCGTCAGCGTATCCTGCCTCAGCTTCCACGGCATACAACAACCAGCGGCGCTATATCTCTCGAGACACACGAAGTTTACTCCTCGGTCCTCTCTTTTTCCTTTCGTTTCTTTCACCTTGGACCATACTCGCCAACTAGTATAAATGACCATTGCTCTGCACCTCTCATTCACTCATATTCCTCCAGCCAATTGAGACCGAGCATGAGAGAGGGAATGAAACCTTGAATGAGAGAGCAAGAGACAGAGAGAGAACGAGAAGGTAGAGAGGGAGAGTCTGAAAGCAAAGAGAGAAACTGTGAGGGAGAGAGGGTTACTGAGATTTTTCTTTCTTTTTCTCTGCTTAACGTTGTTGCATCGGGAGTAGGGGTTTCAGCTGGACCTTCACCAAAAAAAAAAGCAACCAGAGGTAATCACCTGACTCAGTTTTCCCCTTAGCTTTCTTCTAGTTTTTCATCAAATACCCAACGCAAAAGATGAGTTTTAAGCCATAGAAATAGATCATGCGTGGCTGCATATATTTATATATCAAAGAGATGGAAAACTTGATTGGTATAGCATGTGTAAGTGTGTTGCTGCATAGGGTAAAAGAAATAAGATACTATATATATATATATATATATAAAGACGTTGTCAAAACTTGCTGTCGAGGGTTTGAGGAAACAAAAGGAAACATCTTTGTGTTGTCATGTATGTGTATCGCTGGTATGAAAAGAGTTGCTGTTACTAGATTTAAAGAACCAATAGGAAAACATTGATATATACTAATATAGATACATGTGCCGCATTTGCATTTTTTTTTAAAAAAAATTGTTGCTGATATAGTTTACTGTTAAATTTCCATTGTCAAAGCGGTACACATGTATATATATGGGTGTTGGGTTTTGAGTCGCTGCATATGGAACATTATATGTATAATTGCTGATTATATATATATATATATAGGGGTTTAAACTTCTCATGTTGCATGAGAAGAAGAAGATTTCTACACACACATGAAATGCTGGGACCCACACATATATATAATGCTAATTATATATATATGTGGGTCCCACCATTTCATGTATGTGTGACATGAGAATACACTTCTCCTACAACATGAGAAATGTTTTTCCCAAGAAGGGTTTTATAATGTCACAGGAGAAGAAAACTTCTACCAGAAAATAAGACACCGTTTTGAGAAAAAAAAAACCCTGTTTTATTTTATTTCCTTCTTTCGGGCGTTCTTGGCTTCGACGATGATCGGAAGCTATTGAATTAGTTCAAGTATATCCATCAAGAGTGCACTGCTTCACGAAGCTGCTCTTGACTCTACCGGCCTCGTTGCTTCTCACCTTCGTCGTCTTTTCGGTGAAGAAGATTAAATCATACGATCCAGGATCCAGGTTTCGATTTTTTCCTTGCGTATTGTCAAAATATGACTTCAATCAGAGTATAGGCTATGTTTTTGTGTTATGAATCAACGAAGTGAAGTTTAGTGACATTCAGAAACTATCTGCCCTATGCTTCACTGTTCTGTTGTTATGTTAATAAGAATTCATTATTGAATTGGCGATGCGGCGATGGAGAGGGGCAGAGGAAGCGAGAGATAGAGCAGAGCAATAACGAATCTGATGGAGATGGCTTCCAAATTGGAGTCTCTCCAGAAGCTTCTCCTCAAGAAAGCTCTCTTTGTGGACGATGAGACTTTCGCTAAAGCCTCCCTCACTGCTGAACAAGCTCTCACCATCAAGGTTTGCACCTTTGCTGGGATTTTTTTTTTTTTTTTTAAATTTATGATGTGCCTGATCCTTCCCTTGACAATAACTGCAAGTTTTTTGTTGTTTTGTCGACAACTCTATGCTTGATTTTATTCGTGAAGCAACCTTTGGACGCCCTTTAGTTTTGACTGGTTGAGTGGGATCATGCACATCATTAATGAGTGAAGCTTGTGGAATAAAAAAAATCCCAGTAAAGGCGCAAACCTTGATGATGCAAGCTTGTTCAGCAGTGAGGGAGGCTTTGGCGAAAGTCTCATCGTCCACAAAGAGAGCTTTCTTGAGGATAGTGATCCACAAAGTCTCCTCAGGAGCAATATGGATCTGGAAATATCCGGAGTAGCCATCCAGGAAGCAGTAGGGAGACTTACCAGCCAATCGCTCTAACATCTGATCAATGAAAGGTAGAGGATAGTGATCATTGCGAGTGGCTTGGTTGAGTCTCCTATAGTCAATGCAAACTCTCCAACTATTCTGAACTCGAGTAAGAATGAGCTCATTCTTCTGATTGGCCACCACAGTGACTCTAGACTTCTTGGGAACCACTTGAACCGGGCTAATCCATTGCTATCAGAAATGGGATAGATGATACCAGCTTGCAGAAGCTTAGTGACCTCCTTCTTCACCACATCAAGGATTAGGGGATTAAGGCGTTTCTGGGGTTGCCTCACCGGCTTAGCTTCCTCTTCCAACAAAATTCGATGCATACATATGGAAGGGCTGATGCCAACTATGTCAGCTAATGTCCACCCAATGACTTTTTTGTTCGCCCTCAATAAGCTTAGTAGCTTCTCTTCTTGATCAGGCATAAGGTTATTTGCCACAATGACTGGCAACTGCTCATTCTCCTCCAGAAATGCATACTTTAGATGGTCTGGAAGGGATTTCAACTCTAGTTTGGGCGGTTGCTCAGTGGAGGGAAGAAGCTTAGGTGGTTGTTGCAACAACTGTGATGTCATCACACTGGAAATGCCTGAAACCACATTCAAAGAAGCAGAAGAACTATGTCTATACAGCTCAATGTTAACATCAAAATTCAACTCATCAAAATCAGAATCAGGATGCACATCAGGATCATGTTGAAGCTCAAACTCAGAATTAATATCAGAATCCACAAGTAATGCAGAATCACTAAGCAAGTCAGAATAACCAAATAATGAAGCATTAACCAAATCAGTGCAAACATAGCACCATTCATTATCAGCACATGCACAAATGGGAGAATCACTCACAGATGCAAAATCAAGATAATCAGCACACCAATCAGCAAGAACATCATCCATAGCATCATCAATCACATCAATGCAGAAAATAGAATGTTCTTCCCTAGGATGTTTCATGGCATCAAAGATATTGAAATTAACAGATATATCACCGAACTTCATGGAAAGAGTACCAGAATGCACATCTATCTTAGTCCTAGCTGTTTTCATGAAAGGCCTCCCTAGAATGATTGGTGACCTACTACTAGGAGACTCATCCTCCATATCTAAAATGTAAAAATCAGCAGGGAATATCAATTCATTAACTTTGACTAATACATCTTCAACTAAACCAGAAGGATGAGCATTGCTCCTATTAGCTAACTAAACAACAACACCAGTAGGACGCAAGGACCAAGACCAAGAGATATATAAACAGATGCAGGTATGACATTAATAGAAGCATCTAAATCTAGCATGCAATCATCAAATCTATAATTACCAATTATGCAAGGGATAGAAAATGTCCCTGGATCCTTGCACTTGCGAGGCATGGTAGGCTGGATGAGTGCTGATACATTCTGGTTCAAACTCACTCGTTCATTCCCCTTCAGTCGCCTCTTGTTGATGCACAACTCCTTTAGAAACTTGGCATATTTAGGAATTTGTTTGACTGCATCTAAGAGAGGAATGTTGATCTCTACTCTTCTGAATGTCTCAAGTATATCATTCTCTTGTGCTTTTTCTGCCAACTTCTTAGATTGAGGGGCTTTCTGAGGGATAGGAATGAGAATGTCTTCCTCTTCACCTTGCTGCACTGCCTTTTTATTTTTAGAGCCAATCTTCACATTTTCTGATTCTCTTTTTGATGTGGAAGTCACATCTGCAGCTTGTTTAGGTTCCTCCAATTGCTTACCAGATCGAAGGGAGATAGCACTCACATTCCCCTTAGAATTAGGAATTGTTTGTGAAGGAAGAGTGTTGGATCCCTGAGGTTGAAGCTGGTTCAATGACGTTGCCAACTGCCCAATTTGTGTTTGCAAACTCTGAATGGAAGTATCAGTTTGCTGTTGGAATTGCATATTGTTTGTGACAAATTGCTTCATCATATCCTCCAATGAGGAACCACCACTACTAGTACTAGCCTGCTGTTGTGCCGCCTGTGGAGGTGCACATATGGCTGGTCGAGAAGGTGGTGCTAGCAAAGGCAAAGGAGGTGCAGACTGGTACTGGAAATTTTGTGGTCTATACTGTCTCTGCTGGTAATTCCCAAAATTTTACTGATATTGGTTACTCTGGTTCTGATTCTGGTTCCAATGGAAGTTGGGGTGATTTCTCCATCCCGGATTGTAAGTATTAGAAAATGCACTATTCTACTAGTATTGTGGCTTTCCTGGAAAAACACCCACTGCAGCTACCGACTGGTCTTGATATGCAGGATCATACAAGGTAGGGCAAGAGTCAGTAGGATGGTAGGGGTCAGAATAGAACCCATATGAGTATCCAATTTGAGGAGGAGAAGACTGTACTGTCTGTGTCACTGCCAACTGCCTCACCAGAGAGGTCATATCATCAAGTCTATTCTATAATCTCTGAGAATCATACTGGACTGGAGGTGCTTGAACATGGTAAATTGTAGGAGTAGTATTCGCTCTGGTGCCAAACTGTTGAGAATTAGCAGCCATAGTAGATATCAACTCTCGAGCATCTTCAGGTGTCTTGATATCTAAGGCCCCACCACTAGATGCATCCATGAAACTTCTGTCCAACAACGGTAACAAATTGTCATAGAAATATGTAATTAGGAGTTGGTCTGTAATCTGGTGGTGTGGGCAGCTAGCACACAATCGCTTGAACCTCTCCCAATACTCATACATGGTCTCCCTATTGATTTGCTTAACACTACTGATCTCCTTCCGAATAGCAGTGGCTCTTGAGGAAGGGTAGAACCTCACTAGGAATAACTTCTGCATATCATCCCAACTCCCAACAGATGATGGTTTCAAATTGTATAGCCAATCCTTAGCCAAACCATCTAGGGAAAATGGAAAAGCTCTCAGCTTAATGTGGTCCTCATCAATTGCTTGTGGTTTCATCGTGCTACATACCACATGAAACTCCTTTAGATGCTTGTGAGGACATTCACCTGCAAGACCATGAAACTTGGGCAACAAATGGATAAGACCAGATTTTAGTTCAAAATTAGCAGCAAGTTCAGGATATTGAATACCCAAACTTTGATTGCCCACATCAGGGGTAGCTAATTCTTTCAAAGTAGGATGATCTGCTTGCTCTGCCATAATTTCTGAGTTAGCAAAATTGCTACTAGAATCAATGAAAACAACAAGACTATTAGAAGTACTATCAGAAACACAATCAGAAAGATCAATAGAATGGACACAATCAGAATGCTCAAAATCAGATTCAAGTTCAGAGTCCAATTCAGTATTAATCCCACGACTTAGCCTAACAACTCTTCTAGCAGTAAGAATTGTTCTTTCTATTTCAGGATCAAATGGCAACAAGTCTTTTGGATTAGTAGTACTTCTAGTACTCATGCAGCATAAACACACAAGCCAGAATTTGCAGATACTAAGAATTACGAAAATGCCACCAGGCACTCAGAATTACGAAAATGCCACCAAAAGTGGTAGAAAGTGGAAAAACACTAAGACAACACAAAAGCAAAGACACAAAAGCAAAAACCTATGTTAGAAATTGACCAAAACAAGTCCAAAACACTATCAAACGATTTTTAAAATTTATGGGACTTGGACAGGACAACTTTTACACTATGGGGGAACCCAAAAATGGAATAAAAAAACTTCAAAATTGAAAAAGTGGTCTAAACGATGGAATTTGGCTAAAATCTCAAGACCATAGGCGCAAGTGTTGTGTCTTGATTATTTGACCATTTCTTATCATCTGCCAAAATTTCAGACAATTCAGAGAGACTCCGAAAAAAAATGACCTAGTAGAAATCATAAAATCGAAACTAAAAATAGCAAAAAAGTGGTATAAACATTGGAATTTAGGCAAAATAGGGTAGACCTCACTTCCTACTTGGAAGTGATTCTTGCTTAAAATGCCCAATTCCTTGTGAATAAGACCTGGTTTGAGTAATTTGGGTTAGAAAAATTTCTTCCCAGCCACCCGAACCACCGAAATGACACTATTTACACTAATGTCTAATCAAATCGATGCAAATTCCCCGGCAGCGGCGCCCTATTTTGACAGAGATTTGCCGTGTCTCTCAAAATAACTAGATTCAATAAAAGATTTGTAGTAATAGGGAACCTGGGTCGTTTTCCCAATGAATTCGCAGCGGGTTTGAATGGACAGTAACAACAAAACAGAATAGTAAAAATGGAGGGTTTTTGGTTCAAATAGAATAAAAATGAAATAAACAGAAAAGAATGAAATAAACACAGATTAAACAGAAGATCAACCCAGGATTTTGAATTCCACCACTTTCCTTCCTCAGACGAAAACAGATTTTGAAACGAACTCGCGATTGATTCTGGACGAACCGAAATCTCTGCGTTTGTCCAGAAAATCCCTCAACTAGATGATCACCTAGCGTTTATCCAAACTGTGGCATGTCACTGTGCGATCGTACAGCAAACACTTAAACCTAGTTCGAATTCGATCCTTGGGATATCTCAATCTGGGCGTTAAATCTAACACCCAATCCGAATGTAAATCGAATCCAAAATTACAAAACAGAAACGAATTTGTTACCGTTAAGAATGAGTCCTCTGGATAGTGGAATCCTCAATCCGTGGGCCAATCACAGTAGCTTAGCTCATCATGGCTATGCAGAACGAAAATCAAACAGAAAAGAAGAAGTTCATCATGAACACAAAGAACACGATGAACAGATGAAGAACATTTGAGAGAATTTCAAAACTTCTATTTCAATTCGAAAAATAATAAAAACATGAATGACATAAGTGTTTGTGGCTGCCATCTAACTTAACCTAAAATGGCAAAAACGAAATGGGGCTCCAATCCACAATTCAGTTCAGGCCCAAAACGGAAAAGAAATAAAAATGGGCTTAAGTTACAAAATTCGAGCTCAAATAAAAATCCAGAAATATACATCTAACTTCGGCTCTAAAATCAACAGCCTTCTTGTCTGAATTTTCCCTTCATGTCTTCATAACAATTGTAGCTCTTTGAATCATTTGAAATATGAAACAAGAATGAGGCAAATTCGATGTCTGGTTCAAGAGTTATGATAAAAAATAGTGAAGCAATGTAAAACTGGAATTTTATTATTAAAAATGGCTAAAATATAATGAAAGGCCCAAAGCCCAAATAAGTATAAAAGCCATTATTTATTAACTAAGAGTCCTAAATTATTAATCAAGAGATAAAAAGAAGTGTATGAAATATTCAATTATCAAGGATCCCATACAACAAGTATTGGACGAGCATCGTGATGCATTGAGAGAACTCAGGGAGGAGGTATTTTTGTTGAGAACTAAGCGAAATGTAGAAAGACAGCGTGCTGAAGCTGCGGAAGCACAACTAGCCCAGAGGTTGGAGACGGAAGAAGAAGAACAAGAAGTTAACCCTCCACAGTTAGAGGCTCCACCTCCTGCTCGACCACAACGACAAAGGGCTATTGGAGAATCCTAGTTCTGGACTGTCCAGTTCTGCAAGCACTGACAAAGATTTGACGTATCTCCCAAAATAACCAAGTTCGAAAATGATTTGTAGAAATAGGGAACCTGGGTCGTTTCCCCAACGAATTCACAAAGCGTTTGAATGGACAAGAATAAAGAATGAATAGAAGAAAAAATGGGGGTTTTTGGTTCAAACAGAATCAAAACGAAAATAAATAGAAACAGAATGAAATAAACAGAAAAAGATTAAAATCGATCAACCCAACATTCAGATTCCAGAGACTTCCATCATTGAACAAAATATGAACGAACTCGCGTTTGGTTCTGGACGAACCAAAATCTCTGCGTTCGTCCAGAAATTCCCTCTTGTAGACGATCGCCTAGCATTTGTTCGAACAGTGGCGTCTCACTGTGCAATCACACAGTAACACTAAAACCTAGTTCGAACTTTGTCCTTGGGATGAACCAAACCGAATATTAAATCTAATATTCGATCTATTTCCAGAAATCGAATCCGATGAGATGAAAACAGAAACGAGTAAAATTACCGATTAAGCACAAGCTCTCTGGATGAATCATGGAATCCTCAATGTTGGGTTAATCACAGAAGTTTAGCCAAGCATGGCTGCAAAAAATGAAGAACAGACGAAGAACACGAAGAACGCGAAGAACATTGCAAAGAAAATGAAACTTCTGTGTTTAATCTGAAAATGTGTAAAAAGGTGAATGAATAAAGTGTTTATGGTTGCCATCTAACTTATCCTAAAATGGAAAAAACGAAATGGGGCTCCAATCCACAATTCAGTTCGGCCCAAAACGGAAATAAAATAAAAGTGGGCTTTAATTACAAAATTCGAGCCCAAATAAAATCCAGAAATATACATATGAATTCGGCTCCAAAATTGACCGCCCTCTTGTCCGAATTTGCCTTTCATGTCTTCATAAAAATTGTAGCTCTTTGAATCATCTGAAATATGAAACAAGAATGAGGCAAATCCGATGTCTAGTTCAAGAGTTATGGTAAAAATAGTGAAGCAATATAAAACTGAAATTTTATTATTAAAAATGGCTAAAATATAATCAAAGGCCCAAAGCCCAAATAAGTATAAAAGCCATTATTTATTAACTAAAGAGTCCTAAATTATTAATCAAGAGATAAAAAGAAGTGTATGAAATATTCAATTATCAAGCACAGACCGACATCCTTCACTGGTGAGATTAATGTAGAGGCTGCTGAGAATTGGCTACTCAGACTGGAGAAAATCTTTGAAGTCATGGAGTGTCCTGAAGAACAAAAGGCATAGATATAAGCTAGAAGGTGATGCAGACCAGTGGTAGAAGAGCGTGGCCAAGGCTCTGCATGCCCAATACAGACCAATTACTTGGGAGTTGTTCCAAGAGAAGTTCAATGAGAAGTATTTTCCCCACTCGGTCCAAGTAGAGATGGAGCATGAGTTCATCACCATCAAACATAAACCGGGAGAATCTTTTGAAAAGTATCTAGCGAGATTCGTCAACTTGTCCCGCTACTCTTCCTACCTAAAGAAGAATGAAGATGATGAATGGAAGGCAGACATGCTCATCAAAGGGCTAAAATTTGAGATGAGGGATAGGCTAATCTCCCAACGATTCCGTACATTCCACCAAGCTGAGGAAGAATGTAGGATAATTGAACGCAACCTGAAGGAGCTGTATGCGAGCAGATGGAGATGACTCACAATGGGAATAGCCATGGGAACCCCACGAGCAATCAAAAGAGGAAAGGGAACTGGTCTGGTTACAAGGGCAGGAACAAGAAGCCCAATCACTTTAGGAAATACAACCCAAGACCACTGGTGCCCCGACCTTGTGTGAAGTGCAGGAAGAGCCACCCGGGGATAGGGTGTAATGGGAAGCTGGTCTGCTTTAAGTGTAACCATCCGAGACACTTTAGCTTTAATTGTCCACAGAACATCGGCGAGAAAATGCTACAAAATCATGGAAGAGTCTTTGCTTTAACCCATGAAGAAGCCAGAAAATCTCCTGACATGATCCAAGGTACAATCTCACTAAATGGTAATTCTTTGCAAGCATTATTTGATTCAGGTGCTAGTCATTATTTTATTGCTTGTGATTGTGCTAAAAGGCTAGGGATGAACACCCATAGGTTGACATACAATTTGATTGTGAATACACCGCTTGGTGTTAAGTCTGTAGTATCTGAAGCATGATTGAATTGTGTAATGATTGTAAATGGACATGAGTCCACATTAGATTTAATTTGTCTACCGTTGGTTGATATTGATGTCATACTGGGATTGAACTGGCTGACGGCCAACAACGCTCTGATCTACTGCGGTAACAAGCAAATCCTGTACTCACAGTCAACAGCAAATACTACGGCAAACAGCTTGAATCTTCTTACCGCTCAAGAAGCGAAGAAATGCTTGAATCAAGGTTGCCTAGGGTACATGGTGTTCTTCTCAGTGCAGGCAGAGACTGAGCCATCACTGTCAGATATACCAGTAGTGAACGAGTTCCCTGAAGTATTCCAGAAGACATTAGTGGGTTGCCCCAGTGAGGGAAGTTGAGTTTACCATTGAGCTGATGCCTGGCACGGGACCCATATCTAAAGCACCCTACATAATGGCACCTAGTGAAATGGCAGAATTGAAGAAGCAAATCAAAGAATTACTGGCGAAAGAATTCATCCGGCCCAGTGTGTCACCTTGGGGAGCTCCGGTACTGTTTATGAAGAAGAAGGATGGGAGTCTTCGACTCTGCATTGATTATAGGGAGTTGAACAAGGTGACAATTAAGAACAAATACCCACTCCCTAGAATTGATGATATGTTAGACCAATTATCTGGTTCCTGTATTTTCTCGAAGATTGATCTGCGCTTGGGATACCATCAGTTACGTGTAAGAGCTGAGGATGTTTTGAAAACAGCCTTCAGGACCAGATATGGGCACTATGCGTTTATGGTGATGCCCTTTGGTTTGACTAATGCACCTGCAGTATTCATGGACTATATGAATCGAATCTTTTGTGAGTATCTAGATCGGTTTGTGGTAGTTTTCATTGATGACATTTTGATCTACTCCAATAATAAGGAAGAACATGAACACCATCTGCGGCAAGTACGTAAAGTACTGAAAGGGAAGAAACTCTACCCCAAGCTGAGCAAGTGTGACTTTTGGCTTTCAGAAGTTAAATTTCTGGGCCATGTGATATCACGAGATAGGGTCGCTGTTGATCCTAGTAAAGTGGAAGCGACTAGACTGGAAGAGACCGTAGACGGTAATCGAAATACGGAGTTTCTTGGGTCCGCGGGATATTACCGCAGATTCATAAAGGATTTCTCCAGACTTGCCTTGCCATTAACGAAGCTGACACGAAAGAACTAATCATTTGTTTGGGATGAGCGTTGTGAGGGTAGCTTCAGAGAACTGAGGGAGAGGTTGACTACAGCACCAGTGTTGATTATCCCAGATCTAGGAGAGACATATGTTGTCTATAGTGATGCTAGTAAGCATGAATTGGGTTGTGTCCTGATGCAACAGGGCTGAGTGGTGGCTTATGCCTCTCGACAGTTGAAGCCTCATGAGTCAAACTATCCAACTCATGATTTGGAGCTCACGGCTATTGTTTTTGCATTGAAAATTTGGTGGCATTATTTGTATGGTAATACCGTGGAACTGTATTGTGACCATAAGAGTCTCAAATACCTCTTTGACCAGAAAGAGCTAAATATGAGACAGCGTAGATGGATGGAGTTGCTGAAGGATTACGACCTTAAGATTAAATACCACCCAGGAAAAGCCAATGTTGTCGCAGATGCTTTGAGCAAAAAAGTAGTGCAGGTAGCATTCATGATGATCCACGAACAGAAATTGCTAGAAGATTTCAGGGATTTGAATCTGTCCAACCGAATTGCTATGGAACCAAAAGAGCCTCATGATGTGTATCTTGCTAGTCTTCTTAATAGCCAAGGAGAGTATGATCTGAGGGATGAAATTGAAGAAGCTCAGAAACAAGACGAATAAGCAAATGCCATACGAGAGATGATCTCTCAGAACGAGACTCAAGATCACGATCTATTACCCAGTGGATTGGTAAGGTATAAGAAGAGAATTTATATACCGCCAAATGATGAGTTGAGGCAGAAAATACTGGATGAAGCTTACAAGAGCAAATACACATTACACCCAGGCATGGTCATAATGTACCAGAATCTGAAATCTGAGGTCTGGTGGTCAGGGTTGAAGAAGGATGTAACTCAGTATATGGCTAAATGCTTAACTTGTCAGAAAGTGAAACTTGAACATCAACGGCCGCTAGGACCACTGCAGAGAATCGAAATTCTAGAATGGAAGTGGGAGGATGTTACCATGGACCTAGTAGTGGGATTGCCCAAGATCAGGCATTTTGATACAATTTGGGTAATTGTCGATCGTTTTACTAAGACGGCACACTTTATTCCTATCAGTGCTAGTTATTCTCCTGAGAGATTGGCTGAGGTCTACATCAAGGAGATAGTGAGACTCCATGGTATTGTTGGAAATTATGCCCTAGGGGCAAGTCATTGTACTTTAAACGTTTATGTTATTTAAAGTATTCTCCTTTAATTATCATTTCATTTGCATGTTTATAGTGATAACTGATCCTTGGATATATCTTATAGATTATCCTAAATGTCCGGTCGGTCATCTACGCGGAGCGAAGATGAAATAAGACCAGATATGACTTTGATGAGGTATGGAGATACGAATGAAAGTCATGGGCACTTGTAGGAGTACAAGGTCTTTGGACCGACCCACTATGAGAAAGCTGCATGGATTAAGTCATAAGCTTTTCTCATGTATAACCGCGTCACAACGCCCTTTGACCTGAGATCATCATGGATTCCTACATGATGAGTCGCTGCTCTTTGACCTAGTCAAAAGTCACCTTTGACCGGGTGATGATAAAGGCTTGGATCGGGATCAGTGGTTCTCATGCAGAGGAATGTGAATGGTCAAGATGAAATTTGTCCCTCACATTTGTAGAGAGATAATACTGGGCCCCTCGATGAGTGAGTGTGAGAAATGTTTGACCATACTACGGTGGAAAAGAGTTTCTATTTCAATTGTTAGATTACTCGAGAATCGAGAAAGTAATGGTCAAGAACAGGAAGTTGACATTATCCATGCCTCATCCTTGACCAAATTATCGCGTGACAAAAGGGACGTGACATGGTTGTACGATAAGTAGTATCGTGTCATCGATCCCCATATGAATTGGGTAGTCGTAATGTCTTGCTAGAGGCCGCTTGCAACTTGTGGGCTGGTATAGAACTGGCCCACTGCCAATCTCATGTGGGCCTGCAGGGTCGCACACAAGAATAGCCCAACACGAGCAAAAGTTTCCAGATTCATTGAATCTTAGATATGTCTAAGATTTAATGAATAAAACATTTAATCTAGGATGAATATATATATATGTGTGTGTGTGTGTATCTATATATAAATTATTAAATATAATAATATTATTTAATAGAGATTATAATATTATTATATAATATTTGTTTTGTATTTATTTTATTTGATAAATTAAATATCTAAAACAAATAGAGATATTGTATCTCGAGACTTAATTTTTGAATAAAGATATCATATATCGATTTAATTTAAATTGAGATATAGTATCTCACATTTAATCAAATAGATAGATATCATATTTCGGATTTAATTTATAGAGATAAATTAAATCAGAAGGCTTTTAATTTGGATTAAATAAATAGATTAGATTAGATCTATTAGATAGATTTGATTAATATATTTTTAATCCAAATTCAAAATTCAAAATTAATGAGGATTAATTTTGAATATAATACGCCTATCAGGTTTAAGAAAACCTACAGGACATTTGGTCAGTCGTATTAGAAAAAGCCGCGAGAAACCCTAGAGAGAAAAAGAAGAGACGCAAGGTTTGAAGTCGCTAGCACGCTGCCGTTCGTGTTCGAGTGCTATTCGTGTGAATACTGGTAGAGGGAGGCGATTCGTAGAGTCAACTTCTGTTGATCAAGAAGGTAGCCCATGTGTTCAAATCGAACAAAACGCACAACAGTTCGTATAGGTACGTTTCGGTTCCTTTTCTTAACCTTGATTTAAACGCGGTTGATCGATCCTCGGATGGGATTCGTAAAAGTTTTCAATTCCGTTGCGTGTATGGATCCCAACAGGTATACCAAAGAGTATTATTTCTGACAGAGATCCTCAATTTATGGCCCGATTCTGGCAAGCTTTACATGAAGCTCTGAGGTCAAAGTTAAAATTTAGCACAGCTTATCACCTCCAGACCGACGGACAATCTGAACGGACCATACAGACGCTAGAAGACATGTTGAGAGCGTGTGTTCTAGACTTCAAAGGGAATTGGGATCAATATCTCCCATTGGTAGAGTTTGCATATAATAAGTTCGAGCATTCAGATGGCTCCTTTTGAAGCGTTATATGGCAGAAAGTGTCAATCACCTATTTGCTGGATAGAGTTGTCTGAGAGAAGGCTAATTGGGCCAGATATAGTTGACAAGATCTCCGAACGCATTGATCTAATCAAGAAGAGGCTCCTAGCAGCGCAAAGCAGGCAGAAAAGCTATGCGAGATAAAAGAAGAAGACTCGGAGTTTGATGTGGGAGACCATGTTTTTCTCGAAAATATCTCCGATTCGGGAGTTGGTAGAACATTAAAGAGGAAAAAGTTAAGTCCTCGATATGTTGGTCCATTTGAAATATTGGCGAAACGTGGACCAGTAGCCTACCAGCTAGCCTTACCCCCAAACATGTGTAAACTTCATGATGTATTCCATGTTTCTCAGCTAAAGTATCAACCGGACCCTAAGCATGTCATAGAGTATGAGGATGTGGAACTCTAACATGATAATACTTTCGTGGTTGAGCTGGTATGGATCATTGACCATAAGGAAAAGCAGCTCCGGCACAAGAGTATCCCATTTGTAAAAGTGGTTTGGAAAGGTTTATCTCCCGGAGAGGCAACATGGGAAACAGAGGAAAGTATGAAGGAGTACCCAGAATTTATGGCTCAAAGTTTGCAAAGTATGTAGCAAATTTCGAGGTCGAAATTTAAATTAACGGGGGGAGAAATGCAACATCCCAAATTTTGGGATTTGAAATTAAATATTTATGGAAATTAAATTATGAAATTTGGCCGAAAATTAATTATGGGAAGTTAAAGTTTATTTTCCTTAAATTAATTTGGGAAAAGAATCAATTACAAATAAGCCTTATATGTGAATAATGAGTTCCTCAAGTGAATACAATGTGGACTTCTAATTAAACCCAAATCGTATAAACCATGGACACAACATACATTTCCTTAATTCAATTTTTTTTTTCGGCTTACATAACCAACCCGCAGCAACTGCAAAACAAATCCTTGTGGCCCATGCACTAAATAAATCACTCAAGCCCATTACCTCCTATTTCTATAAATCAGCTTTCTTTTCTTTCTTTCCTCCTGCGCATATGCATCCCTGAAACAATGAAACACGATCCAACACTCCCCAATCCATTAGTCACTTAGGCCCAAACCAAATCATCCCCATATTAGGTCTTGTAAGATAAATAGTCTGAATGTTGTATCTATTCATGTACATAAGATGTGTATTTATACAATAGGAGAGAGCTTTAGCATTGATGGCTCTTAATGACTATTAATTGAGGATTATTCCCTAATCCCTGATTTATAGGGATTCTAATATATTCCTGATTTCCTAACACTCCCCCTCAAGTTAGAGTATAGATGTTAATCAAGCCCAACTTGTTACAAAGATAGTCAACTCGAGTCCCATTTAAAGCCTTAGTCAGAAGATCACCCAATTGGTCACTAGACCGCACATGCCCTGTAGAAATAAAGTTCTCCTAAATCTTATTGTGTACAAAGTGACAGTCAATCTCAATGTGTTTTGTATGTTCATGAAACACAGAGTTGGAGGCTATGTGTAGAGCAACTTTATTATCACACCACAACTTCGTAGGTAATGACGTGGCAAGACCAACCTCCTTCATTAACTGGTGAATCCACACAATTTCCTGTACTGACTGAGACATCACTCTATACTCAGCTTCTGCACTTGACTTGGAAACCACATCTTGCTTCTTACTCCTCCATGATACTAAATTTCCACCAACAAACACACAATATCCTGTGGTGGATCTTCTGGTAGCCTTTGACCCTGCATGATCTGCATCACAAAAACATTCAATCTTATTGTGGCCATGATTCGTATAGAGTACACCACAACCAGGTGAGCCCTTCAAATAATGTAGGACATGTTCCAAAGCTTCCCACTGAGCAACGGTTGGTGCAGTCATGAATTGACTAAGCACACTAACTGGAAAGGTCACATCTGGGCGAGTTACCGTGAGATAGTTCAATTTCCCAATTAATCTACGGTATCTCTCAGGATAGGAAAACGGTTTGATCGTCAGGTAGCTCATCAAACGGTATGCGGTCATCAATGTCCAAGAAGGGATTAGGAATCATGGGAACGCTACTCGGTGCTGCTCCGAGTTTCTTAGTTTCTTTTAACAAATCAAGAACATATTTCCTCTGTGTCAAAAGGATGCCTTTCTTACTTCTCATAACCTCTATCCCAAGAAAGTACTTTAACGGACCCAAATCCTTTGTTTGAAAATGAGAATTAAGAAAGGCTTTAAGTGATGAGATTCCCGAAGCATTGCTACCCGTAATAACAATATCATCAACATATACCACTAACAGAATCATTCCAGCATCTGTCTATTGATAAAACACAGAATGGTCACACTTACTCTGACTTAGACCAAACTTCTTAACCACAAAGCTAAGCCTGTCAAACCAAGCACGAGGGCTCTGCTTCAAGCCATACAAAGACTTTTGAAGATGGCATACCTTCCCACGCTCCCCCTGAGCAACAAAACCAGGTGGTTGCTCCATGTATACTTCTTCAAGAAGATTACCATTCAAGAACGCGTTCTTAACATCCAATTGATGAAGATCCCAACCATAATTGGCTGCCATAGAAATGAAGAGGCGAACAGAGGACAATTTTACCACAGGAGAGAAGGTTTCTGAATAGTCAACACCATAGGTCTGAGCATAACCCTTGGCAACCAGTCGAGCTTTCGAACGTTCCAAGGTGCCATCAGCTTTTGTTTTGATCGTGAATACCCACTTATAGCCGATAACCTTCTTGCCAAGAGGCAAATCAACGAGATTCCAGGTACCAGCCTTATCAAGGGCCACCATTTCTTTTTCCATCGTAGCACGCCAACCGGGATGGGTCAAGGCTTGTTGGAGAGTAGTGGGATCCGTGAGAGAGTCTAAGGATGCTATGAAGGAACATGATGGAGGAGACAAATGATTATAGGAAACAAAGGAAGAAATAGGATAGGTGCAAGTACGCTTACCTTTGCGTAAGGCAATAGGCAAGTCATCAGAGGTGTCAGACACTGGGTCTGGTTCAAAGGTAGAAGTGGAAGGATCAGGAGTACCAAGAGTATCAAGCACTGGTGCTGGTTCAGAAGTAGGAGCAGAAGGAACTGATGCCGGATCAGACAACGAAACAGTCATTGGTGGGTCATGAACCTGATCGACAACATTACTCGCCCTAGGGCGTTTCCGATAAACATGATATATGGGTGGTTTGGCATGTGTCGAGTGAGATGCTTGCACTATGGTAACTGAACTGGATAAACCAAGAGATCATCAAGACTGTCCGAGGTATCATCAGTCGAGACAGGAGATGGAGGTGGAGTAGAGACCAGAAAAAACGAAGTCGACTCATGAAATGTGACATTTGTAGACACAAGATAACGCCGAAGAGTGGGAGAATAGCACCGATAACCCTTCTGAACCCTAGAATACCCAAGGAAGACACACTTAAGAGACTTGGGATCAAGTTTGGTAACAGTGGGACGAACATCGCAAACAAAACAGACACAACAAAAGATTTTAGGGTCAACAGGAAACAGGGGTTTGGAAGGAAATAAGGTGGTGTATGGAGTGGCATCATTGAGGACAGAAGGGGACATACAATTAATAAGGAAGCACGCAGTAGACACGACGTCGGCCCAAAAAGGCTTAGGAACATTCATTTGAAACATAAGTGCCCGAGCGACTTCTAATAAGTGTCGGTTCTTACGTTCTGCAACACCATTTTGATCCGGTGTATCTGGACAGGAGGACTGATGAAGCATTCCATGCTGGAGCATATAGGTTTGAAATTGGGCAGAGAAGTATTCTTTAGCATTGTCAGTTCATAAGGTTTTGATGGAGACACCAAACTGAGTTTTGATTTCAGCACAGAAATGGCAAAAATGAGAGAACAACTCAGAACGAGTTTTCATTAAATTAAATACAACTAGGTAGTACGAGAGAAATCATCAACAAAAGTGACAAAGTACCTAAAACCAGGCTTGGACTCGACAGGACATGGACCCCAAACATCAGAATGGACTAAATCAAAGGGAGACACAGCTCGTTTATTAACTCGAGGTGCCAGGTGAACACGGTGATGTTTAGCAAACTGACATGACTCACATTCTAAAGACGACAAATGATGGAATTGAGGATACATCCTCTTCAAAGAAGACAAGAACACATGACCTAAACGATAATGAACCTCAAAAGGGGATGAACCACCAGAGCAAGCAACTGAACGCGGTACCTAATCCTCAAGGAAGTAATGGCCACCAGATCCAACAACGACAACAACGCAGTTACAACAACTGCCAAACAGAAAAATCCAGATCCCAGCAGCCACACCACAACCACAAGATGGCAAAGAGACCAAAGCAGTCACACCAATTGCCAAACAGGAACAAGAGGCCGCACAAGGACCAACAACAATGATACACACAAAACAAGGGCCAAAGAACAACCTGGGTCCTCAAAAATGAGCACACAGACCCCTCAAAACAACAGACCAGAGAGGGAAGACACAAGATATGAGAACGAAAACACCTGGGTCGAGCCGGATGCACTGAGTCGGTCCCGGAGAAGCAAACGGCAGCGAAAAACTCGCCAGAGAAACGCGTCACGCGCCGGCGCGCGTAACAGGCGGGGGAGCACTTGGTGGCGCGTGAGAGACCACGCGCAGGTGAAACAAAGAGCTACTGGTGGGGGTGCGCCGATCGGGACCTCCTGAGCACGGTGGGGCGGCGCGTGGATGGAAAACAGCCACGGAAGAGAGAACCCTAACTCTAACTCTCTCTCTCACTGTTGCCAGAAACGGACAGCAAACTCGCCGGAAAAAAAAAATTAAACAGTCGAACCTTCCAGCTCTGATACAATGTAAGATAAATAGTCTGAATGTTGTATCTATTTATGTACATAAGATGTGTATTTATACAATAGGAGAGAGCCTTAGCATTGATGGCTCTTAATGACTATTAATTGAGGATTATTCCCTAATCCTTGATTTATAGGGATTCTAATATATTCCTGATTTCCTAATAGGTCTGTACACACTCTATTCATTCTTATATTCATGAACCAGGCATACACAAAACTGAGAGTGAGATCGTAGCCCACACTATTCGGTCATCACGCATGATAAAATCATAAAAGCAAAGACCCACAGTGTTGTTTACGCGAGAAGCAGACACGGTAGGATATAAATCAGATCATGCTAGGCTCTCTTTCTCTCGTCAGCGTATCCTGCCTCAACCTCCACGACACACACCAACCAGCGACGCTATATCTCTCGAGACACACGAAGTTTACCCCTCGGTCCTCTCTTTTTTCTTCCGTTTCTTTTGCCTTGGACCATACCCGCCAACTAGTATAAATGACCATTGCTCTGCACCTCTCATTCACTCATATTCCTCCAGCCAATTGAGACCGAGCATGAGAGAGGGAATGAAACCTTGAATGAGAGAGGAAGAGACAGAGAGAGAACAAGAAGGTAGAGGGAGAGTCTGAAAGCAAAGAGAGAAACTGTGAGGGAGAGAGGGTTATTGAGATTTTTCTTTCTTTTTCTCTGCTTAACGTTGTTGCATCGGGAGTAGGGGTTTCACCTGGACCTTCACAAAAAAAAAAAAAAACAGCAACCAGAGGTAATCATCTGACTCAGTTTTCCCCTTAGCTTTCTTCTAGTTTTCATCAAATACCCAACGCAAAAGAAGAGTTTTAAGCCATAGAAATAGATCATGCATGGCTGCATATATTTATATATCAAAGAGATGGAAAACTTGATTGGTATAGCATATGTTAGTGTTGGAAATTATGCCATAGGGGCAAGTCATTGTACAATGAACGTTTAGGATATTTATAGTATTCTCCTTTTGTTATCATTTTCGTTTGCATGTTTGTATTGATAACTGCATCCCTGGATATATCTTATAGATTATCCTAAATGTCCAGTCGGCCATCTACGCGGAGCGAAGATGAGTTAAGACCAGTATGACTTTGATGAGATATGGATATACAATCAAAGTCATGGGCACTTGTAAGAGTACAAGGTGCTGGACTGACCCACTATGAGAAAGCTGCTTGGATCTAGTCATAAGCTTGTCTCATGTATAACCGCGTCACAACGCCCTATGACCTGAGATCATCATGGATTCCTACATGATGAATCATTAATCTTTGACCTAGTCAAAAGTCACCTTTGACCGGGTGATGATAAAGGCTGGGATCGAGATCAGTGGTTTTCAAGCGGAGGAATGTGAATGGTCAAGATGGAATTTGTCCCTCACATTTGTAGAGAGATAATACTGGGCCCCTCGATGAGTGAGTCTAAGAAATGTATGGCCATACTATGTTGGAAAGGAGTTTCCATTTCACTTATTAGACTACTCGAGAATCGAGAAAGTAAAGGACAAGAATAGGAAGTTGACATTGTCCATGCCTCATCCTTGACCAAATTATCGCGTGACAAAAGGGATGTGACATGGTTGTATGATAAGGTTGTATCGTGACATCGATCCCCATGTGAATTGGGTAGTCGCAATGTCTTGCTAGAGGCCGCTTGCGACTTGTGGGCTGATACAGTTTTGGCCCACCGCCAATCTCATATGGGCCTCATAGGTCACACACAAGAATAACCCAACACGAGCATTTGTGTCCGGGTTCATTGAATCTCGTTAATGCTGGAATTAATGAATACTAAATTTAATCTAGGATAAATATATATTTATATATATTTATTAAAATTCGAAATTAATATATACATATTAATATTATTAATGGAGATTATAATATTATTGTATATAATATTTGTTTTGTATTTAATTTATTTGATAAATTAAATATCTAAAACAAATAGAGATATTGTATCTCGTTTAATATTCGAATAAGAATATCGATATCTGTTTAAATTAAATTGAGATATGGTTTCTCATAATTAATTAAATAGATGGATATTATTTCTGATTTGATTTATAGAGATAAATTAAATCGAAGGCTTTTAATTTGCATTAAATAAATACATTAGATTAGATCTATCGATAGATTTAATTAATTTTTTTTAAAATTCAAGAATTCGAAATTCAGATTTCAAAGATCAGATTTTGAAATTCGAAATTCAAGCTTAATGAGTATTGATTGTACATTAATGTAGATTGATTGTACATTAATACGCATTGATTCACATAATGGGCTGATTGGTTTTGTAATGGACAGAACTTATGAGGCAGTTTATTTTGTGTGGATGAATAGGCCAAAACGAGAAACGAAAGACCTAGGTGTAAAGAATCAAAGAGAGACACACAAGAAGCGCTAGCACGCTGCCGTAGCTGTGTTCGGGAAATTGTTCGTGTGGATACCGGTAGAGGAAGCCGATTCAACGAGTCGTCTTCTGCTGATCGAGGAGGTAGCCCACCAGTTCAAAGGGAATGAGACGCGAATGGGTTCACTAAAGGTAATTTCGGATTCCCTTAGTCTTGATTTAAACGCACCTGAGTGATCCTCGGGACGGGATTCTAAAAATTTTAATCCGCTGCGTTGTAAGAATCCCTGCAGTTAGTCCGTTGCTGCATAGGGTAAAAGAAATAAGATACTATAATATATAAAAAAAAGACGTTGTCAAAACTTGTTGTCGAGGGTTTGAGGAAACAAAAGGAAACATCTTTGTGTTGTCATGTGTGTGTATCGCTGGTATGAAAAGAGTTGCTATTACTAGATTTAAAGAACCAATAGGAAAACATTGATATATACTAATATAGATACATGTGCCGCATTTGCATTTTTTTTTAAAAAAATTGTTGTTGATATAGTTTACTGTTATATTTCCACTGTCAAAGCGGTGCACATGTATATATATGGGTGTTGGGTTTTGAGTCGCTGCATATGGAACATTATATGTATAATTGCTGATTATATATATATATATACACACACACACACGGTTGTTTTGTATCTATTGGATAAAGGCAGTTGCGTAGGCTTATTGATTTAAGAAAGAATATATACATATAGCTGCATATAAAAGAAAGAAGGAACGCTGCACATGGGAGTGTTTTAATAAAATAAATAAATAAATAATAATGATAAAACAAACACATGGGTCCTATTTATTTTCGACTCAAATGTTAATAAATTTAATCTAGGAGGCTTTATGGTCTATGTGGATGTTTGAAGTTATTTGATCAGCTATATGAGATAAAAGTGATTATTTTATGGTTTGATTATGTTTAAAATGCACACAGGGTGCTTGTGAAGATGTAAAAGAGAGGAACCTTGTTAGGTTGGCTATGATTTAAACCCATTAACTTCATAATGACATTGGAAAGAAGATTGGTTGGAAATTTCAATAATTAAGTTTATTCTTTCTAGTGTTAGCCATTGGGATGCTAATAATGTGTCTGAGTGTACTGATATATATACATCTGTAGTTAGGAATAATGGGAAACCTAACTGTGTTGTTATGTATATTAAGCATATTGTACATGACATTAATATTTACCAAAGGTTTTGGAGGAAACCATGAGAAACATTAAATAAAATGTATGAAGGCATAATTTACATGATAGTTGGTATTTATAAGCTCCTGATTCAAAGTGTTAGAACAACCCCGAGAGTTTAAAATAATTATAGAAAAATATAATAATTACTTAGTAAAATAATATTAATAATGATAATGATAATAATAAAATAAATAAGTATTATTATCATTGTTATTATAAAGAAGGGAAATACGTAATAAAATGGATAAATAAATAATAATAAATAATATTAATTTATTAAAAAGGGGTATTATTAGTAAGGGAATTTTTAGGGATTAATAACCATTTTTAATCTTCTAAAATTAATTCGCGTAGTTAGTTACTTTGCGACGCAAAAAGTGACTAATGACAATGATAAACGTTTTTAGGCATACCTTGACTCCTCTACTGATCCCAACACTTTCGGACGGAAATTAAGGATTCAAGCTTGAGGTGGGTAACTGTTATCTTATTAGCTTGTATGTATGTATTGCATGTATGACTGATCATGGTTGCTAGATAATTTTACATGTGTGTACTGCGTGTCTCATAGGACTGCGTGTCCTAAAACAGGGCTGCGTGTCCTGAAGGGCTGCGATCCTTGGCCGTTAACTGCAGTTACGGTGCGACTTGTTTACTGTGAATTATTCTATGCTTATACATGTGTTATACTGTCATTTATATTTCATACTTGCATATAAGATTAACTGTTACCCCTGGGGTTCATTAATTTAAACTCCAGACCACATAAAAGAAACAGGCAGTGGATCGGGATCGAGAGGGAAGATGCAGGTGTAGGGATTATAGCTAAGGAGCTTTTGGAAAAATATGAATTGTTGGACTATATCAATTCGTTTATCATTTGTCAATTATTTTGGATTACTGTATTAACATCCCATTATAGGATGGATTCGAATTGCGAAAAATTTATCCTCGTATTTTCAAATTAAGTTATTTTATGAACGTTTTATTCCGCAATTAAGTCGTCCAAATTATTTCGATGTCTGTGCGCTACAACTCTGATAAATAAAGGCGTATTTAAGACGGGCGTTACACTAATCAAAAGACGATGATTAAATTAGCTAAAGTAGGGTTGCTAAGTTTAGTTTCAAATATGGAAATATCCTTATGAGAAAATTGTCTAGTTGATAAGGCAACTAGAAAACCTTGTGGTAAGGGAACTAGAGCAGAAAGTCCATTGCAATAACTCCATTCTTAGTGCCAGAAAATTTTAGAATTATGTTGCGTTGACAAGTTGTGAAGCCCCATAACATTGTTGATGATCTTAAATTTCTTGAATATATCTTGTATCAACCAAATAGTGGTGGATGTAAAGAGGTTATTTTCTTCTTGTGAAAGTTTTTTTTCACTATAATCCACTGTCTATTTAACATCACAACAATTTAAGAAGAGATTAACAAGGCATATTTGAGGCCTAGGGATGTTATCTAAAAAAAAAAAAGAACCCTAAAAAACTAGTTATTTGGTCAAAAGATATTTTTATAAATTAAGGGCATATTTTCTTGAAACAATTCAAGAAAAATAGTTAGATGTTATTGTTTGGCTTGGAAATTTTAGAAAAAATATTTTATGCGAAAGAAGTTAATTGATGAAGAAAATCCTTTTAAAATATTAAGGATTAATTTTTAAAAATTATTTGATGATTTCAATATATTAAACAAGGGACAAAGTTGTCAACAATATTTGTATGAATTGTGAAATGGTCATCGAGTATAATAAAATAGAGTGAGAGAGAGATCTAGAAGACGAGGAGAACCAGAGAATGTTAGAGAAGTGGAAAGGAAGGGAGCTCGATGCCACATGCAACACCAATCTTGGACTAAGGTGTCTCTCCCAAACCTCTTTCCATCTTCAATTTCTTTGATTGTTACAACTTGGCATGGGAAGAATGTTAGGCCTCAGTTATGAAGAGGAGGAACTATATTTGTTACTGCATTTGTGCTATTGGACTTTGGATCCAAGTCCGTCCTTGATGGGTTGAACTATTTGATTGGGAAAAATCCAAATCAAATGAACTTATGTGTGTTTAGTCAAAGCAATCAACATTAATGTTGATTTGCTCTTGATTGAGGAAATCAATCAAGGAACGTAAGGAGTTAATGCTGCTTGCTGGGCAAGAAGGAGGAGCCTCTAAGCATCTATAAATAGAGGCGTCCATTAGCATTATTCCACATCCCAGAGCAATTAAATCATCATGTGCTCTCTCTTCCCATCTTCCATCTTTCTCTGCTCTGGTGCACTGTTGTGTAAAACTAGATTAGACTCTAGTAGTCTAATCCTTGCTTGAGCTCTGCTTACTCGGATTTTACCCGACTCAGTACGCTCACTTCTTCTCTTGTCTATTGTTATTTCTAAAATTGGTATTAGATTCAAGATAATCCTTAAGGCTATGAATATTTGTGCTCTATGTGAAAGCATATTTCTTTAGTTTTTTTTTTTCATGTTATGCTAATTTTATTCTCATGAATTTGCTACCTTATGAGATCAATATGAATATCCAAATATATTTGCATCGTTGCTATCTCTTCGCGTTGAAAACATGCATAGAAGTATTTTCTCTTGTTCATGTATATATCATCTTCACTTGAATGAATGGTTCTTGTTTTCGCTCTTTCTCGTGAAGTTGTTTATATATATACATACAGGGGTTTACACTTCTCATGTTGCATGAGAAGAAGAAGATTCCTACACACACATGAAATGGTGGGACCCACATCTTTTTTATATAAAAAAAACTCAAGCACGGAAATGGTGGGACCCACATCTTTTTGTATCTATGACATGAGGATACACTTCTCCTACACCATGAGAAGTGTATTTCCCATACATACATACATACAAATATAAAGAGTGAGGTGCAAGATTGGAGGATTGGATGGATAAGATTGGGGAAGAAAGGATATGTTTTTGATACAAGAGTGGAGCGCCCAAGACAATCTTGATTGGCGGCACATACCAAATTGGTGCTTTCTTGAACCCTTTAAGAATGGTGCCTACTTGCACCCATCAAGATGGCACCTACTTGAACCCTTCAAGATGGCACCTTCTTGCCTTGAGAAGGACGCATGCAATCGGCACACACACTGCCAAAAATGTCCAAATTGGTTCAGCCACTCAAATTAGGGTTTAACCCTAATTCAAGTGCTTACTATAGGGGCCCAATCCATAAGGATTAATCCTATCATGATTTTATCATGATCTTTGGATTATACCCAAGCATTATTTGATCTTATCCAATCTTTATTGGATATTCCTTTGGATAATTCAAGACTATCCTTCATCACCTAACCTCTTAAATTTAAAATTCGAATTGGCCCAAGAACCTATTGGGCCTTCTAACATATTTGGACCTATTAGTGGAAAAAATAATTTCTTACTAATTATCAAAATATGAGGCCATTTATGATTGAGCTTGGAGTCCCACTCCAACCCAATTACACCTATAGTCTTGACAACGTGTAATAACAATTATTGGCCCAAAGTTGCTAAATAAAGTAATCAAGAACAACCATAGTATGTGACCCATTAGGCCCGATTAGTCATTGATATAGATAAACTTAGACTAATTAAACTCATTTAATGAGCCCAATTTATCCAATGATGACATAAGACACTAGCAATGCTCTGCGGTCCCAAAACTAATCGATTTGATCAAGTGTTCTACCTTTTTAATTTGGATACCGTGCCGACATCATCCCTCAAATTGTCATTCACATTTTGTCAAGAACAAACATAAAGTATCATCTCTCTTGGTTGACTAAATGTAGCTTTTCACGAAACTAGGAATCTTCTTTGATTGACTCTAAGACAGAGCATGACTCTTCATGATCGCTTACTGTGCACAGATTCCTGAGTCAACTACAAGTCATCCAAGCCCTATCGGTCTTGTGAACGATTAATCCCTTGTAGGGGATTGTGAGTCCTTTTGGCATGTCTATCTATACTCATATAATATTTGAGTTACACCCCAGAGTACACTGTTCTCCCCATTTTCAGGCGGATAAAGTTGCACAATGAAAGCATAACCCTAGGACATAGTGTTTGATGGCATCCTCTTGTCTAGGATGATCTGTACCACCAAACGATGAGAGACATTACAAATCCAATTATACTCTCTACAATGAATCCTTGTGGAGTCTCGCGACGGGTTAGTTCAGTGTTGTTTGTTCTCTAACAGATCCACCCACGACATCAGCTAAGACATCACCATGCCTGCATTCCAAGAGGTCCCTACCTTGTATCTCCATATAAGTAGTTGACATTGTACTAGTCTTATTAAGATCACCAGTGCTCTTTTTTGGTGATTCAAGACAAGGAACAACTTTCAGGCAATAGACATGTACTGCCCTTGAGTCCTCATGATCATGATCCCTATAATAGCTCATCAAGTGTACACCTACTCTACAATGATAGGTCAAGCCTTGCACCAGCCTGCCAGCAAACACTGTCTATCAGATGTCTAACCCCGACTCCCTTCTAGTAAGTGAGGCCACTGATCTAGCCGTTAGCTTCCACTAACTGACAAGAGATTAAAATACTGATAAACAAACTGAATTTATTTAATTAAAGAACTAGCAAACTGGGTTCATCCTACACTTAAGAACTCATCATTGCTCAACCAAAGGAAGTTTAGTTCGTGACTAATGAGGGAATCACCAAAAAAAATTACAGCAAAATAGCCCATGAAAAGATAAAATAGAAATTAACAAAATAAACAGAAAGTTTGATGGAGGAGTCGACGGCGTAGGAGATGTCTGTCACGTGACGTCTCCATGTCTTCTAGTCTCCATCTCACTACAGGGAAGGATTCTAAGTTTCTTCTGAAGCTCTCGTGCTTCGTGAGTTCTGTTGGCTCATTCACGACTTCCCTCTCCTTTTAGGGTTAGCCATCTTTTCCCTTTATAGTCAGGTTTACTTGAGGCATACGTCCAACGAGCTAGGCCTTTCTAAATCCGTCAGGTCCAATTGGTTCACTTTCCAAATTCGGTTGATTGATTCTACTGGTATTGCGAGATTCTCAACATCTTATCTTCGATCTTCTGCATCTTCTAATTCAATGCGTCAGCAATCCAACTGCTGTCTACACGTCCGCATAATAACCTGCACTTAATTTCCTGGAACAGCCTTGAGGAAAAGTCAGAACATATGACGTACAGCACTGCTTCACTTACAATGCTATAGCATTCCGGTTGCATTGTATTGCGGGTACGCCATGGCTTACCCGATGCTATAACATAGTATCAGCTATGCTATGTGCTTTTACAATAAACCTCAAACTTGCCCTTTTCTTATGCACATGTGTAGGATGATTATGCAATTACCACGATTGATGAGCTGCTTTTGTCGTGAAAGCATTCAATTAAACTAGGTCCTAATTAATTATGCAGTTTAGGGTCAACCTAGGTCATTCTCCCAAGGAGCAATATGTGGGTTATTCTTTAGATTGAATTTATGTGATGAAAAATGTAATGAAACTAAACTAACTAAATGCAAGATGAAAATGACTCTAAAACCTATATGATGGAACTAATTTAGATGCAAATGCAATTCTGGGGGTTTTATGAAAAGAGAATTAAAATCCTAAGCAAAGAAATTAACTAATAACTAAGAAAATCAAATAAGAAAAGGTAAGATGGTTTAGTTCCAAAGATACGGTGAAGGGAACAACTTAGGATTTACATGGAGTTAACTTTCTTAGCCCAAATTAATTAATTAGACCAAAGGGAGATTAATGAAATATAGGAGTTAATGAATTTAATTACCTAATTGAAACATGGGAAACCCTCAAGTTCAATAACACTTATTCCACCAGAAAACTCTTAGTGAGATAAGTGGTGGCTAATTACGTCCATTAAAACCAATTTAAAATAGTTTCAAGATAGTTTTGGGAATCGGGTTCACAATTGCCTAATTAAACAACTAGACAATTCACCAACCTAATTAAACAATTAAGAGGATAAACCTAAATCGACAATTAAATTAATAATGAAAACTCAATTAATAATTTAATCGACAATCAAACGGTTTGCAAACAAAAACCCCATAAATATCTTAAACACAATTCAAATCCAAATTACCAATTTAATCCAAATTAAATCATATGTTTACAATCTAAAACTAGATTGTTCTCAATAAAAACACTTAAAATTATCTAAAACTAAATAATCTCAAGTCTTGAATTAAAAAGGTAAAAAGAATAAAACTTCCTTGTGGTCTTCAAGTGTAAGCTCCTAGGCTTTAGCTTCCCCCATGCTCCTCCCAAGTTGCCTCCTAAAGATCTCAAGCTACCATTGAGTTCCCTCCTTCACGTGTTGAGGAAGTCACCGCCATTAAAATTGATGAATATAGGATACGCAAGAAATAATGGCCAGTGGGAGTGGGTCCCGTGATTGGAAGGATAGAAGAATTGATGAATGTATGCCCCTGTGCGTGAGTGACTCCAAACACAATGAGAACGAAGATGATTATTGAATAAATCAGTTGTGTGGCTGCGTCTTCCTTCACGTTGTGTTCCGCGTGCGTGAATTTGGCGGCTAGGTCTCAGTGTGTATGAATTTGGCGGCTGCTGAATCTCAGCGTGAATGAATGAGTAGTCTCAATCCCTGCGGCTAGGTTAAATAAATGGGGAAGAAGAGATGGAATTTTTGGATAACAATTTGAACTTATCCAAATTTAATAAGCCCAATAAAATTTCACCATTGGATTCCTTTTTAGTTTCCCTGAAAAATTCTGCACCATAGGATCTCTAATATGATAAAATCATAATTTACCATATCTTAAGAAATATTATTTAATCACAAGATATTAATCAAAATATTAATCATTTAAGCACAATAATCTCATAATTAATTCAGATGTATATTATTTCCTAAAATTGGCTAATAATCTAAATATTATCTAATATATCCAAATTAGCCTAAAATAATCCCCAAAATAAATGATTAATGTGAGATAAAATATATGAAAATTGGCATTTGTCAAAGATTTATGAGATTTATCCTACTTTTCCCTACATGCGTGAATTATGACATATTTGCTTAGATTAGATACAATTAAGTTCATATTCAGAAATACAAAACAACCACAAATTATAGGGAAAACATGGCATAAATAGTACTTATCACTTTCACATGGCTTACTTTATGTCCAAAACTCTATTTTCTTCTTGGCCAACTTTGGCCTTTATTATTGGAGAAAATAAGAGCTTCATGATTTCTTAGCCAAATGACCATTTTGCCCTTCATTTTGTCTTCCAATGTTAACCTCAAGATCAGATCAAGTGGCAATTTTCTCTTTTGCCCTTGATTATGACAATATTATTTCTTGTGCTATTAGCTCTTTTAGTTCTCTATATTACTTCTTTCCAGACACCATTTTTCTTTGGATCAGAGTTAGGTTCTATGTCATTCTGACACATCCTAAAGAAATCATGTACTTTCTTCCGACTAATTCATATTGAAATTCATACTTTATTCCAAGTGCGGTTTCTAAAAGTCATTCTATTTCTTATGCATTCCTAAGACTGTTGCTAAACTAGACTTAGTAGTATACTTTATTCAAGCTTATTCTCTAGCCTCTAGTCCCAAAATTTAGGATATTATATTTATCCTCTCTTAATCACACTAATTAACTTGGGGACTAAAGCAAAGCATTGACTCCACGTAGTGAATAAAACCTAGGTTGACATCTATACTATATATAGATTAATTTAGTTATTAATTTAAGCGTTAACGACAGGTGGTATCAAGGTGCAAATCTACTCATGAATTATCTGTCAAGCTTGCACATGAAGTCTTAAAAATAGTGCAAAAATATCATAGCCGTTAAGTCAACTAACGTCAACCATTTAGCAAACATGTCAACTAAAAAAATGGTGCAAAAATAAACATGAAGTTTCCAATGGTCGTAGCATTTCTGCGCTAATTTGGAAATTTCATGTGTATTTTTGTACAATTTAAAAATCAACATATTTACTAAATGGCCATGGCATTTTTGGTACCATTCTAAAAGCTTCATGTATGCTTTTGCTCCCAAAAAAGTTTATGGTGTTAGATACCCATGACAAAAATACTTCATGGGTAGATTTGCTCTTTAAATCATTTTAAAGAAAAAATTGATTTCCATTTAAAAGATAAAGAAGATGATGACAGTGATTTGGTCTCGAACAACAAAAATGATATGCCTAACGATTGAAAATATCTCAGACACCATCTTTAGGATGAAGTTATTAGATATGTCCATTGAGAAGTTCAAACGATAAATTATTTGAGAAACTAACGTAATTTTTGCTCGAAAAGAAACTTATATAATGATATAGTCTTCCTATATCATATTGAGCATTCTGCTATTGAATTTGGATTTCTGCCACTTAAATTATAGGGTAAAATTACTTAGCACCTGAAAATTATTTTCTATTTGCATCCAGCATCCTAATTTTAACAGTGCAATTTCACCATGATGCTTTATTTTAGGTTCAATCTCACTCATAGCCAACTTGCACCAAACATCGGTTTCGAATCATTTGACACATGCATTATTTTCAAAGTCTTCCACTAGATGACATGGTAGTACCCTAATTGTTTTGTTTTTGTTTTGTTTTTGTTTTTGTTTTCCAAACGTACGTTTAAAGTTCTTTTAACACTTGGCAATGGGAAAATAGGGAATCTATAACAACAAGAAAAACTGTGTAGATTAGAAAGTCACAATGCAACGCCAACCGATCGAAATTATAAACATATGCTTTTGAGCTAATTGATTGCAGAAACAATCACACAGTAACTTGAAAAGACGTACATGATCTGTAATTAATCATCATAGAATTATTAGGGTCAGGGATTGACTGCTGCAAAGAGGTAACTGGGAATTCATATTATGTATCTGCAGTAAATAAAGTTTAAATACAACAAAATTTGAGTTTTATATAATAAAAAAAGAATTGATGCAAACTTTCTGCACCCACATTGATGTAGGGCAGGGAAAGGGAAACAGAGGAGAGAAGAAGAGAGAAGAGGCAGAAGGAGATGAGAGAGAATAGAGGAGAGAAAGAGAAAAGAAAGGAGGGAGAGATATATAGGAAGAGGAAGAAACTCAGTAATTGATATTATTCAATCTTGAGGCGTCTACAAAATGAGATGTGTTGCAAGCTATTTATAGCCTCAACTCTAACCCTAAAAATTAAAAAGAGAACATTCTAGAAATCATAAAATTAAATGCGAATAAAAATTAATAATAATGATAACGATAAATCAATAATAAACAAAATATTTCTAAATCTTCTTATTAATCTTCAAATCTCCTTAATAGTCTTCAAATCTTATAGAATCTTCATTTAATCATTTTCCTTCCTATTTTCATTTCCATAATTTATTGATGCAAAACCAGGAAGGGGAAAGGGAAAGGAAAGAAGAAGAGAGAAGAGGAAGAAGGACATGAGAGAGAATCATGGAGAGAAAGAGAGTAGAAAGGAGGGAGGACGGTAAGCAAGGAGGGAGAGAAACCAGACGAATAGAGGGAGGAGAGAAATATAGGAAGAGTAAGAAACCTAGTAATTCATATTATTCAATCAAGAGGCATATACAAAATGAGATGTGTTGCAAGTTATTTATAACTCCAACTCTAACCTCAGAATTAAAAAGAGAACATTCTGGAAATAATAAAATAGGGTGAAGGGGCAAACATATCCATATTGATTTGTGAAAAGTGCTTTTGGCACAATATTAAAACCTTGGGCACAATAGTGCCTATGAAGATTATAAAAACAGTCCAAAAATGCCACAACAGGCAATTGACCATGATGTCTGCTATATTTTTTTTTTGGGACCCACTATGTCTAGTTATCCTCCTACCCTCAACTTTTACTTTTCAACCTTCTCTCCATTCACTTTTTAACATAATCCTTTAGTCAATATTCTCACCCACTGAGAGCCTCTATCTCCCCACCATTCATCCATCTCTTCTTTGATGGCTAACCTCCACACCCTCTGTTGCACTTATTGTTAGTTTAAGACTTTTACCCAAGAATTGGTAAATTGAGTGATATAAAAAAAAACTTAACTTAAAGACAAACTCAATAAAATGAATAGAGTTAGAAGCATATCGCCGAAGGAAGACATATATAAGATTTATATTGGTTGAGTCCAAGCCACTGAACCTACATCTAGAGCCCTTAGAATCCTTTCTAAGAGTACTGTCCCAAGATTCATAGGGCTCTTGGTGCCACACTCAAGGTCCCACTACCTTGATTAACTTAACCATAATAAATGATTAAGTAATGTCTCTACCAAGAGTAAATAAATAATCACTGAAGTATAGAATCACACAGAGATAGAGCTTAAGACTTGGTAATGAATGCAACAGTGAATGTGCATAAAGAGTTAGTTTTTTTTTGTCTTCAATGCCCTTCTATTTATAATGTGAAGATATTTGATGATCGTTGCACTTTTGAATGTAGCCGTTGTGAGTGTATAAGGTCATTGTTTTTGTCCATTGAATGTGTTAGGTCATTCCTTTTGTTGTTGGAACTAGTTGTGGGAGACAGAGGATTTGAGAAAGTTGAATGTTGGAGCATTAAATGCATTTGACACAAAAGTGCTTTTTACTAATATGTTGTTAATCCTTGATTAGACTCCATTTATATGTTCAAACAATGACATAACAATGTATTAAAATAGTTAGAAGCAAAAAGAACAAGTTTAGAGATGAATTGAATTAGTATCAAGATTTTTGAAACGATGCTTTGTTTATGAAATGGTATCACTAAAGTGGTCATCTTTACTCTGGTCTTTTGAAAGCAAAACAAACAGTTGGTTAATCATGGCTATTACACGACTTTCATGCAAAGTCTTATGAGGTTGAAAACAAATTTTTTTGTTAATCACTGTGAAAACCCGAAACTCTTTGCGGTCCTCATAAATTATTAACCTTAACTCCTTACGCTAATTAGTTGTTATTATTATTATATTCATTAATCCGTAATTCTTTACGGTACTCATGAGAACTAGTAACACTTTATGATACTCATGAGTTTTAGGATTACTCGTGAAAACAACTATTAGGGATTAGTATTACTCCCTCTGGTCCTAATTATAGGAACACTTTTGTAGTACAAATTGTACTATAAAAGTGTTCCTATAATTAGGACCAGAGGTAGTACTTGATAAAACAATTATTGGAGATTATGATTACTTTAGATCACTCGAAGACTTCAATGTTTTTTATGTCCTCTAGCGTTGATTCACATGGCTATCCCCCAATCGCAATGAAAACTCTCTCTTGATACCTCCCATTCCTTGGATGCTTACTAAGTGATGACAAGGTTGAGGTTTTGATTTCTTGGGTTTTTCTATTTTCAAGAAGGTGGTGGTTTCTTGAAATTAGGTTGAAGATAGGATGAAAATATTGGATCTTTACCTTTCTTGGATGGCGCCTCTTTCTCTACACCTTGGTAGTTGGCTGAAAATCACAAGAGCTTAAGGCTTCTTGAATATCAGCCAACTCCCCTTTAAATAGCTTTGGTAGGCCGAAAATTTCAAGACCTAATTATCTTGTGTATTTCGGCCACCATACTAAAAAAAAAGGGTTTTAGAATATAGCCTCATTACTTTGTGTTATCCAAATCATTAAGATAAAGAATTAAATCCATGTCTTGATTACTTGATTGAATAAAAAATTTAAGATGACGGATCACATCTATATCTTGATTGATTGATTGATTGATTGAACCAAAATTTAAGATGAAGGATCACATTCATATATGATTGATTGAATTCAAGATGATGAATCATTGATTGATTGAATTTAAAATGATGAATTACATCTATATCTTGATTGATTGATTGAATCAAACATTTAAGATGATGAATCACATCCATATCTTGATTAATTGATTAAATAAAATTTAAGATGATGGATCACATCCATATCTTTAATTAAAATTCAAAATCATTTTTAATTCAATCTTTATTATTATTTTTCTTATCTTCATCCAATTTTTATTGGAGGTTATGTTATAAAAGATAATGTGTGTATATATACATATGCATATATATATATATATATATATATATCTTTTATAACATAACCTCATGAATTTAAAATTCAAATTTAAATTTTAAACTTAAATTCAAAATTCAAAATCAAAATTTAACTTGGCCTAAGACCTCGTTCGGTCTTCTAACACATTTGGGTCTTTTTGTGGAGAAACTGATTTACCACTAGGGGCTCAAAATGTGGCGCCATTATTGGGCTTGGAGTCCCAATCCAACCCAATTACACCTTTATTCTTGATTAAGCCCAATAACAATTATTGGCCCAAGCTTGTTAATTTTAAGCAATTGGGAACTAATTGAGCTATTAGGCCCAATTAGTCACTGACATAAATAAACTTGGACCAATCAAAACTCCCTTAACGGGTCCAAATTATCTAATGACCACATAAGACACTAGCAATGCTCTGCGGCCCCAGAACTAATTGAGTTGATCAAGTGATCTACCTTTCAAATTTGGACACCGTGCAAGTATCATCCCTCACAAAGTCATTCACATTTAGTTGAGAGCAAGTTACCTCTCTTGATTTACTAAGGGTGTGCATGGTAACACTCCCAGAATGAGTTTTTTTTTTCTGCTCCCGGGAACAAAAATAGATGGGAATTGTGTTTGGTAAATCTGATTTTTTTTTTGTTCCCGGGATGAACCGGATTATTTTTTGTGCTGGGGAATTATAAAAAAGGAAGCATAAATTTCTGCTTCTCTATTCCAGGGCACAAAATTAGAATCACTTTTCTCTCAAACAAACCAGAAGACCTTCCCTCTGCCTCCTTCTTCACACTTTCAATTTACTTTCCACGAAACTTGAACCAAGCAAGACGCGATCTCGATGTTCGATTCAGTGATTATATTTTGCCCAAATTGAATCTGTTCTTCTCTGTATCAAATTATCAATCATCTGAGTTCAATCTCACACACCATGACCAACATTCTAATCTCTATTGCAGTGAAGATCGCTGAATACCTAGTACATCCGATCCTTCGTCAGTTTGATTACCTCTTCGATTTCACCACAAATGTCAGAAATCTCAATGAACAAGCAGAGAAGCTAAAAAATCAGCAACTTCAAGTGAATCAACAAGTTCAACGAGCCAAAATTAGAGGAGATCTCATCGATCCCCAAGTTCAACGGTGGATGGCGAATGTAAATCAAATCATCGAACAAGTTGTGAAGATCGAAGAACAGAGCAACACTAGCAAGAATTGTTTCGGTGGATTTTGCCCTAATTGCGTTAAACGCTTCTGTATAAGCAGAAAATCGATGAAGAAAGTGAAATCCATCGAACCTATAGATCAGATTCTGAATTCTTTAGAGGAAGATGAGTGTAATGCGGTTGTTCTTCGCATGTTGGGACTTCGCACCAGTGACATTATAAATATCCAAAACCAAATTGCAGACATGTTGGGACTAAAAATTCAGGAAGAGAGTGAATCTGGAAGAGCTCGTCGTCTGTATTTGAGACTGAAGCTTGAGAAGATATTGATAATCTGTGATGATGTGAGAGAGAAGTTTGATTTGGAAGCCATAGGAATTCCCTTATATAACAAGGGATGCAAGATAATGATTCTGATTTCAAGATTGTTGTAGAGGAGATTATGGGAAAATGCAAGGGATTGCCTTCAGCGATTGCAAGTGTTGAGAGGAAGTTGAAAATGTGTTAACAAACTTAATTCTAATTCTTGGAGTAAAAATAAAATGAGTTAACAAACGTAATTCTGATTCTTAGAACTCTTCCAAAGCACAGAATCAGAAAAAATTATTTCATCTCAGAAACAGTGCTGGGGAACAGAATGGTTTCCATGCACACCCTAAATGTAGCTAATTCACAGAACTAGGAATCTTCTTCTATTTACTTTATTACGGATCATGACTCTTCATGATCACTTGCTGTGTGCACAAACTCCTGAGTCAATTAGAAGCTATCCAAGCTCTACTAGTCTCCTGAATGACTAATCCCTTGTAGGGGACTGTGAGTCCTCTCAGCATGTCCATTTATACTCATGCATTCGAGTTACACCAAGAGTACATTGTTCTCCCCATTTCAGGCAGATAGAGTTGTAGAGTTAAAGTATAACCCTAGGACATAGTGTTTGATGACATCCTCAAGTCCAGGACGATCCGCATTACCAAATGATGAGAGACTTTTCATATCAAATGATACTCTATACAATGAATCTTTGTGGAGTTTCTCGGTGGGTCAGTTCAGTGCTATTTGTTCTCCAACAAATTTACCCACGACATTAGCTAAGGCATCGCCATGCCTATATTTCATGAGGTCCCTACCTTGTATCTCTATACAAGTAGATGATGTCGTAGTAGTCTTATTGAGATTATCAATGCCCTTTTTTGGTGATTCAAGACTAGAAACAATTTTTAGGCAATAAATATGCAGTGTTCTCAAGTCTTCATGATCATGATCTCTATCATTAATCCTTAATATCAACACATGTTCTATTCCTAAGCTTTTTATCTTTAAACACATATTTACCTTAAAATAAAGGCGAGACATAAATATGATAAAGATAAAATGAGCTCATTTATTGATAATGAAATACTACAATGTAGAAAAGGTGTTTATCTATCATCACAGATTATCTCTAGGACACCTGAATACTAACACAAATAACTTCTTGGCTCACTGTGGTGATGTGATGGTGGTGAATACACATATGATCACTCGATTGGTCATGCTTTGTCTCAATTCAAAGGAAAACATATCATTAGCTGACTCACTATGATGCAGTGGAAGTGATGTAATTTTCTCATATCACTCGAGTGATCACTTAAGAAATCTTTTTATAAATTCTGTTTAAAATAGACTAGGCACTGTTTGAGTCACTGTGGTGCTGTGAAAGTAATGCCAAAATTCTATGGTCATTCGAGTGGTCTTTTTAAACTTTGTTTTAGAACAACTTGATCACTTGGACATATCACTATGGTTTATAGGAAGTGATATGAAATTGAGCACATCACACGAGTGATCAACTTTGAAATTCTTTTCACAAAACTGATCACTGGCTAACTTTACAATGGTTATATGAAAGTGAGAGACTTTAGAACACATCACTCGAGTGATCTATTCGGAAATTAAATTTCAGATATAAGATCACTACTAGAATCACCATGGTGAAATGGAAGTGATGAGAAATTGTTGCATCATTCGAGTGGTCACTCAAGTGATCTAACACTTATCACTGTGACCTGGCTGCACCCAACACCCATCACCATCGTCGAGGAAGACCGCACAGTCGTGAACACCTTCGCACCCAACACCCACCACTACTGGTGACGAAGACCTGACCACCTAAACACGGTTGCTCCAAGCACCCACCACCACCATTGCGGACAGAGATTGACCTAACACCCGCGGTCATCAGCTCCACACCCTCCATTATTGATTTATGGTGACAAAGATTGATCCATTGAAGAGAGAAGGGGGATCAGAAATGGAAGTTAAGGAAGGAGGCTTCACTTCGTCAACACCCTAGTTGCCATTGATCTTGTTTTCCATCGGAATCTTACATCTGGAGTGGTTGGTAGATGTAGTCATCTGATGCATAATATTTTTTGTTGGAGATTGTCGTTGTTGCTTCCTCATTCGAACTCAGGGCTCTTATGCAGAATATTGACTGAACATTATGTTAAAGTGTGAAGAGTGAGAATTTGGATAGTAAAAGATCAGATGAGGACATATAGAGACTAGTGGTAGCCACAGAAGGAAAAAAAAAAGATAACGGATGTCATAGGTAGTTAACAGTTGTGGCTTTTTTGGACTGTATTATAATCTTCATTTGGCACTTTGCACCCAAGGTTTTAACATGGGTATTTTTGCCCCTTTCACCGTTAATAATAATGATAACGATAAATTAACATTAAAACAATATTTCTAAATTTTCTTATCAATCTTTGAATCTCATTGATAATCTTTAAATCTTCTAGAATCTTTGTTTAATCATTTCTTTTCCTATTTTCATTTCCATAATTTTTTATGCAGGGAAGGGAAGGGGAGAGGAGAGAAGAAGAGAGAAGAGGCAGAAGGAGATGAGAGAGAATAGAGAAGAGAAAGAGAGAACAAAGGAGGGAGGACATCAAAAAAGGAGAAAGAGAAACCAGACGAATAAAAGGAGAGAAATATAGGAAGAAGAAGAAACTCGATAATTCATATTATTCAATTATGAGACGTCTATAAAATGAGGGAAGGAGATCCTCTCCTTGGCCATTTTTCTCCTCTTCCCTCGTCAGCCCATCTGGGCTGTTGATTGGGAAGATGAGAGAAAATTTAAAATAGTATTATATTGATTGGAAGGACATGATTTAAAGATTATGAGAGATGATAAAAAAAAGATGATGATAGAAACTTGACCTTAAAATGAGATGGGTTGCGAGCTATTTATAACCCAAACTCTAACCCTAATAATTAAAAAGTGAACATTCTAAAAATCATAAAATTAAATGTGAAAAAAATTAATAATAATAATGATAACGAAAAATCAACATTAAAACAAAATATTTCCAAATCTTCTCATTAACCGTTTTCTTGCTCAACCAAACCAGTTATTTATAACTTATAATAAAGGGCAGAGTGAGTATATACTAATACCAAAAATCATTCACAACAGAGAGTGCAATATGTAACACTTCCTCCTCCATTGGCTTCGAATCACACACCATCACCCACATTTACAATATCTCGCTCATCTTCATTTACGATTTCAGTTTTAGGAAAACAAAGTAAACCAGTTATAATACCAACACGCTAAACATGGGGTGCTGTTTCTCAACGCAGCTTCTTCATACATCCACCATCTCCAAATTATCTTCGTCTATCAGCACATCATCTACCAAATTCGCTTCTCCTCCTATTTTTTATTTTAAGATCTCCTTTTCGTAGAACCTATTTGTGTTTGAGGGGATTTTACCTTACAATCGATGCTTGTTACTGTTTGCAAACAGATTTTTTCGCTATGCTCTACTCTCATCAGTCACTACTCTTCGCAAATGGGTTAAAGTGTTTAACAAACCGTAGACGTTTTTTTCCATTAGGTTTCAATGATTTCCAATTGCCCATGTGAAAGTTTCAAAAACAAAATGCCTGAGTCAACGTGTCTAAATATTTGTTGCATGTTAACAATAGGTGAGATTTATCCAATTTAAATACAATATGGATCAAAATGCAACACATTGTCAAACTAGATTAGGGTGCTAGATACAACTATAAAAAAAGATTAGAAATCGGGATGCTACTTTACCCCAAATTATAATTAAAACGTTTTTATATTAAACTGGGGCAAACAGTTAATAAGTATAAATCTTTAGATTGCTGCTTTATTAAAATAAAGATTTTTCTTCAAATATAAAAGAACCACGAATTTAAACCATCGAAGTGAATGACACGCAATTGGAATTGGAATTCAAATGCAGTAACAAAAACATTACATGTAAAGTCCAGCATATACATGTGAAATATTGTACTTCAATCAACAAGAATCAATGGAGAAATTAATCCGCATCAGCATACAACCTCACGAACAACTAAATTTCAGTTTTTAGCATCAAGGGGGTTATATCAAAATTTCAACTAGTTGACCTAACTCTAATACAATGTATGGGAGTCAAGTTTATCAGATGCTCCGTCCGAACCTTGTGAGAAGAAGTCGTTTAGTTTCTGCACCAAACTTATTATCCGGGTTTTGTTAGAACACCAGAGGTCAAGGAAGCAAATTCTATCATTTTCCTCTTTCTCTTTTCTTCTCAATATCCCATTTATCCTTATATTAAAAGATGGATGGTTCAGGTTTAATATTATATAAAATTAACATTATAACAGTTTATAGTTTTGTTTATATTGCAGTTATGAATCGTGCAAATTAGATTTTAATAGTTTAAATTTAATTATTTATTTAATTTATAATAATAATTTTATAAAACACCAAATATGAACCATCTATTTTTTAAATCTAATTATGGATATGAGATTCCGAGAGGAAAAAGAGAAAAAGGACAGTGAGAGAACCCAAATCAAAGTCAGCTAGTAATAATTGCAAGTCATTGTGTAGGCTTTCATGCCAAAAACAAATAAATAAAACTACCTGGGCAATCATCTCATAACAGATTCTTTCACATAGGATCGGCCCCCTGAGCTGCAACGATAAGAATAAAATTAGAATCCAGGTAGAGACGATTCAAACTAGCCATAAAAATGTTGTGGTAAAACATATGCTCCAACTCACGAATATTCTAGGTGAATATTCATAAATCGACGATTTTCTTTGCTTTGAGACAGCACCAGTGAGCCTTCAATAACTTGATCTTGCTCTAGTTCTACGGGGTCATAGAAATATATCAACGTCTACATGTAGTGCAAAAAAACATATTTATTAGAAATGTAATCAACCCAAAATTCAATTAAACAACCGATGCTTGGCCAAAAGCAAAATCATACAACAGAATTACAAAACAAGGATAGTCATCATGCTAGACATTTATGAAGCTGTAGTTTTACAAAACTTTTGCAAGCGTCATGCCAATATCCAAATTAAATATACCATTTCAACCAGTCCGACTAAGATGAGTTTTCTACTTCGTGATATGGTTTCTCATACACTATTTTCCGTTTTTTTTCAGTCTCGTCTGTAACTGAAGCAATTAATTATTTATCCTGGCAACTGTCAGATTTGTTGCAAGTGTGAAAAAGTCCTGAACGTTGTTCACATAAATTCGTATTATTCTTGATGAACTGGAGTTATTCGAATGATACAGGAGCTGTTTCGATTTATATTAAGAAATTATATATGGTAAAAATAGAGTCTTATTTTGAACGATGACATGCCCCATGGTGCCAAGTCCCTGCGTGGAGGCACGTTTTCCAGGTTGCTTGAGTGTTGTAGATAAATTCTTGAAGATTTTAGGTAATTTAAGATAACATGCTAGAGCGTTTTCAGGCATCAAATATCTTCAAGACAAGCAAGAAACAGATGATGAAAGTTGATCACACTACTGACCAAATAAACTAAGATGGCTTAAATGCATATTAGAAATTATTAAAACAAACAGCACCTGTTGCCAGTGGGTTGGAGGGTCCTCGGGTGCAGTGGACAGGACCAATGCCTCACTAGGATTTGTCCTTTTCTTTCGGTGACTTCCATCCACTGGATGGTTGTCAACAGACAAATTTGTAAAATAAGAATTTGCTGGCGTAGTTGTGGGCCCATTAAATTCAACATCAAACCAAAATGCAAACCCATGCAGTGGAGCTGGAAAAATTAGAGGAAAAAAAATACCGTAAAGATACTATAGGGAGTAAGTCAAGAATTATTTTGTAGGTTATAACAATTTGACAATAAAAACCCAAAGATTTTATTTTATATTATTTTTAAAAAAGAAGCATCTGACAGCTGCAAAACAGAGCTGAAAATATGATAATTGGATTAGGACACAGAATACTTGAGTTTGACCCAAAAAAGGAGGGAAAGTGGGGTGTTCAAAATAAGCAGAAAGAAAAAGTATCAATCCAAAATACATAAATGAGAATGGAATATGCATAAGAAAAGTTACCTCGCATCATTGACTTGAACTTATATCTAGTTGAAACAGATTCTAGCTCTTGGATGGTAACCGAATGACAGTCAACATGTATTACCTGTAATGGTAAATTATCAAAATTCTGGAAACAAAACTGATTTTTTGAAAGGGAGAGAATTTTAAATCACAACAATTTCAAATATGCACATATAGGGAAGTTACAAATTAAACAAAGCTTTTATAAAGCCATATTTTCTTATCAAATTTTGAATTTTTGTCTTCAAAGCAGTCCATTGGTCCCCCGAGTAGGCTTAAACACTATCAATAGATTCTAACACAAGATGCATTTGCAAAGTTCCCTTTATCTCAATGAAAGAACAAATTCAATAACAAAATTATCTCTGACTTCTTCACAAAAAGAGGAAGATGCTAGTTGCAACAAACTAAAATTAGACCAAACTGCCTACTAATTGTTCCCACAAGATTGATCAGCTGGATAGACAGTTTGTATGGGGTGGAGATGAGAATTGAGAACCATAAAGGAGTTAGTCTCATTGGGAAGATCTTTGTCAGCCTACTGATTGTAGTGGCTGCGGCCTTAGATCTATGAAGGAGCGAAACCAGGAATTCCTATCTAAGCTAGCATACAAATTTGTTGCAAATCCTAACAACCTTTGGGTCCGAATATACTCGGGGAAGTATGGGTGGGGGCAGCAAAAATAGGGTATATTCAAAACCAAGACCACCTCTCACCCCTGGAGAAGTATAGCGGCTGTTTGGGAGGAAACTAATATGCACATTACTTGCAACCAGGGGATGGCGCCAATATCAGTTTCTGATCAGATAGCTGGGTTGAGGATATTGGGCCACTTAAGCATTTGTCATTTGTGGACATTGCTGAAAGCGCAGCAACCAAGCCTATTCGTGACTTTGTTGGAGAGGATGGGTGATGGAATTACTCCTTCGAGGATCTGCTTCCTCCGCTAATCCTCTCTAGGATCTGCTCATTCCCGCAACCAAATGAAGATGGTGGTGAGTAATCCTGCTACTGGAACCTCACTGCTCATGGTGATTTCACAGTATCTTTGTCTTACAGAGCTTCTAAAGAACTGCACTGCAATCAACTGAACCATAAACTGGCATGGATCTGGAAGTGGCTGGGTGGGCAAAGAGCCAAAACCTTTCTATGGTTGGCAATCAAAGAAAGATTAATAACTAATGCTGAAAGAGTTCGCAGGCATATGTGCACCGATGTGATGTGCACAGCCTGTGGGGCGCCAAAGGATGATCTAGACCATATTCTGCGAAAGGGCCTGATAGCGATCCAAAACCTTATCGCTATGGATTAGTTTATTCTAAGAAGAATAAGCGTCTTAAAATAAATTAGGAATTAATTTCGTATCTTTTATTATTTATTTTATTTTATCGAGTCTGTTTTAAATATCTTCTATTATCTTTATTATTATCTTTAGGGAATAAGAAATCTATCACAACTAGATAGATTTAGGATTTAGATTTATTGATTATCTTTTTGAATTTCATAGAGTCGCTCTCTGTAAATCTAGTCCTATTTATAGGCTCTTAGCCTATCAATAAAATCATCGAATAATTTCAGAGAGTAAATCATCGGAGTGTTCTCCTAGACTCTAATAATTAGTGGAATTCCTAATTGTTAAAGAGTGGCTAATCTGTGAGTACGCTTACGTCTTCATAAGATTAGAGATTGTTCTATTGGATTCCTGCGTGGGTCTAACAATTTGGCATCAGAGCCTTTCTTTCCACCTTTTTATGGTCGAAACCCGATCTGGGCTCCAGACTTCTCGACATATGGAAAAACACGACGACCCGATTACACTACCTGGGCACCACACTTCGCGACAGACAGAGCAACCCGACGAACACACTGCATCTGCAACGTCGGACCCACTCGCCGTAATAGCTGCACGTCTCGATGCCATCGACGAACTCAGAGACAAGGTTAACGCCTTGGAAGCACGGTCTGCTCGCCAATCTCAACGGAGGGGGAAGCCACACCACTACGAGGATGACAGCGATGAAGATCCTCATGTATCGCGACGGCCAACTCGTTCCCCATATGCGAGGATCGATTTTCCAAAATTTGATGGAGGGGACCCGCGAGGTTGGATCCTCAAAGCAGAAAAGTTCTTTCGTTATTACCATACTCTAGATGAAGACAAGGTCGACGTGGCAGCCTTCTATTTTGACGGGGATGCGTTGGACCTCTTCTCTTGGCTTAATTCCCAACGCACTGTGAGATACTGGGAGGACCTCATTAAAGCCTTGTAAGAGCACTTTGGCCCACCCGAGTTCCTCAACCCCGACGAGTACCTCAGCTCGATCAAGCAGACCGGTACAGTACATGAATACCGCCAGGAATGGGCACGGAGGGTGGCACACGTTTCTGCCTGGCCGGAGCATTGCCTCCTCGGCGTCTTCTTGAATGGCCTGACCGACACACTACGATCTGACGTCCGCATGCAGAAACCCAGGAGCGTCTACCGAGCAGCCAGCTTGGCATTAGAGTTTGAACAGCAACACAAGCTTACAACTGGGCCAAAGTCTGCCCCCCGCAACCCACCTGGGTACGCAGCTCCACCTCCTGCTCGCGGCTCTTACCAGGCGCAAGACTACAGAAAGACCATGGCCTCATTGGACACCAGCAAACCCACTCAGATCGCATCCTCGTCATCGGCTCCACCTTACTCCAGTCGCTCAACGACCGTGGATCCCGAGCGACAGCGCCGCCGTGAACGCGGCCTCTGCTTTAGGTGCGTAGAGCCATATCGACCAAGACACAGGTGCGCCGCGGCCTCTTTCTCACTAATGGAAGTTGACGATGCAGGGAACCCGATCGACACCCAGGGCGACGATGATGATGAATATGACCAGGGAGTCGCTGAGTGTGAGCCAGCTGTCTCATTTAATGCCATTTTAGGGTCTCCAGCTGCAGGAACAATGAAAATCAGGGGCTCCCTCAGGGGCAAATCAGTCCTAGTCCTAGTAGATAGTGGGTCCACCCACAACTTTATTTCCAACAAATTAATACAACAGCTGGATATCCCTCTCACAATTGTTCCATACTTTGGCGTTCAGATAGGAGACAGTAGCATAGTCAAATGCAATCAGGATTGCCAAAATGTGGAAATTCAGTTTAATGGTCTCACCATTAAACAAGACTTTTTCCCTTTCTCCATAAACGATGACCTCGTATTGGGAATTAAGTGGTTAGCTACTCTCAACACGGTTCAAGCAAATTGGAAGGAAATGTTTATCATTTTTTCGACTAATGGGAAAAATTATAAATTACAAGGTGAAATCCCAAATTCTACTCCACAGGTATGCCTCTAGAGTCTTGATTTTCGTCAAACAGAAACGGCCAAGAATGCAGCACTGGACATGACTCCGACCTATTCCAAATTTTCTCCAGTATTTGAAGAACCAAGCTCCTTACCACCTTCTCGTGGGCATTACCACAGGATTCCCCTGCTACCGGGCTCCACACCCCCTAATTTACGACCGTACCGCTGCCCCCACTATCAAAAAAATGAGATTGAATCTCAGGTTGACGCATTATTGGCTCGTGGGTTTATTCGACCGAGTTCCAGTCCCTTTGCAAGCCCGGTAATATTGGTTAGCAAGAAAGACGGTACATGGAGATTTTGTGTTGACTATCGCCGTCTCAACAAGGTCACAATACCAGACAAATATCCAATCCCAAACATTGATGAGTTGTTGGATGAGCTGCAGGGAGCGCAATATTTTTCAAAGATTGACCTACGTTCCGGGTATCATCAGATCAGGGTTCTTTCGACCGATATTCACAAAACCGCCTTTCGGACACATTCGGGCCACTACGAGTTTGTAGTTATGCCATTTGGACTTACTAACGCCCCAGCTACATTCCAAGCCATCATGAATGATCTCTTTCGCCCCTACTTGCGGAGATTTGTGCTTGTCTTTTTCGATGACATCTTGATATATAGTACCACGGCATCAGCCCACTACCGACATCTTACCATCATCTTCCAAATCCTTCAACACCATTGTTTTTATGCCAACCCGAAGAAGTGCCTCCTTGGGCAAGTTCGAATAGATTATCTGGGCCATATTGTAACTAGTCAAGGAGTTGAAGTGGTACCCGAAAAGATTAAAGTTGTTGCTCTTTGGCCCACTCCTTCTTTCGTACACGATTTACGAGGGTTCTTAGGCCTCACTGGTTATTATCGACGGTTCGTGAAGAATTATGGTATTATTGCTCGGCCCCTGACAGATCTCACCAAGAAAGATGCCTACAAGTGGTCTGAGCAAGCACAGGAATCTTTTGATGCGCTCAAGGTGGCCCTCACCACTACACCAGTACTACGTCTACCCAACTTTCAACAACAATTTACCGTTGAATGCGATGCCTCCATGGATGGTATTGGCGCCGTTCTTATGCAAAATGGGCACCCCATAGCCTATTTCAGCAAAGGGTTCTCCTTCTCGAACCGCTTTAAGTCAGCCTACGACCGTGAATTGCTGGCATTGGTCCTATCTTTCCACAAATGGCGTCATTATCTATTAGGGCATCCATTTGTAGTACACACCGATCATCGCAGCTTGAAGCATCTCTTGGACCAAAGGATCGTCACTACTTCTCAGCAACGCCTTATGGTCAAGCTACTTCCTTTTGACTTTACCATACACTACAAACCTGGTAAAGAGAATATTGCAACGGACGCCCTCTCCAGAAGGCCACAACAAGTAGATTTCTTTAACATGGTTATTCCCTTGGCCAGCGAACTCGAGCAATTACCTCAAGCTCTACTTGAAGACCCTGAAACCCGTACTCTCATTGCAGCCTTGCAGGATAATCCGGATCACCATACTCACTTTCACTTAGTGAATGGCCATTTGTTCTACAAGACACGCCTGGTCATACCCAACCACACTCAATTACGAGAGAAATTACTGGCGGAAGCTCACGCCACTCCCACCGGGGGACACAGGGGCTTTCTTAAAACACTGCACCGATTGAGTGACCAGTTGTATTGGCGAGGAATGAAAAAGGACGTCAAGAGCTGTATCCAGCATTGTCAAACTTGCCAACAAAACAAGTATCAAACCTTAGCACCTGCTGGGCTTCTCCAACCGCTTCCCATCCTAGAGCGTATTTGGGAGGATATCTCACTTGACTTCATCACCGGGCTACCTAAATTTAAAGGGTTTACTGTGATTCTTGTGGTCGTCGATCACCTCAGCAAGTATAGCCACTTCATCGCTCTGGCTTACCCCTACTCCGCCAAAACCGTGGCAGCCACATTTTGTCAGGAGATTGTTCGCTTGTACGGCATGCCACGTTCAATCGTATCAGACAGGGATTCTCTCTTCCTCAGTCACTTTTGGCGGGAGCTGTTCCGTCTCAGCAACACCCGCTTAAATATGAGCACCGCTTATCATCCTCAGTCCGACGGATAGACAGAAGTAGTCAACCGCTGCCTTGAAACTTATCTCCGCTGTTTTACACACGAACAGCCAAAGCATTGGAGTACCTTTCTATGTTGGGCGGAATTCTCCTTCAACACCGGTTATCACACTGCCGCCAACACCACTCCCTTCACAATCGTTTACAGCAGAGACCCTCCCCCACTACTCCCATATGTACGGGGCGAAACCTTAGTGGCAGAATTGGAAGACCAACTTGAGACTCGGGATGCCATGCTTTAAGTTTTAAAAGGTAACTTGCTTAAAGCTCAACACCGATGAAGTTACATGCAGACCAACACCGCCGGGATCTGGAATATACTCTGGGAGATGCTGTCTGGTTGAAGATAAACCCCTATCGTCAGAAATCCTTAGCCTGCCACCGATGTGAAAAACTTGCCCCACGTTTTTATGGCCCCTTCAAGATTTTGTGACGAATTGGCAAGGTGGCATATGAATTAGAGCTCCCCTCCACCGCCAGAATCCACCCAGTCTTCCATGTCTCCTTACTACGCCCGGCTCCAGGCCTTCAAGCTGCCTCCCCTCCTCCACCGCTTCCTATCTCAGCAGATCTGGAACTCCTCCTCACACCCTCTAGGGTCCTTTAGCATCGTTGGACCCCAGCCAAGAAACTGGAACTCCTACTCCAATGGGAGAACCATACCCCGGAGGACGCAACATGGGAAGATTACGACCTGGTCGCTGCTCAATTTCCAGAGTTTCACCTTGAGGACAAGTCGTTTTTCCAAGGGGGGAGAAATGATTGCGATCCAAAACCTTATCGCTATGGATTAGTTTATTCTAAGAAGAATAAGCGTCTTAAAATAAATTAGGAATTAATTTAGTATCTTTTATTTTTTATTTTATTTTATCGAGTCTGTTTTAAATATCTTCTATTATCTTTATTATTATCTTTAGGGAATAAGAAATCTATCACAACTAGATAGATTTAGGATTTAGATTATTGATTATCTTTTTGAATTTCATAGAGTCGCTCTCTGTAAACCTAGTCCTATTTATAGGCTCTTAGCCTATCAATAAAATCATCGAATAATTTCAGAGAGTAAATCATCGGAGTGTTCTCCTGGACTCTAATAATTAGTGGAATTCCTAATTGTTAAAGAGTGGCTAATTTGTGAGTACGCTTGCGTCTTCATAAGATTAGAGATTGTTCTATCGGATTCCTGCGTGGGTCTAACAGGGCCCCATTGCAGTTGAGTGCTGGAACCTTCTGGATGACGACGAAGCTGCTCCGATGAACTTCCAGACTTCCCTTGTTGATTGGGTGCTCTTCAACCTCAACCCAGCAAACAACGGTCAAGTCTGGAGGGTCAAGTTTGGACTGCTCTGTTGGAAACTGTGGGACAATCGTAACAAGAGAATATTCCAGGATCAATCTCTCTCTTCTGACTCTATTGCTCATAATGTAAGTGTACCCACTTAAAGCTAGGGATACAATACAGCTTTTTGATAGGGAGCATTATTAGAAGAGGCCCACGCTTTTGTTGCTTTTGAACTCATTTTGATCAGATGTAAAGTTATCTAGCTAATTAATATATTCCCATTACTTTTTTTTTAAAAAAAACTAAAATTCTATCTATGGGCTCACTTAATAATCTAATCTTCCGAGCAGAATTATTACTCTTGACGTGACAACAAAAAACATCTATTACTACCATCGGACAAGATTATGGTCCTTGCCATTCCTATTCACTTCCATTTTAGCACACAGCAATGATGGGCCCATGTTTTCTTCACACTTAAAATAATAGGTTTTTGTGAATTTGAGTGGCCTCAGAGACAATGTTTACTGATAACCACTCAAACCCACAACACTCCAGACATAAGATATCTCAAGTCTAACATGACATAAATAGATTAGTCTACCCTTGAATCATGGAAATCTGAATGGATTTTATTGAAATAAAAAAAAAAAAAAAAAAAAAAAAAAAAAAAACTTACCATATGCCATTTTTTTTATTAAAAAGAAAAAATAATTTTTATGTGGGCACACACACCAAATGACAACTCATAAAGGTAGGAACACATATATAACACAAGGGTTAGGATACAATTTAGCCCCAGAAGTTTTTTGAAGAGCACTTTTGCCTTGCCCCTTGCCATTAAAAATGTTAATGCACAACATCAAGTTTTTAATGATCAATGTTAGTTTTTTAACCATAGGGTGAATTTGCTTCTCAAAATACTTCCAAATACTCTGCGCTCTAGAGTGATTACTTCCAGGGCAAAATTGCACTTTAACCCTAAAACATAATCATGTGTTCAAACACATCAGATGGGAGAGAAACATTTAAGTAGTTAGAAGAGGCCTAATTCAAAGAGGTCTAAATATATACATCGAAATTAATATGAAGACTCACCAGATGTGGCCATGTCAAAACATTTTCACCCGTTATTGTTTCCACAGAAGGTTCTTCAAATGCACATTGTTTAGCTAAAGGTAACATGGCAGACACTGCAACCAAGAGAAAAATACAATGGATAAAAGGAAATAGGATAGTTATGACACATCTTGCAATTCAAAGATATCTACATTAATCCAAATATACCATTTGTTCTACAACTAACTAGATATTCACATAGCCAAAGAACTAGTGCTAAAATATATTCCCTACACTATCGATGAAGATCAATGAGTCTTGGCAACTTGCCTCCCTTAGTCGGCAAATACTGAGCCTGACATAAGCCATTCAATAGGTGTGGTTAGTCAATTTTCAAGGAAGCCGCAAGAACACATAGAAGCACAGGATCCTAGTATTTGAAGCTAAGCCCTAGCAAAGGGTTAGTTTTCTCCAAAGGCAAAAGTAGAGTTGTTGGAATTTATATAGATGCAAACTAGGTTGGATTCATTATTGACAGAAGATCCAGCGCTGGCTATTGCTCCTTCGAATGGGCAATTTAGTTAATTGGAGAAGTAAGAATAAATCGATGATGGCAAGAAATAATGCTAATGTAGAATATTGAGCCTTGGCTCAAGGGATTTGTGAAGGAATTTGAATATAATAATTGTTAAGGGAACTAAAGATGATGTTTATTGAACCAATTAGGTACGCTGAGATAGTATAGCCACAATTGGGATACATAAAAATCTCATGCATCATGATTGAACAAAACATGTAGAAATTGACAGTCAATTCATAAAGGAGAAGATTGAATTTAAGATCATGAATTTGGATTCTATATCCTCAAACCGACCAGTTGCAGATTTAATGACAAAAACCCTCCTTAGAGCTCGCTTTGAAAAACTATGTAGTAAACTACAAACAACGGAGGATTTAGGTGGGGGCTAGGGGTGGCCCCAACCCCTCTAAATTTTTTTTAAAGAAAAATATATATATATATATATATATATAAGGAGATGTCTTTCTTTGTCTGTGGCTTATTTTAATATCTCAACTATACACAAACAAACTCACGCGCAAGAGAAACTTATTATGTATAACTTGCTTATCTTGTGATCTCAATATATAGTAGTTTCACATAATCTTGGCTTGCGTTTGGTCCTTAACTTTTGAGTTTGAAATTGTCTTACTTTAACAAAATATAAGGAGATATCTACATATATATACAAGCTTAATAAGCTAAGCTTGTTTGATTCTATTGTATTTCATCATTTGTATTTTGAAAATCTAGTTAATACTCCTCCAGTTCTAAATAGAAGACATATTTACCTAATTTAGATAGATTAAGGAAGTTTGTTTAGTAAATTAATTGGGAAAATGACAGCAAGGTCCCAAGGAACATACAAAATATCAAAAAAGTCCCAACCTAAAATCACATTTGTATTTTGAAAATCTAGGGACTTTTTTGATATTATTTGTATTGAAACAAAATTCAGGTGTTTAAATTTTGTTGTGAATATAGCTTTTTCTGTTGTGAATGACCAGATTTTAAATTTTGATGTAAATATAGCACTTCCTGTTGTGAATCTAACTTTTTCTGTTGTGAATGACCTCTGTACGCTTAGGGACCTAATTTTGAAACAAAATCCAGGTGTTTAAATTTTGTTATGAATATAACACTTCCTGTAGTGAATGACCAGGTTTTTAAATTTTGTTGTAAATATAGCACTTCATGTTGTCAATACAAATAATATCAAAAAAGTCCCTAGGGACTTTTTTTTTTATGTGATTTTGGGTTGGGACTTTTTTGATATTTTGTATGTTCCATGGGACCTGGTTGTCATTTTCCCAAGTTAACTTGACATGTATTTTCTAAAACACCCTAGTCATCATCTTCCCTAATTTTTTTATTCACTATCTTCCTTAATTATTATTAACGTTTATGAAAATTATGTCTTATATTTAGGACAAAAATCAACTCCCTAAATATGTCTTATATTGTGGATTAGACAGAGTAATTTGTTGGAATATATATAGTCCATTCTTGGTGGATTACGGCCACCCAAGCCCAGGTGGGAAGTCAACAATTTCCCGAGTCTTAATCTTGTGCATGGCATTTAATTCGACTAGCATTGCTACAATGACTCTTGAGAAACACTATACACAAGTCAATGCAAGTCAAGAAATAATTTTTCATGAGAAAAAGTTACAGAAGAACAGATTAATAAATCTTATTACACCTTTCCTTGAAGCAATGGTTACATCCAATTTAGACCTTGGAACAAAAGATATGACTAGGCCTTGGTTTATTTTCCTCTTCCATTAATTTGATGTAAAGAACTTGGGTAGTCCTCAAGTATTCAGTTTCTAGGGTATATGCAAGCATACATTTAGGTTGTGAGCTTAAGATGGTATTTCCAATGAGCATTACGTTCAGGACCAAAAGATGAACACCAAAATATAGCAAGAGTGTTAGGTTTGTGGGTTGAGAGTTTATGAGGATAATTTATTTAATGATCACTGTGACTAAAAGATGTACACTCAAATATCTAGTAAGAAATGGAGAGGCATAGTTTGGCTCAAGGACAAGTCTTGAAAGGTTTCTTGTAATGGTTCAAAAAATATCAAGACTCCTGAAGGCATCCTATGGAATAAGTATGTGGAAGTAGTAGCATTTAGAAATGTAAAGATATTACCGGATGGTGTTGTAAATAGTCATAAATAGAGTATGTGGAAGTAGTAGCATTTAGAAATGTAAAGATATTACCGGATGGTGTTGTAAATAGTCATAAATAGCCATAGTTATAGGAATTAATTTAGGATCTGAGTTAATGCCTTTGATTTTGTCCTGATTTCTTGGGCTGGCTCGTTATTACTGCCCCCTTGTGTATATGTTCTGTAATCCAAAAGTTATAACAGTATAGATGCAGACCCTGTTACTTTCAACAAAAGCAGATGAAATGTTGCATGACAATAAAACTATCACCTAACTGCAAATTATATTGTACGCCATCAAATATCAAAACTCACATAGTATACAGGTAAATGTTGCTCACTTCAAATTTGGTAGTAAGTACAGTATAGATATTGATAATATAAAAATACAGGATATATAGTTACAGCAAGTGAACTTACTATCAATTCCATAGACATTACGCCAGAAGTCAATGCTTTCACTGTATCGCTCAGCATGAGTTACAGGAGCCATGTAGAGCTGCAAAAAAGAGCACACAGAATTCAGAATCACCGAGATAAGTATATATTAAATCCTGTAATTATTGTTCAGGGCCCAAGAACATTCAAGGAAATATGATTTAAAGCATAGGAAATGTTTGCCAATTGGTCAAATGTATCAAAATAGCAGTTGAGACTAGTTGGAGGGTACACTTGCACACTTGTGTTACAAGTGCAGTTTATGTTTTGTTAAATGGTTTAACAGTCGTCCTCAATAGATATTACCAATTATTAGGATCAATTTTTGTCGTTAGAAGGAGGAAAAAAAGGGAAAAAGTAATTCTTTCTCACTTGTTCTTCTAATGAAGTTTAACAGTCGTCATCATATTTGACTGTGTTTTCTCCTATCCATCTCAACATAAGGAGCGATAACATTATCTCTCAAATTTTTCCTTTTCTTCATTTTTTCTCCTTCTGATTTCTTTCCTCCCCATCCAAAAGGACCATTACCATACTTTATTTTCTTTCCTCTCCTGTTCTTTAGATTGTTAGGCATTAATTACTTTACTTCCTTTTTGAGAGAGCTGCTCTCTCTCTCTCTCTCTCTCACACACACACACATTTGTACTCAGAATGTACGAATATCAAAAAGGTTTTTCCATGAAACTCTTCACAATACCAGAGCCCACTAAGAAATGAGAAAGAAAGAGGAAAAGAGAGAGAAAAGCAGAGAAGAACATAGAGGGATTCAAGAGAGAAGAAACGCAAAGGAATAGGAATTTCTCAATAGGACCTAATTGGCATTAACATCAATCTCATTTACAATAGGGAATGAATACCTATATTTGTAGACTTGGCTCATATCACCACCTTCCCACTAACTTACTTCTAACGGCTATATTCCCTAACAAACTCTTAACCAACTATTATTTCTTTATTAAGTTTACATATCACCATCATTTCTTACCGACGCCTAAATACCACTAATGAAATAAACAAGGGAACAAATAAAGTAGGGTAAACAATATGCATCGAAACATCTGCATAAAATAAAATGAAGTTACCTTCGCATCTGAAGGGAGAATAAGACCTCCAGGTTTGAGCCAGCGATCCCTAGCAGTGATAACACTTCCAAGCATGCTCTACAAGGAAAACAAATATGGTTATTCAGGTAGTTAACAAACTTTAATTGAAAATAATCAAACATAATCAAATAGTATTAGGATGGCAGATTTGTTATGATACTCAGATCACAGGGCTGTAGTTTAGGAAGTTCGCATGCCCGCTTTTATGTCCATGAAATCAGCTGAGATTAATTATTTCTCAGTCACAAACTTCTATTCTAATAGAGTTGATCTTTAAAGACATCCTTGAGGCATCAAGCCTACAAGATCCTTAGAGATCGTACTAATCTCACCAGAAAATCTGAAAAAAAATAATCTAGGAAATCTACAATCTTACTCAATTCTGAAAGAACAAAGCATTAAAAGAAAAATAAACTGACATCCAAGGGAAAAAAAGAAAAGAAACAGAAAATAATCAGGGAGCACCATCATTGCAACAATCACGTATATTACAATGCAACCACCCCCCCCCCCCCCCCCCCAAAAAAAAAGATGATGAACAGAAGCTTATCATCCCCGGGTTTTAGTAGGTGCCTACGGTGCTTATACTATATTCTCCAAGGACTTTGTGGTTGAAACTGATGCATGTGGGGGAGGAATAGGTGCTATATTGATGCAACAAGGTCAGCCTTTGGCTTATTTTAGTAAGGCTCTAGCTCCTAAATATGTAAGCCTTTCTATCTATGAAAAAGAATAGTTGGATATACTGAAAGCGGTGGAATATTGGCACCAATATTTGGAAAGTAGCAAGTTCATTATGTTAGATAAGATGTAGAAATTGGAGGATTTGGGAAGAGAAGAGAGGAGAACAGAAACAGAGGGGAAAGAAGAGAAATCGGATGATGCTCATTCATTCATCATAACAAGCATAGCATATAATGAAGAGTGATATGCCTTATATAGGCAATACCTCTAGACCTACTAATCCCAACTAACTACCATTAGTTCCTAACAACTAACCAACTAACTAAATTAGTTATTTATAGTTTACATATCAATACCCTCTTCCCAAAGATATTCTTTCCCTCAAGGATGTGAAACAACAAAAACACAAACCTAAAGAACAAAAAAAATACAAATCTGAATCAATAAAAAGCATCCCCTTCGAGATCCTACTTACCGACAACTTCACTCTACGATACTTTAAGCGGCGCTTCACTCAACCTCTTGCTAGTCAGCCCCTCCAGTCAGAATCTTTCGGAGGTAGCCCTCTCTGATTAGTCGTTTCTCAAAGAACACACCATTGATTGATGGAGAGTTTCTTGGTTTCCTTCAGCCGTTGTCCCATACCAACAAGCGGAATATTTTTTCTCTCTTGGTTTCCTACAACCGTTGTCCCATACCAACAAGAAGATAAGTTTTTTTTTTTCCAACCTTTTTTTTCAACTTATTTTTTTTTTCACGTCAGATCGCAAATGTCATTATGTCATCAAGAAATGCGAGTCCGACGGAACAAGCAGACAAGCAGTCGAATACCCAGTAGCAGACGAGGCCAAACAAGTATACAAAATCCCGGACTTCCGATGAGGACTGAGCGGTTTCAAAAATCCAGAATTACTCGACGTCAGAAGTCGACGAACAGAACTTTGTAGAACCCAGAATTTCATCGATGCAGTCCAAAATGTAGAACCCAAAGCCAATTCGAAAATGAAAACCAGAACCTGACAAACCGCCGAAAACAGGCAATGCAAACCGGACTCGTGCGATACTCAAATCTCCGATGAACCCGAATCCAAACTCATGTGACACAAATCGGTAATGAAGAACCCGTAATCTCAAAGCAGACGAGTAAAGAACCCAGAAGCAGTCAACGATGCCATTAGAGGAATACCTAGAATTAGTCGACGCAAAATCCAACGAAGCAAAGCATTTAAGTTCTGGACCGTTCTTGGCTGTCTCGTTGAAGTCCAAAATGATTGTTTATAGTTAGCATTGTTCGACGAGGCAGAAGCAAGAGGAGTCAAGAAACGTTTTCAACGTCGCAATATTCTGTTTTGGGGAATGGCGTCGTGGATGGTGTCAGAATGCCCACAAGACTTATGAGGAATGGCGACGATCACAATTCTGGTGGTCACTTGAGAGAATTCACAATCGGCAGCCTCGTCGCATTGGCTGGAGGCATGAGTTTCACATTCTTGACAGTTCTTTGAGGATTTGTTTTTAAGTTTCTAGATTGTTTCTTGAATACCAGTCCTTCCCGAGAAGAAGAATGGCTCTGGGCTAATTCAAGAATTACAAAGATTTATAGCGGGATTGCCGAGGATGACTCGCTCTGATACCATTGTTAGATAAGATGTAGAAATTGGAGGATTTGGGAAGAGAAGAGAAACCAGGTGATGCTTATTCATTCATTATAACAAGCATAGCATACAATGAAGAGTCATATACACCTTATATATAGGCAATACCTCTAGACCTACTAATCCCAACTAACTACCATTAGTTCCTAACAACTAACCAACTAACTAATCCCTCCTAACTAACTACCTAATTAGTTATTTACAGTTTACATATCTCATTATTAGAACTGATAAACAGAGTCTCAAATATCTCTTAGGGCAGAAATTGAAAACACCATTTCAAATGTATTAGATAGAAAAACTTAGGATATGACTATGAGATCAATACAAGGGAAATGATAATACAATGGCTGATGCTTTCTCGAGATTGCATAGTTCTCAAATTTTTCAAATTTCCTTGGATACAACTTCTCCTGAGTTAATGGGCGAAATTCAGAAAAGTTGGGAATTGAATCTTGAAATTACAGCTACACTAGCTGAAGTAAAGGAGAAAGATGGTGTATTTGAAAGGTATTCATGGGATGGCATTTAGTTGAGGAAAAACAACCGTTTGGTTGTGGGAAATGTTGCTGAGTTGAAGAGTAAGCTGCTGGAATGGCTTCATGTTAGTCCTCAGGGAGGCCATTCAGGCATCCAAGGGACTTATTACAAGGTTAAAGGGTTGTTATAGTGGGAACATCTTCATAAGGATGTTGAGGACTTTGTTAAGGGCTGTGATACTTGTGCTCAATGCAAGTATGAAACAGTTGTTGCACATGGGTTGTTGAATCCATTGCCAATTCCAAGTAAGGTTTGGGAAAGTGATAGCAACCCAAATTTATGGTTTGAATTATTCTTGGAAAAATAAACGTCTTAGGATGAATTAGGAATTATTTATTATTTGTTTTAAGTAATTGAGAAATAAGTGGAATATCCACAATATTAGGGATTAGTAACTAGATTCAGGGGTGGGTAGTTATTTGAATTAGAGTCTCTCTCTGTAAGCTACGTCTATTTATTGGCCTTCCACCTATTAAACAAAACATCGACTATTCAGAGAGTAAATTACTTATCGGAGATTCTACTGGGTTGTTCTTATAGAATAAGTGAGATACTTGCTTATTCTACCAACAACAAAGGCTGTTCTTAAAGAGTTAGTGAGATGCTTGCTTCTTCTTTAAAATAGAGTAATTTAGATTATCGTCTACTCTTCATCTCAGATATCCTCATTTCCTTTTTAACTTATTTTCCCATATCCTTTATTTTTCTTAACTTAAATTTCCATAAAACCTTCTCATCACCTTACCCACATCAGTACCATAATCAAAATCTTATCATTTGGCATCAGAGCCCAAAGATTCAATATGGTGGCTACACGTTCCACACACCAACCAGAAGAAATTCCCCCCTCATCATTGGCCGACCCACTCGCGGCCATAGCCGCTCGTCTCAATGCCCTCGACGAGTTAAGGAACAAGGTCAACACTTTGGAAGCCCGTTCTGGCCTCTAGCGCCGACACAAAGAAACGACACAACATTTTATGAACGATAGTGACAATGAATCAGATTCAGTACGACGACACTCTCACCATCCCTATGCAAAGATTGACTTCCCAAAATTCGACGGTGGTGATCCACGAGGCTGGATCCTTAAAGCATAAAAAATTTTCCGTTACTAACACATCTGAGGGTGACAAGGTAGATGTCGCAACATTATATATCGAAGGTGATGCTCTAGATTTGTTTTCCTGGTTGAATTCGAAACGCACACTACAATATTGGGATGATTTAATCAAGGTGTTCCAAGAAAACCTCCTGAGTACCTAAATCCCAACAAGCACCTATGCGCAATTTGGCAAACAGGCACGATCCAAGATTACCGTCAAGAATGGACAAAGAGTCGCACGCATAGCAAACTAGCCGGAGCACTGTCTTCTCGGTGTCTTCCTATCCGGTCTTCACGAGGACTTGCGATCAGACGTCCGCATCCACAAACCACAAACCGTATAAAAGGCAGCTAGCTTAGCCTTGGAATTTAAGCAACAGCAAGTTCTCACACATGGACCCAAGCCCACATCATATGCTACGCCGACTCAATCAACACCTATATATTCTCCTTTGTCGACCAACCGCAATCACTCATACCCGCGTGACCTCAGAAGACTCACGACCTCGTCCAGCACCGAGAAGAACTCTGTCATAACGACGATGGCTTCATCGGCACTCACCATCACCAACCGTGTCTCCTCCATGGACACCGAACAACGGTGACGTGAGAAGGGACTATGCTATCGCTGCACCAAACCATTCCGCCCTGGTGACCACTATAATTCGCCTTCCTTCTCTCTCCTGGTAGTCGACGAAGACGGATACCCAGTGGTTGATTCATTTGAACCTGACGTTGAATGCGATCCTGAGGGTCGTGACACAACTATAGCATCATTGGACCCTGGATATTTTTTATTTTTATTTTTTTTAAAAAAACCTCTTCATTCTATAGGTTAACCATCTGCAGGAGTACGATACCTAGGAAGGGTATGATTTGGTCGCTACTCAATTTCCTGATTTTCACCTTGAGGACAAGTCATTTTTCAAAGAGGGGAGAAATGATAGCAACCCAAATTTGTGGTTTGAATTATTCTAGGAAAAATAAACGTCTTAGGGTGAATTGTGAATTATTTATTATTTGTTTTGAGTATTGGTTTTGAGTAGTTGAGAAATAAGTGGAATATCCACAATATTAAGGATTAGTTACTAGATTTAGGGGTAGTTACTTATTTGAATTTTGTATTTGAATGAGAGTCTCTCTCTGTAAGCTACTTCTACTTATTGGCCTTTCGCCTATTGAATAAAGCATCGACTATTTAGAGAGTGATTGCTTATCGGAGATTCTCCTAGGCTATTCTTATAGAATAAGTGAGATACTTGCTTATTCTACTAACAACAGAGGTTGTTCTTAAAGAGTTAGTGAGATACTTGCTTCCTCTTTAAAACAGAGTAATTTAGATTATCGTCTACTCTTCATCTTAGATATCCTCATTTCCTTTTTAACTTACTTTCCATATCATCTTTATTTTTCTCAACTTAAATTCCCATAAAACCTTCTCATTAGCACCATAATCAATATCTCATCAAAAAGTATATCAACAGACTTCATAGAAGGATTGCCTAAATCTAGAGGTAAGGAAGTGATTTGGGTAATTGTTGATAGAATGAGTAAATATACTCATTTTATCCCTCTTTCTCATCCCTATTCAGCTTCTACACTTGCACAAGCTTTCTTGGATCAAGTTTACAAGTTGCATGGTGCTCCAGCTGAAATTGTAAGTGATAGGGATCCTCTTTTCTTTAGTAATTTTTGGAAAGAATTTCTTAAAGTTTTGAAAATACAGCAAAGTCTTTCTTCAGCCTACCATCCTCAAAGTGATGGCCAAACTGAAGTCCTTAATAGATGTTTGGAATCCTATTTGAGGAGTATGTGTTGGGAAGCTCCTAAGGAGTGGAGTCACTGGTTAGCCTTAGCTGAATGGTGGTATCTATGTTGAACTGACACCGACACGCGACACGAGATACAACAAGACACGACACTCTGACACGTTAATCCTAAAAAAATCTAAATTTCGACACGTTAGGACACGTTTCGATATTAAATATATATTTTTAAGTATAATTCACATTTAGTACAAAACATCCATAAAGTGTAGATAGGTAAAATTTCATGTGATTTAGATTAAAAAAATTGAAATTCCATTATTTCTAAATTGCTTCATATCATTCGATGAAGAATGGTATAAATGGGGAAAGTAAAAATGCTTGGGGTGTAACTACGGGAATGTCTACAATACTTGGGTACACTACTCATAAGTTCAAATATTTTTATCTCCATCCCGTAAAATCATGGCCTCCAGCTCAGGGTCATCAAGTGAAAGACTAGCAACTTCAAGATCTCCAATATCATCAAGTGAATCAAATGTATCTCCAGCAATGTCCCACATTTGATGTTCTCCTTGTGCATAACTTGGATTGTTTCTTGTTAAGAGTCGAAGGTTGCTATGCACATAAACCAAGTCTTTAGCACGTTTTGGAGTGATCCTATTCCTCTTCATGGAATGCACAAAAATAAGTACTCCAATTGCGTTCAGCACATGATGAAGAGGAGGGTTGTTGCACAAGTCTCAATGCTATCCTTTGAAGCAAAGGTATATAAGTACCATAAAGTAGCCACCAAGCTTTTGGATCCATAGTGGCTTTAGAATTGATGGCATCTAAATCGCCAAAAGTTCCACCATTGGTAATAAAATCAGCATATTCCCTTGTAATCTTGCTTCAGTCCTCCGAGGCAGGAAAGAATCTCCTTAAGCATTTTTGTCGCTCTTGAGTAATCTCTACATCCATGTGTGGAGGAACTCGACTTGAATCTTCTTGGAGCCATTGGTGACTATAGTATCTAAAAGAGAAACAAAAAAAATTAACACATTATCAAATTATATCAAGAGAAGTACTAATTTTTTAAAAACTTACTTACGATTCAAAGCATGCGCCAAACAATGTAGTGGAGTTGAATTTTTCGTCCAACGATCCACAAGAATATGATGCACCACATCATAAAAGAAGACCTCTCTTCCATCATCTTCCCTTCTTTATAGTATATAGCTTTCTTCACTTTCTCAATCATCTCATCCCACATGTCATATATCAAGTGAAGACAAGGTCTATCAATGTCACACACTCTAATCATATCATAAATAGGAGCAGTGAAAGCAAGTATGTAATCAATTGAATCCCAAAAATCATCATCCAATTTCTGCATCTCTAAAAGGTATGTTTATGGGTTTATTAGATTGCATTCTTTGAGTAGTTCCTTCTTCCAATTTCTGCATCTCTAACACGTCTCTCTTTTGCACTAACAAACATTGACCAATTCCTTTGCCTGCTAATTTCAACAGATGAGCCCTCACTCTAGTATACGAACTTTTATAATCCTTTTTACAGAAGTTGCATGTCCAAGACAAATTCCTTCCTGCTTCCACTCCACCATCTAATTTGGTAACATATTTCCATAATAGTTTGCTTAACAATTCACTAGCAGAAGCACTGGGAGCCGCAGGAGTACTAGCACTGACAGAACTTGAATGATCCATACTACAAATAAGTCCGAAAAAAACAAAATTTATCAAAAAATTTATCAAGCTCTCTCTGCCTACTAGTCCTAATTTTTTTTTGACTCAACTGAATACAAACATAGCATACATTACTAATTACTAAATATTAACTAAACTAACACTAAAAAGTAAAAAAGATTCAGAGTGTCATAGTGCTTCTACTAGTAAGCAACAATGCAAGTAAAAAATAAAAAAGCAAGCAATAAAAAGAAACAGTGCAGGTAAAAAAATAAAAAAAGCAAGTTGTACCTATCGCTATCGGCTATCAGTACAAGTAAAATAAAAAAAGCAAGCAAGCTACAGTGCAAGTAAAAAATAAAAAAACAATAACACTCACATGTCTCAAGAGTCAAGACGCAATAAAAAAAGGAACAAAGTCAGATTGTCCCGGTTTCAGAGTGACAGTGTCTCAACTCTCAAAGACGCCTCACGCAATGCAAGTCACAAGTTCGAACCTATCGCTATCGGCTATCTGATTTGAGAAGGAGAACAGCGGCGATAAGGCGAAGGGAACGGCGATTCGCGAAGGACGGAGCTGAGGTTCAAAACGAGACAATGGCGGCGAAGGTCAAAGCTCTGGTTTGTCTCAGAATCTCATGCAAATAACCTAGGTTCAAATTCACTGACTCGATCTCTATGATTTAAGCTAAGATTCTCTATATCTATTATTCAAACAACCTCGACCTCTCAAGATTGTCTCAGATTCTATCAGATTTTTGACCTGGTTTTTTTTTAAAAAAAAAAAAAATTGTATATTGCAAGATTGCCCCTGACCGTGTCCGACACGGTCAAGGACGCATGTCGGACCGGTCAACGCGTTGGACGACGTTGACCACGTCTGACGTGCGTGTCGGACGGTGTCGTCGTCCGACACTCGTCCGACGCGCAAATTCCCCTGGAATAAGTATGTCGGTGCTTCAAAGGGTGGTATAACACTAATATTCACACCTCCACTAAAGCCACTCCTCATGAGCTTTTGTATGGCCAAAAACCTTCCGATTATGTTCCATATGTGCCTCGGTCAGCTATTGTGGAGGAGGTTGATAGGAGCTTTGAAGCAAGGGAAAGGATGATTGCTGTTTCGAAGCATCATCTCCACAGATCAGCTAATAATATGAAGCAAAAAGCTGATAAGAAATGATCGGATAGGGATTTTGAGGTAGGTCAATGGGTGTTTTTGAAACTGCAACCTTATAGGCAGATTTCTGCAGCTACAAGGAGTAATCAGAAGCTAGCTCATCGGTTCTTTGGTCCTTATAAGGTGCTGGAAAAGATACGACCAGTGGCATACAAGCTGGATTTGCCTCCAGAGACTAGGATTCACTCTACTTTTCATGTCTCTATGCTGAAACCATCTCCAAATCCAAGTGTAAAGCAGCGACATCCCCCATCGGATCGGCCGACAGTTCCAAATTCACTATACCCTTAGCAAATTATGGCCCAACGCATTAGGAGAAAGAAATGCAGGATCATTACTGAAGTATTGGTGCAATGGCAAGGTTATCCGGAGGATGAAGCCACATGGATTTCTTTGTTTAATTTGAAACATCAATTTCCGAAATTTCCATTGTCAAACCCACAAGGACAAGGATTGTGTCCCGCGCCCGGGGGGGCACACGAATATAGAATCTATATTGCTGCACTTAGGGACCTAATTGTAAGATATAGGAACTTAAGTGTAAGATACATAATTAGTAGGATAGTTAGTTAATTATCCCACTAGCCGTTAGATTAGAACTTAAGGGAGGCTATTGTATTATAAATAGCCCAATCCTCCAATTGTATATTCAGACTTGACTTTAGAATAATACAGAATAGCGTTAGAGTCTTAGAAGCTCTCTTCTCCATCTTCTTCTTCTACTCTACTTCTTGTGTCTCTTCTACATCTAATTCTCAATTCTAGAACAATAAATATAACATTTCACCCCTCCAAATAATCCCGCTTTTTTATTGCTAATTCCATGCGCCATAATAAGTACCTCATATAGAAGCATATATCCCATCCATTCCGAGATTATGACATCAACCTTTTCATCTATTTCAACATCCTGCAGAAAAGATACCTAACGTTAATTATATTTAGAAAATGACTCCAACAAGCAAATATAAGAATCGATAGAAGCAAATTAATATTAAAGGCCAAGCTGCAAACCATCAAGCAACATCAATAAAATATTACATACCAAAGCTACTAATATTTTCACAGAAAGTTCAAATCATAATTTCCAAATTTCATGACAATTTTATGATTTCCAACATAAATATACACTTTTTGCATACATTTATTGCTGTTTTGTTATTACCCTTTTATTTCAATCTCATCCATCAAATTTCATGACAATTTTATGATTTCCAACATAAATATACACTTTTTGCATACATTTATTGCTGTTTTATTATTCTCCTCTTATTTCAATCTCATCCATCAAATGTTCTTGTTTCCCTTTTTGGCCAAAAGAAGAAAGTTCATGCAAGATTTCTAGAACAACAACTATGATAAAGCATATTTATCTATCTCACACTACGTCATACATCAATTTTCTCGTAAGTGTAATAGTCCAATCCATGAATAAGCCACAGGAAGAGCACATGGAAGATGCATGCAAAATTTAGATATACTTGAAGAAGACACCTAACAAGGGTAGTTCTTTTTGTCAAGGAAAACCTAGGTGTTTTGGAGTCTAGTCAAGCGAAAATTATGCGGGGCCAATTACTGATAAGAGGCCTGCAGTAGGTTATTGCACTTATAATTGGGGATAATCTAGTCATGTGAAGAATCAAGAAGCAACCTGATAGAGCCAACTAATAATAATATAATATGGAAAGAAATTCTGTGTATTCTCTATTACTGAAGGGAAAATGTAGAGAAATATAGCCACTAATCTCCCATTGCTCACGCGGTAATACTCAGCTAAGTGTTTCACTCAACAATGACAACACAAGAAAAACAAATAGAAGAAACTTATAGAAGAGAAACCCTCCTCCACTCCTGATGTTCAAGAGATCAGGTCCTCTCCTCACACTAGAATTTTCTCATGCCACTACTGATCCTACAACGCCTCTTTTACGCACCACCACTACCCTGCTACTATCAGAAAATCGTTACTAAGTGAAGAGAATGATTGGATGAATTGATCGATGTATTATTCACACTGGCAGATTACATGTATATATACAGACATGACAGAATAGGTGTCACTGGGTTTGCAACCAGTCATCCCTGTTTCTTTTAGAAGTTCTACTACATACTTTCTCTGGGAGGTATAGATTCCTCCCTTTGATCGAACAACTTCCATCCTAAGAAACTACTTCATTTCTCCAAGATCTATGATCTGGAACTGTCGTGTCAGGGCTGCCTTGATTTGATTGATTTCTATCTCATCATCTCCTATAAGGATTATATCGTCAACATACACAGCTAGAACAGCCATCTTGCCCTTATGATGTTTAACAAACATAGTATGGTCGCTCTGCCCTTGAGTATACTCGTGTCTCTTCAAGACCTGAGTGAATCTGTCAAACCAAGCACGTCGAGAAATCTTCAACCCGTATAATGACATCTTTAGCTTGCAGACTTGGTTAGCCTTTTTCCTTGGGAATCTTGGAGGTAACTTCATATACACCTCTTCCTTGAGTTCTCCGTTGAGGAAGTCGTTCTTTACATCAACTTGGCATAGACCCCAATCTAAATTCGCCAATAGACAAGATAATTCTGATTTTATTCAGTTTGGCTACCATTGCAAACGTTTTTGTGTAATCTTCCCCATATATTTGCATTAAACCTTTTCCAACCAATCTAGCTTTGTATTTCTCAAGTGTTCTTTCTTCTCTATACTTTGGAGTGAGTGCCCATTTGCACCCAATAGGCTTCTTTCCTCGAGGTAGATCTACTACATCCCATGTCTTATTTCGTTTGAGGGCCTCCATCTCTTCCAAGACAGCTTGCCCCCACTTAGGTATAGCCATGGCCTCAACAATTGTATCGGGTACCCTGATATTGTCGTGATGAGAGACAAATGCCCTATATTTAGAGGAAAAGGCCTTTTAAGTCCGTGGATCGAATAGCAAGAGCTAAGACCAAATGAGTAGCAGGAGTAGCAATGGAATGATTCTGAAGCATTGATTTGCGCTATCCTTTTCATTGCGCAGAATAGAGTAGACTTCACGAAGGGTTCTTGGCTGAGAATCTGAGCCCTAACATCATCATAAAGCACATTAAGACCAGCCAGCAACTCATACTCTCCTCTTCTTTCTCTTTGCGATCTTCAGAAGCATCAGCTCGACAATGATGATTTTTATTCTTTAGGGCATCAAATTCTTGCCAAAGGGCTGATTTTTCAATATAGTAATCATCAAGTGACATGTGGTCCTCTTTCAATGGCCACAATTTTTTTCTTAACATCAAATATGCAAGACCTATTCCTGTAGTACTATATGTCTCACGAAAGGCTTCCCAAATTTCCCGGGCTGATGGAAGGTACATGAAACTCTTCTTAATTGAAGATGATATCACATTAATCAACTAAGAGGATACCAATGCATTTTCTGACTTTCATTTTTGAAATGCGATGGTTTATGATTGTAGGGGCATTTTTGCTTCACCATTAGTATATTCAAGTTTGTCCCTTCCATCAAGAGCAAGAATCATGGAGAGACCATTCCCAATAATTATCGCTTGTAAGTTTCCTAGAGACAATAAGAACAGTAGAGATGTCATTAGAACCAGCCCTTGGCACTAAAGAAGAGACTTCATGATCAGAGGTAGTAGAAGACATACTGATTGATTAATTATTTTTCACTGACAAGGTAATTAGCTTTTACTGACTCCTTGATTCTTAAAAAAAATATTACCCAAGATTGGACTATAGCAAACAGACCCGATATTTTTCACTTCATATACCAGGTGATAGCATCAAACAGCTTGAACCGGGCTACGAACTGATACAAAGATAGGCCAAGACGAAGACAGGGCCTCCAGACTACCAAAATCAAATCATCGAGAGCTAAGAACCATGAGCACTGTCAATTTTTTATTGGAATTCGCCGACCAAACCACTAAGAGGCGAGAACTATGAGAGCTGGTGATTTTCTATCGGACTTCGCCGGAATTCTGAGAGGCAATGTCCAATTATTCTCTCCTATGCTCTGATACCATGAAGAGAATAATTGGACTGAATTGATCATCAATGTATACGCACATGACAGAACAAGCATTAATTAGCTCCCAATAAGTCACTATACAAATCAGGAAATAATTAAGATCAATTTATCCTAAAACTTGCTCCCTAAGTTTCTAATCCTGCTCCTTAAGTTTTGGCATTCTACACCAAGCCATATTCCCAATGTGCTCTCCTATTTCTGGTGCATTCCTACTAACTTCTAGGGTTGGGCCTGGTTCTCCTCTCTTGCCTTTCCTCTAACACATTTTGCCCCATTTTCGAATACCCAAGGGCCCATCACAATCAATAGTGGCAACGAGCAGTACAAAAACCAGATACTGAGCATTGGCTCTATGAATATGTGAAGAAATGTGAACCCACATATTACTAAAGGGAATGAAAATGGAATTCCAATATAGTCACAATGGGAATTGCAAAAAGCCCTATTCATTATGACCAAACTAAGCAAGTTCAGATTATTACCATTTCAAAACGGAGAACATTGATTCAAGGTGGTTGATCTACCTTACATACCTTCCAATGCTCAAATAAAGATGGGAATTATCAAAATATATTATCTAGCATCAACCAAAGTGCTAACGACCTCAAGACCCAATATCAGGTCCATTTGGACAATCCAACTAAAATAATGTTTACTTCGTATTTGACTTTTTCTGTATCTTAGAATTTAATTTTCCCTTAATTATCAATTATATTAGTGTTGTAAAACCCATATTTACCTATGTATTCATATTTGAAAGGTAGAAAAAACATATTCTTAGAAAAAAATAAAACAACAATATCAAGAAAAATCACTGCAGCTTCATTCCCTTACCCTTATCTCTTCATATCAAAAGCCTTCTCCACTCCTTTCACATGTGAAGAATGACAACTTTTTGACCAATAATTCTTATCCTTAACATATGCACATATCAACTCAGTCTTTAACTTTGATTTACAAGGACAAAACAAGCTCTTCATTTATTTTTGTATTAATATCAAAAGTTTAGAATTTGAGTAAAAGGTTTAATTATTTAGATGCCAAAAACCAAGTTAATATTTAAACCATCATAATATGTAATTGAAAAATATACTAGTAATAATTATTTAAAAAATCAGGGGTTGTTTCAGAGAAGCCTACCTCAACTCGTCCATGCAATACAGTGACAATATCAGATAGATTATTTGCTTTGACTACTTCATTTGCCTGCTTACAGAAGACAATAATACATCAAACCCAACAAATAAAGCTCCAAATGCTACTATAAATTATAAGCATTTAAAAGGAATCCTCAACAATTAAAGTTGCTTAGTTCAGAAACAAAAGAAGTTAGCACCAATCTGCAAACAATAATTGAAGTTGATCTTTTACTTCTTCATCCCTATTTAGACACTCAAGTTGTTGGTTCTATTAGTGGTTGTGCCCTAGGACAATCATTTGGATGTTGACACTGTTTATCATATTGTTTGCTTGTTTACTTTATAATAAGATCCATGGATAACTAATACTGCCACTTTGTGATACTACAAAAGAAAATAGTTCTATTACTCATTACCATACAACACCTTTGAAGCTTTGGCAACAATTGGATCTGTATGATCATATTCAATACATGGTAATGCAAATTTGGCATGCTATAGAAATGTTATAGAACACGGATGTGTCTGAGTTTTTACCCGGCTTAAATCCAGAATATGAAGGTGTCTGTGCCAGAATTAAGATTACTAGTCCCCTCCAATCTATTGTTGAAACTGTTAATCTTTGTCAAGTGTCAGGAAGTTAAAGGTAGCTTACTAAAAGTACATATGTTTCCACTTCATCCCTAGTTGCGAATGGAGGCTCAGGACAGAAATTAGAAAAGAAACAAGGGAAGGAATGGTGTGACCATTCCTGATAATACTTGGATTGTGGACTCGGGTGCCACAAATCATGAGTGGCAATCGTTATTAATAAGAGGAGAGAGAAAAAGGTGTCAAATCACGAATCTATACAACCAGAGGGTGACACAAAAGAACCCACCCAAGTTCCCATGCAGACCCAAGATTCTTCTCCAGCTTCCAATCCTAAGGAGTTGGAATTTCCAATAACATTGAGGAAAGGTAAGAGATGTTGCTCTAAAGACCCTATTTGTAATTTTGTTGAGTATCACAAGTTATCACCTAGAATGCAAGCTTTGTTACTAAGCTGGATGAAGAAAAGATTCTTGAAAGCTTTCATGAAACCATCAAGAATCCCAAATGGGCAGAGGCAATCAATGAAGAATTAAAACCTTTGCGAAAAAATAAGACTTGAGAATTTGTTGATTTAATTCCAGTGTTCATTGTAGATGGGTGTTCACCAAAAAAAGTATAATCCAGATGGTAGAAACAACAAGTACAAAGCTCAATTGGTAGCCAGGTAATTCACTCAAACAGAGGGAATTGACTACCGGGAGACACTTGCTCATATAGCCAAGTTCAATACAATCAAGATAATCCTTTAACTTGCTGTAAATATGGATTGGCTTTCTTCTTGTTGTTGTTGGATAAGGCTTTGTTGTTATTGCTGGTGCTATAAATATAGATTGGCCTCTGTATAAACTTGATGTAAAAAATGCCTTCTTAAATGGCGCTTTAGTAGAGTAAGTCTATATGGATGTTCCTCTTGGACTTAAAAGTTAAAACAATCAGTGGAAAGATAGGTCATCTTTATAAATCTCTCTATGTACTAAAACACTCCTAAAGCATGGTTTGAGATTACATTAGTTAAGTGGTCTCTTTTGATTTCTAGGCTAGAATATGGGATATTATTATGATTTTTGCATCCCATTATCATCCAAAAATAATTCACGTGCTTACCATTCCTAGAATAGAACGTTTTTGATACCTTCTGATGGATATATATATGCAATTCAATAGTAAAGTTGCTCCAGTCTAGACTCCAGAGTATAGTCTTATGGAGGAAATACCAGGCAAAAGGAAATAAAACTTCACTTTGTGTTCAAGAGGTATAGACTCTCCACACTCATGTTCTGTAATTGCTTAATTCTGTAGAGCAACTCAAACCGTGCATTATACCCTCAGCCTTGCTCTCTGCCTGTCCACAAGTATTTCCAAAGAAAAACCCCTACAGAAATGTTCTATGCCCAATCAAATTGGACATCCTCCTAAAATAAGTGAATTTAAGCCCATGTTCAACAAGGACTTTTAAGGAGAACTAGATGATGAGATACTGATTATAGTACTGATGTGAAGGTTAAATGAGAATGAGAATGTAAAGTATATTTCTTTGTTTTTTAAAGAGAAGTAAAATCTAAAGGAAATAGCAAATAGGTGTTTACTATTGAATATAATCATGATGGTAGAGTGAGTGAGTGCAAGGCTAGACTAGGGACAAAACTGAACACTATCAAATTAAAAACAAAAATATAAAAGAAAAAAAAAATCTTAATAAATTACAAGCCGACAGCTAGAAACTCAAACATAAACACTAATACCAGGTGGGAAACAGCTCAAAAGAATTAAAGCTATGATATTTGACAATTACCTGCAACGCAATATCACTAGCATCAATTGCATACACCTGCCAAGACAAAAAAAAAACAGGTGATGTCATGTTTGTAAAATGTTTTAATGATGTCAAAATTTTAGGAACTCAAAAACATTGCTTGAGAAATACATTAATAACAAGCCTTAATCTAATAAATTGGGGGGTAAAAGGACTTAGCTTCCTCCTTGTAGGTGAAAAAAAGAAATAATTGAGCAAAATACATACAAAGAAAATGATGAAGGGGCAACCTATCATCTATGAAGGAATATAACCAAGAAGCATCTTTATATAGTATATTTGAATAAGGTATGTTAAAACTCAACAGATAGGTCATTCAAAAAACAAAACAAAAAATCAACAAATAGGATCTGTCATTCTTAGATAAAAAGTACATTACAATAATCTAAAATGAAACTCATACAACAAAATAATTCAAACATTGATGAGGAAGCATCTAGTTGGATTGTTAAACTGTGGAAGTAAATGCCCTACCCCCATTCCTCCATTAAACCTAATTACTTTATTTTTTTTGTATAAAAAGTGTAAACCCCATGCACATGAATAACTTGTTTCCCAATTTCATTTCTACTTACTCTACCTACCACAACTATGAAAATAAAATAAAAATATCGCAGTAAAAAATCAGAAATCACAATCATTTTGCATACCAACTCTTAAGACACCATACCATGCCCTCTACATATTGAGAATGAGATCACCATAAAACTTGTAACAAAGTGACTTTGTCTGCCCAACAATGTCACACCCCTACTTCTCCCCTTTTCCACACATCATTTTGGATTCAAGTAGTGATGGTGATATATAAAGATAATAATCAGCATTTAGGGACGTAAGTGTAATATAAACCTAGGGACCTATTTGTAAACTAGATAGTAAGTAGGGTAATTAGTCAATAATGGTAAACTAGGATTATAAATAGCCCACCCTCCTATTGTACAATCAGTTTTAGAGATCAGTTTTGATATGAGTATGAATACATTGTGAGAGAGCCATAGGAGCTCTCTTCTTCTCTTCTAATCCCTTTCTTGTGTGTCTTCTCTTCTAATCCCTTTTCTGTGTCTTTTCTATCTCTAATCTCTATTCTGGATCTAAAAGCATATCAGTGGTATCAGAGCTGACCATCCTAGGCTGCTTCTGCACTGCAATTCTGATTTCTTTCTGTATCCCCTCTGTTATTCTGTTCTGATAAACGAAAGAAAAAAAAAAGAAAAAAAAGAAAGAAAAGAAGACTGGTTCAGTTCTGTTCTGACCAGAGAAAAGAAAAAAAGAATTTGGTTATGTTCTAATCACTTTCTGCCTGATTTGAGAAAACGAAAGAAAAAGGAGTTTGGGTCTGTTCTTATCATCTTCTGTCAATTTTGGGTGCTGGTGCATGGTTTCTGGTTCTGCCCTATTGCTCCGTTCTACTACCATCGTTGCTGTTTCATCTTTTCTGAATTCAGAAGCGTGTGGGCAACAAGAACCCATCAAGAAACTTCAAGAAAACCATCAAGATTGGTGGGTGGAAGGTACAAATAAGATCTAATTTGGGTTTTGGTTGGTTCTTGGCATTCTGATTCCAGACTCGACCAGCATCAGTTTTTCGCCATTCTGTCATATGATTCTGGTTCATTATTGCTGATCTTGAAAGCAGTCTGGTTCAGGTTAGATACCGGTTCTTCTTTTCTGGTATCTTTCGGTTTCTTGGTTCAGGTATTATCATCTTCAATTCTGGTTTCTGTGTTCTGTTATCTTTTTGTCGGTCTTGATCAAGAAACATGGCTTCCCCTTCATTCCAAACTTTTCGTCGTAGTCCCCTGTGGCCTCGGCAGCATGGCAATGTGAAGGAGTATAATGAAGTCTTTGATGACAATGTCACAAGATCGCAACTCCAGTTCTATTTGCCAGAAGAGCACCTTGTTGAAGCATATGTGGGTGGATTGAAAGATGAACTCCGTGACTCAGTCGAATCCCTTCAACCAAGAACCTTGGGTGGGGCTCGTGCTTACGCTCAAATGGAAGAATGGGATCTGCAGCGGCAAGCCAAGAAAGCAGAGGAAGCAAGACGACTCGTGAAGGTGCAAGAATTATCAGTGGCCCAGAACAGAGTATCGACGAGACAATTATCATGCTTACGTCAGACGGGAACGTTGGCTGAATTCAATGCAAAGTTTGATGCGATTTCAGCCACGTTGGACCTGACCGAAGAGTATCTAGTCGGTATATACGTGGCAGCCTTGAAGGATGAGATCGCTAATTCTGTGCAGATGTTCCATCCTAGCACACTCGGTGATGCATGTCGCCTTGCAAGACTGCAAGAAGTGGCAATTAATCGACGAGAAGCCAAAGCCTTGGGTGACGAGCAGGTCGGTATGCGACAAGCTCTGTTTCGGTGGCTTTGCAGACTTTCGCCACGACTACAGGGGGAAATAGAGGTTTAAACCAGCGAATTGGGCCTCAACAGAAGGATATAACAGTAAATTCAGTGAACCCAATAAATCAGACTATGAATTCGGTCCGAAACTCCACATTCTCGGAGGAACCAACCACAACAAAGGCCCCAGCTTTGGTTGCCGATAGTTACAGCTCCGTTCAGAAAAGGTCGAGTGCGACGGAGGAGACCAAAAATGCGCACGCGAAGTTGCCGTTGAAGGGCGCTAGACCAGTGAGCGACTTGGAGTTGTCAACGCAGACGAACGCAAATGCGGCAGATGGAGTTTATGGGTCTTTGAATCTCGACTCTCCAGAGAAATTTCTGGGTGATCACTGTTTGGCGTCGACTGTTTCTGCTATATTTACAGCCGTCGCTTCTGTTTGCATCGTGCCGTTGGGTACCTTTCCTTCACTGATGTCGCTGTTTCAGTCGATTGGAAGAAGCACTTTGCAAAGAGATTATTTGCATGGTTCAACTAAATCTGGGCTGGTTAGGTGGCAGGCTGAGAAGTTCACGTGGCAGCAAGAGGGTGAGTTGGAAAAGTCAAATTTTCCTTCACAGCTGGCCTGCTTATTTCAGAAAGGGCAGGAGCAGCGTCTTAAGTGGTCTCACGCACAGCTGGTTCCCATTTTCTTCCACTGTCAGGGAGATTATGCAGATTCCTTGGACTTTCTAATTTCATATGGGCATTTGGGCTTTGTCTTTAAAGAATTGAGCCCAAAGTTTCTGCCTTCAGCCACTTTTAGGAGGCCTACAAACGTATTTCTGAATAGGGCCTTAATCATACAGAGTCTTCCTACCCATTTGTTCATTCTGATGTGGTACAAAGGAAAATTAATTAAAATGCTTTTGGGTTCTGCTGTTCTACAAGATCCAGTGGTCAATAGTTTGGGGGCTATATCCATGAAGCCTACAAATTTCTCTCTCAACTGGATATTACCTATGCAATTTTCTCCTACACATATTCAGCTACAAATTTGGTTTAGGGGAGAGCTGATTAAAATGCTATTTGGGTCTGGATTGGATTTATTGCTTCTATTTGTTCCAGCATCAAACAAGTGAATTGTACTTGTGTGTAGCAGCATTCAAAACAGAGGATTCTACACTGTCAGGAATTTTCCAGAATTTTGCAGCTTAGGCTTATGTTTCAGTTTTGTTTTTAGGTTCAGATTTGTGTTTTGTAGTCAATTATCCTTGAGGGCAAGAATGTTTTGGGGGAGGGGTATTGATATATAAAGATAATAATCAGCATTTAGGGACCTAAGTGTAATATAAACCTAGGGACCTATTTGTAAACTAGATAGTAAGTAGGGTAATTAGTCAATAATGGTAAACTAGGATTTGTAAGACTTGAAGGGGCTATAGTATTATAAATAGTCCACCCTCCTATTGTAAAATCAGTTTTAGAGATCAGTTTTGCTATGAGTATGAACACATTGTGAGAGAGCCATAGGAGCTCTCTTCATCTCTTCTAATCCCTTTCTTGTGTGTCTTCTCTTCTAATCCCTTTTCTGTGTCTTTTCTATCTCTAATCTCTATTCTGGATCTAAAAGCATATCAGATGGGATTTAGAATGAGGAAACATGGGTCAATAGGAGCCACTAGTGAACAAATAGAGTTGTTTCAACAGATGTTTTTGCAATAGATCTTGACTTCAAATAGGAAAGTAATAGTATGTCAGGGGCTAGAAAAATTGCCATGTTATGTAATTATTCCCTTGCCCTCAATGCTAAAATCTTAGAGAAAAACACCTATATAGTGGTAGACTCTATGATGCCACATCATATGTCAAATGATTATCCCTCATTTTATGAAGCTAGTCCATGCAAAGTAGCATCTTAAGCTAAAATTGCATACGAACTTTCAATAATGTGGCAGGTAATGGTAAACTCTCTCTCTCAATGGACATGATTCTTAAAAAAGTGTTAGTAGTCTTCCAACAATCTATAAACCAACTGACAATGGAAAACTACTCTGCAACTAATTTATTTGGTGGTAGATGTGAATTTCAAGACCTTTAATTCAAGAGGACAATAAATAATGCCAGAAGGGACTAGGTCTCTACCCCCATGGGTATGCAAAATTCAAGTGAGGTGAAAATTCTTGTCGAAAATTTTTCTTAATTAGAGAAGGCATTGCATAATACAAAGAGCGCATAGAGCCAAAGTTAAATAGCTTAGGTTAAAGCTAGAGCTGACACATATAGGCCATGCTCCAAATATAGAAAGATAACAATGAAATAAACTAGTATTATATAATACTATTGTCCATAAGCTTAAAGAAGAAAATAATGGACTTTAATGGGGAGAAGACTATTGGATAGAATTTCGCCTTGAAGGTAGAGACATGGTTTGCAATACATGGTTTCAAACCTAGAAAAATATTCCAGACTTGGTGAACGACGAATTCAGCCAAATTTCTCATAATTATTCCCAGATGTCATACAAAAACCAACATATGGCTCCGCGGCAATTAGTTATAAAACATTCTTTTGGCATAATGGTTTAGGGCACAAAAAGTTCCAACTTACAAAGATGTGATCATAGATATTAAATAAAGTTGCCTGTGTTGTTTTCATAGTATTGAAAACCAGAACAGACTGGCTTGTTGGACCATTAAACTAGCAAACTGACTCTCTGACTGGTCCAGAATATTGACTGAACCGGGATCTAATCAAATCGAATTGACTCAGTGCAGCCCAACCAAGCCAGCAGGTTGAGGGGTTCGACCAAGTTGGTAAAACCATATTATAAACTAGAACAGATCAACCAAACCCACAAAAACAATCAAGTGGTTGGGGATGCTAATGTGCAAGCTATGTGGAATCTTTATAAACTATTACGGCCAGAGAGAAAATGCAGTGGCTAAGTATGGCCCTGAATTAAAATAGCATGGCATCACATTGGCAACATGTAACTAATTTACATGAAACAATTTTTTTAAGAACTTCTTAATTAGAAATATCTAATTAGTTATTTTGTTATTTAGCTATTCCGAGGATCAGTGTGCTTATACTTTGTCATACAGGATTTTCAAGCCTCTTGGACTCTAATACAGGGGAAAATGCCCCTATGCTTCATATTATTCATGGAAATGGATGATTATATAAACAGCAGGAAAATGGCAACAGACCAGCCATCAAATACCATTAGAATAAAAAGAAGGGTTAAGGTGTAATTTTACCAAGTTTTTTCTGAGGGGTGCTGGCACTAATAAGTTTTGGAAGGGGCAAAAATACCAACAAACAATTTAAAAGGGTGCAAATTCACCAAAACTGTTAAATTTCACCAAACACCACTAAGGTTTTCTTCTCTTATAATTTAACAGCGGTTTGGTAAAATTTAACGGTTTTGGTGAATTTGCACCCTTTTAAATTGTTTGTTGGTATTTTTGCCCCTTCCAAAGCTTTTTTGTGTCAAGACACTCCTCGGGAAAAACTTTGTTGGCAAAATTGCACCTTAACCCTAAAAAAGAATAACAAAAATATAAAGGTTAGTACAATCTTTGGTCCCTCAAGTTTGCCCTTATTTTGGTTTTGTTCCCTCGAGTTTCAAACAAGAGGTTTTGGCTCCTTAAGTTTCATTTTATTTAAAAGCTTAGTCCCTATCCGTAAATAAAAATATGGACCATTTTGCCCCTTAAGAGACCAAAACCCTCGTTAGAAACTTGAGAGACCAAAACCAAAATGAAGACAAACTTGAGGGATCAAGATTACATTAATCCAAAATATAAATTAGCGATTGAGATTACAAGGCTAAAAACTATAAACATGTTAGCTATATAAACACATCCTAGCAGATTATGCCAAGAAACTTTCGAAATCACACAAGTCACAATTAATTTAAAAGAAAACTGCATGCCAGATTATCAATGAGCATTCAGCCAAATTATTCATGGATGTGATAATAAGAAAAAAGGCCTGCATCCTGCAATTTATGAAAATAAAGGACACTTGAGCAGCCTTTACCAAAAGATCTTAATAAAGTATAAAACTATACTACCCTACAAACGCGGCTTATAAAGCTATACTACTGTACATTGTTGACAATAAAAGCCAAACTTGTTCAAGCCATTGAAAGAATGGTTTAGTCTGGCAATTCATAAGAGCATTTGAATGGAAGACTTAATAAAAAAAATGTCTAATAAATTACTCACTCTATCCCTCCAACGAAAAAAATTGTAATTTAAGAAGCATCTGATGATGTGATGACCATGGACCACCATGGAAACTTCTCAAATAAAATTTCTTTTATCAAAATAGAAAATCTAACCAAAATTTATGCAGTCTAGGATGATAATAAGTCAAAAGAACTGCTACAAAAAGTCCCTTAAGTTGTCATTGTATGATAAAATTAGAGGCCTGGAATTCGATCTGACACTTGAGGAAAATATTTTGCTCTCTTTGTCGAAAGTAATGCTCTCCTATTTGTTTTTCCTTCTGAATTACAATTTAAATACAGATTTACTAATTATTTCACCAAATTAAAAAGATTACCACTTAATTAATCCACTTTCAACTTGCTAGAATAATACTATTTCCTAAGCATAAAGGAATATAGATTTACAGATGTCAATATAAAAGAGCATACCCGCTTTGCACCAGCTTGAGCACAAAATATAGAAAGGATGCCAGTGCCACATCCAACGTCCACTACAACCTGCACGAGAAAAGCTACTCAGGCAAATAACAAGAAAAACTATAAGAGGGAAGAGTTGACAATCTTTCAATAGTCAAAAATCCTCCATGTTAGTAAATCCCTCATCCATAAATGCTCCTATTTAATTTGTAATAAAAATCGTGAAGTGATTGTAAGTCTTTGAACAGTCTTCTACATTGCCATTTATGGAGCCTAAAACTTGGTTTTGAGGTCAAGTAAGAGTGCAGCAAGCAGACATATTGTCCACTATTTTTTTTTTTTTTTACTTTAGAGGTTTATATGCATACACTATCTATTTACCTCAACAAGATGGATTTCTAGCATCCCACTCTATTCCTTTCCCCCTTTCCCTTTCTAAGATCAGCCAAGCAACAGCATTTTCTAGAGCATATATTCAAGGCAAAAACATAAGTGCTCTTCATTCTGACAAACACTAGGCACAGAATATAGTGATATCAAAATGCACTAGCAGCTTCTGCTTTAATGTTTCTCCCTCCGTTCCTTTTTATAAAATAGAATTGCTGGGTATGCCTCGAGATTTGGTTTTTGACCGAGCTCAATGGCATCGTTTGATCCATGTAGCTTATCTCACCTTGTGGGATAAAGGCTTTGTTGTTGTTGTTGTTGATTACAAAAATTACTCATACCACGATTGTATTTGATTCTCACGTTTGACTAGCACTCGATATAACATATTCTCTCTTTCACATAAATGAGGGCATTTATACAAAACAAAATTCATTTTTTACATGTTTATCGCACTTAACTAACTTTTCAAATAACGCAATTCAGTTAATTCTTTCTTATAAAAAGGAACGCAGGGAGTATTAAATAAAACACAATTTTATGCCCAACTCAGTTAATAACATTGTGTTTACTAAATTACTTTTCCTGCAATATAACCCTGGAATTGTGTGATTGCTTTTCTGTAAGTTTCAGTCCGTTCCCGATCCTGCACAGAACAGAAGAAAAAAAATTAGAAACAGAAAACTAAAGAGAATAACCTTACAGCATAAAATTACAATACTGAGCACTGCATCACACTTTGACCTTACCAAAAAATCTTGAAAATGAAGTTCAACGTTCACACTATAAAACAATCAAGAGCAATTAAGTATATATTAACTGGGAACTCCTCAACAAACAAAAGAGGAGTATAATTGTTCTTCCCTTCTTCCTATATTCCCAGTTTCCATGTATGTGACTTTCTTTGAAAATGAACCTTCATTAGAAGTCCCATTCAAGGGGAGAACAACCTCATGAAAGAATGGGAGTTTTCACTTAAAGAAAGGGTCCTCACCTGAGATTCACAATGCTCCCAATACTGTTAACATCAGAACTAGACCTATAGCCTTTAAAAAAGCTGCTACTGAACCTTAAATGAATAACCAGTACCATGAACCCAAGATCCACGACAGCTAACATAAACCCAAGACCAACAGTGAGATGGATGTTCAATATCACGAGGGAAAAATGACAACAATGGTACCTCTCAACTGAAAGATTATATCGGTGCATTCCAGGAGAAAGGAGAATCAGGAAACTAAAGCCTATAAATCCCCCAAGCAAGTTAATACCTCCACCCAAGCCCGAGAGTAGAAATGAAATTGCAAGCAGGAAAATATTAGGTTAATTTTATTCAAAAGGATCCTTTCTAGCCAACTCCTATTTATCCAACAAATAGAATCCAGTATCAACTTTGGTCGTCAAAGAGTCAACTAAAATTAGAACTTTAGGCATCAAGTTTACAAGGGACAAACCTTTACGATTACGTAATTTCCATGACCACAAACAACTAATTCATTGTTTGTTTGTCTATATACTAATGTCTTCAAACAGGACACGACATAAAACCAAGGCACTGATTCAAGGTTTAATGGTTGAACCACGGTTAGACAAATCACAATTAAATTATATATCTATATATATATGTATGAAAAATGAAAGTAACTTAGGAAATATTTAATCATAATGATAGATTTAGATTAGAGAAAAAATAAATTTTAATTTTAAGTAATACAAAAACTAAAAAAAAAAATATAAACCGTAAAAATTAGAGAGATAGAAGAAAATAAGATAAATAAATAAATCTTTCCTTTAAAAAAAAAAAAGAAAAGAAAAGAAACCAGCCTAATCCTACTAGAACTACTTGGCTCACCTACCCTTAGGAATTCTTAAACCTAAATTGTAAAAAGTTGTCTTGGTGAATATGATGGTTGGGGGTGGAAGATCAGATTGATTGACATTATAGAACGGTTAGGGTAGGAAAAAGAGGAGAGAAATTAAAAAATGAAAGGGAAAAAATAAACCTTTTGCCAAGTTCCCTTCTTTAAGTCTAAATCTCTCACTATTCTCTGCACTGTGTCTCACACATCTATTCCTCTTCAAGAAGTCATCTCTCCACATCGCAAGTCAGCTCATCTTGAATGATCTCTTGGCCTGTTTGAGTTAAGGGAGAACGAGAATTCAAGACCTTATAAGAAGATTAATACCAAATCAGGACCTCATCACTACTTAAATTCCCAAAATTTAATACTATGTTTCCTCTATTTTAGCACTGAAAATCTTTAAAAGGTCCTATAATGGTGTTAACTTTCTTATGGAGTCCTTAGTTGTCAGTCTCCCACGAGTTAATCTTCCTCTCGATGGTCATTTTCTTTCATGATTTTCTTCTTAGTATTTAATTACTTCATATTCCATTCTCTTTTACTTCTTTAGTTTTCCTCTGTAGTGTTCTTTTTTAGTTGCCATGTTTTTCTTCTCATGAAAGTTTGAAATGATTAGACCAGCTAACGCATTGGTTTTACCAGTTTTCAACAGTTCAAGACTGGTTACACTAGTTTTCTATTGGTTTGGTTTTTGGTCAGGTGACCTATAAGTCCAAAGCAGACCAAAGTTAAATCTAGTTTTGACAACATTGCTAAACACTTGAATCATAAGCTATAGAAGTAGCCCAATCCAAAGGAAGAGTCTAAATTTCTTAGACAATAAATATAAACCTCTATATTGGTACACATAAAATTTGGTTTTTTTCTGGACACAAGAAAGAATTTTGTTAAGAGAGAAAAGTGATGCAAAAGGCAATGATTATGTATCCTCCCAAGAAAACAAAATTACATATTTTAAAAGAGATATATATATACACACATGAAAAAAACGAAAGGTAAACATGCAACAGGGCCAACATAGTACGCCTACATAGAGCATATCCCCCTCAAAAATCCTAGAGTAGAACACCACAAAGAAGCTCAAAGAAACAACAAGCCCATAAATCATCTAGGGAAAATGATACAACTCTAAAAACACAATATACTGTTCCAAATAGCGGCCAAACCATTAAATACAAGAAGAGACTAAGAAATACAAGAAGCTTCTCAAGAAGATATTCTTGTACAAATAGTGATACGTCTCAAACAACAATGGCATTTGCAGTTGTCCCAAACAATACAAGGGGACACTAAGAAAGACAAGATGGTTCACATCACACTACTGCTAATTTCACAGTGTAGCTCTAAGTGATAGCAAATTATGTTGTCTGCAAGCTCAAGCATACCAAGATTTTAGGATGTCTAAACAGTCAATCCTACTTTTGGCATGCCGCTCACTTCAGCAATGCCATTGAATACCAAATTCCCAAATAACGCTACTTGCAACAATCATGGTGACTACATAAAAGGCCCCTTTTACAGTAAACTGTCTTTTACTTGATAAAAACAAACGGTCAAAAATTAGTAATGCTTCCTATTCAAGAAGAGACGAAGTTCTTCAACTGAAAGTTCAAAAAACTAAAAGGTTGAGAAAGAGATTTCAACCTTGATCATCTCCTCATGGATACCAACGTGAGCATAAGAATGGAAATAGGCCATGTCGAAGTCCGTACAAGGAGGTCTGTTCTGTTGTTGCTGCTGCTGTTCCCAAACCCTAAGGCTACTAGCGCCGTCTCCGGAATCTCGTGACCTCCGACTTCCCCGGCGGACTCGCTCTCTGCGACTCATTCCCTGCTGCTGCTTGTGATAGCCGTTACTGTTACTGTAATTCGGACAAGAATTCATCCCTCAAAGTCACTGTCCTCCTTGCTTTCACTTCTACAGCGGCAGCCAGCTTCAAAGCAACGGGAGAAGCTTGTGCTGTAACCGTGTTATTATTAATTTAATTTGTTCAAATAATTTATTTTCGTTTTTGGGAAAATTACATATAAATACCCTTTGAATTTGTAAAACCTCATAAGCCCACCGAATTTGTAAAAAGACTAAGAAGTGACAAGAGGCTATGAGAGATATGCAAATTTGGGGAAAAAGACCACACTCCCAAGACACCTCAAAACCACTCTGCCTATTTCTCTCGCCATTGTCGCCATTTCACCAATGTCACTCATTTTCGTTTCCCTCCATCGCTACCAACATCAAGTCTACAACAAGAGGCTGGTGTCGCCATCGTGGTTGGCTCCGTATCTGTCGACCTTGGCTCTGTCAGGCGCCATCCGGTTACCAGCTCTAGTCTCTTAGGCCGTGACGACGTCCTCATTCGCGAGCTTTGTATGATTTTGGATTGAACTTCCAATGCCCAATCTGAGTTCAAGCATGGCTCGCTTTATGCTAATTGATCAGAGCTTCTTCGTTATCTCTCTCAGCTCTCTGCGTTAAACTGTGAGTTCAAGCACGGCTCACTTTACGAGTTGGTTCCTCAGGTTTACCATTTGTGTCTCTTATGAAAGAACAAATAAAAGTGAATTATCACAAAACTTTCAATGGCAGTTACTAATTCTTCAATGACATTTACCAATTTTTCAATGGTATTTATGAATTGGTTCCTCAGGTTTACCATTTGTGTCTCTTATGAAAGAACAAATAAAAGTGAATTATCACAAACTTTTCAATAGCATTTACCAATTCTTCAATGGAATTTACCAGTTTTTCAATGGTATTTACGAGTTGGTTCCTCAGGTTTACCATTTGTGTCTCTTATGAAAGAACAAATAAAAGTGAATTATCACAAAACTTTCAATGGCAGTTACCAATTCTTCAATGGCATTTATCAATTTTTCAATGGTATTTACGAGTTGGTTCCTCAGGTTTACCATTTGTGTCTCTTATGAAAGAACAAATAAAAGTGAATTATCACAAAACTTTCAATGACAGTTACCAATTCTTCAATGACATTTACCAATTGTTCAATGGTATTTACCAGTTCGTTCGTAATCTTTTTCCCAATGATCCTTCCCGTAAATGTAACTATAATTAAAGAGTATCTATTAACAATGGTCATTGTGGCATTGATAACTACACAATTGGCATTTATGAAAAGTTGTAATGGGATGACAACATGTACAAAATAGATTAAAATTTCATTGAAGAATTGGTAATTGTCATTGAAAGGTTTGTTATAATTGACTTTTATTTGTTGTTTCATCATAGACACAAGTGGTAAACCTGAAGAACAAACTGGTAAATACCATTGCGAAATTAGTAAATGCCATTGAAGAATTGGTAATTGACATGGAAAGATTTGTTATAATTGACTTTTATTTGAAGAATGCACTGGTAAATACCATTACAAAACTAGTAAATCCAATTGAAGAATTGGTAGTTGCCATTACAAAATTTGTTATAATTGACCTTTATTTGTTTGTTGTTTCATCAGAGACACATGGTAAACCTAAAGAAAAAACTGGTAAATACCATTCCAAAACTAGTAAATGCCATTGAAGAATTGGTAATTGTTAGCTCTCTGTATTTTGATGATCACAAATCCTAAGTTATTGAATTAAATAATATGTGTTTAAGTTGGGGTTTGCTCGAGCAAGGGTTAGCTCATGCCCAAGCATAGACAATTTAATAGCTTGTTCAAGTGTTTCAGTGAACCATGCCCGAGCAATGGATTTGGGATGCTCGAGCATCATCGAGCTCAGAACGAAGTTTTGCAAATTAAGCAATCATGCTCGAGCAGAAGACTTAGCTTGCCCTAACATCATTGAGACAAAAGACTTAGCTTGCCCGAGCATCATCGAGACAGAAGCGAGAACTTGCAAGTTAAAAAGTCATGCCCGAGCAGCGAAGAAGGCTTGCATCGAGCACCATGCTCGAGCAGAGTTTGTTAATGAGTTTCAGATGGTTTTATCAAGGATTAAACAACAAATTTGCAAAAAGCAAATTGTGTCAGAGAAACATTAAATGCAGTTGCTGTAGCAGTGATAATCTCTGTAACCAATACTTTGATCAATGTAAAGTTTTCTCTTACATTCCGTCTGCACAATAAATATTGTTTCTCAACGAGAAAAACAAAAGGAATGAAGAAGAATGTCATGACTCAGAAATCCAACAGGATTATTTGAACGGCGAAAATACTAACCGAGCTTAATCTGTCTAACGGACATATTCAAGACTCTCAACGGTTAATCCTCAAGCTTCACCAACGGTCATTTATTGCAACATCTATAAATAGTCGAAGCATTGAATTCGCCAACTACCGAAACGCTGTGCACTCAATTCGAACTTATTGCAATTTGCTGTTTCATCTGTTTCATTAATATCTTCGAATATTTCGTACTTCAGTGTTTATCAAATATCTACTGATGAGGAGTTTAAACATCATTTGATTATCTGTTTAGTTGTCAAATCTTAAGGTTGTGGAACCTTAAGTGTGGGTGTATTATTACAACTTGTAAGGGGGAGTGAGTTCTAGTGAATTAGGATCATCTCGAGTACAGAGTGTGTAATTGTAACCATTTGTGATTAGTGAAATACCCAAAGGATTTGGAGACTGGACGTAGGTCAAAGTGTTAGACCGAACCAATATAAATTGCCTTGTGTCTATCTCTTTTTGTTTCTGTCTTACATTCGTGTGCGATCCACAATAAGTTTTTGAGATCACTTATTCACCCCCCCTCTAGGTGATATTTCTACCCTTCATTTGGTATCAGATCTCAGGTTATCTACTTGAGGATTAACATCCTAGATGAAAGATCCAATGGAAGGAATATTGCCTGATGGAGCATCGATCAATAGACCGCTCGGTTTCAATAGAGATCACTACTCCTTCTGGAAAGCCAAATTCAAAGTCTTTGTTATGGCTACTGAGTATGGTCTATGGAGAGTGTTCGAGATTGGAGACTACAATCCGACTATTCTCGAAAATGGACTCAGAATTCCAAAGCCTGAAGACACCTATGATGATAATGACAGGAGAAATGTCACACTCAATAGTAAAGCTATTCTCATGTTGCAAAGTGCTTTAAGTCAACAAGAGTATTTTCGTATTTGCACATTGGCGTCTGTTAAAGTTATGTGGGATGCACTGGAGATAGCCCATGAAGGAACAACCGGAGTCAAGGAGAATAGAGTCAATACCCTCATGACTGAGTACGATCTTCTTCGTATGAAGTTTGGGGAATCCATTATCGAATTCCAACTAAGGTTCACTCATCTGATCAACCAACTTGCCGCCTTGGGCAAAAACTATGAACAACCTGCCCAAGTGAGGAAGATTCTCAATATCCTCAGTAAGGAATGGGAAGCAAAGGTTACAGCTATTGAAGAAGCGCGTGGAGAGTCGATGAGTTCTGTAGCAGCCTTGTTTGGCAATTTGTACGAATATGAAGGAAAGATCAAGTTCAGAAAAGGACTTGATGAGATCAGTGGCAAGAACAAGGGAATTTCCCTCAAAGCTGCCAAAGAAGCAAAGGAAATAGACGATGATGAAGAAGATGAAGATGAAGAGCTGGGCATAATGGTCCATAGATTCAAGAAGTTCTACAAGAAAGACCAAGGATACAAGAAGTTTCACAAGGGTAGCTTCAGCTTTGAGACGAAAAAGCCAATCATTTGCTACGAATGTGAAAAGCATGGCCACATCAAGTCAGAATGCCCCCAGTTGAAGAACAAAGATAAAGAGAAGAAGAAATTCAATAATTTCAAGAAGAAAGCTTATGTGTCAGCTGTTGGGATCCGTACACGCAGCGGAAGGATTCTCATCCATTAAAACTTACGGATCCCTTGAGAGGATCCATCAACGGCGTTTAAATCAAGGTTTGTTAGAAACCATACCTATGCAAACTCGTGAGCGTTTTGTCTTGTCCGATCTCGTGTGCATCTCGAACCTCGTGCGTCTCGGACATCGTACGTCTCGATCGTGGTGCCATCTTGTTTGATCAAACAGGAACTGACTTTGCGTGTCCACTCCCTCTACCGGTATCCACACGAACAACCTCCAACACTGATGGCAGCATGCTAGTGCCTTCAGTATTTTCGCGTCTCTCTATATTCTCTCTAGGGTTTCTTGCGGCTTTTCTAATACGTCTTGCAAAAAGTCCTGTTGGTTTTCAAAACCTCATTAGACGTATTATATATTCAAAATTAATCCTTATTAATCTTGAAATTTGAATTTGGATTAAAATAATATATTAATTAAATCTATCCAATAGATCTAATCTAATCTATTTATTTAATCAATTAAAAAGCCTTCTCGATTTAATTTATCTCTATAAATTAAATCGAGATATGATATTTATCTATTTAATTAAATATGAGATACTATATCTCAATTCAAATTAAATTAGATATGTGATATCTATATTCGAAAATTAAATCGAGATACAATATCTCTATTTGTTTTAGATATTTAATTTATCAAATAAATTAAATACAAAAACAAATATTATATAATAATATTATAATCTCTATTAAATAATATTATTATATTATTTTCAAATTTAATAATAAATATATATATATTCATCCTAGATTAAATACAGTATTCATTAAATCTTAAACATATCTAAGATTCAATGAATCTGGACACTTTTGCTCGTGTTGAGCTATTCTTGTGTGCAACCCTGCAGGCCCATATGAGATTGGCAGCGGGCCAATACAGTACCAGCCACAAGTCACAAGCGGCCTCTAACAAGACATTGCGACTACCCAATTCATATGGGATTGATGATACGATACAACCTATCGTACAGCCATGTCACGTCCCCTTTGTCACGCGATAATTTGGTCAAGGATGAGGCATGGATAATGTCAACTTCCTGTTCTTGACCATTACTTTATCGATTCTTGAGTAGTCTAACAGTTGAAATAGAAACTCATTTCCATCGTAGTATGGCCATACATTTCTCCGACTCACTCATCGAGGGGCTCAGTATTATCTCTCTACAAATGTGAGGGACAAATTCCATCTTGACCATTCACATTCCTCTGCATGAAAACTACTGATCCCGATCCAAGCCTTTAATGAAAGTGGAGCATATCACCAAGAGGGGGGTGAATTGGGGATTTTAAAAATTCTTTTCTAAAGCTCTGTTTTAGTATTCTGAAAATAGGGTATATAACAAAGAAGAGAAAGGAAAGCAAGACACAAGGAATTTATACTGGTTCAGTCTAACCTCTTGACCTACGTCCAGTCCCTAAACTCTCTGGGATTTTCACTATCTCAATTGATTACACACTCTGTAACTCAAGAGTAATTCTCTCACTAGAACTTACTCCCCCTTGCAAGTTGCAATCAATATCTCAATCTCCAAGTCCCCTGACTTGAAATTCTTACAATAGATGTTTTACAATAAATGAACTGTCTCTAAGAGTGGATAAATATAATCACTGAAGTACAAATGTATCAAAAGATACTTTACACAAGAAAACTCAGAGTAGTTGGAAACTTGAATGATTTTCGTTTTCTACAGATGGTTGTTGAGAAGAATTGAATGCAGGTCTATTTATACCAAGAGAGCATTAAATGACCGTTGTAATCTTCAATGTGACCGTTACCAACATTAAGGAAGGATTAGGTTAAGCTTTGGTCTTCTTCTCTCTACTACTTTTGGTTAATCCAAATTGCACGTAAGTTTATGGTTGACTTCTTGAATATTAATCCGTTGGAAGAGCAGCTCGGATGAGGAAAGGAAACATTAATCCCTTTGCAATGTATGTAGAATGATTGTCCAAAAGGATGCAAGTTTTCTGGACTTTGCATTTAATGTGCTGACGTCACTTTTTGCTTTTATTCAAATCTTCATTTAACATCCTCTAAATCATCTAAAACTCACTAACAAACTGATTAAACATAGTTAGGAATAGTAATGAGTGATGATAAGAAGTATTGAGATCAAACATGAATATTTCACAAATTCATGCAATTTGATTTTCAAATATAGCGACACAAACTCGAGTTTGTTCTTACAAACTTGAGTTTGTAGAAGGCCAAACTCGAGTTTCCAAATCTAAACTCGAGTTTTGGACTTTTATAGTGAAAACATGTTTAAGTCCAAAAGCTCAAAACTGGAGTTTCCAAATGTAAACTTGAGTTTTTAAATTAATGAAATTAGCAAAGCTCTCTCGGAAGGTACAAACTCGAGTTTCCAAAACCAAATTCGAGTTTCCTTTTAAAATTGAAAACTTTGAAAATCTTTGCCAAATGAAAACTTGAGTTTTCTCAAAGTGGATAAAACATGATAACTTTCTGTCAAGCACAAACTCGAGTTTCCAAATACAAACTCGAGTTTCCTCAAAACTTTGGAAAACTTAGAAAATGCTTGGCCAAGTGCAAACTGGAGTTTGCCATTGCAAACTGGAGTTTGCTTGGAATGAAAAACATTTAGACTCTCTGCCAAGCCCAAACTCGAGTTTGGAAAATACAAACTCGAGTTTGGTCAAGTTCACAAAACTTGACAAAACTCTTTGTTAGGGTAAATCGGAGTTTCCATATGAAAACTGGAGTTTCCATATGAAAACTGGAGTTTACTTAAGTTCAAAACTTTGGGAACTTTCTGTATGACCAAAACTCGAGTTTACAAAACCCAAACTCGAGTTTCCTCATAAGAGAAAACTTTTACAAACTTTCTGGTAATTGAAAACTGGAGTTTGTAAATCAAAACTGAGTTTTGTATTCTTCAGAAATATTGAAGTGTCTCGTGATACAAACTTGAGTTTGTAAACCCAAACTCGAGTTTGTCTTGATGTGAAAAGCTTGAGTGCTCTCTGTGACTTGCAAACTCGAGTTTGCCTAAGTAAACTGGAGTTTTCTTTACTTTATAAATTTGAACTACTCTCTCATCAAGTCCAAACTCGAGTTTTGCTTCCAAAACTCGAGTTTGCCTTTGACAAGATAAGCTTTTCAACTTACCAAAGACAAACTTCAAACTTGTGTTTACAATTGTCGCTTTATCATCAAAACACATAGAGAACTAACATTTATCATCACCCGGTCAAAGGTGACTTTTGACTAGGTCAAAGATCAGCGACTCTCATGTAGGAATCCATGATGATCTCAGGTCAAAGGGCGTTGTGACGCGGTTATACATGAGATAAGCTTATGACTAAATCCATGCAGCTTTCTCATAGTGGGTCGGTCCAGCACCTTGTACTCTTATAAGGGCCTATGAATTTGACTCGTATCTCCATACTCATCAAAGTCATACTGGTCTTATTTCATCTTCTCTCCCACGAAGACGACCGACCAGGGACATTTAGGATAATCTATAAGATATATCCAAGGATACTGTTATCACTATAAACATGCAAATGAAATGATAACTAAAGGAGAATACTTTAAATAACATAAACGTTTAAAGTACAATGACTTGCCCCTAGGGCATAATTTCCAACATCAGCTATATGGGGAGACAGCTCATCCGATGAAGATGAAGAAAGAGACAACATATGCCTCATGGCTCAAGAAGAAGAGCAAACTGAAAATGTCAATGAGGTATATGATTTGCAACCAAAATACGATGAGTTATTTGCTGAGTACAATCTTGTACAATCTGAATTTGAAAAACTTGCTGAAAAATACTTTGCCTCGAAAAAGAAGAATATAACTCTTGAACAGCAAGTAAAAAATCTTTTTCCCTCTGAAAACGTTGTTTGTGAAGACTGTATTGATTTACAGAAAAAGAATGGTTATCTTACAAAAGTACTTGAGAAATTCACTAAGGGAAGTGAAATGCTCAATGTTATTTTGAAATAACAAAGATTCACAAATGACAGATCAGGAATTGGCTACAAACCTGATTTTGATAAAAAGAAAGGCAACAAGAAATTTGGAGAAAAATCATATATGAACTATTTTAGAAAATCTGTTCATTCTTCAAATCCTTTTGCTCATTGCAAATATTGCAATCGTAAAGGTCATACTACTTCTTCCTGTTTTCATAAAAAGGAAAGAAAGAGTAAACCTGTAGGTAATTATCAATGGGTGCCTAAGGGATCTTACAAGGTTCATAAGATACAAACTAACCCGAAAGGACCCAAGAAAAGATGGGTACCTAAAACCTGATTTCTTGTGATTTGCAGGTTTGTCTAAGAGCATCAAAATCCAACAAGTGGTATATTGACAGTGGATGCTCTAGACACATGACGAGAGATCATACTAAATTTGCTGCTCTTAAGACTAAGGATGGTGGCAAGGTGACCTTTGGTGGAAATCAATCAGGAAGGATAGCTGGAATTGGTGAAGTTGGCAACAACGATGGACCTCAAATCAAAGACGTCTACCTTGTAGAAGGCCTTTGCCACAACCTCCTCAGTGTGAGCCAAAGCACAGACAAAGGTAACTAGGTTATCTTCGACTCTGAGGAATGCTTGATAGTCAGCAAGAATGATCTGCCCTTAGTCAACATCAAATCAAAAGCCTTATTCATGGCTCCTAGAGAAGGTAATTGTTATACTTTAAATCTTTCTAGTAATTGTAACAGAATTACTTCTAAAAACTGCTTTATTAGTAACTTGGAAGAAAGTTGGTTATGGCACAAGCGTTTAGCTCATGTCAACATGTTTCAACTTGACAAGTTGCTAAGAAAGGATTTAGTCATTGGTTTACCAAAACTTAATTTAAAAAATGATATGATTTGTGATGCTTGTCAAAAGGGTAAACAGACTAAATCATCGTTTAAACCTAAAATTGAGATTTCATCTAACAGACCCCTCCAACTACTTCATATGGACTTAGTTGGACCAACAAGAGTAAGAAGCCTTGGTGGCAATCTCTATACTCTGGTCATTGTTGATGACTACTCAAGATTTTGTTGGACTATATTTTTATCATCGAAAGATGAAACCTTTGATCAGTTCGTTGTGTTTGCCAAGAAGGTCCAAAACGAGAAAGGTATCTCTATTTCAGGTATAAGAACTGATCATGGTGGAGAATTCGAGAATTATGCCTTTGAAGAATTCTGTGATGCTCATGGGATAGATCACAATTTCTCTGCCCCGAGGACTCCTCAACAAAATGGTGTTGTGGAGAGAGAGAATCGTGTCCTTACTGAGATGGCAAGAGCAATGCTGAACAAGAATCAAACATCTCAAGTATTCTGGGCTGATGCAATGAGTACTGCTTGCTACATATCAAATCGTGCATACATTCGGAAGAATCTTAAGAAGACATCTTATGAGCTCTACAAAGGGAGAAAGCCCAACCTTACCCATCTGCACATCTTTGGATGTAAGTGTTTTGTACACAACAATGGTAAGGATAATCTAGGTAAGTTTGACTCAAAATCTGATGAAGGTATATTTCTAGGTTACTCTAATAGAAGTAAGGCTTATAGAGTTTTTAATACTCGTACTCACATTGTTGAAGAATCCATTCATGTTGTATTTAGAGAAACCAAATTTGATAAGCCTTTGGATGATGATGAGGAAAATGCTTATAGAAATCAATTCTTTTCCAAAACCACTCTTGTCTCTCTTGAAAATTCTGAAGATGTTTTTGAAATTGCTTCTGAAAATGTTTGTGAAAACACTGTTCAATCGTGTTGGATATGATTAGTTTTGATGATGTCTTATATAAATGTCATTATTAAGAGCAAAAAGCTTGTATACTATATTTATCTCCTACATTGATTAACTATTATATATTTAATGTAGATTAGTCCAAGTTGAATTATAAAGATTAATCAAGAAGGAGATAAGAGGTTACTTTAAAGAAAAAGAAGAACTTGTAGAGAATATCAAGGAAAGGATTTTGGGAATGATCAAGAGAAGAGAAGAAAGAAAGAATTGAATTGTGGAAAATGATCAAGGAAGAAGAGAAGAGAAGAAAGAAAGAGTTGGTCTACGAAGAATGATCAAGAAAAGAGAAGAAAGAAAGAGTTAAGTTATGGAGAATGATCAAGAGAAAAAGAAAGAAAGAAGAACTTACTTAATGGAAATAGAAAAATCATTATACAAGCTCTTAGATTGATTCTAGAAGTCTCTACGATGATATGGAAGTTGGAATGACTCAAATTGGAGTTAAAATAAGCAAAATCAAGCTTTGGGATGAACTAACTCGAGCCAAGGGGTCTTAACTCGAGTTAGAACGTTTTTCTACAGTATTTTGTGCATCTGATGGGAGTTGACTCGAGCCAGAACTCATAGACTCGAGTTTGGCTCAAAACTCGAGCGTACACTTTTGGCTCGAGCCAATAGTGCTTTTCAAAGACCTCCTGTTCTACTCTATTTCACGTTCAGCTTGGGCGAGGTCTGGTAATTCGATGATATCTCCCAAACCAGAGATCCGATTGAGGTGAAACTAGTGGCATATGAAACTAGACTCCCAATGCGTCATTTTGGTATAAAATTTAAGCCAAAAGGAGTTTAGATCAAGGAGCTATGAATTGTACAAGTTGGTGCATCAGTTTACGTCATAAAGCTGACCAACCTTCGCTGTTTTGAGTATATCTCACAAACTACAAATCCAATTGAGCTGAAATCAGTGGCATAAGAAAGTAGACTCAAAATTCGTTCTATCAAGAGTTAAACCAGCCAAAAACAGAGTTCATACCAGGGAGTTATGGCCTTCCAAAGTCGACACTCGAAATTCTGGAATCATATCAGCATAGGCTCGGTATTCTGGACATGGCTCACACTATACACAACCAAATGAAGTGAAACCAATTCCGTATGAATGTAGACTCAACAAGTGTTTCACAAATTTTGGAAGCAACCAAGTTTGATGGGATCTTACCTTGAGCCAAGAGTCTTAAACTCAAGTCAAGTCAAGCCAGAGCAACCTGATGAAGAGCAAATCTGACGTGCTAACTCGAGTCTTCAAATACCAACTCAAGTCTAAGGCTAAACTCGAGCCAGTTCCATCTGACTCAAGCCTAGCGTGTTTCATCTGAACAATTTGACTCTAGCCTATACAATATACCTTGAGTCTTGACCTAAACTTGAGCCAGAATCTTGTGACTCTAGCCTATCATATTCCATCAAAGCATTTGACTCCAGCCTAAGAGCATTGGCTCTAGCCAAGGTTTTCGACCGTTACTTTCAAATAACCATATGACTCTAGCCTACTCTGTGTAACTGGAGTTTTGACCCAAACTGGAGCCAAAGAAGTGTGACTCGAGCCAATATGTCTCTGTTTCAGAAAATGTTGTGCGTTTGAATCTTCCAATTCTTTAACTATCTATGATTGGCTTTAGAATCTTCATATCATCTATCATTATTATTCTTAACCGTGTTTAATCAATTTGATAATGAGTTCCAGATGATTATATGAAGGACTCATGCACACAAGTTTATCGACATGTAAGAATTTCCAACGTCTCGTAGATTTCGAAATGATTGTTATCGATTGATTTCGCTTGCTAATACTTCTCAATGCTATTAATCATGTTTGTTAGCAAGTTTCAGATTATCAAACAAAGGATTAACATCAGATTATCAAAAAGCAGATGATTACGTCAGAAGCTTCAACGGTAATATTTCTCCAACGGTCATATACGCTCACAATGATCATATTCAAACCTGGAAGAATTGCTCAATGTTCTTCACTGACTATAAAAGGAGAACCTTTCAAAATGGAGAAGACGATGATGAGAGCTTGCACTGTCAAAATGCTGATATCCTGAATCCAACATTTAGATCACACGCTCTTTGTTCTCAATGCCTGTATAGTTCATCATAAAGAGTGAAATGATTTGTATTGTACTTCAGTGATTATTATTCATCTCGCTTCCGTGAGAGAGTCTAAACACTTATTTGATTATCTCGTTTAGTGATCAAATCTCAAGGTTGTGGAACCTTTGAGAGTGGGTGTACGCTTACAACTTGTAAGGGGAGTGAGTCCAAGAGTGAGAGGATCATCCTTCGTTTACGAGTGTGTAATTGTATCCTTACAAAGGTGTAAGGGGAGTATCTCGGTAAGAGATTGTAAAGGCTGCACAAGTGCCCGACTAAACTTTTGAGGTTGTAAAGGCTTTTCTCTTGTGCCCGGTTAAACAAGGAGATAGTGGATTGAAAATCTCAAGTGGAGCTTGGGGATTGGACGTAGGTCAAGGAAGGGCCGAACCAGTATAAATCACGCTTGCATATTCTCTTCCCTTATCTCTTACATTTCCAAAGTATATGCTTATTTGAATATCTAACTGTCAATTTAGAAGTTGCGAAAAGATTTTCAAAGTTCCTAAAGTTTTATCAGACACCCAATTCACCCCCCTCTTGGGTGATAGCCAGGTCTTACAAATCGCAACTTAAAGCTTGGAGATTTATTAGGAATCATCCTTTAGACCAAGTGATAGGTGATGTAAATCAAGGAGTAAGAACCAGAAAAGGTACTTTGAATGAAGTCACTTTTTTTGCGTTCATCTCTCAGATTGAACCCTCTAAGATTGACGAAGCTCTTTTAGACAATGATTTGGTTATCGCAATGCAAGAGGAATTGCATCAATTTGATGGAAATCAAGTTTGGGACTTAGTACTTAGACCTCAAGACCATCCGGTTATTAGGACTAAATGAGTATTTAAGAACAAACGTGATGAAACAGCAATCATTGTCCGTAACAAGACAAGATTGGTTGCTAAAGGCTATAATCAAGAAGAAGGAATTGATTATGAAGAAACTTATGCTCCAGTGGCAAGATCGGAAGCTATAAGAGTTTTTCTAGCCTTTGCTTATATCAAAGGATTCAAGCTCTATCAAATGGATGTCAAGAGTGCATTTTTAAATGGTTTTATTCAGGAGGAAGTATTGAAAGTGGAGCTTAATCACCAAGAGGGGGGGTGAATTGGGGATTATTAAAAATTCTTTTAGAAAAGCTCTGTTTTTCGAAGACTAAAATAGAGTAGACTGTGGAGTAGAGAAGAATAGCAAGACACAAGGAATTATACTGGTTCGGTCAATCTCTTGACCTACGTCCGATCCCCGACTCTCTCGGGATTTTTCACTATCACAATTGATTACACACTCGCACTCAAGAGTAATTCTCTTACTAGAACTTACTCCCCTTACAAGTTGTAATCAATGAACCCAATCACCAAGTCCCCCGACTTGTGATTCTTTACAATAAATGATATTCAAGATGAAAAACTCTCCCTAAGAGTGGATAATGATAAACACTGAAGATTGAATGTATCAACAGATACTTAGTACAGAAAGACTCAAGAGTAGATGGAGACTTTTAATGATTTTCGCTTTCTGGGGTCTTAGTTGTTAAGAGGAATTGAATGCTCTTCTATTTATACTGAGAAGGCATTAAATGACCGTTGTAATTCTTCATATAACCGTTGGTGACATCAACCAAGGTTCTCGTTCGCTTTTGGTCTTCTTCTCTCTAATCTTCACTTAATCCAACCGGCGTGTTCGTAGTTGACTTCTAGTAAATAAATCCGTTGGAATAGCAGCTTCTGTGGATGTGGTAGGTAGGCATTAATCCTTTGTAAGCGTGTGCGAAGGATTTCCCAAAAGTATGCAACTTTCTGGGTTTAGCATTTAATGTTCGACAAATGACTTTTGCTTTTGCTTTAAATCTTCATTTAATCTCCTCTAAGCCACCGAAACTCACTAACAAAGTGATTAAACATAGCTAGGAATATGCAAGAATGATAATAGGAAGTATTAAAACCAAACAAGAAGGTTTCACAAATTCGTCAGATTTGAATTTCAAACTGAGCGATGAAATCTTGAGTTTTGTTTCTCAAAACTTGAGTTTTGGACTTTGGTGTGTGAAATTAATTTAAGTCCAAAACATCAAAACTGGAGGTTTTCAAAACGTTGAAATGCATCAAACTTTCTGCTTGGCCAAAACTCGAGTTTTGATCTCAAAACTCGAGTTTTCATTTATACATGAAAACTTGGGTAAATTTGCGCCAAGACAAAACGGAGGTTTTGGAAGAAACTGCGCGCTTTTCAAGACTCGAAAATTCAAAGACTTTCTCGCAAATCAAAACTTGAGTTTTGAAGTCAAAACTCGAGTTTTCACTTTGCTTTGTGAAAACATTGTTAAAAACCAAAACTGGAGTTTTCATGGAAAACTCGGAGGTTTTGTAATTTGAGAAAATCCAAGGACTTTTTGCTCGATCAAAACTCAAGTTTTGAAATCAAAACTCGAGTTTTCACTTTACTTTGAAAACATTGTCAAAAACCAAAACTGGAGTTTTCATGGAAAACTGGAGGTTTTGAAAACAGCTACAAACCGAAACCTCTCGCTAATTCAAAACTCGAGTTTTTCCTCAAAACTCGAGCTTTCACTTTTTTGTGAAAGTTTGGAATATTTCAAGTTACTTTGAAAACTGGAGGTTTTAGCCAAAACTGGAGGTTTTCGTAGTCCAAAGATTCGAAGACTTTTCGTGAGTTCAAAACTCGAGTTTTCAACGAAAACCGGAGTTTTGACATTTTCCAAAAAAAAATATTGACAAGTCTCTCGTTTGGTGAAAACTTGAATTTTCTCCCGAAAACGGCGGTTTTGCTTAGTCCGAAAAATTGGTTTCTTCTTTCGTAAGATCAAAACTCGAGTTTTGTATCCAAAACTCGAGTTTTGCTTTGATAGTAAGTTTTTCTAACTTACAAAGCAAAACTTCATCCTTTGTTTGCAATTTGTTAGTAATCAACAAAACCTTTTAGAGAACTAACAAGTATAAGTTGAGCAACCTCTTGGTTTTGAAAGTGATCATCATCTAGATCATGTGTATCGTCTCAAAAAGGCCCTATATGGCCTTAAACAAGCTCCTAGAGCTTGGTATGAGCGATTAAGCAAGTTCCTTCTTGGTCAAGGTTTTATTAGAGGCAAAGCTGATACAACTCTCTTCATTAAGAGTAATAAATTGAATGAAATTTTGATTGTGCAAATTTATGTTGATGATATCATTTTTGGTGCTTCTAACGAATCTATGTGTGAGGATTTTTCTAAGAAAATGCAGGGAGAATTCGAGATGTCTATGATGAGCGAACTGAACTACTTCCTCGGATTGCAAATCAAACAATGGAATGATGGAATATTTATCTCACAAACAAAATACCTCTGTGATTTGTTAAAGAGGTTTGGGATGGAAAACTGCAATGGGGCCGACACTCCAATGAGTGCAACTGCCTCTTTGGATGTCGATGAAGAAAAAGGCAAGGACTTCAACATAACCAAATATCGGGGAATGATCGGATCTCTACTATACTTAACTGCAAGTCGGCCTGATATTCAATTCAGTGTGGGAATGTGCGCGAGATTCCAATCCGCTCCTAAAGAATCATATGCTGAGCATGTAAAGAGAATCTGTCAATATCTCTCGGATACAAAGGAATTGGGTCTCTGGTTTCCAAAAGGCCAACAAGAATTTCTAGTCACATATTCAGACTTTGACCACGCCGGATATAAGACTGATAGAAAAAGTACTAGTGGTCATTGTGAGTTTCTCGGAGGATCCCTCGTATCATGGTTTAGCAATAAACAAACAACAGTGGTCATATCCTCAACTGAAGCTGAATATGTTGCTGCTTTGAGTTGTTGCGCTCAAGTCCTATGACTAAAACAACAACTCTCTGACTTGGGAATTCATCTGAAGGAGATTCCAATCCTTTGTGACAACACCAGCACAATAAGCTTGTCAAAGAATCAAGTTCAACATACAAGAACCAAGCATATTGATGTGAGACATCATTTCATCAGAGATCATGTACAAAATAAAGATGTCAAAGTAATGTTCATTCCAACCCATCTACAACTGGCAGACATCTCCACTAAGCCACTGGCAAAAGAATAGTTCAACTTCATCCGAAGAGAATTGGGAATGGTAAATCCCAATGAACTATAAGTAATGTTAGTTTATTGAAATTATTTATGTTTTGATGATTAGCAAAGACAAACTTTAGCATCGGAGAATCTAGCTAATGTTTTTGTAGGACTCTGTTATGATAACGAAAAACAGAGGTCAACAGAGAGATGTTTGCTCAAGTACAACATTCCCTTCCTGCTCGAGCAATAACGAAAGACTCTGCCAAAGAAAACAAAGTGATAATTGAATATTTTATACACTTCTTTTTATCTCTTGATTAATAATTTAGGACTTTTTAGTTAATAAATAATGGCTTTTATACTTATTTGGGCTTTGGGCCTTTGATTATATTTTAGCCATTTTTATTAATAAAATTCCAGTTTTACATTGCTTCACTAATCTTACCATAACTCTTGAACCAGACATCGGATTTGCCTCATTTTTGTTTCATATTTCAGATGATTCAGAGATCTACAATTGTTATGAAGACATGAAGGGCAAATTCGGACAAGAAGACGGTCGATTTTGAAGCCAAAGTCAGATGTTTTATTTGGGCTCGAATTTGTGACTAAAGCCCATTCTCAGTATTATTTTCTCGTTTTGGGCCTGGATTATTGATTGGAGCCCCATTTCGTTTTCCAATTTAGGTTAAGTAAGGCAGCAGCCACAAACACATTCCATTCACGTTTTTATTCTGTTTTGTGGATCAAAATAGAGTTTTTCAGATTCTCTGAAATGTTCTTCGTGTTCTTCGTGTTCTTCGCGTTCTTCGTCTGTTCTTCGATTTTCCCAGCCATGTTCGGCTAAACCTTCGTGGTTAACCCAACGTTGAGGATTCCATGATTCATCCAGAACTCGTACTTAATCGGTAACTTTACTCGTTTCGTTTTCATCTTATCGGATCCGATTTCGAAATAGTTCGAATATTAGATTTAATATTCGGTTTGGTTCATCCCAAGGACCGAGTTCGAACTAGGTTAGAGTGTTGTTGTGCGATTGCACAAAGGAGACGCCACTGTTCGGACAGATTCTAGACGATCGTCTAGTTGAGGGATTTCGACGAACGCAGAGATTTCGGTTCGTCCGAGCCAAACGCGAGTTCGTTTATATTTCGTTCAATGAAGGAAGTTTCGAATCTAAACGTTGGGTTGATCGTTTTAATCTATTTCAATCTCGTTTTTATCTGTTTCTCGCATATTTCAGATCTGTTTCAGCTTTGATTTCGTTTTAACTGCTTTCAAATCAAAAACCCCCAATTTTATTGTTGTTCTGTTTTTTTTCGTTGCCGATTTAAACCCACCGCAAATTCCTTGAGAGAAACGACCCAGTTACATTATACCGCAAATCCTTTCTAATCTGGTTATTTTGTGAGATGACGGCAAATCTCTGTCAAAAATATGGCGCCGCCGCCGGGGAATTTGCATCGGTTTCGTTAAGCAACGGTAGTTTTTGGTGGTTCGGGTGGCTGACGTAAAATATTTTTTTGACCCGATCACTCAAACCAGGTCTTATTCACAAGGAATTGGGCATTTTAAACAAGAGTCACTCTCCTTGGGAGTGAGGTCTACCCTATTTTCCCCAAATTCCAACGTTTAGACCACAATTTTTCACTGTTTTAAGTTTCTATTTTGTGATTTCTACTAGGTCAATTTTTCCGGAGTATCTCCGAATGAGCTGAAATTTTTACAAACGATAGAAAATGGCAAAAACCTTGGGCACACCAGAAATCTTTGATTTCTCGTGTGGTATGCTCATTTCCCAAATTCCATCGTTTAGACCACTTTTTCATTTTTTGAAGTTTGTTTATTTCATTTTTGTGTTCCCCAATTGTCTAGGAGTTGCCCTGTCCAAGTCTCATAAATTTTAAAAATCATTTGATGCTGTTTTGGACTTGTTTTGGTCAAATTCCAACATAGGTTTTTGTGTTTTTGTGTCATCTTAGTGTTTTCTCCTTTTTACCACTTTTAGTGGCATTTTCGTAATTCTGATTTTCTCGCAAATTCTGCCTTTGTGTTTTCGCCTTGTGTTTGTGTTTATGCCGCATGAGTACTAGGAGTACTATTGATCCGTAAGACTTGTTGCCACTTGATCCCGAAATTGAAAGAACAATTCTCACCGCTAGAGGAATTGTTAGGCTTAGTCGTGGGATTGATACCGAATTTGACATTGAACTTGAGTCCGAGTCCGATTGTGTCCATTCCGTTGATCTTGACTCGATAGTACTTCGCTAGTCTTGTTGTTTTCACCGATTCTAGTAGCAATTTTGCTAACTCGTACATTATGGCGTAAGAGCAAGTAGCTCGTCCCACTTTGAAAGAATTAGCTACCCCCGATGCTGGGTAATCGAATTTGTGTATTCAATATCCCGAACTTGCTTGCTAACTTTGAATTAAAATCTGGTCTTATCCATTTGTTGCCCAAGTTTCATGGTCTTGCAGGTGAATGTCCTCACAGCATCTCAAGGAGTTCCATGTGGTATTGCAAAGACAATGAAACCTCAAGCAATTGATGAGGACCACATTAAGCCGAGAGCTTTTCCATTTTCCCTAGATGGCGTGGCTAAGGATTGGCTATACAATTTGCAACCCACATCTCGGGGAGTTGGAATGATATGCGTTTATTCCTAGTGAGGTTCTTTCCTTCCTCAAAAGCCATTGCTATTCGTAAGAGATCACTAGTGTTAAACAAATCAACGGGGAGACAATGTATGAGTATTGGGAGAGATTCAAGCGATTGTGTGCAAGCCGTCCACACCACCGCATTTCGACCAACTCCCGATTACATATTTCTATTCCGGTTTGTTACCGATGGATAAGAGTTTCGTGGATGCGTCCAAAGGGGGGGGCCTTAGATAGCAAGACACCCGAAGATGCCCGAGAGCCGATATCTACTATGGCCGCTAATTCTCGCAATTTGGCACCGTGGCCAATGGTACTCCCGTTTACCATATTCAAACACCTCCGGTCCAAGACGATTCTCGTGAGATTGGAGAATAGACTTGATGATCCGACTTCCTTGCGAGGCAAGCTTGGCGTGACCCGCACAAGACAATCTTCCCCTCCTCGATTGGGTACTCCCGTGGGTTTTGTTCGACCCTTGTCATTCTACCGATTCTTGCCCTACTTTGCATGATCCCGCTTTGTCAAGACCAACAGAGTGCAGCTGGGTGTTTTTCCAGAAAACCACAATACCAAAGAAGAATAATGCCTTCTCCAATACCTACAATCCCGGTTGGAGAAATCACCCCAATTTCCGTTGGAACCGAGAATCGAATCAACCGAGTAACCAATATCGCAGACTCGGGAATTACCAAAGCAGAGACAAGACATGCCACAAAATTTCCAACAACACTCGCACCTCATTTGCCGCCACCACCTCCTCGACCACCATATGTGCACCTCCACAGCGGCACAACAAAGAGCTAGTACCGAGTAGTGGTTCTTCACTAGAGGATATGATGAAGCAATTTGTCACAAACCAATATGCAATTTCAACAGAAAACCGACACTTCCATTCGACTTTGCAAACACAAATCAAGCAAATTGGCAACATCATTGAACCAGCTTCAACCTCGTGGATCCAACACTCTTCCTTCACAAACAATTCCTAATCCTAAAGGGAATGTGAGTGCTATCTCCCTTCGATCCGGCAAGCAATTGGAGGAACCTAAACCACCGTAGATGTGACTTCCACATCAAAGAGAGTCGAAAAATGTGAAGATTGACTCTAAAAATAAAAAGGCAATCCAAAGAAGGTGAAGAGGAAGACATTCCCATTCCTCTTCCTTTCCCTCGTAGAGCGCTTAAAACCAAGAAGTTGGCGTAAAAAGCACAAGAGAAGGATATACTTGAGACGTTCGTAAGAGTAGAGATCAACATTCCTCTCTTAGATGCAATCAAACAAATTCCAAAATATGCCAAGTTTCGAAAGAGTTATGTACCAACAAGAGGCGATCAAGGGAAATGAACGAGTGAGTTTGAACTGAATGTATCAAGACTCATCCAAATTACCATGCCTCGCAAGTGCAAAGATCCAGGGACGTTTTCTATCCCTTGCCTTATTGGTAATTATAAATTTGATGATTGCATGCTAGATTTAGGTGCTTCTATAAATGTCATGCCCGCATCTATTTATAGATCTCTTGGTCTTGGTCCCTTGCGTCCAACTCGGTGTTATTGTTCAACTAGCTAATAGGAGTAATGCCCATCCTTCGGTTTAGTTGAAGATGTATTAGTCAAAGTTAATGAATTGATATTCCCCGCTGATTTTTACATCTTAGATATGCAGGATGAGTCTTCTAGTAGTAGGTCACCAATCATTCTAGGGAGGCCTTTCATGAAAACAACTAGACGAAGATAGATGTGTATTCGGTACTCTTTCCATGGAGTTTGGTGATATTTCGTGAATTTTAATATCTTTGATGCCATGAGACATCCTAGGGAAGAACATTCTATTTTCTCGTATTGATGTGATTGATGATGCCGTGGATGATGTTCTTGCTGATTGGTGTGCTGATTATCCTGATTTTTCATCCGAGAGTGATTCTCGCCATTTGTGCATGTGTTGATAATGAATGGTGCTCTGTTTGTACTCATTTGGTTAATGCTGCATTATTTGGTGATTCGACTTGTCAGGGTGATTATTCCGCATTACTTGTGGATTCCGATATTGATTCCGAGTTTGAGCTTCATCCCGATCCCGACGTGCATCCCGATTTTGATTTTGATGATCTTAACTCGATTTTGATGAGCTGAATTCGATGTTAACATTGAGCCGTGTAGACATAGTTCTTCCGCTTCTTTGAATGTGGTTTCGTGCATTTCCAAAGTGTGATGACATCGAGTTGTTGCAACAACCACCCAAGCTTCTCCCATCTACCGAGCAACCACCCAAACTTGAGTTGAAATCACTTCCGCATCACTTGAAATATGCATTTCGGAGGTGGATGAACAAATGCTTGCTGCCATCATTGTGGCAAATAACCTTCTTCCCGATCAAGAAGAGAAGCTCGCTAAGCTTATTGAGGGCGAACAAGAAAGCCATTGGGTGGACATTAGCCGACATAGTTGGCATCAGCCCTTCCATGTGCATGCATCGAATTCCGTTGGAAGAGGACTCTAAGCCGGTGAGGCAACCCCGTAGACGCCTTAATCCCCTTATCCTTGATGTGGTGAAGAAGAGGTCACTAAGCTTCGCAAGCCGGTATCATCTATCCCATTTCGATAGCCGGTGGGTTAGCCCGGTCCAGGTGGTTCCCAAGAAATCCGGTGTCACCGTGGTGGCCAATCGAAGAATGAGCTCATTCCTACTCGAGTTCGTAATAGTTGGAGAGTTTGCATTGACTATAGGAGACTCAACCAAGCCACTCGCAAGGATCATTACCCTTTACCTTTCATTGATCGATGTTAGAGCGATTGGCCGGCAAGTCTCATTACCGCTTCCAGATGGCTACTCCGGATACTTCCAGATCCATATTGCTCCCGAGGATCGGAGAAGACGACCTTCACATGCCCCTTTGGAACATATGCCTACCGAAGGATGCCTTTTGGCCTCTCGCAACGCACCCGGTACTTTTCGCGTTGTATGGTAGTATTTTCTCGAGTTTCTAGAGGACTGCATGGAGGTCTTTATGGATGATTTCACCGTATATGGGTCTCGATTTTGATGCATGCTTAGCTAATCTATCTAGAGTTTTGCATAGGTGCATTGAGTCTAATCTTGTGCCGAATTATGAAAAGTGTCACTTTATGGTTGAGTCGTATAGTCTTGGGACACATAGTGTCTAGGAAAGGGATTGAGGTAGACCCCGCTAAGATAGATGTGATTACCGCTTTGCCTTACCCCGCATCTCGTGCGGGAAGTTCGTTCTTTTCTTGGTCATGCAGTTTTCTATCGGCGTTTCATTCGGATTTCGCAAGACCGCCCGACCCTTGTCCAACCTTCGCATAAGGACACCGACTTTGTATTTGATGATGCTTGCAAGGCGGCCTTCGATCATTTGAAGCGTTGCCGACTACAACCCCAGCGATCCAAATTTCCCCGATTGGTGCATTCCCTTTGAGCCGATGTGTGATGCTTCCAACTATGCGGTTGGTGCTATCTTGGCACAACGGGTCGATAGGGCATCTCATGTGATTGCATATGCCTCCAAGACTTTGGATCCCGCCTGCCTAATTATACCACTACCGAGAAGGAGTTGTTGGCTATTGTATTTGCTTTTGATAAGTTTAGGTCATATCTACTAGCTAGTAGAGTAATTGTTTTCTCGACCACGCCGCTCCGAAATTTCTTTTGAAAAAGGCATATGCTAAGCCACGACTCATCCGGTGGATGCTATTGCTCCAAGAGTTTGATGTTGAGATTCGAGACGTAAGCGGAGCACAAAACCGGGTAGCCGACCACTTGAGTCGTATCACCCATTCTTCCTCTCACCCCTCTTCTATTCGGATGATTTTCCCGATGAGCGCCTTCGCAGCCTACAAGGTAAGCTTCCATGGTATGCTGATCTCGGTTAACTACTTGGTAGCCGGTGTTTTGCCCGAAGATTCTACTAGGGCCCAAACCTTCAAATTAAAGAGTGAGTCTAAATACTATGTTTGGGATGACCCTTATCTCGTGGAAATTTTGTAGTGACCAAGTAGTTAGGAGATGTGTGCCTCGATCATGAGTTTCACTCTATATTGCATTTTGCTCATGCTTCGCCGTGGTGGTCACTTTGGACCCCAAAGAACTGCTAGGAAAGTGTTAGATTGTGGATTGTTTTGGCCTTCCTTGTTTCATGATTCCCATTTGTTTTGTAAGTCATGTGATAACCGTCGAGAGCAGGAGTATTTCTCGTAGGCATGAGATGCCCCAAAACCCTATATTGTTTTGTGAGATCTTTGATGTTTGGGGTATTGATTTTATGGGTCCATTTCCCGCTTCATATGGTTATACTTACATCCCGCTAGCCGTTGATTATGTCTCGAAACGGGTTGAGGCGAAAGCCACTCGGACTAATGATTCTTCTCGTTGGTGGTGGATTTTGTTAGGTCTAACATTTTCTCGCAGTTTGGCATTCCTAGAGCTATTATCGCGACCGTGGTTCCCATTTTTGCAACCGAAGCATGGGTGCCTTGTTACGCAAGTATGGAGTGCTTCACAAGGTCTCCACAAGATACCATCCTCGCACCAATGGTCAAGCCGAAGTCTCAAATAGAGAGATTAAGCAAATCCTTCGAAGACCGTTAACTCTACCCGGAAAGATTGGAGTAAGCGATTAGAGGATGCTTTGTGGGCATATCGCACCGCCTACAAGACTCCGATTGGGATGTCTCCTTATCGGATTGTCTTTGGTAAGGCATGTCATCTTCCGGTTGAGTTGGAACATCAAGCCTATTGGGCCATTAAGCAAAGGTAACATGGATTTGGCTAAGTCCGGGCATGGAACGGAAGCCGCAGCTTGCAAGAGTTGGATGAACTTAGATTGGATGCCTATGAGAGTTCGCGTTTGTACAAGGAAAAGACTAAGGCATTCCATGATAAGCATATTCGAGGAAAGAATTTTCTCGTGGGCCGAAAGTTCTTCCGTTTAACTCCCGTCCGAAGTTTATGCCTGGTAAGCTTCGATCTAAATGGGATGGCCCTTTTGAGATCACTAACATATTTCCATTTGGTGCATTGAGCTATGTGATCCACCCACAGGGAGAACCTTTAAGGTCAATGGGCATCGCCTCAAGCAATTCCATGAGGGATCCCAAAGAATGTACTGAGAGGAAGCGTAGATTATCCTCATTGATGCCACTTATCCTCCTTAAACCCTTGGGGAGTATTCTTCTTTCCTCTCCCTCTTTCTCTTTTATTTGTTTTCATATTTGCAATTTGCTTTTCGAAAATAAATACAAATCTATCTTTCTATGATTGCTATATATTATGAACTAGGACATTTTGGTTTTAATGGATCATTCTTTTGGTCTCGTGATTCTTGACTCTTCGATTACATATCTTGGTAGTTGATTTGATGTTGTTGATTGCCTAAGTTGGTACCGACCTTGTGAGGTTTTGGGCCCGCTTGAATGGAATTCATCTTTTCCCATTCTTTCTTTCATGTGTGCATCTCGCTCCCGATTTGTGTTCTCTAGAACTTGCTCCTTTTCTTGTTGAAACTACATTTTTCACTTACATGCATAAATATGATAGAAGCTTGTTTTCTTTCTTTTATTTTCCCCACTTTGGCCAAATAGCTTTCCCTTGCATTATGTTTCCTTTGCTAGCCCATTTGTGCCTTTTCGACTCATTCTTTTCTAAGCCACATTACAAGCCTAAGCGTAAAACCATTTTATTCCGCACCTTGGAGATTTATTGAGCATTGGTTTCACCTTGGTTTTGTGTTTAAGTGTGGGGGTTGCTCGAGTGCAACAGTTTTCAGTGTGGGGGAGATGTTTGGTTTTGTCATTGTGATTTTGTATATAGTTCAAAAAAAAAAAAAAAAAAAAAAAAAAAAAAGAAAGAAAGAAAAAAAAAAAAAAAAGAAAGAAAAAAAAGAAAAGAAAAAAAAAAAAAAAAGAGTAAAATAAAAGTTTTTATATTTAGAGAATTGGGTTAATCAATGCTCTTTTTAATTTCTTGGGTGCTTAGCCTCTCATTCCATACTATTACCTACCTTCACCCTAACCCCATTACAACCTTTAATAATAAGCTCTCTTGATTTGTGCATGCATGTGTTATTAGTAGTGGAGACGTAGAAATTGAGCAAGCTTATGGTAGAACAATTTTCTTGAGTAGAATTTGAGCTATACACTTATTTACCTTAAACACTTGAGAGATTGATTGATTGAGCGCATCATTTGAGAGACCATCATTTGTGATTAGCATCATTGATTGAGATTACCAGGAATTGTAATTTGAGATGAAGGGATTTTGGGTCTTGATTGATTGGTTCTAATGAAACTCGTGTCCCTTGTTCAATTTCTCGCATTGTTAGCAATTTGTAGAAAAGAAGAGTTTCTCCTTTACGTCTTTTTTCTTTGAATTTTGCTCGGAGTGCAAAAAGATAAGTGTGGGGAATTTGATAATTGAATATTTTATACACTTCTTTTTATCTCTTGATTAATAATTTAGGACTTTTTAGTTAATAAATAATGGCTTTTATACTTATTTGGGCTTTGGGCCTTTGATTATATTTTAGCCATTTTTATTAATAAAATTCCAGTTTTACATTGCTTCACTAATCTTACCATAACTCTTGAACCAGACATCGGATTTGCCTCATTTTTGTTTCATATTTCAGATGATTCAGAGATCTACAATTGTTATGAAGACATGAAGGGCAAATTCGGACAAGAAGACGGTCGATTTTGAAGCCAAAGTCAGATGTTTTATTTGGGCTCGAATTTGTGACTAAAGCCCATTCTCGTATTATTTTCTCGTTTGGGCCTGGATTATTGATTGGAGCCCCATTTCGTTTTCCAATTTAGGTTAAGTAAGGCAGCAGCCACAAACACATCCATTCACGTTTTTATTCTGTTTTGTGGATCAAAATAGAGTTTTTCGATTCTCCGAAATGTTCTTCGTGTTCTTCGTGTTCTTCGTCTTCGTTCTTCGATTTTCCCAGCCATGTTCGGCTAAACCTTCTGTGGTTAACCCAACGTTGAGGATTCCATGATTCATCCAGAGAACTCGTACTTAATCGGTAACTTTACTCGTTTCGTTTTCATCTTATCGGATCCGATTTCGAAATAGTTCGAATATTAGATTTAATATTCGGTTTGGTTCATCCCAAGGACCGAGTTCGAACTAGGTTAGAGTGTTGTTTGTGCGATTGCACAAAGAGACGCCACTGTTTCGGACAGATTTCTAGACGATCGTCTAGTCGAGGGATTTCGGACGAACGCAGAGATTTCGGTTCGTCCGAGCCAAACGCGAGTTCGTTTATATTTCGTTCAATGAAGGAAGTTTCGAATCTAAACGTTGGGTTGATCGTTTTAATCTATTTCAATCTCGTTTTTATCTCGTTTCGCATATTTCAGATCTGTTTCAGCTTTGATTTCGTTTTAATATGTTTCAAATCAAAAACCCCAATTTTATTGTTGTTCTTTTTGCCGTTGCCGATTTAAACCCACCGCAAATTCCTTGAGAGAAACGACCCAGTTACATTATACCGCAAATCCTTTCTAATCTGGTTATTTTGTGAGATGACGACAAATCTCTCTGTCAAAATATGGCGCCGCCGCCGGAATTTGCATCGGTTTCGTTAAGCAACGGTAGTTTTTGGTGGTTCGGGTGGCTGGACGAAAATATTTTTGACCCGATCACTCAAACCAGGTCTTATTCACAAGGAATTGGGCATTTTAAACAAGAATCACTCTCCTTGGGAGTGAGGTCTACCATATTTTCCCCAAATTCCAACGTTTTGACCACTTTTTCACTGTTTTAAGTTTCTATTTTGTGATTTCTACTAGGTCATTTTTTCTGGAGTATCTCCGAATGAGCTGAAATTTTTACAGCGATAGAAAATGGTCAAAAACCTTGGGCACACCAGAAATCTTGATTTCTCGTGTGGTATGCTCAGATTTCCCAAATTCCATCGTTTTGACCACTTTTTCATTTTTTGAAGTTTTTTATTTCATTTTTGTGTTCCCCAATTGTCTAGGAGTTTCCCCGTCCAAGTCCCATAAATTTTAAAAATCATTTGATGCTGTTTTGGACTTGTTTTGGTCAAATTCCAACATAGGTTTTTGTGTTTTTGTGTCATCTTAGTGTTTTCTCATTTTTACCACTTTTAGTGGCATTTTCGTAATTCTGATTTTCTCGCAAATTCCGCCTTGTGTTTGTGTTTATGCTTTGCATGAGTACTAGGAGTACTATTGATCCAGAAGACTTGTTGCCACTTGATCCTGAAATTGAAAGAACAATTCTCACTGCTAGAGGAATTGTTAGGCTTAGTCGTGGGATTGATACTGAATTTGACATTGAACTTGAGTCTGAGTCTGATTGTGTCCATTCTGTTGATCTTGACTCGATAGTACTTCGCTAGTCTTGTTGTTTTCACGATTCTAGTAGCAATTTTGCTAACTCGGACATTATGGCGTAAGAGCAAGTAGCTCGTCCCACTTTGAAAGAATTAGCTACCCCGATGTGGGTAATCGAATTTGTGTATTCAATATCCCGAACTTGCCGCTAACTTTGAATTAAAATCTGGTCTTATCCATTTGTTGCCCAAGTTTCATGGTCTTGCGGTGAATGTCCTCACGGCATCTCAAGGAGTTCCATGTGGTTTGCAGCACAATGAAACCTCAAGCAATTGATGAGGACCACATTAAGCTGAGAGCTTTTCCATTTTCCCTAGATGGCGTGGCTAAGGATTGGCTATACAATTTGCAACCCACATCTGTTGGGAGTTGGAATGATATGCGAGAAGTTATTCCTAGTGAGGTTCTTTCCTTCCTCAAAAGCCATTGCTATTCGAAGGAGATCACTAGTGTTAAACAAATCAATGGGGAGACAATGTATGAGTATTGGGAGAGATTCAAGCGATTGTGTGCAAGCCGTCCACACCACCGCATTTCGCACCAACTCCCGATTACATATTTCTATTCCGGTTTATTACCGATGGATAAAAGTTTCGTGGATGCGTCCGGTGGTGGGGCCTTAGATAGCAAGACACCCGAAGATGCCCGAGAGCCGATATCTACTATGGTCGCTAATTCTCGCAATTTGGCACCAGGGCCAATGGTACTCCCGTTTACCATATTCAAACACCTCCGGTCCAAGACGATTCTCGAGATTGGAGAATAGACTTGATGATCCGACTTCCCTTGTGAGGCGGTTGGTAGTGACCCGACAAGCACAATCTTCCCCCTCCTCGATTGGGTACTCCCGTGGGTTTTGTTCGACCCTTGTCATTCTACCGATTCTTGCCCTACTTTGCATGATCCTACTTTGTCAAGACCGGTCGGTAGCCTGCAGTGGGTGTTTTTCCGGAAAACCACAATACCAAATGAGAATAATGCCTTCTCCAATACCTACAATCCCGGTTGGAGAAATCACCCCAATTTCCGTTGGAACCGAAATCGAAACCGAATAACCAATATCGCGAATTCGGAATTACCAAACAGAGACAAGACATGCCACAAAATTTCCAACAACACTCTGCACCTCATTTGCCAGCACCACCTCCTCGACCAGCCATATGTGCACCTCCACAGGCGGCACAACAGCAGGCTAGTACCAGTAGCAGTGGTTCTTCACTAGAGGATATGATGAAGCAATTTGTCACAGCCAATATGCAATTTCAATAGAAAATTGACACTTCCATTCAGACTTTGCAAACACAAATTGGGCAGTTGGCAACATCATTGAACCAGCTTCAACCTCAGGGATCCAACACTCTTCCTTCACAAACAATTCCTAATCCTAAAGGGAATGTGAGTGCTATCTCCCTTCGATCTGGCAAGCAATTGGAGGAACCTAAACCACCGTAGATGTGACTTCCACATCAAAGAGAGAGTCAAAAAATGTGAAGATTGACTCTAAAAATAAAAAGGCAATCCAAAGGTGAAGAGGAAGACATTCCCATTCCTCTTCCTTTCCCTCGTAGAGCGCTTAAAACCCAAGAAGTTGGCGTAAAAAGCACAAGAGAAGGATATACTTGAGACGTTCGTAAGAGTAGAGATCAACATTCCTCTCTTAGATGCGGTCAAACAAATTCCAAAATATGCCAAGTTTCGAAAGAGTTGTGTACCAACAAGAGGCGATCAAGGAAATGAACGAGTGAGTTTCAACCGAATGTATCGGACTCATCCAAATCCTACCATGCCTCGTAAGTGCAAAGATCCGGGACGTTTTCTATCCCTTGCCTTATTGGTAATTATAAATTTGATGATTGCATGCTAGATTTAGGTGCTTCTATAAATGTCATGCCTGCATCTATTTATAGATCTCTTGGTCTTGGTCCCTTGCGTCCAACTGATGTTATTGTTCAACTAGCTAATAGGAGTAATGCCCATCCTTCTGGTTTAGTTGAAGATGTATTAGTCAAAGTTAATGAATTGATATTCCCTGCTGACTTTTACATCTTAGATATGCAGGATGAGTCTTCTAGTAGTAGGTCACCAATCATTCTAGGGAGGCCTTTCATGAAAACAAATGACTAGACGAAGATAGATGTGTATTCGGTACTCTTTCCATGGAGTTTGGTGATATTTCGTGAATTTTAATATCTTTGATGCCATGAAACATCCTAGGGAAGAACATTCTATTTTCTACGTATTGATGTGATTGATGATCTTGTGGATGATGTTCTTGCGAATGGTGTCTTGATTATCCCGATTTTTCATCCGAGAGTGATTCGCCATTTGTGCATGTGTTGATAATGAATGGTGCTCTGTTTGTACTCATTTGGTTAATGCTGCATTATTTGGTGATTCGACTTGTCATTTGGGTGATTATTCCGCATTACGTGTGGATTCGATATTGATTCCGAGTTTGAGCTTCATCCCGATCCCGATGTGCATCCCGATTTTGATTTTGATGATCTTAACTCGATTTTGATGAGCTGAATTCGATGTTAACATTGAGCCGTGTAGACATAGTTCTTCCGCTTCTTTGAATGTGGTTTCGTGCATTTCCGAGTGTGATGACATCGAGTTGTTGCAACAACCACCCAAGCTTCTCCCATCTACCGAGCAACCACCCAAACTTGAGTTGAAATCACTTCCGATCACTTGAAATATGCATTTCGGAGGTGGATGAACAGTTGCCGATCATTGTGGCAAATAACCTTCTTCCCGAACAAGAAGAGAAGGCTCGCTAAGCTTATTGAGGGCGAACAAGAAAGCCATTGGGTGGACATTAGCCGACATAGTTGGCATCGCCCTTCCATGTGCATGCATCGAATTCATTGGAAGAGGACTCTAAGCCGGTGAGGCAACCCCGAGACGCCTTAATCCCCTTATCCTTGATGTGGTGAAGAAGGAGGTCACTAAGCTTCGCAAGCTGGTATCATCTATCCTATTTCGATAGCCGCTGGGTCGCCCGGTCCAGTGGTTCCTAAGAAATCCGGTGTCACCGTAGTAGCCAATCGAAGAATGAGCTCATTCCTACTCGAGTTCGAGAATAGTTGGAGAGTTTGCATTGACTATAGGAGACTCAACCAAGCCACTCGCAAGGATCATTACCCTTTACCTTTCATTGATCAGATGTTAGAGCGATTGGCTGGCAAGTCTCATTACTGCTTCCTAGATGGCTACTCCGGATACTTCCAGATCCATATTGCTCCTGAGGATCAGGAGAAGACGACCTTCACATGCCCCTTTGGAACATATGCCTACCGAAGGATGCCTTTTGGCCTCTGGCAACGCACCCGGTACTTTTCGGCGTTGTATGGTGAGTATTTTCTCGAGTTTCTAGAGGATTGCATGGAGGTCTTTATGGATGATTTCACCGTATATGGGTCTGATTTTGATGCATGCTTAGCTAATTTATCTAGAGTTTTGCATAGGTGCATTGAGTCTAATCTTGTGCTTTGAATTATGAAAAGTGTCACTTTATGGTTGAGTCGGTATAGTCTTGGGACACATAGTGTCTAGGAAAGGGATTGAGGTAGACCCCGCTAAGATAGATGTGATTACTGCTTTGCCTTACCCCGCATCTGTGCGGGAAGTTCGTTCTTTTCTTGGTCATGCAGGTTTCTATCGGCGTTTCATTCAGGATTTCAGTAAGACTGCCCGACCCTTGTCCAACCTTCTGCATAAGGACATTGACTTTGTATTTGATGATGCTTGCAAGGCGGCCTTCGATCATTTGAAGCGTTGCGACTACAACCCCAGCCGATCCGGCCCCGATTGGTGCATTCCCTTTGAGCGATGTGTGATGCTTCCAACTATGCGGTTGGTGCTATCTTGGCACAACGGGTCGATAGGGCATCTCATGTGATTGCATATGCCTCCAAGACTTTGGATCCCGCCCGATCTAATTATACCACTACGAGAAGGAGTTGTTGGCTATTGTATTTGCTTTGATAAGTTTAGGTCATATCTACTAGCTAGTAGAGTAATTGTTTTCTCTAACTTTGCCGCTTCCGAAATTTCTTTTGAAAAAGGCATATGCTAAGCCACGACTCATCCGGTGGATGCTATTGCTCCAAGAGTTTGATGTTGAGATTCGAGACGTGCGGAGCACAAAACCGGGTAGCCGACCACTTGAGTCGTATCACCCATTCTTCCTCTCACCCCTCTTCTATTCGGGATGATTTTCCCGATGAGCGCCTTCGCTACAAGGGAAGCTTCCATGGTATGCCGATCCGGTTAACTACTTGGTAGCCGGTGTTTTGCCTCGAAGATTCTACTAGGGCCCAAACCTTCAAATTAAAGAGTGAGTCTAAATACTATGTTTGGGATGACCCTTATCTCGTGGAAATTTTGTAGTGACCAAGTAGTTAGGAGATGTGTGCCTGATCATGAGTTTCACTCTATATTGCATTTTGCTCATGCTTCTGCTTGTGGTGGTCACTTTGGACCCCAAAGAACTGCTAGGAAAGTGTTAGATTGTGGATTGTTTTGGCCTTCCTTGTTTCATGATTCCCATTTGTTTTGTAAGTCATGTGATAACCGTCGAGAGCGGGGAGTATTTCTCGTAGGCATGAGATGCCCCAAAACCCTATATTGTTTTGTGAGATCTTTGATGTTTGGGGTATTGATTTTATGGGTCCATTTCCCGCTTCATATGGTTATACTTACATCCCGGGCCGTTGATTATGTCTCGAAATGGGTTGAGGCGAAAGCCACTCGGACTAATGTTTCTTCTTGGTGGTGGATTTTGTTAGGTCTAACATTTTCTCGCGGGTTTGGCATTCCTAGAGCTATTATCGGTGACCGGGGTTCCCATTTTTGCAACCGAAGCATGGGTGCCTTGTTACGCAAGTATGGAGTGCTTCACAAGGTCTCCACAAAGATACCATCCTCGGACCAATGGTCAAGCCGAAGTCTCAAATAGAGAGATTAAGCAAATCCTTCGAAAGACCGTTAACTCTACCCGAAAGATTGGAGTAAGCGATTAGAGGATGCTTTGTGGGCATATCGCACCGCCTACAAGACTCCGATTGGGATGTCTCCTTATCGGATTGTCTTTGGTAAGGCATGTCATCTTCCGGTTGAGTTGGAACATCAAGCCTATTGGGCCATTAAGCGAAGTAACATGGATTTGGCTAAGTTTGGCATGGAACGGAAGCTGCAGTTGCAAGAGTTGGATGAACTTAGATTGGATGCCTATGAGAGTTCGCGTTTGTACAAGGAAAAGACTAAGGCATTCCATGATAAGCATATTCTGAGGAAAGAATTTTCGTGGGCCGGAAAGTTCTTCCGTTTAACTCCGTCTGAAGTTTATGCCTGGTAAGCTTCGATCTAAATGGGATGGCCCTTTTGAGATCACTAACATATTTCCATTTGGTCTTTGTTGAGCTATGTGATCCACCCACGGGGAGAACCTTTAAGGTCAATGGGCATCGCCTCAAGCAATTCCATGAGGGATCCCAAAGAATGAAAGAACTGAGGAAGCGAGATATTATCCTCATTGATGCCACTTATCCTCCTTAAACCCTTGGGGAGTATTCTTCTTTCCTCTCCCTCTTTCTCTTTTATTTGTTTTCATATTTGCAATTTGCTTTTCGAAAATAAATACGCCTATCTTTCTATGATTGCTATATATTATGAACTAGGACATTTTGGTTTTAATGGATCATTCTTGTTTGGTCTCGTGATTCTTGACTCTTCGATTACATATCTTGGTAGTTGATTTGATGTTGTTGATTGCCTAAGTTGGTACCTTGTGAGGTTTTGGGCCCGCTTGAATGGAATTCATCTTTTCCCATTCTTTCTTTCATGTGTGCATCTCGCTCCCGATTTGTGTTCTCTAGAACTTGCTCCTTTTCTTGTTGAAACTACATTTTTCACTTACATGCATAAATATGATAGAAGCTTGTTTTCTTTCTTTTATTTTCCCCACTTTGGCCAAATAGCTTTCCCTTGCATTATGTTTCCTTTGCTAGCCCATTTGTGCCTTTTGGACTCATTCTTTTCTAAGCCACATTACAAGCCTAAGCGTAAAACCATTTTATTCCGCACCTTGGAGATTTATTGAGCATTGGTTTCACCTTGGTTTTGTGTTTAAGTGTGGGGGTTGCTCGGAGTGCAACAGTTTTTGTGGGGGAGATGTTTGGTTTTGTCATTGTGATTTTGTATATAGTTCAAAAAAAAAAAAAAAAAAAAAGAAAAAAAAAAAAAGAAAGAAAGAAAAAAAAAAAGAAAGAAAGAAAAGAAAAGCGAGAAGAAGAAAAAAAAAGAGTAAAATAAAAGTTTTTATATTTAGAGAATTGGGTTAATCAATGCTCTTTTTAATTTCTTGGGTGCTTAGCCTCTCATTCCATACTATTACCTACCTTCACCCTAACCCCATTACAACCTTTAATAATAAGCTCTCTTGATTTGTGCATGCATGTGTTATTAGTAGTGGAGACGTAGAAATTGAGCAAGCTTATGGTAGAACAATTTTCTTGAGTAGAATTTGAGCTATACACTTATTTACCTTAAACACTTGAGAGATTGATTGATTGAGCGCATCATTTGAGAGACCATCATTTGTGATTAGCATCATTGATTGAGATTACCAGGAATTGTAATTTGAGATGAAGGGATTTTGGGTCTTGATTGATTGGTTCTAATGAAACTCGTGTCCCTTGTTCAATTTCTCGCATTGTTAGCAATTTGTAGAAAAGAAGAGTTTCTCCTTTACGTTTTTTCTTTGAATTTTGCTCGGGAGTGCAAAAAGATAAGTGTGGGGAATTTGATAATTGAATATTTTATACACTTCTTTTTATCTCTTGATTAATAATTTAGGACTTTTTAGTTAATACATAATGGCTTTTATACTTATTTGGGCTTTGGGCCTTTGATTATATTTTAGCCATTTTTATTAATAAAATTCCAGTTTTACATTGCTTCACTAATCTTACCATAACTCTTGAACCAGACATCGGATTTGCCTCATTTTTGTTTCATATTTCAGATGATTCAGAGATCTACAATTGTTATGAAGACATGAAGGGCAAATTCGGACAAGAAGACAATCGATTTTGAAGCCAAAGTCAGATGTTTTATTTGGGCTCGAATTTGTGACTAAAGCCCATTCTCGTATTATTTTCTGTTTTGGGCCTGGATTATTGATTGGAGCCCCATTTCGTTTTCCAATTTAGGTTAAGTAAGGCAGCCCACAAACACATCCATTCACGTTTTTATTCTGTTTTGTGGATCAAAATAGAGTTTTTCGATTCTCGAAATGTTCTTCGTGTTCTTCGTGTTCTTCGTCTGTTCTTCGATTTTCCCGCCATGTTCGGCTAAACCTTCGTGGTTAACCCAACGTTGAGGATTCCATGATTCATCCGAGAACTCATACTAAATCGGTAACTTTACTCGTTTCTCGTTTTCATCTTATCGGATCCGATTTCGGAAATAGTTCGAATATTAGATTTAATATTCGGTTTGGTTCATCCCAAGGACCGAGTTCGAACTAGGTTAGAGTGTTGTTGTGCGATTGCACAAGGAGACGCCACTGTTTCGGACAGATTCTAGACGATCGTCTAGTTGAGGGATTTATGACGAACGCAGAGATTTCGGTTCGTCCGAGCCAAACGCGAGTTCGTTTATATTTCGTTCAATGAAGGAAGTTTCTGGAATCTAAACGTTGGGTTGATCGTTTTAATCTATTTCAATCTCGTTTTTATCTGTTTCTGTATATTTCAGATCTGTTTCAGTTTGATTTCGTTTTAATCTGTTTCAAATAAAAAACCCCCAATTTTATTGTTGTTACATTTCTTTGTTGCTGATTTAAACCCACTGCAAATTCCTTGAGAGAAACGACCCAGGTTACATTATACTGCAAATCCTTTCTAATCTGGTTATTTTGTGAGATGACGACAAATCTCTGTCATTTGGAGCACTTCAAAAAGGAGTGCAACTTAGACTTGACAGATTGGCTTCTTCAGTTTATGCCCCTTCTCAGTATCAGCCAGCCATTCTCTCCTGAAGTCGTCCGCGTATTTTACCATAACATGCATGTTTAGGAGAAGGCTCAAAAAGATGATGATGATGTTTTGGTTACAAAAGTCCGGGGTCAAGAGATCAAGATTACTGCTCACGATCTCAATGTCATTCTCGACATTGTTGATCCTCCTGAGGATCCTCCAAAACTATCTTCTGCGGAATGTCACCAGATTCTTCTTCCTGATGTACCATTGGAGCCCAACAAGAAAGTTAATGTCACCCTTGCCATGATGAAAGATGAATACAGGGTGCTTTGGTACGTCTACAACAAAAGCTTAGTGCAAAAAGGCCAGAGTTTCACCCATTTCATACTCAGAGACTTTGAGCGTTTTGCCTCTCTAGTTGCCAAGGAACTACGGAATCTCGGCAATTGGATTATGGAAGAGATGGTTTCCTTTATTTCTGAGGCCCAGGTCAAGCTTCGTGCCATTATACCCTTTCCTCCGTTGGTTTCTCAGATATTGGAAGTCAACAACATATGGTACCTTTCAGATGACAAAGAAGAGTATCCACCATTGTTTGGGAAAGAGCATATGATACGTCTAAGGATCTCTTTTACTGAGGTTTCATCCAAGAAGCAGAAAGGTAAAGCTCCTGTTAAGCCTTGTCAGCTGTCTATTTCCAAGCCTTCTGCTTCCCAACCTCCTGATGAGGCTGAGTCTTCTAAGGCTGGCCCCTCTTCATCTACACCATCATTTACTCAGGCAGCCATCCACACTTTGGTTCAAACTTGCATTCAGAATGCCATAGCTCTAGTGTTGCAGTCTCTAAAAGCTTACAAGAAGCTAACCACAGAGATGATCAAGGCCATGTCCGCTGAAATGATTAATCTAAAGGCCCACATTGATCTTCACATGGATTCAGAGTTGAAGACAGAACTAGACACTCGCTTTTCTGTGTTGTTTGATCATCAACAGGAGATCAAGAAGGAAGTTCAGACCTTGGCTCAGCAACACAAGGGCTTCAATGCAACTCTAGATGCATTTGTGGCTAGCTTCGGTTCTGCTGGTCCTTTAAAGAAGACCCCTGCCTCAACTTCTGAGATGCCTTCACCTGCTGCTTCCACTAAGCCATCCTCTCCCTCTACATCTCCTATTATGGCTTCCACTCCTCTCCTAGCCACTTCTCCTGTTCTTGATTCCACCCCTGCTACCGTTGTTCTTCCATCATCCATACTCTCTCCCATTAACCCCTCCACCGTCAAACTTCCCTCTTCTTCCTCATCTGACTTTCCAGATAGCTCTCCTCCCTGTCCTTCTGTTCAGGGTCCTCTTTTCGCTGATGACAAAGGGGGAGAGTAGATTAGTTATTAGTTTGAGTATTGAGTAGAGTAGTGTGATTTGATTTTTTTTATCTATGTTATTTATGATTGTCTTAGCTATCTCTCTGTAATCAATGACATTTTGAGAAATGCAAAGTTGAAGAATTATGATCAATATATTTGTTCTCTGAATGTTATTTTATTTTACACAACTTTGTCTCTAAAGGTGATTTACGTTTTCACAAATTTTCTCAAACCTACTTAACTCACACAAAGCGTTATTCAATTCAATAACTTGTACTCAAATTATATCTTAGAATTGTCATCATAAAAAAAGGGGGAGAATTTTAGCTCTCGGTATTTTGATGATCACAAATCCTAAGTTATTGAATTAAACAATATGTGTTTAAGTTGGGGTTTGCTCGAGCAAGGGTTAGCTCATGCCCAAGCATAGACAATTTAATAGCTTGTTCAAGTGTTTTAGTGAACTATGCTCGAGCAATGGATTTGGGATGCTCGAGCATCATCGAGCTCAGAACGGAGTTTTACAAATTAAGCAATCATGCTTGAGCAGAAGACTTAGCTTGCCTGAGCATCATCGAGACAGAAGCGAGAACTTGCAAGTTAAAAAGTCATGCCCGAGCAGCGAAGAAGGCTTGCATCGAGCACCATGCTCGAGCAGAGTTTGTTAATGAGTTTCAGATGGTTTTATCAAGGATTAAACAACAAATTTGCAAAAAGAAAATTGTGTCAGAGAAGCATTAAATGCAGTTGCTGTAGCAGTGATAATCTCCGTAACTAATACTTTGATCAATGTAAAGTTTTCTCTTACATTCCGTCTGCGCAATAAATACTGTTTCTCAACGGGAAAAACAAAAGGAATGAAGAAGAATGTCATGACTGAGAAATCCACCTGGATTATTTGAACGGCGAAAATACTAACCGAGCTTCATCTGTCTAACGGACATATTCAAGACTCTCAATGGTTAATCCTCAAGCTTCACCAACGGTCATTTATTGCAACATCTATAAATAGTCGAAGCATTGAATTCGCCAACTACCGAAACGCTGTGCACTCATTTCGAACTTATTGCAATTTGCTGTTTCATTTGTTTCATTAATATCTTAGGATATTTTGTACTTCAGTGTTTATCAAATATCTACTTGTGAGGAGTTTAAACATCATTTGATTATCTGTTTAGTTGTCAAATCTTAAGGTTGTGGAACCTTAAGTGTGGATGTACTATTACAACTTGTAAGGGGGAGTGAGTCCTAGTGAATTAGGATCATCTCGAGTACAAAGTGTGTAATTGTAACCATTTGTGATTAGTGAAATACCCAAAGGATTTGGGGACTGGACATAGGTCAAAGTGTTAGACCGAACCAGTATAAATTGCCTTGTGTCTATCTCTTTTTGTTTCTATCATACGTTCATGTGCGATCCACGATAAGTTTTTGAGATCACCTATTCACCCCCCTCTAGGTGATATTCCTACCCTTTAGTAATTGCCATTATAAAATTTGTTATAAATCATTTCCTTTTTGTTAATCTCATATCCTTCATTCAACATTACATTCCTAATTTACAAACATCATGCACAACTAAATTGATTGCTATCCATCCATTTATGGAGAGCACCAGATATGTACACATATCGGCTACAATCCTAAGTACTAAATGTCAAAATAATAAACATGTGCCTTTAACAATAATGATCATGTCTTTCTTTTCTTCCCGTGGGTCACATGCGTATGAAGGAGTTCCAATGCAGCATCCGTGGTCTTATTCAATTCATGGTTGACAAGCCACCATATGAGGTTGCGCCTATACTCGTACGCCTCATCATCCCTATACTACTTGTACTAGGAGTCCAATTGTGTAACCAAATCAAGACATAGACGCCATAGTCTTGCCTACAGAACGCAGAAACACACAAGTTAACAAATATATGACACCCCAACATTAATGATGTTGCCACATTTTGCCAAAGACAGAATCACAAAAAACAATGGAGAAGACTTTGAGCCCTTAAGAGTGAAGTTTGGTGTTGAATGATTCAGAGAAGGCAAATTGAAAAAAGACTGGAAAACAAACTTTGGTGAAGGTACCATGAAAAAACCAAAGGAACTTGGTAAATACATTTCCCCATTGACATATCATGAATCTATATCAACATTCATGAGCATAACTCAAGTAATTCTAAGTTGTTAAACCAGTAGAAATCAGTGAAGTCTCAAATTCATTTCATTTAGCATCCCCGCATGGAGATTTAATTAGAAATTACTAGTACTGGTACCTTTCTAAGTAGAATCGAAATGTCTGCTTGAGAATCTTCAATGGACTGACTCCCACATTCCGTGCACCTCACATTGTGACTGATGTTTCTTGCCCGGACATCCACTATTTGGACCTCCTTTACTCGATCCACCTCACTCCCCATCACCAAAGGCAGCCAAACACTAAAATTTATATTATCTTGCTAAAGGCAAATGCAAAATCCAAACAGACATAATAACAAATTGTTTGTATGTTAAAACTATGGATAAATGGATTTTTATTTCTATCAATACATTGTATCAAAAAGCTAAGAGGCAAGACCAAACAACCATAACACATGATAATCAAGCACAATGACTCAGTGAAGCTTTATCATCCAGTGATTGCAAATGAAAATTCATGAACAATTAACATCTATAAAGTAAACCAAGACCTTAGTAACAACATATTGCTCAACAGGACAAGACTTACATGATAAAAACTATAAGATTACTGCCCGTTCATTGAAAAACTTTCAGTGCAGGCAATGGAGGTCAAGAGTGAAATTAGCATCTTCGGAGAAAATACATTCAAGACATGCAGCTTTGCTCTAACCCTAATCCCTCATTCCTCTAGTCAACTCATTGAAATAATGAAAATAAAGAGAGTTTTGCACCTTTAAAGCAATGTCAAAGACATAATGTTTATTTTTATGTTCCTCCAACTCCCCAAGCAGATACATAAATTTTTAATCACAACATTTAAACTTCAATTCATTGGGATTAAACTTGATGTCAAAGCCTATAGTGTCCACATCACATCAGAAGGATGATCATAAAGGACGAAGAAAATAGGGCCTTACTAGCAATGTAGCATGCCATTGAAATGGAGTTTTGTACATGTCATATCAAATTTAGCTAATCAAATGAAAAATTCAAAGGGCACTAAATTCAGCCTACTCATAGTTCCCATCTACGCATTCTCTCGAACAACTTATGAGCATGAAATTATCACGTCTTAGCCATAGCACTCGATACAACATTTGCACAAACTCAGCAAAGAAATATTTCCTCCCATTCCTACAATAATTTCTTAAAATCTATCCTTTAGATATATCAAACAGAACTTCAAAACTTAAGAACTCACAGTTTAGTGCAGAGAGTTGAGAGAGATAACAGAGAAGCTCTGATGAATTAGCATAAAACGAGCCATGCTTAAACTCACATTGGGCATTGGAAGTTCAGTCCAAAATCATACGAGCTTGCGAATGAGGACGTCATCACGGCCGAGAGACTAGAGCTGGTAACTAGATGGCACTTGACAGAGCCAAGGTCGACAGATACGGAGCCAACCATGACGGTGACACCAATCTCTTGTTGTAGACTTGACATTGGCAGCGATGGAAGGAAACGAAAACGAGTGGCAATGGTGAATTGGCGACAATGGCGAGAGAAATAGGTAGAGTCGTTTTGAGGGGTCTAGGGAGTGAAAAGGGCAGTGTGGTCTTTTTCCCCAAATTTGCATATCCCTCATAACCTTTTGTCACTTTTTAGTCTTTTTATAAATTCAGTGGGCTTCTGGGGGTTTTACAAATTCAAATGGTATTTATATGTAATTTTCCCTTCTTATTTTTTAGCTATAATATTAAGGGTATAATACCATTGGAAAATTTCATTTAAATACCATTTGAATTTACAAAACTCCCAGATGTTTGTTAAATTTGTTAAAGGACTTAAAGGTACAAGGACCATATTGGATTTTCAAATTCAGGTGAATTTACCCTTTTGCCCTTAGTTTTTAAATAATAAATAAAATGACCCTCGCCGAAGGGCCACCGCGGCCGGCCGCCAGACGGTCTGCAACCATTGGCGCCTGGGCTCCGGCCACTGGCAGCCTGAGATCCGGTGATGGTTTTTTTTTGGAGGGTGGGGTTGAATCTTTTCTTTAAAAAAAGATTCAATGAAAGTGAGAAATGTGGGGTTCGAACCCACCTCACCTTAATGAGGGCCAAGTGGCCCAACCACTAGGCCACTTGGTTCCTTTAATATATATATATATATATATATATATATATATATATGCATTAACAAATAAAATTCTTTTCTATCAACAAGCACTCTTGTAAATCTCATTACTGAACTTGTAAATACTATTAACGAATTGGTAATTCTCATTACAAGATTTATTATAATTGACCCTTATTTGTTATTTCATGAGAGACACTTGTGAAAAACCCGACAAAAGCACTAGTAATTACCATTACTAAACTTGTAAATGCCATTGAAGAAATAGTAATTGCCATTAAAAAATTTTGTAATAGCAATTACCAATTGTTCAATAGTATTTAATAGTTCGTAATGATATTTACCAGTTCGTTCTTCAGGTTTACCACTTGTGTTTCTGATGAAACAAGAAATAAAGGTCAATTATAACAAATCTTTTAATGGCAATTACCAATTTTTCAATGGTATTTACTATTTTTGTAATGGTATTTACCAATGCGTTCTTCAAATAAAGGTCACTTATGACAAATCTTGTAATAACAATTACCAATTATTCAATGGCATTTGCTAGTTTCATAATGGTATTTACCAGTGCGTTATTTAGATTTACCACGTGTTTCTGATGAAACAACAAACAAATAAAGGTCAATTATAACAAATGTTGTAATGGAAATTACCAATTTTTCTATGGCATTTACTAGTTTCGTAATAGTATTTACCAGTACATTATTCAGGTTTATCACGTGTCTCTGATGAAATAAGAAATAAAGGTCAATTATAACAAATCTTTTAATGGAAATTACCAAATTTTCAATGGTATGTACTAGTTTTGTAATGGTATTTACCAGTGTGTTCTTCAAATAAAGGTCACTTATAACAAATCTTGTAATAGCAATTACCAATTTTTCAATGGCATTTACTAGTTTCGTAATGATATTTACCAGTTTGTTCTTCAGGTTTACCACTTGTGTCTTTGATGAAACAGGAAATAAAGGTCAATTATAGCAAATCTTTTAATGGCAATTACCAATTTTTCAATGATATTTACTAGTTTAGTAATGGTAATTACTAGTGCTTTCGTCAAGTTTTTTAAAAGTGTCTCTCATGAAACAACAAATAAGGGTCAATTATAACAAATCTTGTAAAGAGAATTACTAATTCGTTAATGGTATTTACAAGTTCAATAATGGGATTTATAAGAGTGTTTGTTGATGAAAAAATGTTAAGAAGAATATATATATATATATATATATATATATTTTAATACATAGATACATACATATGTATATATATATATATTTTAAAGGAACCAAGTGGCCCAGTGGTTGAGCCACTTGGCCCCCATGAAAGTGGGGTAGGTTCTAACCCCACCTTCCTCACTTTAATTGAATAATTTTTTTTAAAAAAGATTTAAACCCACCCTCCAAAAAAAAGCCAATGTTGGATCTCAAAGTGCCGCGGTGGGCGGAGCCCAAGCGCCAAGTTGTAAGGCCGGCCCGCGGCGGGCATCGCGTGGCCCTTCGGTGAGGTCATTTTTCTTTTATTTTTTAATTTATTTAAAAACTAAAGGCAAAAGGGTAAATTCACCCAAATTTGAAAATCTCAATATGGTCCTTGGTACCTTTAAGTCCTTTAACAAATTTAATAGACTTTTAGGGGTTTTGCAAATTCAAATGGTATTTAAATGTAATTTTCCCTAATACCATATCATCCCCCCAAACACCAATTTAGGATTTTTTTTTTCTTTTAAAGTTGAAGCACCAATTTAGAATTTGCAAATTTTGAAAAAAAGAAGACCGTATTACCCCTATTGGTTACTCTTTCTCTCAAGCTCTCCTCCCTGCAACAATTTTTTCCCCTCCTTATGACCCATGCTCTCCATCAGGTGCCACACTAATGGTTAGAATTAGGCTTAGAATATAAATAGGCCTAATTAATATTTGATTATCTTAATTAGCATCCTGGCTAATCGTATGATTTTAAGAATTATTGTTTTAACATTTGAAATCCTTTTTCTTTGATATCTCTGATATTATAAAGAGAAAATATCTAGGGTTAGCTAGATATATCCTTTTCTTTTGTATACATTGTTGGGATCCGTACACGCAGCGGAAGGATTCTCATCCATTAGAACTTACGGATCCCTTGAGAGGATCCATCAATGACGTTTAGATCAAGGTTCGTTGGAAACCATACCTATGCGAACTCATGAGCGTTTCGTTCAATTCGTTCTCGTGGGCTACCTACGTTCGATCAAACAGGAGCTGACTTCGATCGTCCACTCCCTCTACTAGTATCCACACGAACAGCCTCCAACACCGACGGCAGCGTGCTAGCGCCTTCAGTATTTTTGCGTCTCTCTCTTTTCTCTCTAGGGTTTCTCGCGGCTTTTCTAATACGTCTTGCAAGATGTCCCGTAAGTTTTTCAAAACCCAATAGGCGTATTATATTCAAAATTAATCCTTATTAATCTTGAAATTTGAATTTGGATTAAAATAATATATTAATTAAATCTATCCAATAGATCTAATCTAATCTATTTATTTAATCTGAATTAAAAGCCTTCGATTTAATTTATCTCTATAAATTAAATCGAGATATGATATCTATCTATTTAATTAAATCGAGATACTATATCTCAATTTAAATTAACTCGATATATCATATCTTTATTTGAAAATTAAATCGAGATACAATATCTCTATTTGTTTTAGATATTTAATTTATCAAATAAATTAAATACAAAACAAATAATAATATTATAATCTATATTAATAATATCATTATTATTTAATTTCAAATTTATAATAATATAATATATATCCTAGATTAAAGTTGTATTCATTAAATCTTAGACATATCTAAGAGTCAATGAATCTAGACACTATTGCTTGTGTTGGGCTATTCTTATGTGCGACCATGTAAGGCCACATGAGATTGGCAGCAGGTCAATACTGTACCATCCCACAAGTCGTAAGCGGTCTCTAGCAAGACATTGAGACTACCCAATTCATATGCGGATCGATAATACGATACAACCTATCGTACAACCATGTGACGTCCCCTTTGTCACACAATAATTTGGTCAAGGATGAGGCATGGATAATGTCAACTTCCTGTTCTTGACCATTACTTTCTCGATTATTGAGTAGTCTAACAATTGAAATGGAAACTCCTTTCCATCGTAGTATGGCCATACATTTCTCAGACTCACTCATCGAGGGGCCCAGTAATATCTCTCTACAAATGTGAGGGACAAATTCCATCTTGACCATTCACATTCCTCTGCATGAAAACCACTGATCCCGATCCAAGCCTTTATCATCACTCGGTCAAAGGTGACTTTTGACTAGGTCAAAGACCAGCAACTCTCATGTAGGAATCCATGATGATCTCAGGTCAAAGGGCATTGTGACGTAGTTATACATGAGAAAAGCTTATGACTAAATCCATGCAGCTTTCTCATAGTGGGTCGGTCCAGCACCTTGTACTCTTACAAGTGCCTATGACTTTGATTCGTATCTCCATACCTCATCAAAGTCATACTCGGTCTTATTTCATCTTCGCTCTCCCGTAGATGATGACCGAGACATTTAGGATAATCTATAAGATATATCTAGGGATACAGTTATCACTATAAACATGCAAATGAAATGATAAATAAATGGAGAATACTTTAAATGACATTAACGTTTAAAGTACAATGACTTGCCCCTAGGGCATAATTTCCAACATACATTATCAAAATTCAATAAGACTTGAATTTTAGCACTTGATTTGCTCGTGGAAATAAAGCATTAACCAACGATGTCTTTCAAAGAAGCGTTAACTTGCCATTCACGGGCTTCCATGGCTGTCGACAACCAACACATAGACACACTGGTAGCACATGAAGGCTCGAAAAAGGAGAATAAAGAAATATATCTCACTTGGGATCCAAAGCCACCGCATATAAAAGATCCATAATATGCAACTTGGTGTGTTGAGAATAACATTGGGATGACATGGCTCATTCATCTCATGACTCCAGACATTAGCAAGAATTATTTTCTTGCTCACTCGGCCAAAGAGATTTGAGAATCAGCTAGGTGTGTATACTCTAAAATGGAGAATGAGGCTCCTATGTTGTAGATAAAAAGATTACCGAGTAATCATGTTCAAGGTGAGAAATCAGCTACTCAATACTATAATGCGCTAGTCAAACTTATAAGAAGATAGATGTTGGTCGATTTCCTTGATGGCAAGTGAACCAGTCGAACAAGTAATAAAGTGTAAGTAGAGTATCGTCCCACAGAGACTGAGATACCGAAGAGTGACGCTCAATTGCTATGATAGTTGCAGATAGAAGGTAAATATAATTGGTTTGAGAGGATTTTGTAATTATGCTAATAATAGAAGTAAACAAAATAAATTTAAGAAGATATCAGTGAGAAGTTAGGCTGAACTCGGAATCATCCTTAAGCGCATAAATCCCTCAGTTGCTCTACCCATTGCTATAGCATCCATACTGCACAGCTTCCGCAATGCTATAGCATGGCTACTAACTACAAAGCTATTCGGTTAACCCACCTCTATAATCTATCGAAGCTTCCGCGTCCGATACATGTGATACTAACTATACTCCTTCCATATTCCTATGGCAACATTCTAGTTAAATTTGCATTATACTCAGGGTGTCCTGGTTGTGAGAGGTAGACCCATTCCTGAAGCCTACAATAAATGGGTCAAGCCTTGCACCGACTGCCTAGCAAACATTGTTTCTCAGAGGTCTAGCCTCGACTCCTTGCCAGTAAGCCGAGACCATAAGTCTAGCCTGTTAGATCTGGCTATCACCCAAGAGGGGGGGTGAATTGGGTGTCCGATAAAACTTTAGATAACTTTGAAAATCTTTTCGCAACTTGGTGAAATTAGTTTGTATGACAAAGAATGATTTATAGAACAATAAACAGTCATTCAAACATATATGCCGAGAATATAAGAGATAAGGGAAGAGAATATGCAAACTATGATTTATCCTGGTTCGGCCCAATCCTTGACCTACGTCCAAATCCCCAAGCTCCGCTTGAGATTTCCAATTCACTATCCTCTTGTTTAACCGGGCACAAGAGAAGCCTATACAAACGCACAAGTTCACCCGGGCACTTGTGAAGCCGAATCTCTCACCGAGATACTCCTTTCAATCGCTTACACACTCGTACTCGAAGTTATCCTCTCACTAGGATACACTCCCCCTTACAAGTTGTAAATCGATAACCCAATCTCCAAGTCCCACGACTTGAGATTCTTACAATGATTTAACACTCGAAATGTTCTCTCTAAAAGAGTAAATGAATAAACACTCGAAGTACAAAATAGTCTCACTCTCTAAGGTAAACTATATGATCATTGAGAACAGAGAGCGTGTGAGCTAAATGTTTGATTCAGAAATTTGGCATTTCGACGGTAAGCTCTTATCTCCAACGTCTTCTATCTTGAATACTTCTCCATTTATAGCTAACCAATAGTATTCGACCGTTAGAGCAATTCTTCAGTTGAGCTTCTTAGAATATGACCGTTGGAAAATATTACCGTTGGAGCTTCTGACATAATCATCTACTTTTCATAATCCGATGTTAATCCTTCACATAATCATCGAAACTCATTAACAAACTGATTAAAGATAGTTAGGAATAGTAATGAGTGATGATAAGGATTAATGAAATCACAAACAATGATTTTGAGATTTCGGACAGGTGATTTTCGAAGCAGAGAGGTTGACTCGAGTTATTCCATGTGACTCGAGTTGCGTAACTCGAGTTACCCTTCGTGACTCGAGTTATGTTTGTGTCCCAACGTTCTGATTACTTTCTGTCTGAATTATGACTCGAGTTATCTTGCTTAACTCGAGTTACTCGTCATCCGACAGTGGCTCACGGTGTTTGCTAGCATTGGCATTGATCCTCAATCCGAGCTTTTGATCATCTGAAATTTGCTCACAAAGATTATTAATAATATTGAGAAGCTTAGCAAGTGGTAATCAATTTGATAACATTAACTTCGAAATTCTCGGAGACGTTGTGAATAGTGCTCGCTACTTTGTTGATTCGAGTTAAAATCTCTTCTCAACAGTCATTCTTCTCTGTCCTGCCTCTCGATTGATGTTGGCTCAAGTTTCCAGTCCTAACTTGTGTTATCCAAGCCTAGTTAACAACTCATTTCAAACTCATTGTATGTTGAGCGTTTTTGAACCATCTTGAATTTACTGTAACTTTCGAAGGCCATATCTCCATGGTCTAAACTCCGTTTTGCTTGGTTCAAATCTTGATGGAAAGCCCTTTGAGTCTACTTTCATATGCCACCAATTTCATCTCAATCCGATTTGTAGTTTGTGAGATACACTCAAAACATCAAAGCTATGTCTGCACTTGTGGCGTGATTTTCAGTCCCAACTTCTATAATTCATAGATTCTTGATCTGAACTCCTTTGGGCTTGGATTTTATATCAAAAGGACGCATTGGGAGTCTAGTTTCATATGCCACTGGTTTCACCTCAATCCGATCTCTGGTTTGTGAGATATCATCGAAATACCAGACCTCGCCAGCTGAAACGCGAAACAGAGGTGAACAGAGTTACTGAAATACACTGTAACTCGAGTTACTAGTGATAACTCGAGTTACACAACTAGAGTTACTGAGTGATAACTCGAGTTATATCAGTCCAGAAAACCAGAAACGCTGTAACAAAGTGGTTAACTCGAGTTGCAACCTCATGACTCGAGTTGGATCATCCTGAAGCTCCATTTTGCTTATTTTAACTCCGAATTGAGCCATTCCAACTTCCATTTGATCGTGGAGACTCCTAGAATCAATCTTGGAACTTGTATAATGATATTCTCATTACATTCATCAAGTTTTTCCTTCTTCCATCTCTCATCTTGATCATTCTTCATCATTTAACTTGGACTCATTATTCTCTGCAGCTTCTACCTTCTTTAATATCCATAAAGTGATGAAGCTTCATTCCAACTTCTGCTTATCATAGAGACTTCCAAAGATCACAAGAACTTGAATGTTGATATTCCTATTTTGTGCAAGTTCTTTTGATAACATCTTTCTCCAATCTCTTCTCTTCTTCTTGGTTATACTCCAAAATCTATTGATAACATCTTGCTTCCTTGACAACCTCTCGCAAGTCTTTCTTTCCATTAATCCCTTATCTCCTTCTTGAATATTCTTCTTAATTTAACTTGGAATAATCTACATTAAATATAGCAGTTAGTCAATGTAGGAGATAACTATATTACTCAATCTTTTTGCTTTTAATAATGGCATCTATATAAGACATCATCAAAACTAATCATAACCAACATAGCCCTTAGATTCCTCTAATTGACTAGTAATTAATTTACTGATAAGCAAACTGAATCTATTAAATTAAAAACTTGCAACTGAGTTCATATAACACTTAAGAATTCATCCTCGTTCAGCCATCAGAAAGTTAGTTCATGACTGACGAGGGAAACACAAAACAGATAGTAACAGAATGACCCATGATCTAACTACTAAAATGAAATAAATGAAAATAGAAAGCTTGACGGCGTTCTAACGACGTGGAAGAAGCCCTGTCACGTCACTACTCCATGTCTTCTTCCCTCCGTCTTACTGCAAAGAAGGATGCTGGGTTATCCTGGAATTCTCGTGCTAGTGAAGTCTCTCACTCTTCTTTTGAGTCAGCCGAATGTGTAATCTTGTTTTGGCTCTGTGCGACTCTCTTTTAAGGTTGACCTGCTGTTTTCTTTTATACTCAGACTTCCGTGTGATGCAAGTTTCAGCTAGCTGGGCTTTCCAAAACTGTCGATATCTATCGCATCTTCTGTTTGTAGATTGATTCTGCTGATCCTGCGGGATTCTTCAAATATTTCAGTTTTGATCCTCTGCATCTTCTATTTCATTACGTCGAAGAATCTACACCGTCGATCTTGATCTTTTATGTTTATTCCCGAAATCGGCTAGATAAACGGGTCGTAAAATATCTTTGCATAGCATTGCGTCCTTTACTTTGCTATAGCTTTCGTGATGCTTTTTATTGCACTTCGAGTTGCGGTCAGAATGCTATAGCATCGTATCAGCTTTGCTATACGTTCTTTAAAAACAATGTAATTTGCTCCTTCTTAGCACATATTTAGGATGTAAATGGTTTCCATCCTTCAGTTCCCTATATCATGAATATATGCCTTTTTTGCTTGGATTGTTTGCAGTTAAGCTTTCATTTACCATACAATTTAGTCATGAAATACAGGGAAAACATGGCATAATTTGTGCTCATCAATAGACTTCTATGAGATTCATCAATTTACTTGCCAGAGTGATGAATTGTCCTTCAGGAAGATAATTGATAAAGATAGGTGTTTTGACTTTCTTCTTGGTCTCGACGATGTTTATGAAGATATGAGAGGCCGAATCATGAGTGTGAATCCAACACCTACCTTGGAAGATGCCTTCAATATGATCAAATATGAGGAAGTCAAAAAACATTAGTGAAACCATCATTAGTCCCACCTCCTCCTTTAGTGGACAACTTGGCTCTAGTGACTCATCGTAATCAGAAGAGTAATCAAAGAGAAATTCGAAGGTGTGATCATTGTAATAAGAATGGTCATACTCGTGAAAAGTGCTAGAAGCTGTATGGTAAACCTGCAATTCAAAACAGATGCCCACAAATGAAAGTAGAGGCCGAATGGTAGGTAATTTCATGAGTGACAGTCCTTCCCTAAATCCTTAAGAACTCACTATGCTAAGCAGGATTCTGCATAGACACTATTTTGATAATGAAAGTGAGGATGGAAATATCACTCCCTCGGTTACCTTAGCGTATGTAGGTATAGCATTTATTACTGCTCTAAGTTCTCTTACAAAATCTAAGAATATATAGGTAGTTGATTATGGGGCAACAGATCATATCTTAAGCTTTAGAGAATTGTTCTCTACTTTTTTGTAATATCCCAAATATTTGAGAATTAAAAATAATAATAAATTAAAGTAATTAACTAAATTATAATATTATAATCTAATTATATTTACTATTTATTGTAGGTAGATATCAAATTGAAGCTTGTAGCTTGATGGTATTGGGGATGGTCAAAGGTCTCTTAGGTTCTGGGTTCGAATCCTCATCAAGGTAAGGTGTGATTTTTATTTTTGTCTTAGCCTCAATTGAAATTACCAAGATACCCTTATGTGTTAACAAAAAAAAAACATTATATATATTTTTTAATTACACGATTTCAGCATTTGAACAAAGGGATTGGAAGCTTCATGGAACCCAGCCTATTCCATGTTCCTTCATCTTTCTTCACGTCCCTGGGTTGTCCGACGCCATCCGTCCGACATTGTCCGTCTGCTGGCATCTATATTCTGTGTTAGTTTTGGTTCGATTTTGAAGTGGTCTGGGAGTAGTTCGTTTAAATTCTTCTCTTCCTTACCGTTGAATGAACAGAGAAGAGGAGGGGGAGTTGTTTTTGGAGGCTTCTCCATTCATTTGATCTCCTTCCTTGGTTAATGTTGATGCCGTTTTGCCTTCTCGTCGCTGGAGCCTGCTTACCTATCTATTGTTCATTGTTGTTGAGAGTACACAGATTGTCAGCCTCTTCCTTTTCCCTTCTCTGATCAGTGCGTCTTGATGGCTTGGGAGAGGGCTGAGCTTCATCATCTTCCTTTTCCTCATGTGTCGCTTCTATGCTTAGACAGTTGGCTGCTCCATCCTTTATTGTTTTCCTCTTTCTGCTTGTTTGCAAGATGCTCTGTACATGGGGTAAGCTTGAACTCCCCTTCCTCCTTGTGGCTTTGTGGTATGGGTGTGAGTAGCATATTTTGGTCCCTCTTTATAATGGTGGAGTACTATATATGTGAGGAATTAAGGATACCTCTGTCCTGCACAACATATTATATCAAATAAGAATGAGATTTGGGGGTTTTAAATTTATGTTGAATATTAAGGAAGAAAGCTTACTTGGATAGGCACTTTTGTTGAAAGCATGATTATTGCAAGACAAGATGGGTTTACGTTATACTTTCTTTGAATTTTAAATTGATTATGGATACAAATGGGATTTGTGCAGCGTACTATATGGGTGCGTGTTTGTGTGTGTATACTAGTGCTTGGTAAATTATGAATTTAAATGTTTTGAGTTAATCTTGGGTGCCCACAAAGTGTTTGATAAAATGCTTAAAGGGAAAACTATCAAGAAGGATTTTTCTTAATAAAATGTTAAGGAAATTGTGCATAAATTATAGTTCGTATATTAATATTTTGTTTTTGGGATATTAGGAGAGTATGAAGTGAAAAAGTCGGAAGGTGATAACTTGGAAAAAGTTATAAAATTGCGATCATAACATGTGAGTGAATAACATCTCAACTAATTTATGAATAAGTTTTTCTTTTATCTCAATATACGGTTTTTAATAGATTCAAATGTATAATAATATAATTATTCTTATAATCTTAAGAGTAAATACCCTTTTGGGTCCCCCGACAAAAAACACGGACCCCGTTTTCGCCCCCGGGGACTAAAATGGGACTTTTTTATGGACTAAAAATGGCTTTTTGGAAATTTGCGAGGACCAAAATGTTCACAAATCGACCCTTATTCGTCCTTTTCAGGGACTAAAAGGGCATTTCTTTGTGTGAGGGACTAAAATGGGGTCCGTGTTTTTTTCTAGGGACACAAAAGGGTATTTACTCTAATCTTAATTATTGTGTCATTTGAAGTATTTCAATTATTCTAGTTTGATTTTTTAAAGGAAGTTGTATTTACTAATATTCCTTGTATCTTAATTATAATATTTGAATCTTTAACCTAGTTAGCGAAATATTTGATTATTGTGTTTTATGCATGGATATGGTGAAGAGATTTTCCAAATGGAAAATATGACAGATTATGTTGAAGTATAAATAATGTTTATGCACAAAATTTTGGAAACGTATAGTTTTGAGATATTATTTCCAAAGGGCATTTTATTACGAAGTACTTGATACAATCTATCTATAGCTTAAAAGGAGATATTTTCATTGCTTTCGATAAATTAGCCCCAGACACACTAGTAAATGTTTTTGAGAGGACTGAATACAAAACGCTAGTTACTAGCAGCTGTACTGTTAGTCCTTGGTGCACCATGGGTAACCTCAAGCTTTCTTGATATTCGTGGGATTTGTTCTCACGCTTGTTATTCGTGGGTCTTGTACTTGCGCTTGTTTTGTAGCCTCGAGCTATGCTTGTTTCGTGGCCTCGAGCTATGCTTGTTTCGTGGCCTTGTGTTGCGCTTGATTGGTTAGTTACCCTCATGGAATGTGGGTCCACGCTTGTTTTCGTGGCTTTGAGCTGCGCTTGGTTAGTTACCCTCGTGGACTGTGTGTCCACGCTTGTTTCTTGTTTTGTTTAAGTCCTCATTCAGAATGGGTTTTTCGTACTAGTTCGTACTTAATTTCATGGATGAGTTATTTGTTTACCTAGTATTTTCTTATTAATAACCTTTTATAAAATGACATCTACATTTATGATTTTGAACTTAAAAATTTAATATAATTGTCATTTCATTATTAAGAAATTTTACTTGCTTGATTTATTCCTTTAGTATTTTATTTACTTATTTTAATGGGACGTTATTCACCAGAAATATTTTTGTCCTCAGATAGTGCAGCTGGTCATGTTCGTCTTGGTGATCACTAAGGTCAATTTGGCTAGACTGAAGTAAAGCGCCCTTGAACTGTTCCTAATTCAATGTAAAGCTTCAAACTCTTTTGTACGTGTTGGTAAATCTTGTTTAGGTGCTCCACGTAGCCTATAGGCAGGATCTCTAACTTCCCTTGTATTTTGGAATATATGTATGTGTATATTTGTGCTGGAGCAAAACTCCTATTGCTGTTATGAAAATTCAGGTCATTGTAGAAATTTTTGGGAAGTCAAACTTATATGAAAGACTTCGCCCAAAATTTTTTCAAGAGACTTAATATTTTGAATATATGAGGTATGCTACTGTATATGAATTTAAAATGGTTTAAGTATGCTTAGGATTATTGTAGTAGTTTTAATGTTGTTAATGACATTGTGAGTAGTATTTAATATTCATGTATAAGTTTAAGGCTTAAAGAATGTGAGTTCATTCACATTTCATGCCGGTCACCCCTAAATTTTCAGGGCATGACATTTTTCTTCTCATTCTTACCATTCATGGGTACAAGTTGATAATAATATATATGCTACGACTAACATAATGTATTAGAGAATGTCTTATATGTACCAAAATACCTTGTAGCTTGCTGTCAGTCAATATCTTAATCTCTCAACTCAATGGCCTAATCTTATTCATTAAGTTTTGATATGTTTTCTAGGACATAGTCTTGGGGGGAGATTGGAAGAGCTAAGGAAATAATATACTCTACTACATAAAAGGAAGTTCCAGCAATAAAGTGTTAGTTCTCTATGTGTTTGATGATAACTGGCAATTGTAAACATAGTATGGTCTATGATTCAAGCCAATATGTTTTTAACTTGATCAAAATTGAATCAGAACATACTATCACATTTGCTGTCAAATTGACTCGAGTTTAGGTTATAACACTCGAGCCAAGCCTTGTGTGACTTGAGCCAGAATAGTTTCTAGACTCGAGCCACACATTTCTAGACTCGGGTTTTGATGTGAACTCCAGCCAATGCCTGGTGACTCCAGTCAATTTTTGCGAACTTAAAGTCTTTTCTAAATACAAGATTAATTGACTCGAGTTAGTGATCTATAACTCGAGCCTATGTTTTGAACGTTATATTCAAATATATCTTGTTAACTCGAGCCATTACTTAATGATGCGAGTTAGGAGAAGTTCTCAAACCATTTTCGAAAAGCCTCTCGATAACCTTTTATGAAAATGGTTCTTGACTCGAGCCAGCCTTACATGACTCGAGTTTAGACATAAACTCGAGCCAAGCTTTAGAGACTCGAGTTGAAGTTTCTTAGAGACATCTTCAATGTTTTTTCTAAGATATATTTTCAAATGAAGATAGACTCGAGTCTGGATTCGGTGACTCGAGTTTGGACCTAAACTCGAGCAACCTTATCTAACTCGAGCCTATGCTTTGTCTATCGATTTTCCAAGTTATCTTTTTCAAACGTAGATGAACTCTTGACTTGAGCCAGAATTTTTTAACTCGAGTCAATCCATCTCTTTCTGTAAATCATCATCTCCGAACCTCTTAAATCTCTACGTATGATTTATCTACTTCATATCATCACTCATTATTATTCCTAACTATGTTTAATGAGTTTGTTAATGAGTTTCAGATGATTTTGATAAGGATTAACACCAAATTGCAATACAGCAATTATGTGTCAGAGCATTTAATGAAAAGCAGAGACGAAGCACCAAATAGGTGAATAACTCTCTAAGCAAACATAAAGCTTTGCGACTAGGGCTGAGCAACGGGCGGGCGGGGCTGCCCCGTGTCCCGCCCGTTTATTTTACACAGGTACGGGATAGCCCGTACCCGTGGTAAAACCCGTTCAACCCGTGATAAATGGGTACAGGCAAACATGGGCGGGTTCCGACGGGTTCCGGGTTACCCGTTTGTATTTTCAAATAAAAAAAAAACAGAACCACACCAAAGAAACTTAAAACAGAGAACCAAACAAATCAGATCAGAGATGAGACGAAAGAAAAGATGGTGGGTAGATCTTTCATGTTCGACAAATGAGATGCCAACGTTGCGAGATCGACGACGACAACAACCAATAATAACGAAACCGTAGAAAAGATCGACTACATCGTTGCTGTAAACGAAACTGCAGAGTAAGGAGGGAAAAATGAAGTTGATGGAAGGTTGAGAGTTGCAACGCAAGATTGAATATTAAGGTGAAGATTGAGAGAGGAGAGAGAAAAGAGAAGGGGGACGGGGAGGCTGCGGCGATCGTGTATACTGAGAGGAAGAGATGAGAGTAGGTTAGGGTTTTTAACTTTTGAAATTTAAAATTTAAAGATATAACATTAAAAAAAAATGTGTCAGGGGTTTTTTAACTTTAAAATTTAAAATTTTTAAAGTTATAACATTAAAAAAGTGTTTCAGGCATAAAAAGACGTGCCAACTCCAATCAACAGGATTCGAACCACGTTCTTTATGGTTGAAAGACGTAATCCCTACCATGGGACCAATTGCAAATATTGTAGTGCACTTTTAAAACCTAATATATTATAATATAGATCATATACTTTAAAAAAATAAATATATACGGGGCGGGACGGGCAGCCCGTGCCCTAACCCGTTCCCCGCCCCGTTTAACATATACGGGTACGGGCTGCCCCGTACCCGTTACGGGCCCAATCTGGGCGGGCTTAAACGGGCCAAAAAGCTACGGGGCACGGGCGGATCCGCGGGTTGGGGGTGTTTTGCTCACCCCTATTTGCAACCATTTCCATTCCACATTTATTGCTGAGTCTCAACGGACAAATGGAATAAGGAATGTCAAACAAAGAATGACGGCTAACATCTGGAGAATCCCAAGAGTCTGAGTAACCTTCTTCAACAGTTATATTCATTACTCACAATGGCTCCTTCAAGGACTTCAATGGTCATTAATGAAGACATCTATAAAAGCCAGAAACATTCAATTCACTAACCACCGAAACTCTGCGCATTCAACTCGAAGTACTAGCAATTACTGTTCATACGCTTAAGCAATATCTTCGGATATCTATAAACTTTAGTGTTTATCTATTTGATTTTTTAGAGAATTTAAATCTATTCATTCTTGTAAGAATCTCACGGTTGTGGAACCTTTGAGATTGAGTTTATTTGATTACAACTTGTAAGAGGGAGTAAGTCCTAGTAAGAGCATTACTCGAGAGTTATAGAGTGTGTAATCAAGCTTTGAGATAGTGAAATCCCAGAGTGTCTGGGGACTGAACGTAGGTCAAGGATTTGGACCGGACCAGTATATTCCTCTTGTGTCAACCTTTCTCTCCACCTCTTTGTTTATCTCTGTTTTAGGAAGTGTGTTTCAGGGTATTTCAAAAAAGTTTTTAAATCACCTAATTCATCCCCCTCTTAGGTGATATTATGTCTTACATAAAGGTCATTTGGTTGTTTTTGTTTTTAATTCAATTATGGTGCCACAAAAAGACATTATGTTATGGCATTCTGTTTCATCAATCTTTGAATAAAAGTACTCATTTTCAATGTGATATTTGTCGTTTTGCTAAACAAACCGACAACACTTATTTACCAGCTACATATACCCCTACTGCACCATTTTTACTAATTCAAAGTGATGTTTAGGGACCATTTTGTTGGGATCCGTACACACAGTGGAAGGATTTCATCTATTAAAATCTTACGAATCTCATAGGAGGATCTATCAACGGCGTTTAAATCGGGTTCGTTAGGAACCGTACCTTTGCGAATAAATGTGTGCGTCTATTTGATCAGTTAGAAGCCGACTCTACAAATCCACTCCCTCTACTGGTATCCACACCGAACAGCACTCCAACACGGACAGCAGTGTGCTAGCGCCTTCCTGCTTTTCGTCTCACGTCTCTCCTCTAGGGTTTTCTTTTTTTGCGGCTCATCTAATTTTAATACGACTAGATCTTCATCTAATAGAGTTTTTCAAACCCTAATTAGGCCGTATTAAAATATTCAAAAATAATTTTAATTAATCTTGAAATTCAAATTTGGATTAAAATAATATATTAATTAAATATGTCCAACATATCTAATCTAATATATTTATTTAATCCAAATTCAAAGCCTGGTGATTTAATTTATCTTTATAAATTAAATCTAAGATATGATATCTATTTATTTAATTAAATATGAGATACTATATCTCAATTCAAATTAAATCGGATATATGATATCTCTATTCGAAAATTAAATCGAGATACAATATCTCTATTTGTTTTAGATATTTAATTTATTTATCAAATAAATTAAATACAAAACAAATATTATATAATAATATTATAATATATATTAAAAAATATTATTATATTATTTTTGAATTTAATAATATATATATCCATCCTAGATTAAATGTTGTATTCATTAAATCATAGACATATATAAGATTCAATGAATCTGGACACTATTGCTCATGTTGGGCTATTCTTGTGTGCGACCCTGCAGGCATACATGAGATTGGCAGCTCGTCAATACTGTACCAGCTCACAAATCGCAAGCGGCCTCTAGCAAGACATTGCGACTACCCAACTCACATGGGGATCAATGATACGATACAACCTATCATACAACCATGTCACATCCCTTTTGTCACGCGATAATTTTGTTAACGATGAAGCATGGATACTGTCAACCTCCTGTTCTTGACCATTACTTTCTCGATTCTTGAGTAGTCTAACAATTGAAATGGAAACTCCTTTCCATCATAGTATGTCCATACATTTCTCATACTCACTCATCGAGGGGCCCAGTATTATCTCTCTACAAATGTAAGGAACAAATTCCATCCTGACCATTCACATTCCTCTGCATGAAGACCATTGATCACGATCAAAGCTTTTATCATACCCAGTCAAAGGTGACTTTTGACTAGGTCAAAGATCAGCGACTTTCATGTAGGAATCCATGATGATCGCAGGTCAAAGGAGGTCAAAGGGCATTGTGACGCGATTATACATGAGATAAGCTTATGACTTAATCCATGTAGCTTTCTCATAGTGGGTCAGTCCAGCACCTTGTACTCTTACAAGTGCCTATGACTTTGATTCGTATCTCCATACCTCATCAAAGTCATACTAGTCTTATTTCATCTTCGATCCCGCGTAGATGACCGACCAGGGACATTTAGGATAATCTTTATGATATATCTGAGGATACAATTATCATAATAAACATGCAAATGATATGATAACTAAACGGAGAAATACTTTAAATAACATAAATGTTTAAAGTACAATGACTTGCCCCTAGGGCATAATTTCCAACACTTTTAAGATAGAAACAAATAGAAAGTCCAGATGGTTTCTCACATTCATTGATGATCATACTCAGCTTAAGTGGTTGTTTTTAACGAGGGAGAAATCTTAAGCTTATACAATTTTTAAAAATTTTCATGCTTTTGTTAAGACAAAATTTATCACCTCTATCAAAATTTTGAGTATATTAATTGAAGTTTTCAAATTGTTTTTGCTAAAAAAGCTATATACCATCAAACATCAAGTGTCAACACTCCACAACAAAATAGAGTGGCTGAAAGGAAAAATAGGCATCTTTTGGAAGTTGCCCGAGCGCTTTTACTTGAAAATAATGCTCTAAACGTTTTTGGGGAAATGCAGTTCTTATAGCTTCCTATCTTATTAATAGATTGCCCTCTAAGGTTTTGAAATTTAAAACACCCATTCAACCTTTCTTAGAAGTTTTTCCAAACTCACAAATTGCCAACTCTATTCCTAAATGCATTTTTAGGTGTACACCTTTGTTTTCGATGATAGTGGTGGAAAATTAGATTCTTTATCTATAAAATGTATTTTCTTAGGTTATTCTCCTACTAACAAAGGATACAAATGTTTTTTTCCAGCCACTAAAAAAGAATATATCACAATGAATGTGCAATTTAATGAAATACTACCATGCTATTCTGAATCATCCTTTCAGGGGGGAGAGTGGTAATGAATAGCTATTTTGTCCTATAAAAGATAAAGAATCTTATTGACAAATTATAATAGATTGTGAACACCCTATTTTGTCCAAGCCCCACTCAAAATAAATAAATAAATAAATGAAAATAAAAGAAAATAATCTCATTAATGATTATTGGGGGTCCAAATTGGCAATCATCATTAACGAGGAAAATCAACAACAAAAAGAGAGAAATAATAAAATCCTCTCATTAATGATGATTGGGGTCCAAATTGGCAATCATCATTCAAGAGGAAAATAAAAAAATAAAGTGGAGATTGGCTATTGATGAAGAGTTAAAAGCGTTAGACAAAAATAAAACCTGGAATATCACTATACTACCACACAAGAAGCCTATCGTAGGAAGTAAGTGGGTTTTTGCATAGAAATATAACAGATGGTAGTATTAACAAATATAAGGTACGTTTGGTTGCTCGAGGGTTTACACAAACATGTTGTATTGATTATCAAGAAACATTTGCTCCTCTGGCTAAATTCTGAAAGTGGAGCTTAATCACCAAGAGGGGGGTGAATTGGGGATTATTAAAAATTCTTTCAGAAAAGCTCTATTTTTCGAAGACTAAAATAGAGTAGACTATGGAGTAGAGAAGAATAGCAAGACACAAGGAATTATACTGGTTCGGTCCAATCTCTTGACCTACGTCCAGTCCCCAGACTCTCTGGGATTTTCACTATCACAATTGATTACACACTCTGCACTCAAGAGTAATTCTCTCACTAGAACTTACTCCCCCTTACAAGTTGTAATCAATGAACCCAATCACCAAGTCCCCTGACTTGTGATTCTTTACAATAAATGATATTCAAGATGAAAAACTCTCTCTAAGAGTGGATAATGATAAACACTGAAGATTGAATGTATCAATAGATACTTAGTACAGAAAGACTTAAGAGTAGATGAAGACTTTTAATGATTTTCGCTTTCTGAGGTCTTAGTTTTTGAGAGGAATTGAATGCTCTTCTATTTATACTGAGAAGGCATTAAATGACCGTTGTAATTCTTAATATAACCGTTGGTGATATTAACCAAGGTTCTGGTTCAGTTTTCTTCTTCTTCTCTCTCTAATCTTCACTTAATCCAGCTGGGCAGAAGTTCAGAGTTGACTTCTAGTAAATAAATCCGTTGGAGAAGCAGTTGTTGGAAGTGGAGAACATTCTTTAATGCTTTGTAATCGTGTACAGATGGATTACCAGAAGTATGCAATTTTTTTGGTTGAAGCATTTAATGTTCTGACATGCTTTTTGCTTTAAACCTTCAATTTGCATTCTCTAATTCGTCTGAAACTCGCTGACAAAGTGGTTAAACATAGCAGGGAATATGCAAGAATGATAATAGGAAGTATTAAAACCAAACAAGAAGGTTTCACAAATTCGTAAGATTTGAATTTCAAACTGAGTGATGAAAACTTGAGTTTTGATTTCAAAACTCGAGTTTTGGACTTTGGTGTGAAAAATCGATTTAAGTCCAAAACATCAAAACTGGAGGTTTTCTTCCAAAACTGGAGGTTTTCAAAACGTTGAAATGCATCAAACTTTCTGTCTGGCCAAAACTCGAGTTTTGATCTCAAAACTCGAGTTTTCATTTAAACATGAAAACTTGGGTAAATTCGCGCCAAGACAAAACTGGAGGTTTTGGAAGAAACTGGCAGTTTTCAAGACTTAGAAAATTCAAAGACTTTCTGCCAAATCAAAACTCGAGTTTTCACTTTACTGTGAAAACATTGTTAAAAACCAAAACTGGAGTTTTCATGGAAAACTAGAGGTTTTGAAAACAGGCTAAAAAACTAAAACCTCTCTGCCAATTCGAAACTCGAGTTTTGCCTCAAAACTCGAGTTTTCACTTTTTGGTGAAAACTTGGAATATTTCAAGTTAATTTGAAAACTCGGAGGTTTTAGCCAAAACTGGAGGTTTTCGAGTCCAAAAATTCGAAGACTTTTTGTGAGTTCAAAACTCGAGTTTTCAACGAAAACTGGAGTTTTGACATTTTCCAAAAAATATTGACAAGTCTCTGTTTGGTGAAAACTTGAGTTTTCTCTGAAAACTGGCGGTTTTGCTTAGTCCAGAAAATTGGTTTCTTCTCTGTAAGATCAAAACTCGAGTTTTGTATCCAAAACTTGAGTTTTGCTTTGATAGTAAGTTTTTCTAACTTACAAAGCAAAACTTCATCCTTTTGTTTGCAATTTGTTGGTAATCATCAAAACCTTTAGAGAACTAACAAATTCAACATTATAAATGTTTTACTCTCTCTTGTAGCTAATCTAGATTGGTCATTGCATCAACTAGATGTCAAAAATGCTTTCCTAAATCGTAATTTGGAAGATGAGGTGTACATGGAAGTGCCATTGGGGTTGCAAAGTCTAGAAAATTCTAGTAAGTTTTGTAAACTACTTAAGTCATTGTATGAGTGAAGCAATCTCCAAGGGTCTGGTTTGAGAGATTTACACGTGTAAATGGAGGAAATCACCAAGAGGGGGGTGAATTGGAGATTTTAAAAATTCTTTTTCAGACACCCAAACATAGACAACAAAACAAGGTAAAACATAGGAGAGAAGAAGAGCTTGACACAGCAAGATTTATACTGGTTTGGTCTTAACTCTTGACCTACGTCCAGTCCCCAGACACTCTATGATTTTCACTATCACTCAAATCAGTTACACACTCTATACTCGAAAGTTATCCTCTCACTAGGATACATTCCCCCTTACAAGTTGTAAACTGATAAACCCAACCTCAAAGTCCCACAACTTTGAGATTCTTACAATAATTGATAATCAATGATAAACTCTCTAAAAGAGCAGATAAAATAATCACTGAAGTACAATGTATTAAAAGATACTTTACAAGTAGGTAGAAAACACTAAATGCATATTAAACTTGATAGTTTTTCGTTTTCTATATTCTAGTTGTTGTAGAGAATTGAATGCTTCATCCTATATATAAAGGAAGCATTAAATGACCGTTGGAATCATTAATGTAACCGTTGGAGAAATTAATGTAGCTGTTAGGTTGTAACTTGGTCATTTCTCTCTCTAGCCTTGAGTTAATCTAGGTGCTCAGAAATTTATGTTGACTTTCCTTCAAATTAATCCGTTGGGAGATGAAGCTTCCATAGAGGGAAAGAAAATATTTAAACCTTTGCTTAGTCCAGGGAATGATTTGCCAAAAGGGTGCTAAGTTTTCTGAACCAGCAATAAATGTGCTGACGTTACTTTTTGCTTTATGCTTAATCCTCATTCTAATACACTTTTAATCATTTGAAACTCACTAACAAATTGATTAAACATAGTTAAGAATAGTAATGAGTGATGGTAAGAAGTATCTAGATCATATATGAAGATTTCGCAAATTCGAGAAAGTTGATTTTCAAACAGAGCGCTTTAAACTGAAGTTTGTTCAAGCAAACTGGAGTTTGCAATATTTTCTCAAAAGCCAAACTCGAGTTTAGAACCACAAACTCGAGTTTAGTTCTTTCTCAAAAGAACATCGCAACTGAGCTTTGAATAACATTTTGAAACAGGAGCAAACTCGAGTCATTAAGTGACAAACTCGAGTTTGGGACTTTTTGAAATGAAAATAAGATTAAGTCCACAAAGCTCAAACTGGAGTTTTCAAATACAAACTTGAGTTTTCTTAATTTCAAAATAGTGAGGAGTTCTCTGTTGGCCACAAGCTGGAGTTTGCTAACTCAAACTCGAGTTTGCTTAAAAGATGAAAATTTTTGAAGACTCTTGGCCGAGCACAAACTAGAGTTTAAAACATTAAACTCGAGTTTGCTTAGGGGAGAGAGAGTTTGGAAACTCTCTGTCTATCACAAACTGGAGTTTACTAAACTAGACTCGAGTTTGCTTAAAAATAGAAAACTTTGGAAACTCTTTGCCAAAGGCAAACTGAAGTTTAACAAGTTAAACTCGAGTTTGTTTAAGAATTAAATTCTTTGAGTAACTCTCTGTCAGACTCAAACTTGAGTTTACAAGTCTAAACTCGAGTTTGGAAAAGTTCAAATCAACTTGTCTTATTCTCTGTACTAGAGTTTGACAATCTAAACTCGAGTTTGTCTTTGATAGACAAACTTTGGTTGAGTTAGAACAAGTTTAAAGCATTTTTAACTTAACCAAGGCAAACTTCATATAAGTTTATAATTTTTAGTTATAATCAAAACACATAGAGAACTAACAACATATTATGAAGAGTTTTTGGGTATAAATAGTGTCAAGCTGATCATACCTTGTTTGTTAAAAACTCTAATCATAAGATTACTATTTTAATTGTCTTTGTGGATGACATGGTGGTGGTAAGGAATGATGTAGAAGGGATTGCAACGCTAAAAAATAAGCTAGCTACAAAATTTGAAGTAAAAGATCTAAAAAATATGAGGTATTCTTGGGTTGGAAGTTGAAGACCACTCATGAGCATTAGCATATCTTAGAGAAAGTATACTTTTGATCTTTTCAAGGAAACCGGGATGCTCGGTGCAGGACCTGCGAAGACTCCAATGGAATCTAATTGTAATTGGAGATTAAACTAGATGGCAAGTCAATAAACAGGGAGAGTTATAAGAGATTAGTGGGAAAGCTAATCTATTTATCTCACACTAGACTAGATATATCCTATGTAGTAGGGTTAGTAAGTTAATTTGTTAGCAATCCTAAGAAAGAACATATCACTACTACAAAAAAGGGCTTTTACGTCCTTAAAAGGCGTTCTATTAATAAAAAAGGAAGTAAACTATAAAGGCGGTGATATTTTTGTAATTATTTGTGAGAAAAATTGACTTTTCGCCTAAAATGGAAGATTTTGACATTTTGGCGTATGTTGACAATTTTTTTGCGCCATAGGAATTTTTTATGGCGTCTAATTCTTTGTCCTAGATGTCTATTTGATATCTTTAGGCGTCTAAGTATATATATTAGATGCCAAATGCGCCCTAATTTTAATTCCTTAGCCCTACCATTTGTCTCAGGGCCCGTTTGGATTGCGGAAAATTGAGCGAAGGAAAAGGAAAATCAGTATTTTCCATCGCGCGCAGCTGTTTGGTTTGCATTTTCCGTCGAAACATTTTCCGGCGGCGGGGCGATTTTCCCTTATACATGGGAAAATGGGTTACCACCAATTTTGGTGGGAACCATTTTCCGGTGGAGCAAGAAAATCAAAGAAGACGAACTTACCCTTTGCGAGCGCTTCTTATGTGTCTTCAATCCGCGAAGAAGTCACGGTGGTGATGATGGCGGACCTAACCGCCTCCTGCCAAAGATCTGAGATCGAAGAAAGCACAAACCAAAATCAAAGATCTCAGATCGAAGAACACAGACCGTCAGAATCGAAGAGGTAGCAAAGATCTCATATGAGAATTGCTTGGTTCTCTCATATCCCCTGTTCAATGATCGTAAAACAGAGACTATGCATAATTTTTTAAGAGGATAATTCTCCAATATTCTTACACTAGGTATTGTTACTGAACTCTCCAGAATTGAAGACATGAAAATAATTTTTTTAAAAAATTATAGAATGGAGAATGCGTGGCATTCTCGACAGAATGCATTGTCGAGAATGCCTGACAATGGCTGGCATTCTCCAGAATGCCTTAAGGCATTCTCAATGTAATGCGGCATTCTCGAGAATGCCTTAAGGCATTGAAATTCAATGCCTAATAGGCGTTCTCGAGAATGCCTTAAATAACTTCCCGCCACAATTTTTTTTTTCTATTTGGAAGGGTAAAATAGTATTTTGCCTCATTTTCCTACCTTATTTTCTTCCAACCAAACAAAATTTTTCCTATAAACCCATTTTTTTTTCCAGTGCCAACCAAACGTAATGAGGTAAAATATTTTCCATTCCATTCCATTCCATTCTTTTCATTTCCACTCCTTTCCATTCCCACATTTTCTTTTTCTTTGATCCAAACGGGCCTTCACTCTTCTTCACGGTCGAAACCAGCGTGCCACTCTGCCTCCTTTTGCGAAATCCCTGGCATTTCTCCCTCCCTCTCCCACCGTCGCGCCTTCGCCTTTCTTCCCAAAATCCACCGTCGCTGCGCTCCTACTCCATCCCTATTCCCGTCGTTCCTCCTCTCGCCGTCCGTCAGTCCTCAGTAGTCGTCTCGTCACCCACCGCCGCTGTTCGTCCCTTCCTTTAAGGCTCTCATCATAGTTTATATAGAGGTATTACAATGGCACATTCCCTCTATTTTCTCAACTGATATTTAATAATCCACAGATTCAAAGGTCTAGCATATTCTGATTCTTTTTTTATTTTATTTTTCCTTTTTGGTTCAGCACCGGTACTAATAAATTCTTGTTCTGCAGTGCTTGCTTCATGGTTTAGACTCAAATATACCCACGTGGCTCTTGGTGCACTTGCTTCATCAGCTCCAATTCTCTATTTTGATAACATCACACCATCAAATGGTTACTACTCTGTTGTAACAAGGGATTTTCGAGTAATATACCGTGCTATTCTGTTTCCACCTTGCAAAGTTTTACATTGAATGCATTAACAAGGAAGCTTGAATGACGATCTGATATGCATCTGTGCAGGAAGCAAGTGAAACTTGCTATGAAACCATCCTCAAGTCCTGGTCTGAAATTGACAGAGTATCTTCTGAGCCAGATGGTCTTTCCATCCTTAGTCAGAGATTCAACACTTGCCGGTACAAACACCGTGTCATTATCCTTAAGCTTTTAGTCCATCAACTTGCCCTTTGATTAATTATTGTTGTGAACTAAAGAGTCTTGGTATTGGTGTTTTCAACTATGACTTTGGTTCTGTCACTAAAGAGTCTCCCGTCATAAAGGTTTGTGTAAACTATTATGCATTTCAAATGCGTCATCAATTTTCTTTGGTTTTAATAAAAGGCATTCATGATGCTTTTCTACCTTTTGTTTTGCTTAATGGGACTTAGTTACATATTCAATTATTTACCATGTTTGCATTTTAGCTGGTCTTCAAAAATTTAACTGTCTGCTTACCCAAAAGTTTAAAAAATAAAAATAAAATCAATCTTCTATAGTTTTTTTTTTGCGCCATCAAAATCATCTATCTATGGGTTGTTGAGATGCATCGCAGAAGCAATCTTATGCTTCTTTTAGTGAAGTCGAGATTGTAATGGTATATTTCAAGAATATGCTTTTAGGACCTTATTTATCTGGGTTTTGTTGGGTCCCTCTCATAGTAACACCATCATAAGTCTTGCCAAAATGTTGCTTCTAAATCTGTTTACAACCCTACAATTCTGATCATCAACCCTTCAAGGGCATCTTATGAATTGAACTTCTATTTTTTTCTTCTCAACTTCACCTGGCCAATCTCCACCACATGGTTTTTGCCCATTGAATGATTGTCTATATTTTAAAATTGTGGACCATGTTGAGAATTCTCTTAAATCCTAGCCTCTTATATTTGACAGTGTTATATCCTTCAAATATTTTTATTTTTTAAAGCCATTGATCTGGAGATATATTAGACCATCTAATTTAAAATGTGTTATAGGCAGTCTATGTCACCCTTTTCGAAGCTGAGCATAGATCCACTTTCTACATTCCATATTGGAAAATTCCATTGGCTAGGTGGATAGTCCCAAGGCAAAGAAAGTTTCAGAATGATCTGAAGATTATTAATGGCTGCCTTGACGGGCTTATCAAAAATGCAAAAGATAGCAGACAGGTGAAAAAGAACTTTTGAGTTTCAGTTCATTATTGTTGTGTATGTATTTGAGATCTATAGTGTTAAGTTGACACTTTTGTGCTTTCGTTATGGTCTGTTGCATTCTAATACCAGTGTCTCTGCTATTTAGCCATTTTTATGGTCTGTGTCTGCTACATTGATGGGAGAGTCTTTTCACACTACTCTACACATCTTTTATCATAGAATCTTGGACCCCCACCAAATTGTTGCTGTTGAACTGCTTTTCTTTTGACCTATGTATTTCCTGATTATCTGTATTTTCTCTGGCAGGAAGCAAAAGTTGTGAAACTGCAACAAAGGGACTACTTAAATTTGAAGGTGCTTATATATCTTTGTCTGAGTATCATACCTAGCAAATGTTAAACTATCTACAAAAAATCATTGCAAATTAAGAGTTCTTTATGTATCTCAATTTCATTGAACTAGTCAAACAATTTGGTGGACCAACTGAGTGTACTAAGAAATCTGATCTTGGATGTTCCCCCAAGATTCCACTTTTACATTTTCTATGATATATTGTGGGGTTTGATTTGGCTTTTCAAAGCGCCCATGTATCTGCATGTCGAGAAAATGAGAAGACTATTTGGCCTTTTGGACTTGTATTGGTATGCCGTTATCTTTGAGGTATCACTGCGAGTTAAAATCTGTCTGCTTATCTTTCCTTCTGTTCTCTTTGACAGCTGAGAGATGACTTAATGACAATGCTCATTGCCGGTCATGAGACCAGAGCTGCAGTTCTGACATGGGCATGTTTCCTGCTCGCTCAAGTATGCTTTGCCTCAGGCAGATGTTAGACGTTGCATATAGTTTATGATGGACAAATTTAGTTGTTTCATGGCTTCTTTTCATATTAAAATATTTTCTCTAGAATTTATCTTGATCCTTATTAACTTAATAATTGCAGAATACTACTAAAATGGAGAAGGCTCAGGCAGAGGTTGATTCGGTGCTGGGAAACGGGAGACCAACTCTTCACTTAAAAACCTGCAATAGGTTCCAAAGTCCAATCACCTTTTTAATTAACCGTTAAAGGTTTGATATTGATTATTTTAAACAAAAAATTCAAAAATTATGAAGCATTGCTAACGATTATATTTCCTAAGGAAAAGAAAAAATAGCATATCCACATACTTGATAAAAGCTTAACTGCAGTTATTCATTCATGATGTGGATTTACTTTTTATTAATATAAGGGATTTCAGTAAGGGTTTCAAGTGTTGGAAGAAATGGTAATAATGATAACCTGCAGTATAAGGATATGGTAGGTTCTTGCTTTCAATCATAATTGATTTCGTTTCTCTTTCTATACCTTTCAAATGTGTTAAATTGATCAGATTCTTAATTGGAAATTTATGTCTTCTTGTCTTTTAAGGGGTTTGTATTTGTTACAATTCATACGTCTGGACTATGCTCCTCAAGTGAGAGTGCTTATTTTTTTTATGGGTTGCCATACCATTTGAATAGTGTTTACCTTTGGGCATGACTGAAAAAGAGGGCAAGATAGATGCAAGATGCCTAAACATGGAAGCTTAAGTATTGAGCAAGTCATGCTTTTGTGCTCCCAGTACAGTTTGTTAACATGCGTTGCATGATTCAGGTACATTAGACTTATTCTGAGAGAGGCTCTTCGTTTGTACCCCCAACCTCCTTTGCTGATTAGACGTTCACTAAAGTCAGATGTGTTACCAGGTATTGCTTTTTGTTGAACCCCCCATGAAAATGGGATGTTTCTGTTGTTGGCCCTTTGATCCCCGCGTCACTTTAGTTGTGTAATTAATTCATTCACTTGATTGATTTAACCTATACCTTGTTTTCCATTTTACAGATTTTCGGTACTAAGGATGCCTACTCGGAGGAAGAAATCGATTTGGTTCGAAACCTGTTGGCTGGACAACTTTTTCAACACATAGATGATTGAAGTTAGTCTTTATATTTCATAATTAATAGGAGGTAGCTGGGCAACTTTTTGACGCTTTGTGATGATTGTTGTACATATATAGAACAAGTAGTAGTAGTTACCACTTGAATTAGTTAGAGCAAATTGGTTAAGATGAATTGAAGTTAGTCACTTACACTTTGTTGTCACTACTTTATTTGCTACCTCTATGTCCAATTCATCATGAACTATGTGTCTTGGGATATTTGTTATATATACATGTATGTATTCTGATTCTGTCTTACACTTTGTTGTTACACTTTCATGCCAAAAATATAAGGTTAGCTGAGCTAACCATTTTAGCACATAGGTGTGTTGTTTTATTTTATCACATTGTGGTGATTGTTGCCTGCTGATATGTAAGAAGATTTTTTGTAAGGGTGGGATTATACGAAGCAAAATATTTAAACAAAACACACACACTTGAAGCGTCAAGTCTTAGAATTAGACGCCTTAAGTTGAACTTACAGAGTCTAATTCTAGGAATTAGACTCCGTAAGGTAGAATTAAGACGTCTAATTCTAGGAATTAGACTCTGTAAGTTCAACTTAAGAAGTTTAATTCTCGGAATTAGACTCCATAAGGTATATTTAAGACGTCTAATTTTATTTATTAGACGCCTTAAGTATAGTCATCAAAGCCATTTCTGCCATACTTAAGGCGTCTAATAAATAAAATATCTGGACTTACAGAGTCTAATTATAATAATAGACGCCATAAGTTTTCCTTACAACGCCCCCTAGATAGACGTCCCGCAGAAAAATGACGTTAAATGTGCCAAAAGTAGGACGTCGTAGCCCTATTTTGTAGTAGTGTATGGAAGCTGCAAATAGGATTATTAGGTACCTGAAGAGTACACTTGGTAAGGGTCTTTTTTTTTTCCCAAATGGTAGACATTTGAATGTAAAAATCTACACCGATGGAAATAAATGAGTATCAGGAAGTAAAGAAGAAAATGGTGTAGAAGTCTATAGTGATGCAGATTGGGCTAGATCAAAATATGATAGACACTCAACTACAGGTATTGCACATTTGTTTAGGGAAACCTAGTGACCTGGTGAAGAAAAACAACATTTGGTGTCAAAAGGCTCTGTGGAATTAAATTATAGAGCATTGACACTAGGAATATGGTTAGTGCATGTTTTGAAAGAATTGGGATTAAGACCAACTACACCAATAAAGATGTGGTGTGATAGTATGACAGCTCTCAAAATAGCAATCAATCCAGTACAACATGATCATACTAAGAATGTTGAAATTGATCGTCGGCACTTGTTAAAGAAAGATTGAAGCTAAGGTGATAGACTTAGCTTATCTACCTTCGGAGAAACAGATAGGAAATGTGATGATCAAGCCTCTTGTGAAGCTCAAGTTCATCGAGTTTACAAGCAAGCTGAGAGTGTCCAATATCTATTCTCCAGTTTGAGGAGGAGTGCTAGAATTGGGCTTAGAATAAATGGCCTAATTAATAATAATTAATATTTGATTATCTTTAATTAGAATCCTGATTAGTTAGCATGATTCTATGTATTATTCTTTTAAAATTTGAAATCCTTTTTCTATTTGATATCGTAGATAGTGTGAGAATATCTAGGTTATTTAAGCCTATCCTTTTCTCATCTATATCTACACATTATCGATATTCAATAAGACTTGAATTTTAGCGCTTGATTTGCTCACTAACATAATTGCAATATCTCGTGATCTCACCCTTATATCAACTCGAAAGTTTTCAAGAAAAAGCACTGGGCATTTGGAAGTTTTTTTTTTTTTTTCTAAGCAATGTTACTCCAGAAGTTGCAAAATCATAGCAATGTGGCCTCTAACCTTACAAACTCAAATGGTCAAATGTTAGTTGACCAATTAGCTGAGATGACATGCCCACGTGGTATCCACCTCATTTTTTTCCAACTCATATTCATAAGCTTGTAAAACATTAAAAAATGTCCTCCTCCTCCTAGGAACAACCATTCCCGGCTCAATCTCTCTCCTCCTTTTAGAGATTGCTTGCACCTCGTATTGAGGATTACACATCCTCTTTCAAATTGAAAATATGAAACCCCCAATCAATCTCACAATATTCATATTACTTGACTTCTTAATCATCATTTCACTACATTCAACATTGAGTAAAGCCCAATTGGAATGCAAAATATTTCAAAGAACATGAATTCAAGGAGCCAAATTAGAGATAAAATAAGGTCAAGGGGTAATTGGGTAACAAACTAGACAAATCCACAAACTAGACAAAGGAAATCAACAGAATAGAGTGAGCACAAAGGAAAGGTGCCTTAAAAGTAGCAGCTAGGAAATCAAAAAATAAAGAAAAATTATGGTAGAAAACGCACCTAATAAGGAAATAAGATCTTCAAATATTCATTGGAAAAGGATGAAATAGTTTCATAAAGGAATTAAGGGAAGAAGAACAAGTGTCAAATTAGCCTTGACATCTAAAGAAGATTGGATTGAAAAATCAAGAACGAGCATAACTTAAGTTGAAGAAATGGATTCATGGAAAAAGAAGATGGAGATTGAAGAACAATAACATCCAAAGGCAGTACTTCTTCACAAGCCTCGACAAGAAATTGAAAGATAGAGAGGAACGTTACTGAGTGAAAATTGCAGGACGGAGTCGTACGGCCTAGAGTGATTAGCATTGTAGTTAGGGCAGGTGAGGAGAAAGTAAGAGGTGGCAGGGACGATAAAGGAAAAGAAGAGAACCATCGACCATGACATCAACACCGTTTAGATGTTTGATCGGTCAACTCACACCCACAAGAGGCTGGTTCAAAAGCCGTGAAGCTCATTATAGGCATTAGAGGCAATGGATTTTTGGATATTGGGTGGTGGAGACAGGATGAACTAGAGAGAGAGAAGAAGGTGAGGTGGATATGAGTTGTTGTGTGAGAGTTCCATGTGGAGTGTTTATATACCATGTACATGCCACGTCCTTTCCAATACTACATTTTAGTGTCAAACTTTCTCACTTAATGGGTAAACATTAGGGATTTGCCTATTTGTGATGACATTGTTATGATTTCGCAACTTTTTGGGTGACATTGCTTGAAAAAAAAAAAAAAAAACTCCCAAGTGCCCATGCTCCTTCGCGAAAACTTTTGGGGAAAAAGTACCCTTTAATCCCCTATATTGTAGGTGATACCACCTAAAATAACGTCAAATGATCTGAGTTGCGTTCAAGGACATAGGGCCCGTTTGGGATAGCTTCAGTAGAAGTGGCTTTTGTTTCTGATGAACTTTTCTTAATGGACTTTTTCTAATGTGATTTGTGTTTGGGATAGCGGTGACAGAAGTGGCTTTTGTTTCTAATGGGCACTTGTTTGACATAGCTTTTAAAAAGATAGATGGGATGGAAAATGACAGAAAAAGGCATGAATCAAATTCATATATATATATATAATATGGGAGTGGCTCCCATCCTCTTCCCTTCCCATCCACTTCCCATCCTCTTTCACCGATCTCGTAGTTGGATTGAAATCGAACGGTTGATTTAATCTTTTATACAAATATTATTTTTATATTAAAAAAATATTAAATTAATACTTTTATATAATATTAGATCTGAACGGTTAAGATTTTAATCCAACGGCTGAGATGAGGAAGAGGATGGGAAGGGAAGATGACCGTAGCCAACCCCATATAATATATATGTTGTACAAAATGTGATAATTTGGGATACAAATTAAAATTAAATTAAAATTTGCCAAATAAAATAGTAACAATACCATTAAAAAAATTACAACACAATTATTGAACATGAATAAACCTATCCCCTATAATAGTTAGATTTGAATTCTTCTTCTACTTTCATGTTCTTCAAATAACTTTATTTTGGAGCATCATTTTTCCTCGGGTGTTATATTATCATTCATTGTCCACATAAATAAGTGTGAATGAACTGTAAAGTTTCTCAGGTGAAAAATAAAATAAAATTCCTCGTCCAAAATTCAGGTAAAAAATATACCAAGGTCTAAATTGTAACCTTTCTCGTTTAAATTTTGACGAATAGAAACACCGAAATTCACATTTGCCATTATTATTTATTATGCCCTTTTTAAATATTCTCTATTGAAACACCGAAATGCTTTTTCTTTTTGGGGCAAAATTGTCCGAAAAAAAAAGGCTGGCTTTTAATGGGATAATAAGCAACCCAAAGTAGCTTCATCAAAAAACCCACTTCAAAGCTTAAAACCCATTAAAAGCCAAAGCCATACCAAACAGCAATATTTCTTGCTTCTCCTTTCAATGGACTTTTAGTGAGCTTATTTTAACTTTCAATGCTATGCCAAACAGGCCCATAGTCCTTACGAGTTTTTCCTCAACCACCCTCAAAGAAGAAAGTAGTCCTTCCTTCATTAATTCAAGGTGGCAAAACAACGAAAGATAAAAGTAATTTCAACCTAAGTAATATGCCAGAAGAAAAAACTTATGTGTAAGGGATAGTCGGATTTCATCTGTTTTAACTTCTCGGTGACCCATGGTTGTGCGTACGAGCCCATTACTCTTCTAGGCCAATTTACTAGTCTAAGATAACATGTTTTAAATGGAAGATACTAAAAACCAAACCAATCAATGAACCGACCAAGACATTGGTTTAAGGGTCAGTGCACAAGACCAGAGTTAACTCGAGGTCAAACTAGTGATAGTTAAAATAATATAACTTAATTTAAATATGTAAATATATTATATTTTATTAGGTAAATTACAACCAAGTCCCAAGTAATCAAAATAATGAAAACAAGGTCCCTTGAAATAATCAAATTGCAGTGAAGTCCTATGAGACCAAGGTGATATTAAATATGTAAAAATCAATGTTATTAAACCTAGACAAGCAACTGAACCAGATCGAGGTAGTGGGTGGGAAAAGCACCAAAAAATATAGTTTCTTTTACAAAAAATGTCTGGATTAGAGCGAGTTAGGAAAAAAATTACCAATCTAATGCAGTCAAAGGCGCATGTTGACTGACGCTACTAGTGGCGTCAGGTTCTTGACGCCACTAAGCAGTGGCATCAGTCAACTGACGCCACTGTCCTCAATATTTTTTTATTAATTGACGCCTTGGCGTCAATTATATATATATATAAAATTATAATTATATTTAAGATTATAAATAATAATTATAAATAATAAAAAGAGTAAATAATAATTTTAATTAATAATTATGGGAATTAAAATATTTAAAATTTATTATAAACCTTAGGACATAAGACTAATTAGTAAATTAATTAATTAGTGAATTTATTATAAAATTTAAGATAGATGACTAATTATTGAATATTTTGTACATTAATAATTTGATATATAAATTATAAATTATTATTAGCTAAATTTAATTAAATAAATTTGTGAGAATAATAATTAGTGAATTAATAAAAATATTTTGTGAAATATGTTGTATATTTTTATAATAATATACACTAATTAATTATTCTCTATTTAAGCTTATCTTATCTATCTTAGGGTACTCTATAAATAATAATATACAACATATTTCACAAAATATTTTTATTAATTCACTAATTATTATTCTCACAAATTTCTTTAATTAAATTTAGCTAATAATATTTTACAATTTATATATCAAATTATTAATGTACAAAATATTAAATAATTAGTCATCTATCTTAAGGTTTATAATAAATTCACTAATTAATTAATTTACTAATTAGTCTTGTGTCCTAAGTTTATAATAAATTTTAAATATTTTAATTCCCTTAATTATTAATTAAAATTATTATTTACTCTTTTTATTATTTATAATTAATTAGAATTATTATTTATAATTTTAAATATAATTATTCTTTATATATATATATATATAATTGACACCTTGGCGTCAATTTAATTGATGCCTGTGGCGTCAATTAATATTGAGGCCAGTGACACTGCTCAGTGGCGTCATTCAACGTGCGCTTTTGACTGCATTAGATTGGTAATTTTTTCCTAACTACTCCAATTCGGTACATTTTTTGTTAAAAAAAAAAAAACTCTATTTTGGTGCTTTTCCTTAGTGGGTCAAGGGTTAGTGGGTTAGATCGAAGTCAATCCGGAGCTAACCTGGAATTAGATTGGTGAAGAAGTGAATATTTTAGGGTTGTTAATATGAAATTCTAAATAAAATAAAAAATGAATTAAATTATTTTTTCAATAAAAAATTTTGAATTGGTCAAACTGACTGGAGTGGATCGATTATGTGACTGTTTTTGGATAAAACCGGCTGGCTTGGTCCACTTTTAATACCTATGGTAAAAATACAATTTTGCCTCTTGCAATTTAGGGTAAAGGAGCAAAAATACACATGTGCTTGACCCGCGGGAGCGCTCACCTTATGCTTTTTTTGGGAGCAAAAATACACACGTGGTTACATTTTAGGAGCAAAAGTCACACCACCGTTAAAATCTAACTTAATGGTGTTGGTGTTAGTTTTGGGGTGGGGCCCACACTATTTTTATGGAAATACCAAAATGCCCCTAATTTTTAAAAATAAAAAACAGAAAACACCGTTGAGATATTAGAGTGATCAACGATGCCATTGCTAGAGAGATATCCAAAGACTCAAAGAAAGATCGATTGAATAAGAGAAGAATGAAGTTGAGATATTATCCTTGGCACTGGTTCCTTGTATGCTTCGAACTTCTTGATCCTTTTTAGCTCTTTCATCTTTTCCTTTCTACCTTGCTTCCATTTGTAAAATCGGAGGTGACGGGCTAAGTGAGTTTGATCAAGAACTTGACCGATTCATCTTAAGAATAAGGAAACTTATATGAATAATACACCGGGAAAAATTTAACGAGTACCGAAACCAAAAATGGAAATTGTAAAACAGGACCAACACCATCACAGAAATACATGACCATAGAACATGTCCAACCATCTGATAGTAAACCAGAAGGAATTGGGAGGAGTTATCAACAAAAACAAGCAAGAATCAATGAAAAATCCAAGAAATTAAAGGAAAAATAATCTCAAAATCATGGAGGGTGTGAAGAGGAAGACGACGGATGAGAAATCAGTCGTCACTCTGCTCGTGCTTTAGACGCCGCTTTTGATGGCTAAAGAAGACAAATATCGGAAAAGGAGAAACCATTGGATGTATTCAAACTCAATAATCTATTTAAATGCCCACCAAAATGAGACCACAGTTCGTCCTTTTACCTCTGTCAGACAAATGCCGGCCACTTCGACAGGCCCGGTGACAGCCAACTCATCTCCGGCATCTTCCAAGAGGGTCTGCCTTTGACCTAACCCTCTCCCTTTTCATCTAACATTTTTGTGGTCTCTTCAGTTTTTTTTAAGTTAGGGGTATTTTGGTATTTTCATAAAAATAGTGTGGGCCCCACCCCAAAATTAACACCGTTAAGTTAGATTTTAACAGTGGTGTGACTTTTGCTCCTAAAATGTAACCACATGTGTATTTTTGCTCCCCAAAAAGGCATATGGTGCTGGGCACTCTCGTGGGTAAAGCACATGTGTATTTTTGCACCTTTACCCTTCAATTTAAAACAAAATGAAAGGGTTTAGGGCTCAAATCTTTTTGAAAGCTTCGAGCTATTCTCTTAGCACGCTCGCATCTCACACAATTGAGAGCTAGTGTATGATTCAGCCATCGTTCGCTTCACATGTCGTCGCCAGTCGTCGTGTTCTGTTTTGTGGTTGCCGGTTGTCGTCTTAATCAATCCTAGGATGAATTCTCTCAATGTAAGCTTTGAACCATTTTTCGATGACTCTATAGTTGCCTTGCCCTCTTCAAAATCCTCATGGGATAGTTGGATTGCATCCTCTTTTAGGGTTTAAGACTTAGTTTGGATAGCTTTCTCTTATTCCTCTTTTATGGTGTAGGGCGTGATGAGATCATGGGCTTTTTATGGATTTTGGTGAATAAAAATCCATGTGAATTAAGTGGGCGATTGGGTGGTGTTATGGACTTATATAATGAGCCTGGCAGATATGCGGCCCAGTAAGAGCTCTTTATGGCAGAATCCCTCTATAATCAGATAAAACACTAATCACCCTGTAACTGTGCCTATAATTCCGGATAGTACAGGTAGTAGGGCATACATTTGCAGAACGTGGAGGCGCATACTTCCTGCGGGGCGAATCATAGCTGAAACCCTAGGTAACCTCTATAAATAGGAGATTACCTACCAGGTGCACACTCTCAATTCATCTATTCTAATATTCAGTCTCACTGTGCACACACCCACTCCTTTTGGCAATCGCCATATACGTGTTGCACAGTGATCATCAGACGCTCTGTGATATCATCCTCATAGTTATCACTGAGTAATCCTTTTCCCCTTGGTGTTTAACCGATAGACATCTTGGAGAATACATTTGATCCAATATAAACCATTCACTAGTCCGTTGAGGCTAGACACTTGTGTTCTACTACAGAACAGGTGGCAATATTGTTGAAAATTATGCCTAGGGGCAAGTCATTGTACTTTGAACGTTTATGTTATTTAAAGTATTCTCCTTTAGTTATCATTTCATTTGCATGTTTATAGTGATAACTATATCCTAAGTGTCCCTGGTCGGTCATCTACGCAGGAGCGAAGATGAAATAATACCAGTATGACTTTGATGAGTATAGAGATACAAATCAAAGTCATAAGCACTTGTAAGAGTACAAGGTGCTGGACCGACCCACTATGAGAAAGCTGCATGGATTAAGTCATAAGCTTTTCTCATGTATAACTGCGTCACAATGCCCTTTGACCTGAGATCATCATGGATTCCTACATGAGAGTCGTTGACCTTTGACTTAGTCAAAAGTTACCTTTGACCGGGTGATGATAAAGGCTTGGATCGGGATCAATGGTTTTCATGTAGAGGAATGTGAATGGTCAAGATGGAATTTGTCCCTCACATTTGCAGAGAGATAATACTGGGCCCCTCGATGAGTGAGTCTGAGAAATGTATGGCCATACTACGATGGAAAGGAGTTTCCATTTCAATTATTAGACCACTCAAGAATCAAGAAAGTAATGGTCAAGAACATGAAGTTGACATTATCCATGCCTCATCCTTGACCAAATTATCGCGTGACAAAAGGGACGTGACATAGTTATATGATAGGTTGTATCGTATTATCGATCCCCATATGAATTGGGTAGTCGCAATGTCTTGCTAGAGGCCGCTTGCGACTTGTGGGGCGGGTAATCTTGTATTCGCCCACTGCCAATCTCATGTGGGCCTACAGGGTCACACACAAGAATAGCCCAACACGAGTAATAGTGTCCAGATTCATTGAATCTTAGATGTGTCTAAGATCTAATGAATACAACATTTAATCTAAGATGGATATATATATATATATATATTTGAAATTAAATAATAATAATATTATTATATAATATTTGTTTTGTATTTAATTTATTTGATAAATTAAATATTTAAAACAAATAGAGATATTGTATCTCGATTTAATTTTTGAATAAAGATATCATATATATGATTTAATTTGAATTGAGATACAAGATCTCGATTTAATTAAATAGATAGATATCATATCTCGATTTAATTTATAGAAATAAATTAAATTAGCAGGCTTTTAATTCGGATTAAATAAATAGATTAGATTAGATCTGTTGGACAATTCGAATTTCAAGATTAATGAGATTAATCTTGAATATTTTAATATGACCCATTTAGGGTTTGAGAAACTCTATAAATAAAGCTTTAGTCGTATTGAAATAGAAGAGAGACAAGCCGCGAAAGAAATCCTAGAAAAAATGTGAGACGCAAAAGAGAAGGCGCTAGCACGCTGGGCTTCTTCTGCTGACATAAAGATATCCCTTGAGAGGTCTTCGTATATAACCCATGAGGGTTTGCCCATTCTTTGTACATAAATATTTACGATAGAGCGGTACATGGCGATTATTTCGTTCAGTTCCACGATAGAATCTCCCGCTAAGGGCATCCTCGAAGGGCGGGGGATTTCGTGACATTTCGGATTGGCTGTCTTGTGTTTCTAATAAGTTGTTTAATAGTCAGCATGTTGAATCATATATATAATGAGCTGGTTTAGATCAATCCTAACCCGATGATTATGAATTACTTATATTATAGATTACTTTCATTCTATATTAATTCCGTACGTGTTGGAAGAGCTGTTCGGTGTGGATATCGGTAGAGGGAGGAGCTCGAAAAGTCTGCTTCTGTTTGATCGAACGAGATGGCACCGTGTTCAAGACGTACGACGGTCGAGACGCACGAAGCAGGAGATGCGCACCAGACCGGATCGAACGAAATTCTCAACCCTTCGCATATGTACGGTTTTTCTAACGAACCTTGATTTAAACGCCGTTGATAGATCCTCTTCTTGGGATTCGTAAAGTTTTTTTTTTTTAATTCCGCTGTGTGTACAGATCCCAACAAATATATCATATTGTCCTGTATAAATTGATTCAGAGAGGGACACTTAAAAAATTGAGCTTTACCAATTTTCTTATTTGGAGAAAAGTGATTATAGATGTTGCTTTATGTTTTTTTGTTAAAGATGAAAACCAAAATAGAAATCAGTGTTAATGTGCAAGAAATTGCTTGTGCTGAGTTGGTAAAACTTCTTCATATTAAAAATAAAATAACAAGAAGGAAATCCCTTTTATCTTTCGAAGAGGAAGTTTTGAATATACTTGCCAATAAAGGGATTGTCACTAAGGATTCAACACCAAAGAGTAATGTTGAAATTTTTTATAGACATTCTTGAGGACGAGGATGAGAACGTAATAGTTGATGGTGAAGTAGATGAAGGTGATATTCATACAAAGCGAATTTCACGCAAATCATCTATTTGTAAGTCCTTTTGTATGTGTGATTTTGGATGATTATGTGATACATGAGATGTATGTTTTGATGATAACAAGGCAAAATATGTGGACTCTTGATTTTTTTTTAATGCTTTTTGGAATATTTATTGGTATGGGAGTGTACACATTTTTAATGGTGTCTGGCTGCCTTTTCATCTCATGTGGGGCAGTCTTGTGTTTTTGACTTCATTGCTTTGTTCTTCATGCCTTCATGGCCTCTTCAAGGGAATGCCTAATAGGATATTCAATGGGTAAGCAACTTTATTCAAATTTTTTATTTGAGTGTTTCCTACATCTATGGCAATGGGCTTTCTTCTATTTCTTATTTTTCTGTGTTTTCTATTTTTTTATCATTTATTTTAGGTCAGCTAAATCAAATTGTATTATATTTTTGTTTTTATTTGTTTTAGATTGATACCATATTATAAGATAGACTTGTCAGTTTAGGAATTCCAATTTTTTACTTTATTTTTATTTTATTAAGGAGAGAGCAAAGGTCAAAGTCGGATTAACTTTGATCATTCTTCTTACGATGCCTTCTCATAAGTTGCAAATTCCTTCAATGAAGCTTTCATTGATTGCACTGATGTTTTAATTTATTGCATGTATTTTAATTAGGCAGAGGATTACTTCCTCAAAATAATTGGAAAGGTTAAGTTAGAACTACATGAAAGAGTGGATAAAAATGACAAACTTCATTAGGCAAAAGCGCACACCCAACCTAATACATGAGTGTTTGGTGGTTGGTAATTTGCTTTATGACTACTTGATGCTTATTATGTATGCTACTTTGCTTGCAAGGATCCTTGTGGGGTTTATGTGCTTACATTGTTATGGATGTGGAATGGTAGTGTGCATGATGATGAAGGGTATACAATGCCCAAGTACTCCCGTGATGTTTATGCTACAAGGGAATCAACAAAGCAAGAGGAAAACATGGACAAACTACTTGCATTGTGACATAGACTTATGAGTAGTCATATTATGTATTTTGTAACTTAATTGATAATTAATGTAATGACATCATTGTATTGACATGATTGTATTGGTAAATGAATGTTTGCAGATCGGATTCATGTGTGTATTGAAATAAATGTATTAAAATGTATTATATCATATTTTTTGAACCAACAATTGACAAGTGAGAGGGCATGCGTTAACAACTAATTAAATGTGCCACTAATGACAAGTTAGGGTGCCATAAATAACAACTCTATTTACATCAAAATATTAGGTCTACAGTATATGATGACCAACATGTATTACAAAACCATATTTAATTTAAAATGACGTGTGGTTAGCATATGTTACTTAAAGAAGATTACATGCAAGGTTTATATAAATTTTTTTAATAGCATGTATGTGTTGACAAGTGAAAGGGTGTGTTGACACTAATTGCTAATATATGCTACTTCAATTGTTAATATAGCTAATTCACTTGACAATAACAAGTGTGTGGTGCAAGTTGACATTAGTTGTTAATACATGCTACTCCAGTTAATATAACTAGTTTAGTTGTCAATAATAAATGTGTGGTGCAGGTTGACGTTAGTTGTTATTAACAACTAAACTAGCTATATTAACAATTATTACGTACGTATATTAACAACTAATATCATTACTTACTCTATTTTACATGTGGATGAGAAATCTAGATTAAGTGTGGTCATTTGTGAATTAAGTTGTTAGTAATTTAGCTTCCAAAAAAAATGAGGATTTTCAAGTTAGTGATTGCTTGGGATATAAATGGTTGATACTACACAGAGATAGGAAAAGGTTCTAAAAGTTATATTTTAACATAAACAAAGTTGTCATTTGTAGCACTATGACTTGTCAAATATGGCACATTAAGTTGTCAATGCATACACTTTCAGTTGTCAATCAATGCTGCTCCAAATCTAATATAAACCTATCATATATATAATCTCATTTTGGTTTACATATTATGACCAGACACGATTTCAAGTTATATATGGTGGTATACTACATTTTGTTTTATAATTTCATATAATCTAGACCTAATATTTTAACACAAACAGAGATGTCATTTGTAGTAGTATACGTACCCTAACATGCTGAGTATGACACATACATTAAATTGTCAATGGATGTTTTTTCAGTTTTCAATCATTATTGCTATAAAATCTGATATAAACCTATCATATAATCTCATTTCGATTTACATAATATGATCATACATAATTCAGATGTCTATTTCTTCCTCTCTCTCTCTATGTCTCTCTCACATTACAATTGGGATTTGCTTTAATATGGTAGTAAATATGAGAAATACAAATAGAATGTTGCTTTGCGATGCTCTTCATATTTAGTACATATGCCAACACCAAACTTATTGACACCATAGTCTTTCCTTCTATTTTCAAAAGCTTTGCATATCAAAATCCAATTGTTAGTGGTCATTAATCTTACTGTTCCTTGCTCTTTGTTCTTCCCCCTGCAAAAAAAAAAAAAAGTTCCATCACATTGCAAAAATGTTTGTATACCTATTTAAATTTTATGCTAAAAAATACCTCACTCAAGCTATATCACTTCTTAAGAACATCTCCCAGAATGTGTGGAATGTCACTTTTTTCAACTTTCTCCACCATCACCAGCACACCATTTCTAGATCAAACAATTGTGCCTCCATAAAACACAAATGAGCACACAATACATGTATTCTACCAGAATACTTTTCTGTTATGCGAGAAGCTTCAGCATGACTTCTTTCTCACAGTAAAGAGACCAAAAAGTGAATTCATGATACTTAAACCAATGAAATTTAAAGTAAAATATTGCCACAAAACATATGGCCTTTAAGCTTGGACTCTAAGTCTTCATGGAATTAACTCCAATCAGATCTCTTACTGCTGCTTGATATTCATCCCCAAAACAAAGTGGTAGTATAATTGAAGTCACAACCATGTTAGCTCAACTTTAAAGTATTTCCTCTTATTTCAAATATTGTAACATTATCTAACATTATCATATACATTAGGGTTATAGATAGTGCAAATAAATGATGAAGTAATTTCCTTAGTCATGTGGCTCTGAATTGTGCTTTGAATGCTACAAGTTTTTATATTAAGTTGATATGTAAGTTTTTGGTGGGACTAATGAAAAAGTCGTTTTTTAGACAGGGTGAAAATCGCTTTTTAGACCGGTTTTGGACCAGGTCTTGATAGAATCGGTCTAAAAAGTCTGTTACATTTTAGATCGGTTGAGCAACCAGTCTTAGAAATCACACTTTTTACACCAGTCACTCAATATTAGGTCTAAAAAGTCAGTCTTTTTATACCTGACTTGGGTTATATTAGGTCTACAAAGTCAGACTTTTTAAACCAGTTGCAAAAAAGATCAGGTGTAAAAAGTCCAACTTTTCAAACCAGTTGTGTAAAAGATCTGGTATTAAAAGTCTCACATTTTAGACTATTTGGTTCAAAAACGTCTTAAAAATAGTATTGAGACCTAATATTTTTAAAACTGGTCTTTAAAGTCACATTTTAATTCTTTTTAGACCTAATATTTATAACATCAAGTTTAATTTTTTTTCATGTTCTTTCACATAGCCACTCTATTTCTTCCTCTTACCCACACCCAATCCAGCACCTAAAAGACAGTTTAAGCTACAAGCTTTGAACAACTCAATATAATTTACAAATTGAATTATTGGAAATGAATATACAAATTGAATTATTGTAAATAAACATAATGCCAGTAATATTCCAATTCAAGTAAGAACAAAATTGATCTAACAACTATTATTCATCACATACCACAACCCAAGATACCTCCTAGGTGTTGGGCTTTGACCACGACTTCTTCAAGACTGCAATTATTGCAAATAACAGCATGAGGCTAAAAAGACAATCTACTTGATATGGTAAATAATAAAATCAGTTACTACACTGACAGTTGGAAGCATAATGATAACATATGTAAACATCATTTTTATTAGTAAAATGGCAAGAAAATGTGTAGGGCATACAACCCCAATGATTTGATACAAAAAAGAGAGAAATGCTGCCATGTGGAAACTTCATAGGGAAAGAAGCAAAAAAGCTTTCAAATCTCATAAAGAACTATGAACAATTTATCCATATATCTTATATGCAAAATCAAAGTGAGTTGAATTGAATCAATAATAAAAAAAATTACAATCTCACCCAAAACCAAATTATGTTACAAAATATACCTATTTCTATTGTGATGTCACGTACTTCTAGAACAGAGCGATCCAGATACTTCACACGTTAGCTTCCATTGTCACAAATCCAAACCTCGTGATTGTCTTGTCCATGGATCAATAACCAGGCCAACGTCAATCACCTAAAATAAGCAACAAAAAAGTAAAATAAAAATTAACACAAAACCTCTCAATTTAAAGACAGAACACTGAACAAACAATAATACGTAAAAAAAAAAGGACATCAATGACCATAAAAGGAAATGAACATACTTTTCTCTTATAAATTAAAGAGATATCCTCTCATGTCCCTTCATGATGATTATTTCTTATGCCGTGTTCATTATCCTCTTCATATTCTTCGTTCAATTTCGGTAGACGAAAAGATTTAACATACATTATCCCAACATATAAGATGCATCTTGAAGCAAAAAAATAAACATTGCAAGATGCTAAAGTCTGCATTATTCAAACATATAATATGCTACCAATACAACCAAATTAGAAGGCAGGGAATAAAGCAAATAGAAAATACATAACTCTAGCATAACTAACAAAACACACTCTTGTGTTGTATGGTCATATACAATAGATAGAAACCTATAGAACCAAAAATCATCTTTCTTGTGTTGTATGAACCTTGCCTGTGTAAGCTTGGCCTCGAAGCTGAGATACTACACTTAGGTACTTTGGTCCTATAATTGGGGATTCTAGCAGAAGTAACAAAACCCACTCTTGGGAGGTTCTTTCGGCGCAAATCCGACCCTATAAAACCTAACTTATTCAAATTTTTGTTACTTAAGAGTGAAATATTTGAAGCTACATTGAGCATTATTGAAGCCATGAGTGGTTTTGACAAGAAAGGATGACAAACAAATTAAATTGCACTAAATTAACTTCAGAGATAGAAAAATGGCGTGCGACGAGTGTGAAAGGGCATCATTGTACCAAAAATTGAAAAAAAAAACTTAGGCGAAAAGTGAGCTTACCGAAACTAGCTTGTTGAGAGAGAAATGCAAAGCAGCGATGAGGCCACACAACGAGATGCGGCGTCGGTGGTAACGACGGAGAAACGAGTTGCGAAAGAGGACCGGGGAGTGACATATGAGTTTAGAAAAGCAATGGAGCTCAAAATTATCGTGACAAGAAGAGATGTTCAAAGAGAGAAATTCAATTTTTGGTGTGACGAAGAGAGGATTTAGTGAGAAAGTTTTAATTTGGGGCTAATCTTTTAGACCAGTTATGCTCAAAATAAAGTCTTAAAAGTTCACCTTCTAGACTAGTTATTTACAAAAACCGATCTTAAAAGTAATAAATATATTATTTTTTATTCCACATTTTTAGACCGGTTATATGACACACAGTCTAAAAAGTTTCATCTTTTAGATCGGTTATAAGAGACTAATAGTCTAAAAAGTAATCATTTTTTTTTTTAAAAAAATCTTATTAGACAAGGTGTTCAGAATTCCAGTCTAAACAATATCTTTTAGACCTTATAATAAAGGAACTAGTCTAAAAATTTCTTTATATTTATGAAACTGTCATCGGTCATACTTTTTAGACTTGATCCTCTATAATCGGTCTAAATGTGACAATCTAAAAGCCCTTTTTCATACCAGTGTGATGTTGGATTCATCATGTCACTTCATATGTTTATTAGTATATATCCATATGTGGACGAGATTGATATAGTACAAATATAATAAATAATAATAATTATAATAATTATTATGATGATGTTATTGAAAGTTATGAAATAGGATTGAAATATTTGCATGGCAGTTCTGTGTTATGCGGATATTAATTGCATGTTTACGTAAAGCACGTAATTGCAGCTTTATTGCCTTTTAGTTCGGGTTGCCTCCAAAGATTATGTGGCATTGTAGTTCAAAGTAGGAGGAACATTCTGAAGAATTAACTCTGCGTATTCATATATTCGGAAGGAAAAGTAATGGCATTAAATATCCTCTCCTTTTATTTAAGTGGGACAGGAAGCTGGAAGTTATAAATTAAATAGGGTTTTGTTTTACCATGAAAATTTTGAATATTATTAAGTGGCTCATTACAGTTGTTCATTAAAGATGAAAATATATAATTATTATTGATGGTTTTTGTAATTGTCATGATGTTCAAATATAGTCTCCGTAATTGGGATGCAAGGTACTATCGATCAATTTTCTTGTGGAACTCTAACTTAGTGAATGTTATGTGAAAGATTCCAATTTAATTAAAAAGGAAAAGGATTATATGGTGAGACTCTAATTTAATTAAAAATTCTAATTTTATTGTTGCCAAACTTAGTATGAGATATTTGAAAGTGTGGGGCCGCCTAATATGTGGAGTACCTTACAATTATTTTTGGCAAAAGGAAATGTATTTCTGTTGCAAAATTAGATTGTCGTCTCATTAGATTAATGCCAATCTGTGTGCCGTGATTTCAAATTAAATAGAGGCTTTGTTATTTGATGTTAAGAGCAAATTTTGTGAATTATCAAATTTTCTATGTTGCTTGAAATAAGCAATATGGGATATGAAAATTTATTCACTTACCGATGATAGATATTTTTATTTTCATAATTTGAGGCTATATAATTATCTTGCTGTAAGAGTATATATATGTGAATACTCCTTATGATGCTAACACTTTGTTTGAGGTTGTTTTACAGCTCAATCCATGTATTATGCTATGTTTGAGAATGTACTGTGATGCATTAATTAGTGGATACTAATCTTTGTGTTATAGCTTATGTGCTATATAGAGATTGAGCATATATGAATTATGTGGATACCATACATGTTGGTCTCATGTACACTGGATTTCTGATATATTGAAATATATGGATGTTAATGGAATTTCAATTTTACATGAGAAAATTCATTGATAGCCAAAATAAATTATTATGTGAGTCATAGTTTATTACTTTGGAATTAGCAGAAACTAGTCCAAAACCTGCTGCGCATCTTGGTAAACCATACTAATATAAGTTGCATGTATGTTGATATTATGTGATATATGAGAACATGAATAATAAAGTCTACAATTACAGAGTTACTAGTATGTAATGATGTGTTGCTTTATGGCATAGTAGTAACTAATTGTTTAATCATGAGAGATTACCATATTATTAAAAGACTTATTTCTACTCAAATGTTAGAGATGTTTTATTTGTTAGAATTTCATCCTCGTTTAAAATTAATAAGCCTTCTTTTCGGCAACAAGTATTCTCTAACCCGTGTGATTTTTTAATAAATTGCATTATTTATATGTTGGCAAGCTATTCATTTTTTTTATTAATTTATAAAATTCATGATGAAATTGTTCAAAACATATTCTTATCATGTAGAGCTGAACTGTAACATCCCAAATTTTGGATCCTGAAGATTGAGAATAAGCCTAAAGTAGGCGGATGACTAAGCCCAGTTCGGGAAGAGTTCCAAGAATATCGAGAGTTAGGATGCCCCTTTGGGATTAAGTAACTCAACCATACGAGTCAGTGGATCTTGTATGCAAAAGCTGTGGAATTAAGGTGCTAGTGAAAATGGGACACATAAGATCTATATGGTGTAAATCCGGTGGAAAGGATGCCACCCAACTATGTCCTGGGGTATAGGACAATTAGTTGAGCAAAAATGCGCCGGTATAAGTAAGTACATAGCATTTTCAGGGCAGTTGGGTATGCCCTGCGTTTTTTAGAAGACATTGGTATTCGTGAAGAAAACCTGAGTAAAACCCGGGCATGATCTCGAGCAAGTACCGATAAAGTAACTTAAATAAAGTAATGTGATGATGACTAATGATGACATACTTTTGTGTTGGCCAAATGGAATAGTGACACGTGTTCCTTCATGATTATAAAAATCAAGAGTAATGATGCTAGTAGGACACGTGGCGTGTTTGGGTTGGATGTTTGACTTTTGGCACCACAAAGTACGAGGTAATTATGAGACATTAAAATATACATTTCCCGCTCCCCAAGAATAAATAAAAAACGTGCAGCCATATCAGGGGATAGAAAAAGTCGATTTAAACACATATAAAAGCCCAATTTTAAGGTGAAAGACTTGGGGAAACGTTGACCAACTAAGGGGAACCGACCGGGACTGGTTCGGGGTTTTCGGAGATGGGCCCAGGCCCCCAGATGCAGGGAGAGGGCGAAATTTAGTGGGCCCAGAAGAGAGAGAAAAGTGACATGGAGAGAAAGCAAAAGGTCACATCACTTGGAGAGAAAGTACAAGGTCACATCAAGTAATAATGAAGAGAGAGGAAATAAAATAATCAGAATTAATTTGGACCACACAATTTAAATCTGACATGACCAGTGAATGACAAGCAATTATGACCCTACAAGGCCATTAATGGTGCAATCTTGGGTAGATTTAGTGGGCCCCACTAACTTGGAAGAAGAGTAAGGCAAATGACCATTTTACCCCTGAAGGGTTATTTTAATTACCGGACAAAAAACCAGCACCAAGGGCAATTTGGGAATCTGATTTTTGGGCCCAAAAAGGCGCACCCATCTGCCAAAAATTCTCTAGAATTCTTGAGAATCAAGTCAAAGAATTATTTTTAAATATGAGACATCCTTTGGACCATTGGGTAATAACCAATCTTGGACAATAGCCCTAACCAAGAGGGTCTATTTAAGGGCCACCCCTTGGCCATTTTTTGTTGCCTAGGATGTGTTCAAAGAGGGAGGAAAGAGTGGGCAGCAAGGTCTTGGTCCAAGGAAAGGCAGAAGTCATACGCAACCGAAGATTCAAGGTAAGCACCTAACCGACAACTTGGTGAATCTTGTTTTAGTTTCTGCCCTATGATGTTGAACGTGAGGATGCAGTGACAGTTTGATGTTTTTAAGGTTTTCAATGAGTCCAAAACGTGATTTTGTGTGGGGTTAAGTCAAGGTTACCTTTTTCACACCCGAAAAACCCTAAGACGTTAAACTATGCAAATCTGCCAACACTATGATTTCTGGGCAGCGAAGACAAATTGGTATATTTAAAATAGTAAATGAAGTCAAATGACTTTGAAATTTTACATGGTGAACTTAGACATCCTGAGAATGATTTTGATATAATATTTTGTGTCATTTGGATTTTCCAACCGAGAGATATTTATTGTTGAAAATGACCTAAAAACCTGGACTTTGCTCTGGACTAATGGCTCGGTTTTTCAAATAAGAAAAGGATATGAACCCAGAAGACCTTGGGAATTATTTTTATGGTAAAATATACATTCTAAGAGTTCAATGGCCGCTGATTTAATGTCAATATGAGTTTTCTAGAATTTATTACAAATTGGCGAAGTTGGGTCAGCGATTCTGGAAAATTCTGGAGTTAGGTGGAATTTATGGAACTTGAAGTAAATGTTGTATATGTGATTGAAAGTGTGATGTTTTGCTGTAACTAGGGTGTTAGCACGTGTGGACCATATTTCCAACGCTAAGGGAAGAGTTTACTATTTTTAAGGCGTGCCAGGTAGTAATTGTTAACTTGCATACTCTATGTTGCTCTTGTATGTGTGTTATCATTATTATGGATGTAGGGTAAGTAGTATCTATGGGACTTTGTGTCCTATGGTTGCTACTGAGGCCTGAGGAATGATGGGTAGGTAGTACCTGAATGGGTGCTACTGAGGCCCTTGGCATGTAGGGTAGGTGGTACTTTTTGGACTGTGTGTCCTTAGGTAACTACTGAGGCCCAAGGTATATGAGGTAGGTGGAGCCTATGTGACTGTGTTTTCATAGGTGTCTACTGAGGCCTTTTAGGGTAGGTAGTTAGGGTCGGCCGCCCTAGCTACTGAGGCCCTTAGCGTTTTGGATCCGGGGGCTTGTCTTAACCAGGTGGTCCTGCAGAGGTAGTACATGCCAGTATCATTGTGCCAGAGGCAGATTTATGTTCCTAATTGTAATTTGCATACATATTGTATATGAGTTTAACAGTTATTCTGGGGTTCAATTTTGAACTCTAGGATGGTTCAAAAGATACAGGTGTAAGACGATAGGCTGGTTGTATTTCTGGAAGGTAAAGGCATGGTGTGGAAGACTAAAGAAATAGGGGATGCCCTATTACCTCTTGTACTCTATGTTTGAGATGACTGTATGAATTATACTTACGGCACAGTATTTATTTTGGATGATTGTACCCATAACCCTATGGGGACTGCTTTTTGTTTTTGTATGTACTTTTACCAGTATATTGTAGTTGTCCAAACCGATCATATGTGTTATTCCGTAGCGGTACCTCCGCTGTGGCATAACATGGTATCTCAGCCGCTAATTTTACGCATTGCCTCACGGCCTGTGCAACCAGCGACGGTCACCACCGTCCACTGGCCATGTCGGGGTAAGAGCCAATGCTTTGCCACAGATCACACTGTGAGAACCCCCAATCATGGTTAACGTTAACTAGCTCTGATACCAAATGTTAGACTAGGCTATCACCCAAGAGGGGGGTGAATTGGGTCTTCAATAAAAACTTTTGGAACTTTGAAAATCTTTTCACAACTTGGTGAAAGTAGTTTGTATGATAGTAATGATTTATAAAACAATAAACAGTCATTCAAACATATATGATGGGAATATAAAAGATAAGGTAAGAGAATATGTAAACTGAGATTTATACTGGTTCAGCCCAATCCTTGACCTACGTCCAGTCCCCAAGCTCCACTTGAGATTTTTAATCCACTATCCTCTTGTTTAATCTAGGCACAAGAGAAGCCTTTACAATCCCACAAGTTCACACAGGCACTTGTGAAGCCGAATCTCTCACTGAGATACTTCCCCTTACAACCCGTAAGGTTACTGATCATTTCCACTCAAGATTACCCAATCTTGAGTAACTCTCAAATGATAAGATGATTACAATAAATATTCTCTCTCAGAAGTGATAATAATAAACACTGAAGCACAATAGAAATTATTTCACTCTCTATAGAAGTTTATACGATCGTTGAGATAATCAGAGAGTAAGTGATATGAATATTAGAGTATTGGCATTTTGAAGATGTAGGCTCGTATCGTCGTCTTTCTCCGTCTTGAATGAGTCTCTACTTATAGACAATTGATATTAGTCCGTTGAAGCATTGGTCCGGTGTAGAATATTACCGTTGTAAGTTTCAGTCCATTGGAGAAATAGCAGTTGGAGCTTCTGACGTCATCATCTGCTTTTATATAATCTGATGTTAATCCTTTGTTTTATCATCTAAAACTTGCTAAAAAACATAATTAATAGTATTGAAAAGTATAGCAAGTAGAAATCAATTGATAACAATCATTTCTGAATTCTCTGAGACGTTGGAAATTCTGCTGTCTGATAAACTGTGTGCATGAGTCCTTCATATAATCATCTAGAAATCATTATCAAATTGATTAAACATAGTTAAGAATAATAATGATAGATGATATGAAGAGTCTGAAACCAATCATAGACAGTTAGAGAATTGGAAGATTCAAACGCACAACACTTTCAGAAGCAGAGACATATTGGCTCGAGTCAAAGATATCACTGGCTCGAGTCAATCCTTCGTTCAAGGCATAGAGATGGTTTGAAAATACTGTTTGACTCGAGGCAACAGAAACCTTGACTTGAGTCTGTGCCCAAACTCGAGGTTGCATTTTTGAGGCTCAAGTTAGTTCTTCACATTTGTGCTTTATCAGTCTGCTTTGGCTCGAGTCTTCATTTATTGGCTTGAGTCAAAAAGTCTTCTCCATTCTTCAAAGCGTCTGTTTGCCTTTGACTTGAGGTTGATTTGCTGGCTCGAGGTAATAAGCTCTTCCAAAGTGTCTATCTTTCTGTCTTCACTGAGACTCGAGGTTCTTCAGCTGGCTCAAGTCAAGTTACTTCCTTTTGACTTCTTTGGTCTGTTACTTGAACTTGACTTGAGGAGGTGCTCATCAAAATTGGTTGCTCCCAAATTCTATGAAACACTTGTTGAGTCTAGATTCATATGGAGTTGGTTTCACTTCATTTGGTTGTGTATAGTGTGAGCTATGTCCAGAAAACCAAGCCTATGCTGAAATGAATCCAGAATTTCGAGTGTCAACTTTGGAAAGACATAACTCCCTGGTAGGAACTCCATTTTGGCTGGTTCAACTCTTGATGGAACTAATTTTGAGTCTACTTTCAAATGGCACCAATTTCAGCTCAATTTGATTTTTATATTGTGAGATACACCCAAAATACCGAACCTTGGTCAGCTGTGTGGCGTTGATTTCTGATCCAACTTCTACAATTCATAGCTCTATCATCTGAACTATTTTGGGCATGAAGTTTATATCAACATGATGCATTAGGAGTATAGTTTCATATGCCACTGGTTTCACCTCAATCTGATCTCTGGTTTGAGAGATATCATCAAATTACCAGACCTCGCCCGAGCTGAACGTGAAACAGAGTGCAATAGAGTTGCTAAATTACATGGTAACTCAAGGCAATTAGTGGTTTACCTCGAGGCAACTCGTTCCAGAGGCGAAAATCACTTGGAAATCATAATTGGCTCGAGTCAGAAGAATGTCTGACTCGAGTTTTGACCCAGACTCGAGTTAGTGATGTTCTTGGCTCGAGTCAATCATCCTAGATGCCCAAAACACTGTAGATAAACGTTCTAACTCGAGTTTGAACCTCCTGGCTCGAGTGAGCTCATCCTGAAGCTTGATTTTGCTTATTTTAACTCCGATTTGAGCTATTCCAACTTCCATATCATGGTGGAGACTTCTAGAATCAATCTAAGAGCTTGTATAATGATTTTCTCATTCCATTAAGCAAGTTCTTCTTTCTTTCTTCTTCTCTTGATTATTCTCCAAAATCCTTTGATAGCTTCTTGCTTCCTTGTATAATTATTCTCCAAAATCCTTTGATAGCCTTCTTGAACTGACTATAAACTGTCAAAGGCCATATCTCCCTAGTCTAAACTCTGTTTTGGTTGGTTCAAGTCTTGATGGAAATACCTTTAAGTATACTTTCATATGCCATCGATTTCAGCTCAATCCAATTTATAGTTTGTGAGATACACTCAAAACATGAAGCTTGGTCTGCTGTGTGGCGTGAATTTCAGTGTCAACTTCCACAATTCAAAGCTCCTTGATCTGAACTCTTTTAGGCTTGCATTTTATATCCAAATGACGCATTGGGAGTCTAGTTTCATATGCCACTGGTTTTTCCTCAATCTGATCTCTGGTTTAGGAGATATCATCGAATTACCAAACCTCGCTCAGCTGAAACGTGAAAAAGAGTAGAACAGAGTTGCTGAATAGTGGTGTAAACTCGAGTTTTCACTTAGAAACTCAAGTTTTTCTAGTCCAGAGACGCCAGAGATGCTGAAGACACTACAAACTCGAGTTAGTTAGTGACAAACTCGAGTTGAGTCCTAGACTTGAGTTTTCTCGTATCCAATAAGCAATTCACTGTAGCAAGGTAGTAAACTCGAGTTTAAACCTTGGGACTCGAGTTTGCTCATCCAGAACCTCATATTTGCTTGTTTTAACTCTGAATTGAGCCATTCCGACTTCTATTTGATCGTGGAGACTTCTAGAATTATTCTTAGAAACTTGAATAATGATATCTTTATTTCTTTCAACAAGTTCTTCTTTCTTTCTTCTTCTCTTGATCATTCTCCATAACTCAACTCTTTCTTTCTTCTCTTCTCTTGATCATTCTTTATCATTTGACTTCACATCTTCTTTGATTCAATTTCTTTCTCTAATTCAATACTTCTTTATTGATCTTCTTGTTGATCGTTTTTCCGTCATTCAACTTGGACTAATCTACAATAAATGTAGTAGTTAGTCAATGTAGGAGATAAATATATTATATAAGCTTTTTGCTCTTAATAATGACATCTATATAACACATCATCAAAACTAATCATATCCAACATTTTCCCCCATTTTGATGATGACAAATACTTTAAGAAAAATATGTATAAATATGAAAATATATTAAATGCAACAATGCAACAAATTTTTCTTGCCATTCTCTCCCCCTTATTTGTCTTTAGCTAAAAGTTGAAGTAAAGAAGAAATGCTTTGAGAGACAAATATGAAAACAAGTTAGAATGAATCAAGAAACTAATTTTCTCTTTCTGATTTGAAATTGCTTTCATTCTAAATATGATGCAATTTGGAATGTTTTTATAAAAACAAATTTGAGAGAATTGGAGAGGTTTTCAAGATATCTTTCACAATTAAAGCATATAGATACCAAACATGTGCAAAATTTCTCTGACTATAAAAAGATAGAGATGAGAAATGCTCATGTAGGTTTTGTAAATTGATGAATCATCGATGAAGTCCATTTGCTTGCTGTATGAAATTCGGTTGTGTTGCCGTGGCCTGAGATGAAGCAGTGGTAGGCTTTCTTCCTTATTGTGTAAGATTCTTTGACGAGGCTCAATAGTAGGATCATGAATATCCTGTATGATGCGAATAGGATGAAAGTGTTGGCTTCTTGAAGATTATCACATCTGAATGAATATTATCAGTACTTGGCTTCCATCATTTGTTTTTTCTTCATAGATCATCTATTTAGAGCATATCCCAGCTTCAATGATTGATCACCAAAGCATCTTTCCTTAATTTAATAGTTTCTCCTTGTAGTACATTAAGGAAAGTCGTAACACATAACCAAATCTCCTGCTACAAATGGAAAAATTTCTTTGCAAAAGAGATTTGTTAGTGCAACCAGATATCAAAGTATTCCTTTCTAAATGATATTTTCAAATAAAAATAATGAAACGAAAAATATAAGATATTTTCAAATATGAATTTAACTCATCATCAAAACTAATAAAAGATAATGAATACAGATGAGTATGCTTAAAAGGGTTTTCTTCAATAAAAGCGATGAGCTTTTAAAATATCAAACACATTTGAATGTGAAGCTCCCCCTTAATAAATGCATGATTAAAAAAAATGTGAAGCTCCTTTTAATGATACCAAATAATAATGTGACACCAAATGTTATGAGGTCTAGAGTTCCTCCAACTCCAATAGACATAACATGGTACCTCAGAATTAAGAACTTTCAAGTTCACAGGGGTGGACTTGAAATTGGTATGAAGAAATCACTTATGATTTTTATGATGATAAAAGGGTTTAAAGCATAACGATCATTTTAAACAAATGAGTATGCTCATGCTAAGATTCATGAAATAAAATGGAATGAATAAAATCAAGTTAGCCTAGCATGATTATGATATATGCATATTATAATACCTCACTCAAGTAATATCGTAATTACTTGAGTCATAATCATCTGTAATCCAAAGATGCATCACTGGCTAGCTATTATATGATAATGTGATCAATACTGAGGCTCTCCCAGATGTAGATGAGCTTTAGGAGGATGAGTCTCTATAACCACCAATTGCTCTGAATGCATCTTAGAAGCAAAAATCCCAAATGAGCTTTGAATAGGATCTCGAAATTAGTTTATGCTCATAGCTTCTCATCAAGCGAGTATGCTCCTTATCATCTTGGTCTAAGCCTCTTGCTAGTGATGGGATGTCACTCAAGTGATGTCACAAAATTTGCAGACATAGCCACTGAAATGGTCTATTCTGTTTACCTATGTTCTTTGTATTTGACAACAGAACATTTTGGTCAACTACAACAAAAATATGTGTCCTTTGGTACTCAATGATTCTTGAGTCCACACAAGATTAGACATGACAAACTTATGCTCTTAAAAGATTAAAGCATATGATATTTAAGCAAAAAGCATAATAAGCTAACATAATTTACCCAATCAAATAAGTTCATGCCAATGAATCATAAAGGGTAACAAATAAATGATACCAAGAATGTTATTTCTCAATGACAAGTTGGAAATATACTTTATGTAGAAAAGATGTCATTGATAAAATACATATAAGTTTGAGCATAGAAAATCTTATCCATAAAGATAAGCATTTATCAACTAATAGTTTATGAATGAGATCAGATTTTCCAAGAATGATAATGAAATATGCAAATAGTTTCAAATCTCAAATTTTCTTTCAAACATTAATGAAGTATTAAGAAATTCTATGAAAGGTGCATTTTTGAAACATGTTTAAGATCAATGCTCACTCTAAACATGGTGGAAGTCAACATGTTAAAGAATAAATCAGAATGCTTCAAGATTAAGAGAACATGTGAAACATTGAAGTTTACATGTAGAAGAATTTTCCCAAGAGCAAAAGTCATAAAGGTAATGCATTATCGAAACATGCTTTGCATAATAGAAATATATGAGCACGATGACTTTGCTATTGACCAAGAGATAATCTTGCCTTTTAGAATAGAGTCTTGAAATACATGAACATTCAAGGCAAGAATTTGAATATAGTTACTCAGAAATGGATCAAGATAAACTTGATGAATTTGAGTAACAAAATGACTACTAGGATTCATAGATAATGAAACACATACTCATTAGTCCAAATGACTAGAGTTCCAGAATGTCATCCTAGTAAATTATTCCACTAATGGTTAATGCATTAATATTCAATGCACTAATGAACATTTATAAAGCTTGGAATAACTCAGCCAACTAAGAATGTATGCTAGCATAACAGATTCACAAATTGAAATCTTTTCTTGAATATCGACTTGAAAATCATATATGATCAACTTGTTAGACATGAGGTCTAACTAGTTAGAGAGTGAAACAAAAGAGTTCAAGCAACACATTGAATCGAAAGATCAATATGTGAAAGATAGGAAAAACTTAACTTGGCAAATTTGAAGCATATCCAACATTTAGTATACAATATTAACTTCTAGTTTTGAAATATCATTTGAATGCAATCAAAGTATGGATATTTTTCAAAACATTTGTATGCATTTTTTTTTTTAAAAAGAGTGAATTGATATCCAAAAAAATTTTAGACTTGTGCATTTCAAAAATATAAACTCAAAAAGTTATGCACAAATTCACTTGTTTGATCATCAAAAACTTACTAACAAATTGATTAAACATAGTTAAGAATATTAGTGATTGATGATATGGAGTATATAGTGTTAGTTCCCTATGTGTTTTGATGATAACGACAATTGTAAACGCAAATTAAAATGTGTTTTGGAAAGTTGAAAAATATTCTCAAGTGAATACTCAAGTATTGGTTTCATTACTCAAGTATTGAATACTCGAGTAATGGTTTCATTACTCAAGTATTGAGTTGACGGTGAATGGCTCCTTCGTGCAAAAATGATCATTACTCAAGTATTGATTCCAATACTCAAGTAATGAACTTACGAAGCATTTCAAGTTTTTCACAATAAGTCAATACTCAAGTATTGGTTCCAATACTCAAGTATTGATCTTACGAAACTCTTTCGCTAAAAGGCAAAAATGCCAATACTCAAGTATTCATATGAATACTCAAGTATTGGTCATACAGAAAATGATTAAAGTATTCAACATGTGAATACTCGAGTATTGGGCAAACAGAAAGTTTTCAAAGTTTTTCACATGTTTATCAATACTCAAGTATTGAAATGAATACTCAAGTATTGAAGTGACAGAAACTTCACAAATATTGAAAACAGTTCAATACTCAAGTATTGATTTGAATACTCGAGTATTGACCAGACAAAAAGTTTCGTTATTTCCAAGTAATTTGAATACTCAAGTATTGAGACGAATACTCAAGTATTGAGTTGGAAAAGATCTCACAAAGTTTTCAAATAGTTCAATACTCAAGTATTGGTTTGAATACTCGAGTATTGGCCATACGAAAGGCTTGCTATTTCCAAGTGATTTGAATACTCAAGTATTGAGATGAATACTCAAGTATTGACTTGGAAAAGTTTTTACAAAGTTTTCAAACAGTTCAATACTCAAGTATTGAGTTGAATACTCGAGTATTGGGCATACGAGAGAGCTTGGCTCTTTTTCAAATATTTTGAAAACTCAAGTATTGATTTGAATACTCAAGTATTGAAGTTTTGGACTTAAACTTATTTTCACATAAAAGTTCAATACTCAAGTATTGGTACAATACTCGAGTATTGGTCCTACTCAAAAATTGTCCAAACGCTCAAATCATATAGTGCCTTCTCTCGAAAGACGAATACTCAAGTATTCATCGAATACTCAAGTATTCACATTAGTGCACGATGCAATACTCAAGTATTGAAGAACTCACTCAAGTATTGGGCGCAAGTATTCAAAATTCAAATCATACGAATTTGTGATTTCTTCATGTTTGATCTTAATGCTTTCTATTATCATTCTTATATATTCCCAGCTATGTTTAACCACTTTGTTAGTAAGTTTCAGCCTTTGCTTAAGAGGAGATTAAATGGAGGTTTAATACCAAAAGCAAAAAGTTGTCAGAACATTAAATGCTAAACCCAGAAAGTTGCATACTTTTGGGAAATCCCTCTGCACACGCTTACAAAGGATTAATGCCTACCTACCACATCCAGCAGCTGCTACTCCAACGGATTTATTTACTAGAAGTCAACTATGAACTTCTGCCCAGCTGGATTAAGTGAAGATTAGAGAGAGAAGAAGACCAAAACTGAACCAGAACCTTGGTTAATGTCACCAATGGTTATATAAGGAATTACAACGGTCATTTAATGCCTTCTAAGTATAAATAGAAGAGCATTCAATTCCTCTCAAAAACTAAGACCCCAGAAAGCGAAAATCATTAAAGTTTTCATCTACTCTTAAGTCTTTACGTACTAAGTATCGTGATACAATCAAACTTCGGTGTTTATCATTATCTACTCTTAGAGAGAGTTTATTGATTGTAGATCATTTATTGTAAAGGTATCTCAAGTCGGGGACTTGGAGATTGGGTTCATTGATTACAACTTGTAAGGGGAGTAAGTTCTAGTGAGAGAATTACTCTTGAGTGCGAGTGTGTAATCAATTGTGATAGTGAAAAACCCGGAGAGTCCGGGACCTTGGACGTAGGTCAAGAGATTGGACCGAACCAGTATAATTCCTTGTGTATTGCCATTCTTCTCTATTCCATAGTCTACTCTGTTTTAGTTTCGAAAAACAGAGCTTTTCTGGAAGAATTTTTAAAAATCCCCAATTCACCCCCCTCTTGGTGATTAAGCTCCACTTTCATATAGATCATGTATGAAGATTTTGCAAATTCAAAATCGAGAGAGTGCAAAACGGGGTGGACTTAAAACTGGAGTTTGGAAATAGCAAACTTGAGTTTAGAAATAGAAAAATGGAGTTTGCAACATCTTCTCAAAAGCAAATCTGGAGTTTTGAAATACAAACTGGAGTTTAGCTCTTTCTCAAAAGAGCATCACGACTGAGCTTTGAAGAACACATTAAAACAGGAGCAAACTCGAGTCATTAAGTGACAAACTCGAGTTTGGGACTTTTGAAGTGAAAATGAGTTTAAGTCCACAATGCTCAAAACTGGAGTTTTCAAAAGTAAACTGGAGTTTTCAAAATCGTTGAAAAAGAGCAAAGCTCTCTGCTTGGCCAAAACTCGAGTTTCCAAAACTAAACTCGAGTTTTCATTCAAAAATGAAAACCTTAGAAAAACTATGCCAAGTCAAAACTGGAGTTTTCAAAAATCGAGTAAAACTTGAAAACTCTCTGTCAAGCGCAAACTCGAGTTTCCAAAGTAAAACTCGAGTTTTCTCACAAATTTGAAAAACTTAGAAAACTCTTGACAAACTAAAAACTGGAGTTTCCATATCAAAACTGGAGTTTGCATAAGTTGAAAAACATTGGAGACTCTCTGTCAGACGAAAACTGGAGTTTACTACTCCAAACTGAAGTTTTCTCAAAACTTGAAAATCTTTTAAAACTTTCACCCAGACGCAAACTTGTAAAATTGTTTATTGAGTAAGTTTCAAAACCTTTTAACTTAACCAAAGACAAACCAAAAATGAATTTCATATAATCATAGTATGGGGTAAGAATTAGATATCACCGTAATTCTTCTTGTCTTTGTAGAAGCTTGCTTGGTTGAGATGGATTGATGTAGATAACCCCTTTTCCGACATTCACCATCAACATCAAGCATAGCTTGTTTAGCTTTCTCAAGACTTGGATCTTTTCTCTATGTTGCATTCTTGAGAAGCTTTCTTTGATCCTACAAAACCGTATAAAGCTTTTTCTTTCTTGGTATCCAATCTTACTTGGATCCAATCATCGTTAGCTTGTAGGAACCAAAATTCACATGCTCTTATGAATATAATTAATTTAGAACAACTGAGCATAGTGAATTAAACATGACTTTATGCATAAAAGAAATACTTTTTTTTTTTCAAATCATCATGTATACATAAAGAGTTAAACCTATTGAACATTGCAATCTCTTAAAAAAAATGGATCAGGATGTGAGAACCCAATTTAAAAAAATAGTTTGCAATGCTCATTTTTAAGGTTACAAAATATAAAACCTCAATGAATATTTCAGATGATAGAGTAGGAGGTTTTACCATTGTATACCTTTACCTTAGGTACTTGGAGGATTGGCTTTGCTTACCCACTGATTCTTCATATGTTTTCCTATGGGTGTCGGCAAAGCTCTCTCAAAAGATATAGACTTCCAAAGTCTTCAGTTTGAAACTTGAGAGATTCTCCTCTTCTTGTTCTCCTCAAGATAATTGAATGGTACTCTATGGTAGTCCAATCTTGAGGCATAATGTATTCTTCTTACAGGTGTCCATTGCTTCTTATGATTTGACTTTGTAAATCCAGCAATGGGTGCTCCAAGAGTTCTCCTATTTGATATAGCCGCTATGATCTTCTTCAATGGTGCATGAGAAACTCTTGGCTTCTTCTTCCTCTTCTCTGTACCTTGATGTCCATTGATATTCAAATTATCCTGCACACATGGAGTACTAGATGGACATTTTGGTACCCACTTATACTTGGGTCCTTGACTGTTAGTATTGGACCTTGCTTGTCCTTTTGGAACCCAAATAAATTTATTTCTCACATTAGAATTTCTCCTAATATAACATGTGTGAGAAATATGACCAGATTTACCACAATAATTGCAAACTATATGATGATGTGCATTATGAACAGTTTTGCAAGAATTGTGCTGGTTGAAAGGATGCAATATCAAATGACCCATATTTGTATATCCTTTCTTCCCACATAATTTTCCAGCATGATTGGAAACATTTTTGCTTTTCAAAATAGAATCAGTAATTGGTTGAAAAACAATTTTATGCAATTGTTCAAAATCATTTTTCTTAACTACACAAGAAGAATTGAAATTGTTTACCACATGTGCATCTTGAGCTCTAGATAATGATTGATCACAATCGTCCATGAGTTCTTCCTGGGAATCCTTTTTCTCTTGTTCTTTTGTGTTGATTGGATCATGAAAGCTTTCTTTGATTTCGCCTTCTCCCATTTGTTCATCACCCATAGATGTACATTTTATAATTTCTGATGAACTACCAACACCATCAACTTCAACACAATTGTTAGAAGCATAAATAGAATCAAGAGTATCCCAAATATCTTTAGCACAAGAGCAAAACTTGATTTTCTCAAAATCGTTTTTTACGTCAATCATGCCTTGTAAAGAAATTTCATTGCTCTAATGTTCAATGAAAACATTTTCTTTTCCTTTTCTGTCCAATCATTTCTTGGTTTGAAATCAAGAGCATTTACAAAAACATCCCACATATCAAAATCAGTTGTCTTGATAAAACTAGTCATTCTAGCTTTCCAAAACCAAAAATCAAAATCTTTGAAAAATGGTGGAATGGTATAATCAAAACCTTTTGAAAACGAGGAACACCCAAAAGCAGCCATTGAAACTCTTGAGACGGTTAAGTCCTTTAAACAAGAGCCTACCTCTGATACCAAATGTAAGAACCGGCTGAACCTAAGAGGGGGGTGAATTGGGTGAATAATAAAAACTTAGGAACTTTGAAAATCTTTTCGCATCTCAGTAAATGCAGTATGTATGATAGTAATGATACATAAACCAGTAGTCAGATATTCAAATGATTATGCTGGAAATATAAGAGATAGGGGAAGAGAATATGCAAACTGAGATTTATCCTGGTTCGGTCCAATCCTTGACCTACGTCTAGTCCTCAATCTCCACTTGCGATTTTCAATCCACTATCCTCTTGTTTAATCCTAGCACAAGAGAAGCCTTTACAATCCCACAAGTTCAGCCAGGCACTTGTGAAGCCAAATCTCTTACTGAGATACTCCCCCTTACACAATGTAAGGTTACAATCTGTTTCCCACTCAAGATCACCCAATCTTGAGTAACTCTCAAATAAATAGATATAATGTTTATAATGAATCTTCTCTCTCAGAAGTGAATAAGATAAACACTGAAGTACATTACAAATAATTTCACTCTCTATGATGAACTATGTAAGCCTTGAAAACAAAGTGTGTATGAGATGAGCTATAGATTCAGAATTTGGGCATTTTGACAGTGCAAGCTCTTGCCATCATTTTTCTCCATCTTGCATGTGTCTCTACTTAGACACTACAAACTCGAGTTAGTTAGTGACAAACTCGAGTTTTGAGTTCCAAACTCGAGTTTTCTCATATCCAAGAAGCAATTCACTGTAGCAAGGTAGTAAACTCAAGTTTAAACCTTGGGACTTGAGTTTGCTCATCCAGAACCTCATATTTGCTTGTTTTAACTCCGAATTGAGCCATTCAAACTTCCATTTGATCGTGGAGACTTCTAGAATTAGTCTTAGAAACTTGAATAATGATATCTTTATTTCTTTCAACAAGTTCTTCTTTCTTTCTTCTTCTCTTGATCATTCTCCATAACTCAACTCTTTCTTTCTTCTCTTCTCTTGATCATTCTTTATCATTTGACTTCACATCTTCTTTGATTCAATTTCTTTCTCTAATTCAATACTTCTTTATTGATCTTCTTGTTGATCGTTTTTCCGTCATTCAACTTGGACTAATCTACAATAAATGTAGTAGTTAGTCAATGTAGGAGATAAATATATTATACAAGCTTTTTGCTCTTAATAATGGCATCTATATAAGACATCATCAAAACTAGTCATATCCAACAAACGTCACAAAATGTTGAGATTGAGAGATGGTTGAAGGAGAGACAATGTTTTGACGAACAATTAAGTAATTTGCAGATTTTGAACAATTTAGTTGTTTACTAGGCTGGCTGTTCCAGTTTTTATTTGATTTCTAAGTGGCTACTGTACTAGGAAAAGTTTTATGGACAGTCATCTTATTACTGGCATTATTTTAAATATGATTCTTTCTCACATATTTCCCTTGATATAGTTATTAATTTCCTCAAATAATTTTTTATGTTGCTTAGAAATGCTTAAGTTTCGAGGCCTTGTAGTTGTACCTTATGCCAGTACTGGCAGTACAACTATACTTATGTTAAGAAAATGAATGAAAGTATTTTTTTTTGGTTACTTAGCTCCAGATGTTTTATGTCCCATAGTTGTTATGTTGAAAAATGTTGTATTCTCATGATGTTTGTGCACCTGTAGGTGGGATTGCAGTTTCCAACATGGTAGCTTAGTCAAGGAGGTGGATGGGTACACGACAGTTCTTTATCATAGACTTCAGCTGGATTGGTTTCCGATGTAAATATAATCTACATTCTTTCTTCTTTGTGCACACACTACAACACTACTTGAATTTCATCGCTGCCAATGCTGAATCACATAATAGTAGTACTTTTTGATAATTTTCTTAACACATAAAATGTAATCTTAAAACATATTATAGATGTTCTTGGGTGCCAAACAAGTTAAACATATGAAGAGATAATGGATTTCTTTATTACTAATTAAATGAAGTCAATTCATTGTAATACAAGAATGACATATATTTCCTATAACTGGGCTAAGCCTGTGTTATTTTCTCTGTTTTAATGTTCATGGCATTCCATCTTCTTTTGATTGAAGAAGTGTATATGCTGAATTCTTATAACTTGCAGTATATGAAAAGACTATTGGTTCCTTGAATCTGTTAAAACCATTTGCTGAGGTAAAGCACACTTGCTGCTAGGCACAGTTTTAATTTTTTACTTGTAGTCATTGTTGTAATTGGCCCCCATCATCTTGAATTTTTTATGATCATGATGGTGATTGGGACTAGTGATAATTTAAATTTACATGCTAAATCTTTAGCTGGAACTAGGATATAGACTAATACTTGCAAGAAAAAAATCGATTTGCACTAATGTTGGTGAAAGTGAATGCTATGTTGCCTTTTGTTGTCATGGAATGCGATTTTTTTTTTTAAAAAAAATTGCGCTTTTCAAACTTACATTTATATTAAGTCATTATTTCTGATGGAATATTGTCATGTTGTGCGAATCTTTTGCCCTTTTCCCTCAAATGAATAAGTTTCTCTGCCGGAGCATCCTTGGAATTGACATTGGCTATAGTAAGATTCTAGTCAATCTTTCTGTTTGTTCCTTAATGACATTGACATTGCATATGGTGATAATCAATTGCATCTACTACTTTGACGTTTTTGTTTGGTTTTGTTTCAGGAGCTTCCCTTCTTGGTGCAAGTAAGACCATTGAAGCAATACTTTCTGGATTTACATTTGGTCTTCTAGTTTCTGAGGTTACGTTTTACATTTTTTACTTTTATGTTTCTTTTTGGGAGGATTTTCTACTATGATCTTTCTAGGTTACCCAATAGTATGTAGGTCTGTTACAACATCTAGCTTTCAATTGTTCCTATTGAGTCAAGTTTTACATTTAGTTCTGTATCATAATATTGAGGGTACTATGGTAATTTGAGTAGGGTTGGCCCAGAGAATTCATTTTTCCCTTTTTGCTTTGATCTCCAATCCTATAAGGTAGACCCTTGATCACCCATTGGTTGTCTCTGACTTTCTCAGACCTATTGCAAATTTAGCTGAACAAGGTTTTTGAAACAAACATTGTGCATCACTTGAATATTCTTCTTGCCCATTTGATTTGAATTCTCCAAGTCAGAATTTTGAGATGGCAACATTTGCAGGTACCACCCAGAAATGTAAAGCCTGTGAGAAGACAATTTATTTAGTCAATCAGCTTACTGCTGACAACAAAATTTACCACAGATTTTGGTTCAGATGTCACCACTGCAAGGGAACCCCCAAGGTATATATATAATATATTTCTTCTGGGATTTAGATTTCAGTATTTTTTGTAATTCATGAACATCTTCAATCTTGTGCTCATCAGAAAGCAAACATCTTTATCTTCCCAATTTGGTGCTATGTTATAGGTGCTTCCCTTTCTTTTTGCTTCCGTTAAATTGCTATATGATGATTTGTATGATGGTAACTCATAGAATTGCCCTTTTTTTTCTTATGGATACAAAAGGTTAGAATATGCAATATGATTCATTCACGTCTTAGATTGGAGTAAGCGAAGCTCTTTATGGTTTAACTCTCGGGCAACTTTCTGATTCTTTTCAGAATATTTGGAAATGCGGGAAGATTGTGTGTCTAAGATTAGATGATTATTTTGGATTGCTTGATTGTGTTGCTATATCCTGATTACCTTTTGGGTCTGTCGTGTCTTCTTTGAGTAATTATTATTCCTTTGAGGGTGTTTTACACTGCAACCCTCATTATGATCAACTCTTGAAGAAGACTGGAAGCTTAGAAAAAAGTTTTGAAAGTGAGTCCTTCCTAACTGATCAATATAAACTTAATAGTAATACCAAACTGATAATGATTGGTTACATGATAACTTTAGTCAAGTGTACTTCTAGGAACTTTAGCATTCAAAAATAATTAGAATTGGTCAATAATAATAAGAAAGTAATGAAATACAGATGAGCACCACAATATTGAATGGTTGGATCAACATATTGAAGGTAGACCCATGATCACCCATTGGTTGTCTCTGACTTTCTCAGACCTGTTGTAAATTTAGCTGAACAAGGTTTTTGAAAAAAAACATTGTGCAGCACTTGAATATTCTTCTTGCCCATTTGATTTGAACCCTCCAACTCCGAATTTTGAGATGGCAACATTTGCAGGTACCACCCAGAATGTACGGCCTATGAGAAGACAATTTATTTGGTTGATCAGCTTACTGCTGACAACAAAATTTACCACAGATTTTGCTTCAGATGTCACCACTGCAAGGGAACCCTCAAGATATATATATAACATATTGCTTATGGGATTTAGATTTCAGTGTTTTTTGTAATTCATGAACATCTTCAATCTTGTGTTCATTTGAAAGCAAACATCTTTATCTTCCCAATTTGGTGCTATGTTATAGGTGCTTCCCTCTCTTTTTGCTTCCGTTAAATTGCTATATGATGATTTGTATGATGGTAACTTATAGAATTGCCCTTTGATTGCTGTTTTTTTTCTTATGGATACCAAAGGTTAGAATATGCAATATGATTCATTCACGTCTTAGAGTGGAGTAAGCGAAGCTCTTTATGGTTTAACTCTCGGGCAACTTTCTGATTCCTTTCAAAATATTTGGAAATGCGGGAAGATTGTGAGTCTTAGATTAGATTATTATTTTGGATTGCTTGATTGTGTTGCTATATCCTCATTACCTTTTGGGTCTGTGCAACTGAGTAATTATTATTCCTTTGAGGGTTTTTTTACACTGCAAGCCTCATTATGATCAACTCTTGAAAAAGAGTGGAAGCTTAGAAAAAAGTTGAGGGTGTTTTACACTGCTAGCATGTTGATATTATTTTGTTGTTGCTTTTGAGCTTCTACATACGTTGCCAAACATGAAAGCTTACAACTACCGATGTTGCTGTGGTGCATGTTATATTTTCGGATAGAGACAACTCATTTTTTGTTGGCCGATTTTAAATGTAGTTCTTTTCTTTTATTATGCTTTGTTTTTTATTCAATTACTTAATAATTTGGATGAGTTTAAGGAGAGGATACCCTGTAATTTTTCCAAATTATTGCAACGCGCAGCGCGCGGGGGGATTTCATTCTTGTTATATATAAGGTAAAGTCAAAGTCACTTTTGAAGTAATTTTTCCCGATGCTATACAACATGAAGTCAAGTTGAAGTATATTACGGATTGAATGACTTCTATGATAACTTCATTACTTGTAATGAAGCATATGGATCTTGGTATTAGTAAACATTAGAGCATGTGGATGATAGTACTTATACTGGAAATGTTTTAGTTCCAAAGGTTGAAGCTGAAATGTCCTTATTTGCCATTGATCACACATTTAAGAAGTTTTTAGCCAGTGCAAAGACTGTAACTAAGAGGTTTGAGCAACTTTTAGAGGTAGATGAATATCTCCAAGACAATTTAATTGAACATTGTAAACCAAAATTTGACCTTTTGGCACGGTGGAAATTGCATACTTCCAAGTATAAATATCTAAATTTGCATTTGACCTGATTTATGTTACACCCCTACCGGCCTCGCCCTTTTGGGTGGCGGGTTAGAGGGATTCCTTTTAATGATTACCTTTCCTTCATTATAATGTCCACTTAACATGCATTAGAGTTAGCGCAATAGAGCATTTAACCAGTTTGGACAATCTACTGTACTGGTAAAAGTAAAATAAACGGAAAGTAAAAGTCCCCAAAGGGTTGAGGGTACAGTTATCCAAAATAAATACCAAAAATAATACAGTCATCCCGAAATATAAAGTACAAAAGATAGGGCATTCCTTATTCTTCTCTGCACTACCGGGCCCTACCTTTTTCTGTCTCCGCCTGCTACTTCCTCACCCCTGTATCTTCACAATGGTCTGGAGTTCAAAGTTGAACCCCAAAGTAACTATTAGACTCAAATACAATATGTATGCAGTACATGCAATGCAAATTACAATAAGTGAAGTAAAGAAAGTAATTCTGCCTCAGGCACAATCATCTGGCATGTATGTTTTGCCTCTGGCACAATCCGCAGGACAACCTGGTCAAGACAAGCCCCTTGGTACAATTAGCGCGCAGGGGCCTCAGTAGTCAGGGCTGCAGACCCTAACCACCTACCCCAAGAGGATTCAATAGCAACCTATAAACACAGTCATATAGGCCCTACTTAACTCCCATACCTCGTTACTGCAGTAGAAACCTAATGACACGTAGTCCAATAGGCACTACAGCCCGATCATACATGCCCTCGGTACTACAGCAGAACCTTAAGGACATGCAGTCCAATAGGTACCACAACCTGATTTCCTACATCATGATCAAACATAACATGCAAGAGCAATATAGAGTATGCAAGTCAACAGTTACTACCTGGTGTGCTATATACTGCCCTTAATATTTATTATGCCCGGAGAATTTTCCAAAAATTCCCTTGACCTAATAACACCAAAATACACCCTTTTTAGTATTTCCAAAAATATCCTTACAATTCTTTTGTCAAAACCGAGCTTACACAGAATTTTCCCAGAAATTCTGTAAATCTGACCCAACTTCCCAGATTTTTAATAACTTCCAAAAAATTCATTTTCACATGAAACTAGCGCCAGCTGAACAATTTATGTGTCTATTTTTCAAGGAAAATATTTCCAGAAGCCAAAAGGACACTTATTTTTGCATGTGGCCAATTTTCTACACCTTGATCAGAATTCGTCCTGTTGCACACTGGACTAACTTTAACAATTTTTATCTCCTAGTATAAAAATCCAAATGACACAAAATTATACATCACGGTGAACCTTAGGATTTGTACGTTATCCATGAAATATTTCAGCATCATCCAAGTTCATGTACTATTTTTAAGATTCGCTTGAAGGTTCACTGCCAGAATTTCCAGAATTGACGATAAACTTGTTCTTAAGGCTTTTTCGGTGATTTTGAGTTCGAAAACTTATATCATAACTTAACCCCATAAAAAAACATGTTTTAGACCCAGTGTAAGCCCAAAAAACACAAGAATCAAACCACAACACCAAGCCCTATCCTCATACACGAAAATCCCAACTTGAACTTCAAAGAGTTGAGTTTTCGGTGTTTACCTGAAATCGGAGATCCGGCTTGGTGTTCTTGATGATTGGTTCTTGTTCTTGGCTATGGAGGTTGGCTGAACACTCTCTCTTTCTTCTGAAAATTTTGTGCTTCATGGTTTAGGAGAGAGAGAGAGCATGTGTTTTAATAATGGTAAAAGTACTTATCAGTCTAGAATAACTGTGGTTAATTCTTGTCCAACTGGATATGACCTTTTTGACTTCTTCTCCAAGTTTTTCCAGAATATTCCAAGGGTGTCTAGGGCTCTACCATGTGGCACTTCCCCCTCCAAAAACTGCTGATCTTTATCTGTTTTTGGGGAAAATTACAAGTTTTAGCCCGAAACTTGCGTAAATTATATTTGTGGCCCGAAACTTTTTAATAATTACCAAATTTTCCCACATGCTTTTGGTCTGCCCAAGGGACACATGTGGCGCCATTTGGGGCCCACATGTCTGCCCTAATTAATTTTTATCCATTTATTCCCATTTTGCCCTTTTTCTCTGAATGTGGGACCCGCGGTTTGACTTCTACACTGATTTCTCTTTCTTTCTCTCCAAGTAAGTATTTTAATAATTAAAGGGGGTCATGTGGAGCCTAATGGGGCCCAAAAATATGATCCCCTATAATTAATTCTTTTTTCTCACTTTATCAGTCCAATTTTTGATCAAACGGTCCCCACCGGGCTCCGCTGGGTACAAAGATGCTTCTTTTTGTACTTTTCTTCAACTTTTCCGGATATTCTCCCCTGAATGGACACTCACATGTGGCGTCCTCCAAACTCCCTTGAGTGGGCCCACACTTGTCTCATTCAGTCTAAAGGAAACCCCTGACCGGTCCCTATCAGTCCTTTTTCCACCGGTTACTCACCTGTGGGACTTGCATTTTGTGTTTGGGCCCACACATGATTAAAGTCATCTAGTTTTCTCTTCTCTCTCATGGTGGACGAAATTCAATGTTAAAAGGACAAGGAATTGACTATTTTTCCCTTGCTTTTCCTCTTTTACCCCTGAAGTGACACATGTCCCAATGTAATCATTACACTGACTCTTGCTTTATGACATATGATCCTCCAGTGTCTCCTTCTCTTCCTATTTTCCCCTCAAACGTAGAGGACCATTATCTGTCCAGGAAATGTCACACTTCCTGAACCGGGCTTAGTAGTTTGCCTAGTTTTCCTACTTAGGCTTATTCTCAATTCTCAGGGTTCAAAATTCAGGATATTACAATTTATTGGTCTATTAGCCTCCACAGTGTCTTCAAAATTCGATTTTAGTATTGAGGGCCGAGTGCTAGATGCTTTTATAAACTCCTTATCTTTAAAGATGGTTGAGGCACTCATATGTACTCAAAATTGGTTACACACAAGTCCTCCTAAATTGAAAGAGGTTGATGTTGATAATTTTGTGCATGTCATTTCATGTGTAGTTTCAATGAGGAATAATGAGGATTATATTGCTTTTATTATTAGTGTTTTTTGTAATTTATATTAAGAAATTAGTAGCAACAATGTACTAGAAGTGCTCGAGCCTGCATGTTTTAATCTGTTACTTGGCAGACTGTGGTTGCACCAAACCAAAGCGATGCCTGCATATTGAGTGTTTTGTGTGTAGTTGTTGATGAACAACCATTATTCTCACAAGCATTTTCACCAGTCTCCCTTGTGCCTTCGAAATCATTATTCACTTTAACTATTTGAATGTACGCCGTTGACTCATTCACTTCCAAACAAATGTTTTAGGGTTTCATTATTGCTGACTAAAACCATCAAGCAATTTGCACTCTTTAGCTTTTCACACATCATCACTACTACACAAAACACTTTTAACATCCATTTTTAGGCCATTTCTACGTCCCTTTCTAGGGGGACACCTATGAAAGCGACGTAGTAAAGTCTGGGAACAAAATCTGTTAAAAAAGGGACACCAGAAGAGACTTACGACGTCCCTTTTTTAAAACAGATGCCTTAAGGCTTTTTTTAAAAAAAATTTAAAAACATTCTTTATATTTTGCACTACCCATCAAAAAAACCCTACCCAAAGCTCTAATGTTCTTCTACTGAGGAAGGGGGAGCGACGATGTTCTACCATTGAAGATGGAAGAGCGACAATGGGGGAGGGAGAGAGGAGCGACAGTGGAAAAGAGGAGGGAGGACGGAGGAGCAATGGTGGAGTGGGAGGAGGAATGACTGACAATGTTGAAGAAGGTGTCGTTGTCGGTCATGGCAGGGTTGACCCAGGTTTGGGCATTGCTCATCTGGAGCATAAATGTGTACTTGCGGAGGTGCTTAAGCTCCTTGAGGTGCCAATAAAGGTGGTCGTCGAAGTCGGAAATCTGTTGGACGCAGTCATGGGGAGGGGAAGGTTAGGGGTGGAAGGGGAGGAGGTGGGAGTGGAGGAAGCAGGAGATGTGGCGGGTGTGGTGGAGGCTAAAGGAGAAGGAGGCCTAAGCAAGGTCCCTGGGGGTGATGGAGGGGTGGGCGTAAAAGGAGAGGTTGCGCAGGCACAAATGGGGGTACCTGGCGTTGATGCATGAGGAACGAAGGAGATTAGACAGTGACGACGGAGGGTGATTGAATGAAAGGAGAGTGATTGAGTAGAAGTGAGGAGTGAGAAGTGTGAATGGGGTGGAGGTAGCGAGGGAAAGAGAAGGTTTAATGGGACAACTTTTGGCATCTCTTTTCAAATTGGGATGCTAAATTTAGGGCTTTGGGTATTTGAATTTAGAAAAAGAATGTCAAAAATCAATTTTTGAAAAACATATTTTTTAGGGAAGTAAAATTCATTTCTTATAGTAGTGCATATCCCAATTTCCCACTCTGCATAGTCATAGGTTTTCTTGCATAGTAGGTGTCACCATCATTTGAACCATTATCAACACTATCATCAACTTTTGATTCGTCATCCTAGCAATCTTTATCCTTGAGCCTTTATTCAACGAATTAATTTTTGTCAAAAATACTCACCAATTAAAAGCTAGGTATGTAAACTCATAAGATAACATGAAGCAACAAAAGACTAGCTAGAAACATATAAAACCACGTTTATAATTTTTTTAAAAATATTATCTGCACTCGTCCTCATCATTGTTTCTCTACAATCATCAAAATTACATGCCTTTAGTAGGGAAACAAATTTCATGATTTGAGAAAGACAATAATAAGCGAACTACATCAACCCAATTTTTAATACCTAGTAAACATAAATCTATCAACTAATCTATATTCTAGAACAAATAATAAATATATCTTGTTCCAGAATCCAAATCAGACAAAAAGTTAAAAAAAATCCATTGAAAGCCCTTGAAGTCATGGAGAATGAAATATGCAAGTGATTTGGATTGTGTTTCTTATAATTGCAAAGACAAAACATAATTTAAGTAACCAAAATGTAACTTATGTTTATATAAATTTGAGGACAGTATTACACTCTAGAAAAAATAAACAATGCATTAGTTCCTTAAAAATAGAGCAAAGCTTCATAGATAAGAACATGCAATTAACAATGATGATATGCTTAATTATTTGATTACACAAAAAATGTTGGTCCACCTATATTTATTTTCCACCCAATCGCTTCACCTTCCTACCAACCTGAACCTCAAGGTGAGTCCACATTTTTTTTTCAGTGGAGAGATAACTGTATTACATTAGAGGCAATGCAATTTAGAAGGACTGTGTCTTTGTCAGAGGAAGTGCTTTCAAATTTCTTCCCACTTCCAAAGCAGATTCAAATAATAAAATAACTACAAGCTACACAATATAAATATATAATTACCTAGAAAGATGTCTTATTACCTATAAAGATGCTTCATGTGTTGCTGCTAGCTAATTATATACCAGGTACACACAGGATATGCTCCCGCTAGGAGCAATGACTGATGTACGTCGCTGGTTAAGACCGCCTGATAGTTGGCACAAACTAAATGTAGATGGGGCTATGATCTGTAGCACATCTAGAGCAGCTGTGGTGGAGTCATAAGAGATTCTAAAGGTGATTGGGTAGTGGTTTTTTCCAAGGAGATTGGTTTGTGTGATGCAAGTATAGCTAAAGAATGGGGTATACTTGAAGGTCTGCGTCTAGCTTGAGACTTTGGCTTAAAACGGATTTTACTAGAATCTGATGCTTAGGACTTAGTTCTCAGACTTTCAACTGGGGAATCTTCAATCGACAGCCTGCTGTTTGGAAGAATAAAGGCGTTGCTGAGAAAGGATTGGCAAGTCCAGATTTGTTTTATTTCACGTGAGCTGAACAGAGTGGTAGATGGCTTGGCTAAAATGGGGTTCTCAAAGACTGAGATTGTGGGTACATGCCCTTCTTCCTTAAGGAGTTGGCTTGATGATGATTTGGGATTAATTTCCCCAGTGTTTTAATTTTTAGTTTTGTAACTCTGGTTTCTTTCTCTATTATCAATATATATATATATACCAAGGAGGAGGGCAGTGTGGTCACTAAAAGTGGAGCTTAATCACCAAGAGGGGGGTGAATTGGGGGTTTTTAAAAATTCTTCCAGAAAAGCTCTGTTTTTCGAAGACTAAAACAGAGTAGACTATGGAGTAGAGAAGAATAGCAAGACACCAGGAATTATACTGGTTCGGTCCAATCTCTTGACCTACGTCCAGTCCCCAGACTCTCTGGGATTTTCACTATCACAATTGATTACACACTCTGCACTCAAGAGTAATTCTCTCACTTGAACTTACTCCCCCTTACAAGTTGTAATCAATGAACCCAATCACCAAGTCCCCTTGACTTGTGATTCTTTACAATGAATGTTTTTCAAGTAGTAAACTCTCTCTAAGAGTGGATAATGATAAACACTGAAGATTGAATGTATCAACAGATACTTAGTACGAGAAAGACTCAAGAGTAGATGGAGACTTTAATGATTTTCGCTTTACGGGGTCTTAGTTGTTGAGAGGAATTGAATGCTCTTCTATTTATACGAGAAGGCATTAAATGACCGTTGTAATTCTTCATATAACCGTTGGTGACATTAACCAAGGTTCTCGGTTCGTTTTGGTCTTCTTCTCTCTCTAATCTTCATTTAATCCGGTTGGGCGAAAGTTCGAGTTGACTTCTAGTAAATAAATCCGTTGGAATAGCAAATTACTTGGATGTGGTAGGTAGACATTAATCCTTTGTAAGCGTGTGCAGAAGGTTTTCCCAAAAGTATGCAACTTTCTGGGTTTAGCATTTAATGTTCTGACAACTTTTTGCTTTTTCTTTAAATCTTCATTTAATCTCCTCTAAACAAGCTGAAACTCACTAACAAAGTGGTTAAACATAGCTGGGAATATCAGAGAATAATAGTGACAAGTATTGAGATCAAGCAAAGAAGTTTTCACAAATTCGTTCAATTTGATTTTCAAAACTCGCGACCAATACTTGAGTGAGTTCTTCAATACTTGAGTATTGCACTGTGGATTAATGTGAATACTTGAGTATTCAGATGAATACTTGAGTATTCAGATGAATACTTGAGTATTCGTCTTCCAGAGAAGGCACAACATGACTTGAGCGTTTGGACAGTTTCTTTGAGTAGGACCAATACTCGAGTATTGAAACCAATACTTGAGTATTGAACTTTTTATGTGAAAATAAGTTTAAGTCCAAAACTTCAATACTTGAGTATTCAAATCAATACTTGAGTTTTCAAAAATATTAGAAAAAAGAGCCAAGCTCTCTGTGTGCCCAATACTCGAGTATTCAACTCAATACTTGAGTATTGAACTGTTTGAAAAACTTTGTGAAATCTTTTCCAAGTCAATACTTGAGTATTCATTTCAATACTTGAGTATTCAAATCACTTGGAAACAAAAAACTTTTCTGTCTGGTCAATACTCGAGTAATCATATCAATACTCGAGTATTGAACTATTTTCAATACTTGTGAAGTCTCTCGCCATTCCAATACTTGAGTATTCATATCAATACTTGAGTATTGATAAACATGTGAAAAACTTTGAAACCTTTCTTTTTGCCCAATACTCGAGTATTCAAACCAATACTCGAGTATTCACATGTTGAATACTTTAATGATTTTCTGTATGACCAATACTTGAGTATCCATATGGATACTTGAGTATTGATAATTTTTTATTTCAGTGAAAGAGTTTCTGTAAGATCAATACTTGAGTATTGAAACCAATACTTGAGTATTGATTTATAGTGAAAAACTTGGAAGGCTCTACGTAACACCAATACTTGAGTATTGAGACCAATACTTGAGTATTGAGTGACTTTGTGGAAACAAGCCATTCTTTGTCAACTCAATACTTGAGTATTGAAACCAATACTTGAGTATTGAACATTTAGCGAAAAATGCACCATTCACTGTCAACTCAATACTTGAGTATTGAAACCAATACTCGAGTATTCACTTGACAGTAAGTTTTTCAACTTATCAAAACTCATTTTAATTTGTGTTTACAATTGTCAGTTATCATCAAAACCCATAGAGAACTAACAGTCACGAACTCTCACATCTCCACCAAAAGCCTCTTATATATTGCAAAATTACATATACTTGTTTGAAAGTAGAAAGGAGGGTCAATAATTTCATTAAGTAAGAGGAAAACACAACAATTATGATAATTACTGTTCTAGTGTAGAACACGTATGTCTAGCCTCCAGGGCTAGTGATTGGTTTATATTGGATCAAAGGGCTTCTAGAGGATGTCAGACGATTCAACACCCGAGAGGCCAATACCCACTGCTATCTATGAGGAAGATAGTAGTGAGTATTCACAGATCACTGTGCTACACGAATACGGCTTTTCGCTAGAGGGGTGATGTGTGTGCATAGTGGGACTGAATTGTAAGAAATGGAATAGAGTCTTGGGTGTGTGTACCTGGTGAATGCGGTCCTATTTATACTGATCACCTAAGGTTTCAGTCTCCTATCCGTGCTTTCGCCTCCTCCCCAATCGTGCCTTTCCACGACCTGCATAACATCCGCTCTACTACCTGCACTATCTAGGATTACAGGCATGATCGTGGGATGATTGATATTTTACCTGATTGAGGATGATCTTGTCATAAAGTGCCCTTACTGGGCCTAAACTCTGTTGGGCCCATTACGCAGGTCCATAACAGTTGCCCCCAAGCTTGGTAGTTCAGCTTTCTGATCTGCCGAGATTATTTTGTTGCCCGATCCCGACCACATGGATCTAAGTCTTTTCTGGCTTCTTACTCGAATGCTCGTTGAGTTTCGAGTTTCATCGAGCTCAAAGAACTCCAAAGTTCTCCTGCCCTTTGCCCCTTTCTAATTTGTCCGAGAGCGCTCAATGACATAGCCTAGCTTTTATTGCCGAGCTGTTTGATATACTTTCCAAACTTACTTTGGTCCGGCTCCCCGATATGTATGTCGTGAGCACATCTCAGGATCATTTGCTCTTATGATACCTGAGATTATCTCAAAATTTCTTCACTTGTCTTCCAAAGTTTACCATTCCTTGCCACGTGCTGCCCCCAATCCGGGGTATCATGTGAGCTAGCAGGTGTACAAGTAGGCGTGATTGTCCACTAAGCAAGGCGTCTGTTCACTTGCCCGCATCGCAGCGTATAACTGCCATTTTCAAGATAGTGGCCACGCGCCCTCAATAGCCGCCTTTGGTTATCGTGTGCAATAAATGCCCACGTCATTTCATATCCGTTATGATTACTTTTGAGGGTTTTTAGGCCTATCCTCCTCGTATTCAATGTAATGATTCACGCATTTGATGTTATGACTTCGACCCTCCAACTCCTCGCATCAATAAGTTCCCCCTCACTATTCCTCTTTGTCACTTTACTCAAGAATTTCTTTGCCTTATGAGAATCATTTCTCACTATCACCCAACTCTCTTCTTCCAAAAGCTTCGTCTAGCTCTCTTAATCCAGGTATCAGCATTGCATCTTTTTCTTTTAAAATGTCTCACTGCATCACCTGTCCTCCCCTTCATTTTTAGTCGTGTCTACCAAAAACTGGTTTTCTAGTTTTTAGGTTTTCTGGGTTGACTGTGAACTTCTTGAGTATCCTTGAATGTCGCTTGGTTTATCTGGTGCCATTCTAGTCTTGTTATTTCTTGAACAAAATAGGTGGGTATTGGATGGCTGTGATGACCAAAGGCTATTAATTCCTCTCTGAACGTAACATGTTGAGGAATAATGTTGAAGACCAATTACGGACTGAGGCATCTCAATACCCTCTGAATTTTCTACCTGCATTCGTATTTAAATTGTTTTGTTCTTTCTTTGGTGTCTTGATTTTGGTTTTCTGGGTTTTCAAACGTCAGTATCGTGACTTGTTCTTTCAACTATTATTATCCCGGCATCCTTCTCCATCTTTAATGGACATAAACCCGGATTGGCGTGGTAAAACCGCCCCAACTGAAAGTTTGAGAAATGTCCGTGTACCACCATCACTCTCAACCCTCGTATCAAACACCATAACCCCAAGGTCTTCCTCTCGAGGTTCTATTCAACACTTGGGTAAAAACGCCCCAATCCCGGTGTTTCAACCTCGGCCATCAACGCCTTGTGATGAGTGTTGTTACAAAGCCCTTGACTTCGCTAGGCTTGAGCGTTATAGAGAAGCCGACTTAGTTTTAGGTAACTACCAATGTAATATCATTGTTCAGACCACGTCAGTTACTGCCCCTAACAGTCAACCTGGTTCCAGATCCCTTGCTTTTCACCCCGACAGCTCTATTGTAGCAGGTACACTCCCATATTTTAACCTTTGCCCTTTTTCTTTATGATAGGTATAGATGGCTTCATCTTCAACTCACACTGATCAATCCCGGACGGGAGAATCATACTCTTCTGGTTCCTCCCAACCTTTCGATGCTCGAATCCTAGTCGTTAGTAATGTCGTGACACGCTTTAAAAGCAAAATGACCGCAGGTGAAGTCACCCGCAGTGGCCTCCAGGATGGAGAAGGATACACCAAACGCTTACCCCAAGATCACGAATTGGTCGCTTCATGCCGATCGAGTAATAGGGATCCTCACTTTTCTACTTTTACCGAGACATTATCACCCGACTTGGCTTGAAATTTCCCTTCTCCGACTTTCAAATATCCCTCCTGAACCATCTACATCTTGCTCCTTCCCAACTTCATCCTAATGGCTGGTCGTTTGCCATTGCTTTTGAAAGTTTCTACTTGGAACAAGATATCGTCTGCACCGTTCCAGTTTTTTGCTATTTCTTTTCCCCTTTAGAAACCAATGTCGTCACCCGGGGAGACACCAAATGGTTCAGCTGGACCTCATTTCGGGTCGTCTGCAATCACAAGTTTCTTAAGCCTTTCACTGACTCATGGAAAGGCTTCAAGCTTGCATTCTTCAAGGTAGTCGCCGAACCCGGGAAATTGCCCTAGTTCCTCCAAAGCCAAGCTTCTGGAGAAATTGAAGAGAAATTTCCCTTGTATTGGTGTGAAGGTCACCATCGCCTTTCCTCGAAATCTTATGCTCCTTGCATGAACAACATTACTGACTCGGAAGAAGAAGCCATAAATCTCCTTTAAACCGTCTTGAGTGAAAGTGGCTTAGTGGACTCGGCCGACTATATTTCAACACCCCTAACACGGAAAAGACCCATTATAAGTACTGTCATAATTATTTACTTACTTGTTCTACCCTTGGATTTATCGAATAAGCAACTGACCCTTCTTTTTTTCCTACATGTCGGACAATGGGTAAGAGGCCTGCTTATCTTGAGGTAACTCTTCGAGATGCTGGGGGTGCGGACACAGGGCTGGGCGAGAAATGCCGAGCACTGGAACCTGTTCATGACAAGGTGCCCAAGAAGGCCAAGGTGACCAAGAAAACTGCCCCTCCAAAAGGCGACCCTGCCTCGGATGCCCATGCCGCCATCCCGGCTGCGCCCCCGGTTAACCCTGCATCTGAACCACAGGTTATCCAGGATTCCTATCCTGAGCCAACAGGCGCGACCGATCCTCTGCTGGTTCAATTTTCTCGGTCCCATGTTTGGGAACACGGGGTTTCAAAAGAACTTTGGCAAGCCATTCGCCCTCCTCCCATTACTTCAACGGAAAAGCTCTTACTGATGCCGAGGTTAAAGATCTTCAGGAGATTGAAAACTTTGGAATGAAGATCGCCGGTTTGAGCCATACTGTGGCCTTCCTTAAAGATAAATACACCAAGCTTATGGAGGAGAAGGTAAAGGCTGAGGGGGTGATCACCAGTGCTCTCATGGAACTACAAACAGCGAGAACGGAGCGAGATAAGCTACGTGATGAGGTACAAGCGGCTTCAGTTGAGAAGGGGAACCTTCAAACAGAGCTGCTACAGGCTAAGGGAGAGCTGCAGAAGGCCCAATCGGAGGTGGCCAGGAAGCAACAACTTCATGAGAGTGATCTTCATTCTATAAATATGTTGAAGACCATGCATGAGGAGCGAGAGGCAGAGGCCAAGTATTATAAAGAAGAGCTCGCAGCTGCTCGCGTCGACGTCTCACGGCTGAAAGACGGCATTAAAGATTCCTTTGAGAACGCCTTGGAGCAGGTTCAATTCCTAAATCCCCGCATTAAACTAAATCTTAAGGGGGCACACGACAATGCCTACATCGAGGATGACAAATTCATCCATCCCCCTTCGTCTTCTTTAGACCCGCCTGTTCCGTCAGAGGTTGACCCGCCCAAGGTCATTGCCAAGGAAGCGGGCAAAGTGATCAATCCTTCCGCCTCGGTCAATCCTACTGCTGACGCTCCTCCTTCTTGAAGAGCCGGGATGCCGGTTTTACATGTAATGTCTAATTCGGGGTACTGAGGCCCCTGAATTTTTAATATTTCTTGAAACCTAACACTTTATAATTTTCAACTATATGACACTGATTTACACTTTACGCACCTCAAAAGTCTGCTAGACGTGTGTTGAACTCGAACATTATTCCGAGGTAGACTTACGCCTTATATTCTCTGCCTTACTCTGATTTTACTTACTCGATGATTTGGTGCTCCAGCGCGTTTAGGTCAAGGTTAAACCTCGGACAATGGTAAATTCGTCGTGTGTTCAAGGTCAGCTTTCTTTAGCCAAAACTTTACATAATCCGACTTGATCAGGGTCGGGACCACGATTTTTATTATTGCCCTAGAGGCCTCGTGGCTTCATGAGCCTTTGGGTATCTTCTTTTGCCAATTAAACTCGAGTTCGCATGCCCTGGGTTTATTCACCAAAATTACTCTTGCGACACGATTTATGAAAAACAGTTTCTTACCTCAGACTCATACATGCACATTTATTTTGGGCAGCATGATTTTTGAAAACTGGCTTTTAGACCTCGGATTCATACATGTTTGTTTTTGACATGATTTATGAAAACTGGTTTTCACACCTCGGATTCATACATGTTCATTTTTGACATGATTTATGAAAACTGGTTTATTTACCATGGATTCATACATGCGAATGAATTTAGGCGGCTCTGCCGCTATGACATGATTTATGAATACAGTTTTTTGTACCTTGGATTCATACATGCTCAACTTTTACATGATTTATGAAAATAGGTTTATATATACCCCGAATTCATATATGCTAATGGAATTGGCGGCACTGCTGCTACAACATGATCTCTGAAAACGGGTTTTCGCACCTCGAATTCGTACATATTTAACTTATACATGATTTATGAAAACTGGTTTGTTTACCATGGATTCATACATGTGCATTAATTTGGCGACATTGCCGTCGTGACATGACTTCTGAAAGTGGGTTCCTAGACCCAAAATTCTTTATTCATTTAGTCTGGCAGTAACGCCATCATACATAATTCCCGTAGGAATTTACAATCTTGCAGCCAGGATATCTGAAAATAAACGAAACAAAGGGAATTTCTGAAAATAAATGAGATGGGGAATTTCACAAACTTGAGACTTAACCAAGGGAATTTCACAACTCGAGGCTACGTCGGTCTTGGTGGATCTTGGCTTCAACTGTAGTAGGCTTTTAGCTTATCCACATTCCATTTTCTCTTGACTGCCTTCTTCTTCAACGATTCCAGCATATAAGCTCCCTTGCCAAGCTCTTCTTTGATGCGATATGGGCCTTCCCAGTTTACCGCAAGCTTTCCGTCACTGGCATTTTTGTTGCCTATGTCGACTCTCTGAAGGATAAGGTCACCTTTTTCAAACGGTCGAGGTCTAATCTTCTTGTTGTATCGAGCTGCAATGAGTTGTTTGGTTGCCATGTCTCGGCAGTGTGCCGTAATCCTGACTTCGTCGATTAGGTCCAACTCCACTGTAATTGCCTTGTTATTCTCTTGCTCCTCATGTAGAGCCTTAATTCTCCTCCATGAGGGCTCGCCGATTTCAACCGGAATCATCGCTTTGCATCCATAAGTTAGCATAAAAGGGGTTTCTCCAGTGGATGTTTGAACGGTGGTCCGATGTCCCCATAAAACAGAGTACAAATGTTCCACCCAGCTAGATTTAGCCTCTTCCATCCGCTTCTTCAATCCATTCACGATAACCTTATTGGCCGCTTCGGCCTGACCGTTCGATTGCGGATGTTCCAAGGAGGCAAAGTGATGTTTAATACTAAAATTGGATATCATCTCTTGAAAACCTTTATCGATGAACTGGGTTCCATTGTCCGTGACTATTTCTGTCGGGATCCCAAATCGAGATATAATATTTCATTGAAGAAACTTCTGCACCCGAGCTGAGGTAATCATAGCCAGTGGCTTTGCCTCGATCCATTTGTTGAAGTAGTCTACTGCTACTATTAGCCATCGGAGTTGCCCTGGCGCTGCCTTGAATGGTTCCAACAAATCTATGCCCCATTTATGAAATGGCCACGGAGCCGAGATTGACGTTAGTTCTTCTGGTGGAGCCCGTATTACATTGGCGTGCTTTTGGCAGCTCTCGAATTTTCGCACATGGTCCTTGGCATCACTTGCCATTGTAGGCCAATAGTAACCGGCTTGCACTGTTACACCCCTACCGGCCTCGCCCTTTCGGGTAGCGGGTTAGAGGGATTCTTTTTATTAGTTACCTTTCCTCCTTTATTATGTCCATTTAACATATATCAAAGTGATCGAAATAGAGAATAGGACTGGTTTGGACTACCTACTGTACTGGTAAAAGTAGAATAACAAAAAGTAAAAGTCCCCGAAGGTTGAAGGGTACAGTCATCCAATATAAATTCAAAAAATAATATACAGACATCCCAAAAGTATAAGTACAAAAATCCAATAGGGCACCCCCTATTCTTCAACTACACTACAACGCCCCACCTCTCCAAAAAGGTTCTTGATCTTTAGGCACGTTCCCCTGCATCTACAGAACCATATGGAGTCCGATAATGGCCCCCAGAGTAACCATCAATACTTATGCACTAAATGTGTAAGGTGTACGAATGCAACCATGTCATATACAAATAATATGTCAAATACACCGCATATGCATCCAGAAACATACACCATAATCGACTACCATGCACCGTCGGGCTACCCTACCAAGGCAAGTCCCGGAGTTACAAGAGTCACAAAAACAGAAACATATACAATAACACGTCTTCACACCGTCGGGCTGCCTTACCAAGACAGGCCCCAGAATTACTGGAATCACATACCCATTTCCGTTGAGTCGCCACATAAGCGAACCCCGGAAAGCACCCTCAGCGCTAGGGTCACAATCACAAACATGTTCTGTATGCATATTTGGCAAAACAATACAAAAACACACATATGGCAAGCAACACATACAACAAAACACATAAAAGTGTCTGAGTAAAGTGGTTACTACCTGGTGGGGTATGTGTCATCTTAAACTCTAATATGCCCTCTTGCTCTCCCAAGTATGATTTACTCCTAAATAACACCAAAAGACCTTATTTTAGCATTTTCCAAAAATACCCTTGCATTTTCTATTAAATCCAAACCTCACACCATTTCCAGAAAAATCCAGTGAGTCTGGTCCAACTTCCACGCTTTTAAATAAATTCCAAACAAATCATATTCACATGAAACTAGCGCCATATGAACCATTAAGGTGTCTAGTTCTCAGTCAAAATAATTCCAGAAACCAAAAGTACATGTATTTTGGCGTGTAGCTTATTTTCCACTCTCTGGTCCAGATTCGACCTAATGCTTTTGAGCCAACTGTAACAATTTTTATCTCCTAGTAGAAAACTCCAAATAATATAAAATTATATATCAAGGTGAACTATAGGATGTCTAATTTCTCCCTGTAAAGTTTCAGCGAAATCCAAATTCATTTACTATTTTTAAGACCCAGTTGAAGGTTCGCTGCCCAAAATTCCAGAATTGACAACAAGTTTGTTCTTAAGGTTTTTCGGTGATTTTGAGTTCAGAAACTTAAATCATGGCTTAATCCCATACAAAATCACGTTTTAAACTCATTTGAACCATGAAAAACGCCAAAATCAGACTTCAACACCAAGCTCTAGCTTCTTGAACGAAAATCCTTAACTAGAAACTCAAAAGCTTTGGATTTTCGGTATTTACCTGAATCGAGAGATCCGCTTGGTGAGCTTGGCTCCTTGTTCTAGGTATGGAAAATTTCTGGTACCTCCTCTTCCTTCAGCTGGGCACGCCCCTTGGGTGCCAAAAATGAAGAGTCTAAGTGTTTTAAAAGGTGGTAAAATTCATCTGGTAACAATGGATTAACTGGCGTAAGTTTTTGTCCACTGGCTTAATAATTTGGATCAGGCTTTTTGACTTATCCTCCAAGAAATTCTAGAGAATTCCAGGGGACTCTAGAACAGGGACATGTGGCGCAACCCCCTCCATTTATTCAGATTTTATCTTTTCAGATGGAGAAAATTACCTACTTTGACCCGAAATTATGAAAATTACCAATTTTGGCCTGAAACTTCTTTATTATTCTTTTCTTTTTCCCCAAGCTTTCTAGACACTTCCTAGGGCATAGGTGGCGCCATCTAGGACCCACAAATCAGATACCATGATTTTTATTTTATTTTTCCCAATTTATCTGATTTATTCCCTTTTATACAGAAAGTGGGACCCACAGCTTGACTTTTAGACTGATTTTGCTCTTTCTTTTTCTTCAAGCATATTTTTAATAACTATGGGGGCTGGGTGGTGCCAATTTGGGCCCACCAAATCTTCCCTCATGCATTTGTCCAGCCTTTCCACCTTATCAGTTCAATTTTCAGTCTACCGATCCCTATCGGGCTCCGTTGGTTACAAAGGTGCCTCTTTTTGTACTTTTCTTCATTTTTTTCAGGTATTTTTCCCTTGTCTGACCATACATATGCAATGCCTCTTATCTTTTCTAATATGGTCCCACCTTTGTCTCATTCAGTTCAAAAGAAGCCCTTACTCGGTCCCTATTGGTCCCTTTCTATCGGTCAATCGCCTGTGGGACCTGCATTTTGTGTTTAGGCCTGAATATGGATAAAATCATCTGACTTTTCCTTCTCTCTCCTGGGTGGACGAAATTAATGACTTAAGTGGTAAGAATTTGACTATTTTGCCCTTGTAATCATTACTTACTTTTTGCTTTTTAATTCCATAGTGACACGTGTCCTTAGGTAATTATTACAGCTAACTTTTCATTATTATCTCTTCAAAAACGCAGGAAATCCTTACCTGACCAGGAAATGTCATGTGCACACTTATTTTAGCACATTTTTGCTTAGCTAATTGTCCCATACCCTAGGACATAGCTAAATAACATTTTTTACCGACTGGTTAACACTGTATAAGTCCTCTGTGCCCCTTTTCCACTAGCACTTTCAATTTCACGGCTTATACATACTAGGTCTACTGACCCGTATAGCCGAGTTACTTAGTCCCTAAAAGGCTTCCTATCTCTCGACATTCTTGCGACTCTTCTCGAACCGGACTTAGTCGTTCACCTATTTTAGGCTTGTTCTCGATTCTTGGGGTCCAAAGTTTGAGATATTACACGCACCGCTTTCCGGGCTAATGCCTTAGCACCCATATGTTGCTCGTTGATGCCTACGTGGATCTCGGCCATAACGTATTGGGCTTCCTCCGAGTTAAGGCACTTTGACATGGGGGAGCGTAAGCCCTTTCGATACAATTGGTCATTTACCATCTCATACGCGGCTGCCGTCCTTACCAGCTTCTTTGATTCAATCACATCTTCTGGGATGATCCCTCTTTCCAGATAGTCGGCGATTGGCTTTCTCCAATCGCTTGACTTCGAAATAAGCATGACACAACTTGGCTCCAACAAACTCTGTTGGATCACTGTTCGGAGGTTACCAGAGCCCTTAGTACTAGCGAGTTTAGATAAAACTTCAGCCCTCGTATTTTCCCCCCAATGGAATGTGCACAACCGTCACCTCATCGAAATCTGCCATAATTTCTCTCACCTTACCAAGGTATTTGGCCAACAGGGGCCCTCTGGCTTGATAAGTCCCCTTTATCTGGGATGCCACGATCTAGGAATCCATAGGCACATGCACTTGTTTGGCTCCATTCTCTTTGGCCTGGAGCAGACCCGCGATGAGGGCCTCATACTCGTCTTGGTTATTGAAGGTTGGGAAATCTAGTCGGAGGGAAAGTTCCATAGAGACTCCTTCTAGGCTCTCTACGATGACTCCAGCTCCACTTCCCTTAACATTTGATGAACCGTCTACAAATACCTTCCATGGCTTCGCTTCTGCTGTCCTTCCCGCATTCGAAGGGGTTAATTCCATTAGAAAGTTTGCCAATGCTTGAGACTTGACGGCTTGCCGAGCCTCGTAAGAGATGCCGAATTCCAAAAATTCTATAGCCCAGCTTATCATTCTGCCTCCTAGGTCTGGTTTGTGCAGCACCTGCTGAATTGGCTGATCAGTTCTGACGATGATTGAGTGGCCATAAAAATAAGGGCGAAGTCGTCTGGCCATGGTCAGTAAAGCCAAAGCCATTTTTTCTAACTTTTGGTACCTCAGCTCCGAGCCCTGTAAAGCCCTGCTCACAAAGTACACTAGCTTTTGGCCATCCTTCGTCTCCCGAACTAACACGGCACTTACCGCCTCTTCCCCAAATGACAAGTATAAGATTAAGCTTTCACCTAGCTCGGGTCTGGACAAAACTGGTGGGGTTGCCAGGCACTGCTTTATTTTTGCAAATGCTGCTTCACATTCCGAGTTCCATCCTACTTGGGTCTCCTTTTTCAACAGTTTGAAAAAGGGTAGCGACTTCTCGGCCGATTTTGGTAAAAGCCTCGTCAGGGCCACCAACCTCCCGGTCAACTGCTGCACTTCTTTCTTGTTTGTTGGCGCCTTCATCTCCTATACTGCCTGGCATTTATTTGGGTTGGCTTCGACACCTCGGTTTGTCAACAAAAAACCCAAGAACTTGCCCGACGGAACCCCGAAGGCACACTTAACCGAGTTCAGTCGAATCTGGTGAGCTCGCAGTTTGTCAAACGTCTGCTGTAGATCTCGAACATGGTTCCCCGGCTCTACGGACTTTACTACCATGTCATCTATGTATACCTCCATGTTCTTCCCAAGTTAGTCCTTGAATACCCTTGTCATCATCCTCTGGTATGTTGCCCCAACGTTTTTGAGACCAAACGACATCACGTTGTAACAATAGTTTGCTTTATCAGTGATGAAAGCCATCTTCTCTTGATCCTCAGGATGCATAGCAATTTGATTGTAGTATGTATCCTTAAAAGATAAGAGTTGAAAACCAGAGGAATTATCGACCAATTTGTCGATGTTAGGCATGGGAAAGGCGTCTTTAGGACATACCTTGTTTAAGTCTTTGTAATCTGTGCAGACCCACCATTTGCCATTGGGCTTTTTAACCATGACCACGTTAGAGAGCCATGTCGTGTACTGCACCTCCCTAATAAAGCCGGCTTCCATCAATTCCTTTACATGTGCTTCCAAAGCCAAGCCTCAATCCGAGCCGTGCTTACATGACCCTGGATTGATCACCAGCTTATGACAGAAGAACTCGGGATCTATCCCCGATATCTCGGATGGCTTCCATGCGAACACGTCTCTGTTTTGCCTTAGGAAATCTTCTAGCTCTGCACGGATCTCGGGATCCAACGTCTTGCTGACTTTGGTAGTCTGCCACTTCGCCATTTGGTTCCGCCCTTAGGATTTTATCTTCTTCTCGTAGGTCCAGCTCGACCACATGGACAAACTTGTTCACTGACTTTGCTTTCTCCTTGTCTAAGCACCCTACTTTCGAAGTCTTGTTTTCTTTAACAGCCTCGAAGTAGCACTGTCGGGAGTCCTTCTGGTTGCCCTTAATAGTAACGACTTGATTCTTCTTGTTGATGAGCTTCAACCTCTAGTGTTTTGATGATACCAACATATCCCAATCATGTATTGTAGGTCGTCCTAAGATGATATTGTATGGGGATGGAAAGTCGGCTACAATGAATCGGACAAGCTCCGACTTAAACGCTTCCTTGGTCCCTAAGGTCAACTTGAGGTCTATATACCCTTCAGATGAGTATCTTGTCAATTGAAACCCGTCAAAGTAGTCTTGCACGGCTTCAAGTCCTCCGAGTCAAACCTCTTGCGCTTGAACGCATCCCAAAGAATTATGTCCACCACACTGCCATTGTCTACAAAAATCTTCTTGACACGACAATTTACCACTGTTCTTGTGATTACCAACCCGTCACGGTGGCCCGATACCACGTCCTCCAATTCTTCTATGATAAAGCCGAGCATTGGTGGTTTTGGCCTTGTGGAATCTTTTTTGAACTTTAGGCGGTCCCTAATAGAGAGGACCTCCTTCAAGTATTTTTTCCGTTGGCTAACTGAATCTCCTCCGCCGCTGAAACCTCCAATGATCACACTGCAGTCATATTTAGAGTTGGGAAACTCATCATCACTGCCTTCCGCCTTCTTTTTCTGCTCTCACCTCTTCTTCTCTAGGGGTGGGCTTTTACTCCGGCCTCCTTGGCGTTTTTTCTGCCGCCCTTTCGTCTGAATCACGTAACGACGGATTTTTCCTTCTCGAACGAACTTTTATACTGCATCCCTCAAATCCCAGCAAGCGTCCGTTGTATGACCATGTTGGTCATGGAACTCACAATACCGAGATTTGTCCAGGATGGCCTCTTTCCGCAATGGCCGTGGTCGCTCAACTTTCTTCATCTCGGTCATGAATACCTCCTTCCAAATTTGCGATTGAGATACCTTCAACGAAGCATATCTATCATATTTTCTTTCCGCCCTTCTTCCTCTGGGCTTGTTATCCATTCCCGGTGCACGGGGGTCTTACTTGTTCTGGCCATATGCTCTTTGCCCCGAGAAGGCGGACTCCTACCTTTCTCCTTTGGTGTTTGGCTCATAATCTCCATTTGCTCCAACTCTAAGTATTGCTTAGACCGATCTCGGAAGTCCGCCAAGGTTTGTGGACGACGTTTCATAACTGATTTTTTGAGGCGTGATGACTTGTCTAGGCCTGCTATGGCACAATGCAGATGTACCTCCTCTTTCAGCCCCGACACTTACAGAGTCGTGTCCTTAAAACGCTCTAGATACTTTTGCAACATTTCACCGGGTGACTGCTTTACCTGTCCGAGTTGAAACTCGGTCTTTGGCTGCTTTCTGCTTGTGGCGAAATTCAGCAAAAATTTCTCACTAGGTCCTTCATATCGGGAACCGAGTTTACTGGTAGGGAGTTAAACCAAATTTGCGCGGCTCCCCGCAACGTTCCTACGAACAGTCGAGGTATCATGGGCCCTACATAACCCTTCACCATGATCTCCATTTTGAAATTACTAACATGCACTTGTGGGTCTTGACTCCCGTCGTACTTTGGAAAGTCCTTCGTGTCTAGCCCTTTGGGATAAAGAGCGGCCATGATCTTCTTGGAAAAAGGACTTAGAATTTTATCTTCGTCATCTAAAACTGACACACATTGTGATGAATGTATCGCGTCCTCCTTAGGTGGATCCCGACTTCCGACAGGCTCCTTTCCTTTAGTCTGAGCCGAGTTCCGAATCTATGCCTGATCGTGCCCAGCCTTGTTAACCTTTGGGACCCTTGCATCAACCTAAGTGGCCTTCGTGCGACTATCCCTGCTCAGATTTGTTCCGTCTCGGCCAGCATTCCGTGGTGGATTCTCAAGCATCTTGATGCGTTCTTCCAACGACTGTATCTTCAACATCTCGTCTTCAGCGGTCAGGATTTGGTCCTGACCCAGAACTGTTCCTCCCATGGGGGTTGTATGCGGAGTTCTGGCATTTGTAGATACTGAAACATTAACTCGGCTTGGGCCAGCAACGTCCCTACCTGCGCTACGAACTAGGTGCTCAGCCCATCCGGCATGTTCTTACAATAGCTGTCGCAACCTTCGACCTTCCTCCTATCTCCAGATGGCGTTACGATGGTCCATTTCCTCCCGGATAAGTCGGACATCCTCTTCTCTCTGGAGACGATTACGAGTTTCCATCTCCTCCTTCTGGTTCATCATCGACCCGAGAGTGGATTGTAACATTCGAATATCGGGATGCTCCACTTGAAATTCTAACGGAGGAGCCTGTGGTTGAACTAGCGGACAAACTTGCTGGATCACCACATTCTCAGAAGGTGGAGAACTCGCCGTGTCCGACGTGTCAGATTTTGTTCTTGACGCTGTTGTTGTGGCTGTTCTTCTGGCAACTGGTCCTGCTGAGTTGCCTGACTGCGACTTCTAGTGTTTGCGGCCTTTTTTTAATGATAGTTCAGTGGCTTTTCGTGATTTGGGAATCAAACTTTATAGTCCCCACAGTCGGCGCCAATGTTCTAGTGTAGAACACGTATGTCTAGCCTCCAGGGCTAGTGATTGGTTTATATTGGATCTGTTATGGACCTGCGTAATGGGCCTGATAGAGTTTAGGCCCAATAAGGGCACTTTATGACAAGATCATCCTCAATCAGGTAAAATATCAATCATCCCATGATCATGCCTGTAATCCTGGATAGTGCAGGTAGTAGAGAGGACGTTATGCAGGTCGTGGAGAGACACGATTGGGGAGGAGGTGAAAGCACGGATAGGAGACTGAAACCCTAGGTGATCACTATAAATAGGAGCGCATTCACCAGGTGCACACACCCCATACTCTATTCCATTACTTACAATTCAGTCCCACTGTGCACACATATCACCCCTTTGGCGAAAAGCCGTATTCATTAGCACAGTGATCTGCGAATACTTACTACTATCTTCCACATAGATAGCAGTGGGTAACGGCCTCTCGGGTGTTGAATCGTCTGACATCCTCGAGAAGCCTTTTGATCCAATATAAACCAATCACTTGCCCTGGAGGCTAGACATACGTGTTCTACACCAGAACAAGATCAAAGGGCTTCTTGAGGATGTTAGACGATTCAACACCTGAGAGGCCGTTACCCACTACTATCTATGAGGAAGATTGTAGTGAGTATTCGCAGATCACTATGCTACACAAATACGATTTTTTGCCAGAGGGATGATGTGTGTTCACAGTGGGACTGAATTGTAAGTAATGGAATAGAGTTTGGGGTGTGTGCACCTGGTGAATGCGCTCCTATTTATTGTGATCATCTAGGGTTTCGGTCTCCTATCCGTGCTTTCGCCTCCTCCCCAATCGTGCCTCTCTACGACCTGCATAACGTCCGCTCTACTACTTGCACTATCCAGGATTACAGGTATGATCATGGGATGATTGATATTTTACCTAATTGAGGATGATCTTGTCAAAAAGTGCCCTTACTGGGCCTAAACTTTGTTGGGCCCATTACGCAGGTCCATAACAATCACCTTTGTCAATTATAAGTTCATACCATTTGATAGGGCAAAACTTTAAGTCTATAACTCTGCAAGTATACGGGCCGTATCAAGTAATAAAGTGATAAGAAAAATATCGTTCCCACGAGGACTTTAGTACCAAAACTTCAGTTAAGCATTAATTTTACACTTTCATTTAAGTTAAGCAAACCAAATTAAATTTAATTAAAGGAAAATAAAATAAAAATAAACAAACTACGACAATAATCAAATGAGCAACCCAGAGTCACTAATCCCTTATTAGCTTCATAAACCTTGATTTCACTAATTTAATTAGCCTTAATATCAATTTTGTTAATCTCGAGTATAAATAGTTGTAAGTGCCTGTCGGTCCACTTACAACCTTCCCATGAGTATAATTTGTTATGTCTAACATAATTACTCAAGAGGCAATAAAACTCGAACACACTCTTCAACAATTATATGGGGCCATTAGGTATATGTCTATCCTAACCGCAAATCAAATCAAATCGTAATCTAATCCCATATTACTTAATCTCGAGCTTAATTAAAATTCCCTTCGTCAAGGTAAATCTTAATTCTCAAATTCATATTCAATGATGGCCAGTCACTAAATAGATAAATCTAAACAAGATTAAGTAACCAAAATTAATATTAATTATAACTAAACAATGAAAATAAAGTTTAATCCACCCTATAAGTTCATAGCTACTCTAGGTTGCAAAGAGAAATTAGCCAAACATGGCTTTAACAAAAATTCAGTTTAGCACAGCCACACAAAATCAGATTTCAAAAACACACTCGAAAAGAATAAGAAACTGGAAACAAGTCAAGTGAAATATCAAAACCAACAAAAAGAACATAGACTCAGCACAACTTCTTCCTCTGATTTGGTGCTCTGTTTTGCGCCTCCCTTTCCAGCGGCTGTGAAGACGAGGCTCGCTGGCGGCTATGATGGTGGATGATGCCGCCGGCAAGATAGGAAGAAGCAGGTGGAAGGTCTAGACTGCGGCGCTGCTCTCTGTTCTGATTTCCCGTCTGAATCCTCTCGTGTCTCCAGTAGTGAATGTTTGCCTATGTTTTTGTAGCTTTTAGGTCTTTAATTGATTCAATTGATTCAAATCATTCAAGCCCAAACGTTGTCGCTTTGCTTATTCTGATTGTGAAAAAGGAAATAAAATTATATAATAATAATAATTAAAAACTAAACCTTTTTCTTTTTCTTTTTCCTTTTTTATCTACCTTATATCATTATATTTTATTTGTTCTTTTATATAAGCCCAAATATTTCTACTTAATTAAAATTGGGATATTTGTAATAAAATCCCCTAAATAATGTGCCAAATTGATATCTTATCAAAATCTCCAATAAATCCTTTTAATTTTAGCATTGATGACTCCCCAAATATATTAAAATATGTCTTAAATCTATTAAAAATGGGAAGTCATCACCATTATGAAGGCAAAGCATGTTGATTGTTTTCTTAATTTTCAATTGGGAATTCAACAATATCTATCAATAGTCATACATGATGCGGGCCAAGGTATCAAATAAAATCTCTAGGACTACCTTGTGTTAAGTGGGAGAAAGATTTTGATCGTATATACTTTTGGTCAAGGTTTCAATAAAATGATACAACGAAAAATCCATCTACTTCAAAAATCAAGGTGTGCTATCCCTTCTCAAACCACGTGTCATATATATATATTTTTTGACTTTCTTGAGGATGATCCCCCATCCCAATCTTTCTGCACTGCTCTACCTTAACATAATTTCTTCATTCACGTACAATTAATCATTAGTAATGATGATGATGTTGTTGTGAAACATAAGCCATTTACAAAAACAAAAGGAATGGGGGAGGAAAAATTAAAAAGCACATTCTACAAATTAAAATCATCATTCAGGTTAAAGAATGAGCATGGTTGCTATAAAAAATGCTGAGTGATGATTAAGGGAAAGAAAAGAAAATAACTAATACAAATTTGGCAATTTATAGCTAGTATAATAGAGTTACTTTTTGTACTAATAGACAAATATCTTCACTTTCACCCGTGAAAGATATGGTCATTTTTTTAATCTAGAGAAAAGCAAACTTGTTCCATTTTCGGTTTAGATTTAGTCCACTCTTTCTAGAATTCAGTATGATTCCTTGTCTCATCCATGTCTTTTGAAGAAACTTTTGAGTCCCATAATATGTAAATATTTGTCCCTATGTCAAAGTAATATATGTTTTTTATTGACATTTGCACTTTAGATAGTAATATTCACCTAACTTCTTTAACCAACTGTCCAATTCTTTTCCTAAGTTTTTCCATCTATGTTAGGTGCCCCTTGATCTTGCCCTCATCCTTTCAATTTCTCGATATCACAAGCAACACAACTGGATAGTCTTGCAATTAAATTTGAATTACATATTAATGAAAATGATGCCTAAAGGAATACATCCAGCCATAAGATAATATTTGGGCTACTTCAATAATTAATTATCCATTCATAAATTTGTTCAGTGACAACCTTACGTAATTGACGGGATATGAAATAATAATTGATCAAGATTTTTGATATTTAAGTTATTTATTATTATCAGGGAATATTTGGTTTTTATATTGACTTGGTTGCCATCTTTGAGCATTAATTGTTTGCATTTAATTTACGATTCTAGAATGTTTTGTCATCAATTCTCATTTATTGTAATTGCACTCTAGAATATTTCATCCTTAATTTCTAGGGTTAGGTTGAGACCTATAAATGGCACCTAACTCATTTGCTTTGTACGTCTTATGAATTAAATAAACAGATATTGAGTTTTCCCTCTGAGTATCTCTTGTCTTCCTTCTCTATTCATCAGGTTCCTCTCCCTCCTTTCTTGTTGTCACCTCTTCCTATCTTCTCTCTTTCTTCTTTCCTCTCCCCTCCATTGCTTTCATTGCCCAACTCTCAAAGAAAATCAACCAAAGCCTTTTCCTTCTTTAAGTAGTTCTTTATTGCTATTCTCAAAATTTAGTTTTCTTTTTACAATTTGTGTTGGAAAAAAAAAAGTAGAACAAAGAAAAATTAAAAAAAGGAAGAGGAAAAAAAAGAGTGAAACAAGAGAGAAGGAAAAAATCTAGAGAAAAAAAGAGTAGCGCTATGCTAGTCAGTTGTAGCTATAAGTTATAGAAGAAGCGGTTTTTGCAGACCATCCCTATACATATGTTGATTCCCATTGATATAGTCATAGTTATGAAAGATATTGACGTCGTGAAGATGATAGATATAAGGACAGAGATTTTCAACAATATGAGTATGCCAATTTAACGAAGATATCAGTATTCTGATGTGATGAGTACACTACTCGCTGATATAAGTATGCCAATCATCATCAATATAAATGTGGAGACTATTGTTGCTTTGAGGAGGATTATAGCATTTCTGAGAAACATTGCAAGACTAAAATAGAATACGCGGCTACCAAAGAATGTCGAAAGGCTGAAGCTAAAGAACAACAATGGTGGGATGACAAAATAACTAAAGCTAAGCAGCTTCAAGATGCTTTTCATGAGCGGAGAGAGGAATGGAAAGGAGCCTCATCCCAAATGAGGAAATTGACAAAGGTCAAAAATCTTTCCTTAGATCCAAAAGTTGAAGTTGTACCTTTGATGGAAACATTGTCACCATCTCATGTGGAGCCGACCATTTGTGCCGTTAAAGTGACGCCAGCATCACCTGTCCCACAACAAGCAACGATGAACATTCTTGTGATTCAAGGGATTGAGGACTCTGATCTTGTTGTCAATTAGGATCAAGATTCTTTGAGCAAGGATAAGGCCGTCCAAGCTACAAATTTCGAGTGGCTCTTCTTCAAATTGTATTCAACGAGAATCAACTTCATCATGCTACAGCTTCACCTCATGTGCGTGCTACATTTCCCAATGCCACTCCACTGCTTAGAGGGCCACTCGATGAGTATCTTGTCTCTTGGAAAAAGGCTTTCTAGATATTCGCAATGATCAAGCTACTCATTCCATCCAGGGCTCTTTCTTTTGTTACCTCACACGTTGGAAAGGATTTCCATATCAGAGTTCTGCATTGAAGTATTATAAAGCTCACGTCTGTGGTTTTCTGATCTCTTTCGCTATCTCACTCATTGGAAAGGATTTCTGATCTCTTTCGCCTTCATTTTCACTCGTCAGGAGCAAAGTTCTTCAAGTAGGGGAGAAATGATGAGATATGAAAATAATGATTGATTATGGTTTTTGGTATTTAAGTTATTTATCATTTTTAGGGAATATTTTTTTTTTTTTTTTTGTATGTTGACTTGGTTGTCATCTTTTAGCTTTAATTATTATTTGCGTTTAATTTAGAATTCCAAAATGTGCTATCATCAATTCCCATGTATTGTAATTGCACTACAGAGTATTCCATCATTATTTCCTAGGATTAGGTTGAGGCCTATAAGGAGGACTTGACTTCTCTCATTTTCTTTTCTGGTCCGATTCCATCTTTTACCCCTTTATGACCATTGGATCAAGATCTAATGATGCACATTTAATGCTATTAATGTTTCTTTTCCTCTTATAAAAGGAAGAGAGAGAAGAATAGGAAGGAAATAGAGAGAATGATGAGAATGAAATATTAAATGTAGAGCATCAGATCTTGATCCAATGGTCATAAAAAGGGTAAAGGATGGTAGCGGACTAGAAAAGAAAAGGAGAGAAGTCAAGTCCATGAATAGCACCTCATTTTATTTACTTTGTACGTCTTATGAATTAAATAAACAAATATTGAGTTTCCTCTCTGAGTATATCTCTTCTCTTCCCTTCCCTCTCTATTCATCAGGTTCCTCTCGCTCTCCTTTCTTGTTGTCCTCTCTTCTCTCTTCTCTCCTTTTTCCTCTTCTATCTTCTTCTCTCGTCTCCCTTTCCCCTTCCCTTTACTGCATCAATAATTGAGTGAGAAAAAGAGGGAAAATAAAGTATTTTAGAGAAGGTTGAGAGAATGACCTGAAGTTTCTGATGCAGGTAAGAGATCCAGCAGGAGCATTAGTTTGCAAAGTAATATTATCCACAGACATTTTGAAATACTTACTTATTATAACCCATCAAATGGATCTCTAATTCGTTTAATAAACCATTGTTATTTAGAAATGTCTCCCATGTAGCGACAGCATATCAAACATTCTTTAGATTGTAATCCCTTGACTTTTTTTTCCTTTGACTGGATTACAATCACATGAAAATGAAATTGTATGTGTAATTTAAAATGCCTTTGCATCATTGCTAAAACTCAAACATACTTGTGCACAGGGAAAATGGCCTTTATCACCAAAAGGGCATTGTCCCGAACCCGATGTCTCCCACTTGCTACATAACTTGGTCTTCTAGAAAAGAGCCTTCCCATTTGTTCTGAAACCATCCCACCCCGTTACAATTATAATACAAAAATAGTTTAGTACTCACTTATTCTAACCCAACAAATGGATTTCTAATTCATTTAATAAACCATTGTTATGTTGAAATGTCTCCCACGGTAGCACTTCAAAAATTCTTTAGATTGTAATCACATGATTTTTTTTTTCTTTGATTGGATTACAATCACATGGAAATGGAATTGTATGTGTAATTTAAAGTGCCTTTGCATCATTGCTAAAACTCAAACCTGCCTGTCCACTTGCAAAATGTCTTTATCACCAAAAGGGCACTGTCCCGATGTCTCCCACTTGCGACATAACTTGTTCTTCTAGAAAGAAGCTTTCCCATTTTTGATAAAACCATCCCACACCGTTACAATTAAATACAAAAAGAGCTTAATTCTCATTTATTATAACCCAACAAATGGATTCTAGTTCTTTTAAGAAATCATTGTTATGTTGTAATGTCTACCATTGACTGGTAGCATTTCAAAAATTCTTTTGATTTTTTTTTTCTTTGATTGGATTACAATCACATGAAAATGGAACTGTATGTATAATTTAAAGTGCCTTTGGAACATTGCTAAACTACAACCTGCTTGTCCCTGGGAAAAATGGCCTTTATCACCAAAAAGGCAGTGTCCCAATTTCTCCACTTGCTATATAACTTGGTCTTTTGGAAAGGAGCCTTCCCATTTGTTCTAAAACTATCCCACCACGTTACAATTGTAATACAAAAAGAGCTTACCTTGCAGAGTAAAAACTAACAGCTTGACTCCACATTATGGTGGATTATTTTAGGAAAAAAACCTAGATTAACACCACGTTATAATATAATTAAAAACAATAGCTATGCCATGAAATAGTCTATGGTACGAAGCACATTATAATCACCAAATTATCCCTTATTTTTATTGTTACCGGCGGAATAACCAGATTAATTTTCCTCCTCACAACTCTTAACAATCTTAATAAATCTCTTTATTTAGAATCGTTGTTATAAATCCCATATATCACATCCTTTATAATAGTTTTTAGATTAAAATACTCTAATTTCTCCTCTATTTTGAAAACCCATATAGACCTCCCTTAAAATTAAAATGTACGTTACACAAACTACCCTAATGTTTTGAGATTCTATTAAGTTTGACTTTTGAACTTTTTTTTTTTTTACCAAAATGTCCCTCATTAACATTATAATTATTTAAACATGTAGTGTGCGTGTATATATATATATAGGACAAAAAAATTATACCACCAAAAATTAATTCCAATAAATTTTCTAACTTTCTTAGATGTTAACATTTTATTAGTTTTGAGATTATAAAACTTGTAATTTTAAATTTTCATCGTATTCATTGAAATTTATTTATTTTTAGTTTCTTAAATGACTAAAAATACATATCAAACACAGCTTTTTTTTTTTATATCAAATATAATAAACTTATAGGTTTTATAGATTGTATAGGTCACTTAAATTTATGATTTCATATTTTTTTTTCTACAAACTTTAAAAAAAACTTACTCTAAAGTTTTAAAAATTTGTGATATATTTACAAACTATAAAATCAAATTTTGGATTTAGTGTTAAGGGTAAATTAGTAAATAAATTTTATTTTTCATATAAATTTTAATTAAAAATATATTTTTAGAATCTTCTAAATGGAGTTAACGGTTTGGACTTAAGTTTATGTTTTCTGTAATATTCTAAATTTACTTCATCAGAATTTCTTGTACAATATGTGTATTCAATGGAATAAAACAGTGAATTTTGTTAAGTGCTTGATTTTCCTGGACACTAAAATTTGGGACGTGTGTTAACATAAGAATGAATTACATGGGATTAAAATTCAATTAATCCACTAAAGCCAATAATTTTGACCAATAAGGAAAGAAGAAATGTGACCAACTGGAAATGGTTATGATTAATTTAAAGATGTTAAGGACCAGGTAAGGACCGGAGGTAGAAATGACGGTAGGTAATATGATTAATTTGGACATGATATGTGGCCGGACTAGGACTTATGGGTGATTATTAGGAACATATATAAGTATGATGTTTTAGTAAGAATACCCATATAGCGCAATACAGACAGTACCTGGAGGACGTAAAGGTGTTGTATTGGGATCGAAAAATATGTGATCTGCATTTCCCAGATAACATTTGGATACACACTGTATTGTCTTTCTTTCTGGATATTGCGTTCTGGGTTCGAAATAAGAACTTGGCTCTCATACTACATTGTCTCCATCGCACCCATATGTCATGGCAACAGCTGTAAAACCTGGCTATCACCCAAGAGGGGGTGAATTGGGTGTCTGATAAAACTTTAAAAACTTTGAAAATCTTTTCACAACTTCTAAATCAACAATTAGATATTCAAATAAACATATACTGGAAATATAAGAGATAAGGGAAGAGAATATGCAAACTGAGATTTATACTGGTTCGGCCAATCCTTGACCTACGTCCAGTCCCCAAGCTTCACTTGAGATTTTCAATCCACTATCCTCTTGTTTAATCCGGGCATAAGAGAAGCCTTTACAATCCCACAAGTTCACCCAGGCACTTGTGAAGCCAAAACTCTCACTGAGATACTTCTTTCAATCAGTTACCCACTCTGTACTCGAAGTTATCATCTCACTAGAATACACTCCCCCTTACAAGTTGTAAACTGATAACCCAATCTCCAAGTCCCACGACTCGAGATTCTTACAATGATTTAATACTCAGAAATGTTCTCTCTAAAAGAGTAAATGAATAAACACTGAGGAACAATACACATAATCTCACTCTCTAAGGTAAACTATATGATCATAGAGATAATCGGAGAGTAAGTGATATAGATGTCAGAGTATTGGCATTTTGATAATGAAACGGTAATCTCATGTCTCCAACCGCCTCTATCTTGAATGCTTCTCCTTTTATAGTTAGTTGCAATTTATGATCGTTGAGCAATTCCTCCAGTTTAGAATATGATCGTTGTAAGCGTATATGACCGTTGGAAAATATTACCGTTGGAGCTTCTGACATAATCATCTGCTTTTCGTAATCCGATGTTAATCCTTCACATAATCATCTGAAACTCATTAACAAACTGATTAAAGATAGTTAGGAATAGTAATGAGTGATGATAAAGATTAATGAAATCACAAACAATGATTTTGAGATTTCGGACACGGTGATTTTCTGATGCAGATATGTTAACTCGAGTTATTCCATAAAACTCGAGTTGTTTTAAGTGCCAGATACTTTCTGTTTGGATTCTGACTCGAGTTGTCGTATGTGACTCGAGTTGCGTAACTCGAGTTACTCTTCGTAACTCGAGTTTCCAAGGTGCTCCAAAGTTCTGATTGCTTTCTGTCTTCGAATGACTCGAGTTAATCATGATATGACTCAAGTTACCCATTCATATGACAGTGGCTCACATGTGTTTGCTAGCATTGGCATTGATCCTCAATCCGAGCTTTTGATCATCTGAAACTTCTTCACAAATATTATTAATAACATTGAAGAGTATAACAAGTAGTAATCAATTGATAACATTAATTTCAGAATTCTCAGAGACGTTGTGAACATTGCTCTACCACTTTGTTAATTCGAGTTAAAAACTCTTCTCAATATTCATACTTCTCTGCCTTCCTCTCTGATTGACATTGACTCAAGTTTCCAGTCCTAACTTGAGTTATCAAAGCCTAGTTAACAACTCATTCCAAACTCATTGTGTGTTGAGCGTTCTTGAACCATCTTGAACTGACTGTAACTTTCGAAGGCCATATCTCCATGGTATGAACTCTGTTTTAGTTGGTTCAAATATTTATGGAAATCCCTTTGAGTCTATTTTCATATGCCACCAATTTCAGCTCAATCTGATTTGTAGTTTGTGAGATTCTCTCAAAACACCAAAGCTATGTCTGTACTATGGCGTGAATTGTAGTGTCAACTTCCACAATTCATATATCCTTGATCTGAACTCCTTTGGGCTTGGATTTTATATCAAAACAATGCATTGGGAGTCTAGTTTCATATGCCACTGGTTTTACCTCAATCCAATCTCTGGTTTGGGAGATATCATTGAAATACCAGACCTTGCTCATGCTGAACGTGAAACAGAGTATAACAGAGGTGCTGAAAAAACACTGTAACTCGAGTTATTAAGTGATAACTCGAGTTACACCTATCCAGAAACCCAGAAACACTGTAGCGAAGTGGTTAACTCGAGTTGCAACCTCATGACTCGAGTTGGATCATCCTGAAGCTCCCTTTTGCTTATTTTAACTCCGAATTGAGCCATTCCAACTCCCATTTGATTGTGGAGACTTCTAGAATCAATCTAGGACCTTGTATAATGATATTTTCATTCCATTTATCAAGTTCTTCATTCTTTCTTCTCTTCTCTCGATCATTCTTCATAATTCTTCCTCGTTCAAACTTAACTTCTTAGTTTGAACTTAACATCCCAGTTCGAACTTAACTTCTTAGTTCGACCTTAACTTCTTAGTTTGAACTTAATATCCCAGTTCGAACTTAACTTCTTGCTTCCTTGACAATGTCCACAATTCAATTTAGACTAATCTACAATAAATATAGTAGTTAGTCAATGTAGGAGATTAAATATATCATACAAGCTTTTTGCTTTTAATAATGACATTTATATAAGACATCATCAAAACTAATCATATCCAACAATAGCCAGTACAACCGCTAGTTTTACACACCGCTACCCCTTGGTCATGTCGGGGTAAGAGCCAACCCTTTGCCATGTGACAAATCAAATTGTGAGAACCCCGATCATATGGTGTGGAATTTGCAATCTTGTCAAACTAGCTCTGATACATTATACACATTTGTACCACATTCTAGTGCCTTAATTCATTCAATTCAATCAGTACCATATTCTAGTACCTCAATTCATTCAGGTCGATTCAAACACCTAAAGAATCACTCAACCATCAAGTTAGATTCTTATATCACAGTTCAGTTGGTAGCAACCCTTGGGATGCCTATCCAACCAATTCTTAGGTTCCTCAACCTAATTCTAACACCTCAACCATACCCAATAAGAATGCTAGAATCATATGGAATATTTTTTGTACCAGTAAGTATCTTGAAGTATTTTTTAAGTACCATTGAGTACCATGGAATATTTTTTGAAGATCCTAAAATAATTTTTGAAGATCATGAAATATTTTTCTAGTACCAGTTAATATCTTCAAGTATCTTTTTAATATCTGTCAGTATCTTGAAGTATTTTTTTAGTACCAGTCAATACCCTGAAATATTTTTTATAGATCCTAAAATAGTTTTTCAAGATCATGAAATATTTTTTTCAGTACCAGTCAATATCCTGAATTATCTTTTTAGTACCAATTAGTATCCTGAAGTATTTTTTAGTACCAGTCAGCACCCTGAAGTATCTTTAGTACCGGTCGATATTGAAGTACATTTTTAGTACCAGTTAGTGCCCTGATTTTTTTTTCAAAATCTTAAAATAATTTTTTTTAAGATCATGAAGTATTTTTTTTTCAGTACCATCTAGTATCCTGAAGTATCTTTTTAATACTTGTCAGTATCTTGAAGTATTCTTTAGTACAAGTCAATACATTGAATTTTTTTTTGAAGATCCTAAAATAATCTTTGAAAATCATGAAATATTTTTTCAATACCAGTCAGCATCTTAGAGTACTTTTTTAGTACCAATCTACATCTTGAAATATTTTTTAAAGATCCTATATTTTAGGGTACTGACTGATACTAAAACAAATACTTCAAGATATTGACTGGTACTAAAAAGATACTTCAACATACTGACTGGTCCTGGAAAAATACTTTATATTTTGAAAAATTATTTTAGGATCTTGAAAAAATATTTCATGGTACTGATTGGTACTAAAACAAATACTTCAAGATACTTACAGGTACTAAAAAGATACTTGAGGATACTGACTAGTAATAAAAAAGATACTTCATGATCTTGAAAAATTATTTTAGGATCTTGAAAACATATTCCATGGTACTGACTGGTACTAAAAAAATACTTCAAGATAGTGATTGGTACTAAAAAGATTCTTCAGGGTATTGACTGGTACTAAAAAAATACTGAATGATATGAAAAAGATACTTCAGGATACTGAAAAATACGACATGATCTTGAAAAATTATTTTAGGATCTTGAAAAAATATTCCAAGATACTGACTGTTAAAGAAAAAATATGACATGAGCTTGGAAAATTATTTTAGGATCTTGAAATAATATTCCAGGCTACTGACTGGTACTGCAAAAATACTTGAAGATACTGACTAATACTAAAAAAAATACCCATGTTTGCATATGATCTGCTACTAGTCTGTGAAGCTGAAGTGGAGCAAATCAGTGTAGTAATGAGTGTTCTGGAGGAATTTGGCTTGCTTTCAGGGCAGAAGGTAAATAAACAAAAATCTAGTGATTTTTCTCGAGGAATGTAGATACCCATACTCAGTATGATATGTGTGAAGTTTATGGTTTTAAATGTATGGCTGATTTGGGTAGATATCTAGGTGCTTTTATATTGTCGGGTTGTGGATCAAATAGGAAGTATCAACATATCTTGGATAAAATGCAAGATAAACTGAGCAGTTGGAAGAAACAAACACTGTCCTTGGCCAGGAGATTGACGTTGGTTCAATCGGTCACTAATAAGATGTCCGTGTATTTTATGCAACATTCATGTAGCCCTTGTGGTGTAAGGAAGCAGATGGAAAAAATTCAGATAGAGTTTATTTGGCTGGATGGTGAAGGGAAAAGGAAGTTACACCCGATTAGTTGGGATCTTTTGTGCAAGGAGAAAAAATATGGAGGTTTTGGATTAAGGGACCTGGATAGTGTTGTCAAAAACTAGTGTAAAAACTTAAAAACTTACGTTTTTACGTTTTTACTAGGGTCGTTTTTACGTTTTTATTAGGGTCATACGTGCTAAAATGCAAGTAAAAACTGTCATGAGCAGAAACTGGTAGAAACTCCGCTCAAACACTTAAAAACTGTTTTACCGTTTTTACTTTAAAAAAAAAAAGGATGAAACGTTGAAAACCCTATTTCCATCTTGCATCTTAGACTCGAGATTACTGGAGAGTGGATACTTTGGATAGTTATAGTTTTTTAACGTATTTCTATAGTTATAAACGTAAGTGTTTTTAACATAAGTTTTTTGTTTTTGTTTTTTAATGTTTTATTTAGTTATATAACTTATATCTTTTAAATATGAAGTTGTTCATTGAATTTTGAGTAGTGGTTTATGATTTTTTTCATATACATATATATACATATATATATATATATAATTTGGAACTCTGACCTTAAGTAGTAGAAAGTAGAAACTTTACGTTTTGTGTCGTTTCTACGATTTACGTTTTTATCACCCCATTTCGTGTCTACGTTGAAACTCGATTTTGACAACATTGCCTGGCTGGATGTTATGAACGATGCATTACTAGGCCGTGTTGCTTGGAATACTATTGCAAAACCAAGCAGTCTTTGTTCATTGGTACTGAGAGGAAAGTATAGTAGAGGGAAGGAGTTAAAGGAGAAGGTGGTGTGGAAAAAAGCTGATTTTGAGTTGTGGAAGAATCTAGCTAGGTTATGGCCTAATGTGGTAAAAAAACTTGTGTTGGGAAGTGGGGAATGGTAGAGGGGTTAGTTTTTGGTATGATAGATGGGTGGATCAGGACAAAAAGCTTAGTTCTTTATGTGTTTTGATGATGACTAACAATGTAAGCTCAAAAGTCTGTTAGTGATTAAAGTCAAAATAACTTGGTTTTAAAAATAATTTGCTTCTATTGATATGACTCCAGTCATAGTATTTTTAATACCCTAAAAATCGTACTTATGATAAGTATAATATTTTAGTAAATAATACCTATTGAAAATAGGTGAATATGAGGTCTCAAATAATAAGTCTTAATTATCTTATTTTCTAAGGTAATTGCTGTGAAAATTAGAAAACAAAAAAGAGCTAAAATCCATGAAAAATGTATTTTATAAAGCAGAAAATTGCCTGAAATATTATGATAAATACCATATGGCAACAAATAATGACAAAAACTTAGGAAGTGTGTTGTCTCTAATTTTAGGAATTTTTGGGATTATTTCCTTGGAAAATAATAGAGCATTAATATAATATTATTAAAAGCACTTTTTGGCCCCACAATTTTTAATATAATGCAGGGGATATAAAATACCAATGTCGACCAAATAGTTGTGAAATAATAATTTATCATAAATAATAAAATTATCAACAATTGGTAAATGACTAATTAAGTAATTAATGGCTAATTACTTAAGTTAAGATATTAAGTGAATTAATTAGGAAAATAAATATTATAATAATATATTAAGGGGGGCGAAATTATTAATTAAAATAATAATAAAATTAATTAAGTATAGTGTGAAAAGGGTTATGGATATTTCAAATAATATCTAGATATTTATAATTAAATAATATTATATTCGGTAAAAGAGCCAACATGACATTTGAGAACGAGTAGAAATAAAATTCTACCTTAAAATATAGGAATTAAGTCTTTAACATCCGGACCTTTTAAAAACCAAGTGAAATTTTATCCTGGCGAGCGAATGTCTCGAAGTCACTTATGAAACCAATCGTGTACTTAGGATACAGGGTTTTAAGGGAAAATAACAGATAGTTAAAATGAGAACCTATAGAAAACGAAATAGTTGTGACAAACCGTGAACTAGTTTCCTTAGGTCAGGACATATTACGAATCGAATTATTATCCGTGTTTTGGCACTTCCGAATTTATTTCCGTAAATCACGTTGGCGTACGTCCGAAAATATTCAACAGGCAACAGAATACCCTGAATGGGATCAAAAATTTAGTTAACCCAAGTATTTTTAAAGAGTAAGAATAGAGCTTCAGTGCTATGTTCCCGGATTTTTAAGTTTCGTTAAGATTGCGCGATTTGAAGACCGAACTGGGAACTTTATCAAGATCGACCAAAAAGTAGGTGCTTGTGACATCATCTTCTTCTAGAAGGATGATGTCGGCCAAGGCATGAAGGGCAAGGATGAGTGCCACGTGTCAAAGTGCGATCCGACGGCCGAAATCCAGTCTGATAAAGTGATGAATAGTGTCAGGATTTTTGCTATAAATAGCAAGCCTTCTCCTCTCATTTCTTCACCCCAAAACCGAAAACAAGAGAGAGGTTAGAGAGAAGGAGGAGCCCGGAGAAAGTCTAGCGGAGCCCTGGGTAAGTTCTTCGGTCCCTAGTCTCAAGCTTTGGTAGTTCTTTCGGTAGATATAGTATAAATGCTAGATTTATCTTTAAATTTCCCAGATAGTTTAAATATCATATTTAGGGGTAAATATGGTATTTATTTCAAAAATATATTGGGAAAAGAGATATGTCAAAATTCTGGAGAGATAGGGTCAAAGTAGCTAAGCTCTGGCGAAATTTCGCCGATTAGGCCAACTAGGGGCAAAATGGTAATTTGTACCTAAAATGCCTGTTATACTGCTAAATTTTGTTAAATATTATCCATATAGGATATCTGTAATAATCGTATCGCTGTTGTACCGCTGTCGTCCCGCTGTATACCGCTGTAAAAAAATTACCGTTTTTCGTAAAACGTGCTGAAGTACCGTCAACGAAGGTACGTTCGCGGCGTACTGTAACACTGACTCTGATGCTTGTGTTACGCTTATATATGATTGCTGTGTTCTTGTACTGAGACTCTGTCTCAATTGTTTTTGATGCAATCATGAATATACACGGGTTATGGTATTGTTAACACCGTTGAGAGTTTTCCTAGCGCTATGGACACGACTGTACATCGTGGCACCGGAGAGTGTGCAGACTGGGATAACAAACATACTGTAGGGGCTGTGTATTGTTATTGCATTATATATATATTTATGTATTTCTACATCTGTTATGGGCTGTTGTAGTAGTTTTTGTGAAAATTTCATGAATACCTGTCATACATATATTGTGTACATAAGCATGAGGTTAACTGTTACCTGAGGTCCGATGGGCATTGGACCTCAGTCTTGAATTAATAGACAGGAAGGGGTCATGAACCAGAGGAGGCACCAGTGGATGGAGCCATAGAAAGACGTCGATAGACGGAGCCGTGAGAAGGCACCGGTCATAGCAAATGTGGGAAGAAGTTCAATAGAACCTACCTTATAGCATGAATCTAATAAAGTTACTTCACATCATTTGGTGCTTAAACTAGAAAGGGTCGTCTATCTGGTTCAGTCAATCAGTCACCCTAGCACGGTGAGAATTCCACTAGACCTACCCAGCCTGGCCAAATGAGATGATTTAACTGAGTTAGGTTCTATGTCCCAAGTCTACCAAAGGCTTGGCGGAAAAGGGTATAGTTACATAGAAGAAATGTAATTATAGAGTTTTGTATTACTGTATCACATGAATAATTCCTTCGGGAGATTTTGTAATATATATATATCAGTATACGTCAGGCATCATAATATGTCTGAGTATTTCATATCAGTTACTCAGTGTTATACCTGTTGTTCAACTTTTTAGTACATGCTCTCCGTTTCCGCAAAACGCCAAGTGTAGCACCTCAAAACTCTGATGAATTTTTATAAAACCACGTGTCACCAGCACAATTTATGCTATGAAATTTGGGGTGTTACATTTTGGTATCAGAGCTAGTTAAGATAACCATGATCAGGGGTTCTCACAGTGTGATCTGTGGCGAAGCATTGGCTCTTACCCCGACATGGCCAGGCGTTCTCCGAATGAGGGACCTGGTTGCACAGGCCGTGAGGCGGTGCGTAAAACTAGCGGCTGAGGTATCTTATGTTGCCACGGCGTATGGGCGCCAGGGAGACATTTTGGTATCAGAGCTAGCTTCACAGCTAGTCTCGAGAGCATTGTATAGACAACAAGGGCAAAAATCGGAGTCTACATGAAATTCCCGAACGAAAGCAATAATTGAACTTAGTTGACGATACTACCTAAGTCTTCCCTTAGACAGTAACCTATTGTTTAGGTTTGTCTGTAAAACATAGTGACTTCTCGATTAAGAGTCTTCCGGTAAGGGTAATAACTTACTACTTAAATTTCCTTATAGGAACAATAACTGTAACATCCCATTTGAAAACGGCGGAATATTTTTTTTTTAAAACGTTTCCAAATATTTCACGCAGAGTAGTCAGAGTAGAGCATTGGAGCGAGTAAGTAATTTACATTACATTCAAAATATGGACCATAGTGTAAATGTATTGGATTACGTCATCCGAGAATTCTCAAAAGTTAAAGGAACTTAAAGAAAACGGAAAATAACGTAGACACGTCTTGGCCTACTCCAAATTTGCTTGCCTCGATCTCCATGCATCGGTCCTCTTGACCACGATGCTACAAATGAGATCCATTCCACATATGGATCTCGGGTAACGGTTAACCTTATGCTCAAATAAAACAAGATATACGTACAACGATATTCATTTCAATACAAAGATATCATCACAAAAGCAAACAAAGGATGTATGATCAATAACATGGACGAACATAAGCACAAAGCGGTATGTAAAGTCTCTCTCGACTAGTTCTGCACATATCCAAGTGCCACGCCACAACGTGTCCTCGCGCTAGGAATAACTCAAACGGCATTACCAATACTATAATCCGTGGGTAAAGTCAGTAAGTATCTCGACGATTCTCAACGAACCTCGCCTATGAACGTATCTTTAACGTAAAAGTATATGAGCAGCATAGAGTTAGGGTTACGACGCGTCCGTACCTTAGTTGCGATATCCGGCTCTTCCGGCTAAAATGGTACTTTTCGACGGCGTACGTAAAAAACAAATAAACAATGGCTCAACAATGGCAAAAACAAATGGAACGATGAAATTTCGACAAATGGTTCGACGTCGAAGTATTCTAATCAAAATAATAACACACTTATGAATATTTGGCAGCATAACGGGCATTTTAGGTGAAAAAGACCATTTTGCCCTTACTACCCCTAATTGGCGGAATTTCGCGAACTTCCCGTTACTTTGACCGTATTCCATTTCAAAATTATCCCCACTATGTTTTTACCTCGTCGGGCATCTTTCAATGCAATGAGGCATAAAAACAAGCATAGGAATATATTCTCAAACTTCCTAGATCAAAACAACAGTTCTACTATAACTACCGAAAGAACTACGGAAACTAAAAACTAAGGACGGAAGAACTTACTCGAGCTAAGGCACAATTTTTTCCAGAGCTTCTCTCTCTAGAACCTCTCTCTATGATCTGAATTTTGGTGTGAAGAATGAGAGCAAGAGAGCTTGCTATTTATAGAGAAAAATAGGGACAAGGTGGGAATTTCCAAAAAGTCTTCGAAATGATTCGGTTGGATCTAGGGTTTTGTAAGATGGAATCTTGGCCATCCATGGTCTTGGTCGACATCTAGGGCCCAAAAAGTCAAAGAATGAGTTGTCATCTTGCTTTATGGCCTCCTATCCGATAAAGCTACCCGATCGGTGTCCGTTTCGCGCGATTTCGCGAAACTCAAAAATCCGGCATGTAACTTTGAAGATCTTTTCATCCTCTTTCATATTATCTATTTTGATCCTCTTTTTGATCATATCCAGGTATTCTCCGGTGCGTCGAAAGATATTCGGACAAACGCGTCCGATTCTACGTAAATCACTTCCGATAGAACCAACTTTTGGACAATAATTCGTGAATCGTAAAACGTCCGTTGTTGTCTAACTTAATCCTGTGTTTGAAAATACGCAATTGTTTCTATAGGTTCTCACTTTGCCTATCCGACTCTACTCTATCTGATCGCTTTTCGTCTTATTTGAAATTAGGGTTTTCGGTTGCGGAAACAACGTCGATAAATTCTTTCTTCGTGTAAAAATTCACTTGTTCTTAATTTGATCAGTCTGAAAAGACTTTTACCTCTGGTTTACCTGTAGAATTTATTTCCAACTTTTCCCTCGCCTATATGCCTATAAGCGACTTACCGCATTATATTATTATTTTATTCTAATTATCATTTTTAATTATTTAAACAATTCTTTTTAATTAAAAATACCAATAATTTCGGCCCCTTAATTTTAAAATTCAGATTTATTTATTTTTCTATAATTTTTTCCAATTTTTTTAAAATATAATATTTTTTACCAAAAATTCCCGTTTTACCCCGCCTTCGTTAAGGCTTAATCGGGCCTAATTTCTTTGTTTAGTGATCTTTTCGGGATCGGTTTCTTCATATATTTATCTTTACTAATTTACAGTATATTGTTATCTTACAAACTTTTATACTTGATATTGTCATTTTATATCCTATGTAAAATATTAAAAATGTTTACCTCATCAAGTTACTTTATGGTTAAAATGCTTTTTAAACTTTTATTCATGTTATTTCCTCTGAAATAATTTATTAAATTCTCATAATTAGGGATAACACTTCCATATTTTTCTCATAATTTTTCATGATCTTTCAAATATTTATCATAATATTTTTAGACTATTTTTATCACCATTATATCATTTTTAATCATTCTGTTCATCATATTTTCCTGGAACTTTTTTGACAATTTACTCTATAATTATAACAATTTTCTATAACAGTTTTATGTCATGAATTTACTTTATTAAAATATTCATTAATTTTCCTTTATCTCAGAATTCCAGATTTGCTAAAATCCGGGTATTACAATAACCTACTAAGTTATCTTAAGGGAAAGATCCCTGCCCAGTAGAGGCTAGATACTATGCATACAAACGGAGAATGGCTTCGAGAATGAAGGTCTTTTGACTAAAGTTCTTAACAGTGGTAATCTGTTACATAGAAAAAGGGAAGGTACCCAGTATTTTCTTGGGAGGCAGTTATGCCGTACTAGTACCCATGTATGAGAGCTATTAGTATATAGTAGTACGCGTACCGACACTAGTACCCAGAACTAATAAAATAACCTGTGAGAGTTGTCAGCGCAAGATGGTAATTGTGTCGTTAGTAGTGCATCAGGTCTAACTAACGCTGTAAAGTTAAGCATACTTAGAATAAAAGTAAATCTCAGGAGAGTAATCCTGGTAAGGTAGAGTGATGAGTTTAGATCCTTGGAATAAAGGTCTGAATACCGTAGGGTATGAAACAGAGAAATCCTTTAACACCATAGGAACAGATAAAATAATGACGACACCTAAATCTAAGTAAAACAGAGCAAATGCTTAAGTCAAGATATGACTGAACGTTATAAACAGAAACGAATCACCATGTGTAGACTATTTTAGGAGAAGGCACATAGCCTGAATATTCGCAAAATAGTCAGACGTATACCCCGCTCCCGAATATAAATTTGATAGTATTGGGACTATGACTTGAGTCAACATGGTATGACGCCAGTCCTCTTTTTGGAATTCTTCTCTGTTTAAATCTTTAGAACTATGACTCGAGTCAGATATACGTGACTCGAGTTAACATAACTCAGTCATCAACATATGACTCTAGTCAAGTATATCAGCTTTTGAAAACTTCGTTCTCATAATCTAAAATTCATTGATTATGCTTTGGGTACTCCATATTATTGATTCTTACTATTCCTAACAAAGTTTAATCAGTTTGCTCATGTGTTTAGGGAAGGCAATTCTTGTGCAGAATGCCTGGGAAACCTTAGTTTTAATCAGGAGGAAATACATGTAATTTTTAAGTCTCATCCTTTTCCTGTTTGTAATCTACTGTACAAGGATGAAGTGGGTGTCACGTACACGTAGTGTAGCTCTGTACTGAGCTCTTTGAGCTTTTGCCCCATTTTGAATACCAAAAAAACCCCAAGTTTTGAAGGGACTAAATTGAAACTTGTTGAAATGTGTCTGGGGATGAACTGTAATTAATAACAATTCAGAACCCATCAACATCCACGTCATCATTTTTAGTACAGAAAAAGTGAAACTAACGGTCAATTGGTACTTTTGCACCTAAAAAAGTATTTGGTGTTGGGTGCACTTTAGGACAAACCACATGTGTATTTTAACACCTTAACCCTTCTTTATTTTTATTTTTTTTATAATTTCTATTTGACAGCATGTTTAAGGACTTCACATTTGTAGTGAATTAACTGAAAAACCGATACAAACTGTTCATATTTGTAGCGGTTTAATAAAAATCGCTACCTCAACTGCTACAAATAAAGAAACTTTACCTCGTGCATCGTGAAATTTGTAGGGGTTTTCTATGGCCGCTACAAAAGTTCAGACTCTTGGTATTTTGTAGTATTTTTGTGTATAACCACTGCAAATGTGCGGACTCTTTGTATTTTGCAGCAGTTTTTTTTTCCATATAAACAACTATAAATAAACCGCCACTAATAGCGCGCCATAAGGCACCAAGCTGGAAAGACATTTATGGCGGTTTATGTAAATAAACTGCTAAAAAATAACCGCCACAAATTTAGCGCCAAGTGTAGTGGTTATTTTGTAATAATTGTTGCAAATGTATAGCAGTTTTGGTATAAACTGCTACGAATTCTCATATTTGTAGCGGTTTATTTTAACTGCTACAAATTGACTTTTTTTTTGTAGTGAATAAGGTATTCTTTTTCAATTTTCATCATCTTCAAGTCATCAATTTTTTTCACCATCAAAAGAGTTTGTGGGAAGTTAACAAGAAGGAAAATTTTTGCCAACATTCTATATTTGATCAAATGATTGGAATGCATTTCTTTTCAGCTAAAGTGCTTATATAAGAAATTCCCCTACAAATGGAGTGAATTCTTTGAAAAATAACATGCACTCCATCTGGTCCTTAATATAAGACATATTTATCTAATTTGATTAGATTAAGGAAGTTAGTCAAATAAATTAATATGACATCTATTTATTGTTGAGGGAGTATTAATAAGAGTAGAACGGAAAAACATTGACATATATGAAAAATAGATCTAATATTTAAATCTAAGATCAACTCTCCAAATAGGTTCTATATTAAGGACTGGAGAGAGTATAAAATTTTCCGCCTATAGAAAAACAAAAAGAAAGTGCTCAAATGTTGATATCTAAGAACATTTACTTAATATAACTTTTTTTTTGTTAAGTATTAAACTAAACTAACTTTTTAGCATATGTTTAGACTTGAAGGGGCTTACTTTGACATGCACATTTAGAATGAAACCTGTATTTGAGCAAACAAGGGAAGAGATTAGCTAGAACGTTGTTAGTCATCATTTAAGATATACTTACTGTACAGTACGTGCATATACTTTTGGATTTATTTTCATATAATTCGGGAAAATCATTGTTAGGTCCCTAGGTACAAACGTAACCACAAAAAGTCTTATACCGAATTCCCCTAACAAAAAGTCCCCAGGGACTTTTGTATGATTAGTTGTTAATGTGAAATGACAAAGTTGGCCCCAAGAATAAACAAGGAAAAGGCAAGAGAAGGTGGCTCATCATGCATCTTGCGACCGTGAATCTCTCATATTCAAACTTCTAATTTTGCGACAATTCCTAATTCGTCCATTTACACAGCAATCTCCCCAGTATATATTTCATGTTGTTAGCAAATCTCTGCACATTCAAGCAGATACCAAATTTTGAATATCAATTTCTTTTGGCATATAGCTTTCGACCCCTATTTGATTCATTGACACCATTTTCTTATACATTTGTTTCTGTTGGTCTAACTTTGCTCTTATTGTTAGAAAAGAATGTAACTTTTGAAATTCTGTCTTTTTTAATTCCATTCTCTTCATTTATATCTTACTGACATTGTGCCTCTTTTGCAGAGTTCAAATTCATACAACTTTATATTTGGATGTCATATGATATTTGGATTTCAAATGATATTTAGCTATCAAATTAGCCTCATAAAGTTGTCAAAATAGGCTGATGAAGTTGTCAAAATAGGTGATAAATGCCAATTTTCATATATTTTATCTCACATTAATCATTTATTTTGGGGATTATTTTAGGCTAATCTGGATATATTAGATAATATTTAGATTATTAGCCAATTTTAGGAAATAATATACATCTGAATTAATTATGAGATTATTGTGCTTAAATGATTAATATTTTGATTAATATCTTGTGATTAAATAATATTTCTTAAGATATGGTAGATTATGATTTTATCATATTAGAGATCCTATGGTGCAGAATTTTTCAGGGAAACTAAAAAGGAATCCAATGGTGAAATTTTATTGGGCTTATTAAATTTGGATAAGTTCAAATGCTATCCAAAAATTCCATCTCTTCTTCCCCATTTATTTAACCTAGCGCAGGGATTGAGACTACTTATTCATTCACGCTGAGATTCAGCAGCCGCCAAATTCACGATACACGCTGAGACCAAGACTCACACGATGACACAGACGCTGGACGCACACTCACGGAGAGGATTGAATAATTGATTGATTCATCCATTATTTCTTCCACTCACGGGACCCACATTAATTCCTGCTCTTCAATTCAATCTTCCATTATATTCATCAATTCCAATGTGTGTGACTTGTTCGAAGATGCTTCGTGAAGGAATGATTTCCATGGCAGCTTAAGCTCTTTTGGGAGGCAACTTGGGAGGAGCATGGAGGAAGCTAAAGCCTAGTCTTACACTTGAAGACCATATGGGAGTGTTTTTCCTTTTATCTATTTATTTCAAGACTTGAGATTATTTAGTTTTAGATAATTTTAAGTGTTTTTATTGAGAACAATCTAGTTTTAGATTGTAAACATATGATTTAATTTGGATTAAATTGGTAATTTGGATTTGAATTGTGTTTAAGATATTTATGGGGTTTTTGTTTGCAAACCGTTTGATTGTCGATTAAATTATTAATTGAGTTTTCATTATTAATTTAATTGTCGATTTAGGTTTATCCTCTTAATTGTTTAATTAGGTTGGTGAATTGTCTAGTTGTTTAATTAGGCAATTGTGAACCCGATTCCCAAAACTATCTTGAAACTATTTTAAATTGGTTTTAATGGACTTAATTAGCCACCACTTATCTTACTAAGAGTTTTCTGGTGGAATAAGTGTTATTGAACTTGAGGGTTTCCCATGTTTCAATTAGGTAATTAAATTCATTAACTCCTATATTTCATTAATCTCCCTTTGGTCTAATTAATTAATTTGGGCTAAGAAAGTTAACTCCATGTAAATCCTAAGTTGTTCCCTTCACCGTACCGGAACTAAACCATCCTACCTTTTCTTATTTGATTTTCTTAGTTATTAGTTAATTTCTTTGCTTAGGATTTTAATTCTCTTTTCATAAAACCCCCAGAATTGCATTTGCATCTAAATTAGTTCCATCATATAGGTTTTAGAGTCATTTTCATCTTGCATTTAGTTAGTTTAGTTTCATTACATTTTTCATCACCTAAATTCAATCTAAATAATAACCCACATATTGCTCCTTGGGAGAATGACCTAGGTTGACCCTAAACTGCATAATTAATTAGGACCTAGTTTAATTGATTGCTTTCGCGACAAAAGCAGCTCAACAATAGGCATAACCACTTGTTAATCCACGCAAAAGCTAAGTACTGGAGTTCCAAAAATTCTACAGGTATGAAAATATCGTTACCAAAATTGTTGTTGATGTTGTCAAAATAGGCATAAGAAGTTGTTAAAATACATATAAGCTATTGATGTGAAATTTGGGATAATAAGTATTGAATTTTCAAAAATTATCCAGGTATGAAAATATTGTTGTCAAAATGGCTGTTGATTTTGTCAAAATAGGCATAAGAAGTTGTTAAAATACATATAAACTACTAATGTGAAATTTGGGACAATAAGTACTGAAGTTTCAAAAATTTTCCTCGTATGAAAATATCGTTATCAAAATGGTTGATGTAGTCAAAATATGCATAAGTAGTTGTTAAAATACCTATGAGCTACTAATTTGAAATTTGAGACAATAAGTACTGAAGTTGTTAATATGAGTAAGATAATTTTCTTTTGGAATTTAACATAAACACTACTATGACGTCGATACAATCAGTCTTCATGTAATAATTACAAAAACATTTTCATCAATATAATAACCCTGGACACAATTGCAATTGCCAATAGACAAGTGGTCAATACAATCAGTTTGCATAATATCTTACTTCACAACTAATCCTACCTACAATCAAATTTAACAGCCTATTTGTTTCTCTTCCTTTGGCAGCTTTCGTCCTTTAATTCTCTGTGTTGTTGATCTTGGTGAATTTTTAGATATTGGCATGTAGAAGGATGATAAAGCTTGTTGGTTTGTGGGAGCTTAAGTGAATTTTGCATAGAGCTTTTAGTATGTTGCTGCAAAATATTATGCTCTAGTGGCTTTTGTTGGATATCTTGAATTTTTTCAGCCTCCTTCAATGTAGAGCTTGCCAAAGACTGGTTCAGGATATTTGCTAACTCCTCAGGTGCAGTAGGTAAGCTCAACTTTTTAGCCTTAATTCCTATTTCATGTGGAGCAGAAGTAGCATCTGCAAAATAAATAAATAGTCCAGAAATAGTTAAGAGGAAGAGTATTTTAATTGTCAAAATGTGGTTACATCCATAATATTACCAGACTTTTGAGAGGTACAAATTCAGTCAGTAAAAGTAAGCAATATAAGCAAAAAGTCTGGAAATGCATAGAACCAAAATACCACCAGACAATATAGGTAATGTCACAAATTGTAAGAAATCTTCATATGTATCTCACAACAACAGTTTTTTCCAGGTTAACATTAAGTGGCATGAATGCAATGATATGCCTATACATAATTCAAAATCCCACAGAGACAGTAGGGTCTAATGTGACCTTACCACGTGGCACCTGTCACTCACAGATACTAGCCTCAATTACACCACCATAACAACTAACAACCAATGGAGATGCAACTGGCAACACAACAAGCAATTCAAATAAATATTTCCCAACATTTGAAAATTTGGGACAATAAGTAGACAACTTTAGTACTTATTGCCCCAAATTTCACATCAGTAGCTTATGTGTATTTTTACAACTTCTTATGCCTATTTTGACAACATTAAAAGCCATTTTGAAAATAATATTTTCATACATGGAGGATTTTTGAAACTTCAGTACTTATTGTCCTAAATTTTACTTCAATAGCTTATACGTATTTTAACAACTTCTTAGGCCAATTTTGACAACATCAACAACCATTTTGACAATGATATTTTCATACCTGCAGAATTTTTGAAACTTCAGTACTTATTATCCCAAACTTCACATCAGTAGCTTATGCGTATTTTAACAACTTCTTATGCCTATTTTGACAACATCAACATGTTAGTCGCAGTGAATCACCTAAGAGGGGGTGAGTTGGTTGAGTAATAAAAATTTAAAACAATCTTAATGACTAATTAAATCAAAAAGGAAGAGTTAGAAGAACGACTAATTAAATCACGAAGGAAGAGTTAGACGAATATCACCAAAGTTTGCACAGAGAGTTATAATGGTTCGGTCTTAATCTCGTGACCTATATCCAGTCCCCAGAGCTTCTTTGAGATTTTCACTATCTTTCAATGATTACAATAAGCTTAGAGTAATCTCACTAGATTCACTCCCCTTACAATTGTAATAGGACAACCACCACTCAAGGTCCTACTACCTTGAGATTTTACAACAATCAATTGAATAAAGATAACTCTCTCATGGAGTAGATATATGATCACAAAAGAAGTGAATATCAAAAGATATCTCAGAAAGTATTAATGAGCAATAATTGAGCAATGAATGATATCGTCATTGGTTGTTATCTCTAAATTGTTGACCAAGAGCTCAAGGGCCGTAGAAGTTAAAGTGGCAGTGCAGAAGGGCACAAAAACACCTATATGATGTTGATCGGTAGGCGAAAATGCCATTTAGCTATGTCCTAAGGTATGAGACAATTAGCTGTGCAAAAAAGTACTAAAATAGATATGTACATGACATTTCCTTAACATATGAGGGTGCCCTACGTTTTTGAAGATAAAAAGTCAAACGTAGTGATAATCAGAGGACACATGTCATTACGGGGTTAAAAGTTGATTTTTAGAAAAAGTAAAAAGGACAAGTAATGATTACATTGCAAAAAGTTCAACTCCTTACCCCTTAAGGAGTAATTTTCGTCCAAGTAAAATCAGAGGGAAGAATCAGTCAATTTAAGCTGCATATGAGTCCAATTACAAGGTTTAAGCCTTAGGGAGCCAACAAGGACCAATTAGGGACTTATTTTTTTACTGAAAAGGGATAAATATCAAGATGCCAGAGGGTATAAAATGGCACCACATATAGAGGACCAACCAAGGAAAAGATCTTGAAAAACTGAAGGAAAAGTAAAGAAGAAACACACTATTAACCAGCGAAGCACCCTATTGACCATTAGACAAAAGGGTGACTTGGATAATTCATGAAATAACAATAAAATCTGATTTTTGTTGGGATCCGTACACGCAGTGGAATGATTCTCATCCATTAAAAATTACGGATCCCTTGAGAGGATCCATCAACGGCGTTTAAATCAAGGTTCGTTAGAAATAATACCTATGCGAAATTTGTGAGCGTCCTACGTTCGATTTGATCTGGTGGGCTACCTACTCGATCAACAGGAGCAGACTCTGTGAATCTCCTCCCTCTACCGGTATCCATACAATAGCTTTCAACACCGACGGCAGCGTGCTAGCACCTTCAGTATTCTCGCGTCTCTCTCTTTTTCTCTAGGGTTTCTCGCGGCTTTTCTAATACGTCTTGCAAAATGTCCCATAGGTTTTTCAAAACCCATTAGACATATTATATTTAAAATTAATCCTCATTAATCTTGAAATTTGAATTTGGATAAAATAATATATTAATTAAATCTATCCAATAGATCTAATCTAATCTATTTATTTAATCCGAATTAAAAAGCCTTCGATTTAATTTATCTCTATAAATTAAATATGAGATATGATATCTATCTATTTAATTAAATCGAGATACTATATCTCAATTCAAATTAAATTAGATATATGATATCTATATTCAAAAATTAAATCGAGATACAATATCTCAATTTATTTTAGATATTTAATTTATCAAATAAATTAAATATAAAAAAAATATTATATAATAATATTATAATCTCTATTAAATAATATTATTATATTATTTTTGAATTTAATAATATATATATATGTATTCATCCTAGATTAAATACAGTACTCATTAAATCTTAGACACATATAAGATTCAATGAATCTGAACACTTTTGCTTGTGTTGGGCTATTCTTGTGTGCGACCCTGTAGGCCCGCATAAGATTGGCAGTGGGCCAATACTATACCAGCCCACAAGTCGTAAGCGGCCTCTAGCAAGACATTGCGACTACCCAATTCATATGGGGATTGTTGGTTTTGATTAGTTTTGATGATGTCTTATATAGATGCCATTCTTAAGAGCAAAAAGGTTGCACACTACATTTACATTATACTTTGACAAATTCTTATATCTAATGTAGATGTGAAGTTTAATGATGAAGAATAATCAAGAGAAGAGAAGAAAGAAAGAAGAACTTGCTCAATGGAATGAGAAAATCATTATACAAGCTCTCGATTGATTCTAGAAGTCTCCACGATCATATAGAAGTTGGAACGGGTCAATTCGGAGTTAAAATGAGTGAAAACGAGTTACAAGTGTATTCCTGAATCAATTCTCGAGAATGTAATCCATTCCTGAAGCAATTCTCGAGAATGCAGCAGAATATGTGAAATCTGGAGGCAATTCTCGAGAATTGAAAACCCATTCTCGAGAATGGTTCTCAAGAATGCCATTCGATTCTCGAGAATGGTCGGGATTCAAAGAATTCTTCAGCAGCTCTGTTTTGCGCTCAGTTTGGGCGACCTCTGGTAATTCGCCAATATCTCACAAACCAGGAATCGTATGGACACGAAATCAGTGGCATATGAAACTAGACATCCAACACGTACTTTTGACAAAATATCAAGTCCAAAGGAGTCCAGTCGAGAGAGCTATGATTTTCTAAAGTTGGAACACAAATCACCGTCACAGTCCAGACCAACCTTCGGTAATTTGAGTGTATCTGAGAAACGAAAAATCGTTTGCGCCGAAATCAGTGCCATTGGAAACTAGACTCAAATACCTTTCCAGAAACATCACGAACACAGAAAACGAAGATCAATTTAAGGAGTTATGATGTTTTGAAGTTGGTAGTATGTTCAGGAAGTTGCAATCAGAGTTGATTAAGAACATCTACATTCTTCCTATGATAACCAACGAAATGCAACAAGTTTGGACTGACTCTTCTTGCATTGGAAAGAAGGTTTGAAGAGATTTATGAGTATATGGGTGTTTTGACAAAATTGCTATCTCTTCCGATATGGTTCTCGATGTGCGTAAATCAATTCTTGAGAATTGATTAAGGGTTCTCGAATGGTTGCTAATCTATGTTCTCGAGATAATTCACCATCGCGGCAAACAATTCTCGAGAATGATTATTAAACTCTCGAGAATGGTTCTCGAGAATGCACCAGCAATTCTCGAGAATGATCGGAAATGAGGAATGAAAAGCTTTCTCGCTACATGTGATTCTCGAGAATGAGGAATCAATTCTCGAGAATGGTTCTCGAGAATGAGCAAAGGATTCTCGAGTATGAACGATTGCTTTACCTGATGTTCTTCTGAGTTATCTGTTTCACGAAGTGATTCTCGAGAATTGGAAACCAATTCTCGAGAATGGTTCTGAGAATCACTTGGTGATTCTCGAGAATGATCGAAGGTGGAACTGATTTGAAGAACAATTCTTGAGTATACCTTCGACGATTCTCGAGAATGCCCGAGAGAATGAATACCAAAGATTTGACAAAGAAACATGAATCAATCTGCAACTTCATTTAAATGATCTAGTTAATTGATTATATCTTCCAATACATCATTCAACATTAACTATGATATCATTAATCATCTTCCTGACTGTTTTTCAGATTCATAATCAAGTTTCAAATTCTGACGAAGAACACCAAGAATGTCTACGTTGCGATTTGGAAAACATGGAATATGTCTTGTTGTTTATCATTATTGATTCTAACCATACTTAACCATTTTGATTATGAGATTTCGAAGATGAAAGCTTTGGTTTTCGATTACTTCTCAAGGTTCGAATTTTGACAAGCCTGATGCATCTGACAGATGGTTATGCACAAGCTACTCGAGTGTATAAAAATGGATACTCGAGTATTGGTATATCAGTAGACTCAACACATCTGCAACTTGATTCTAATAATTTAATTATTCAATTATATCTTCTTCTAAATCATTCAATATTACCTATGAAATTGCTAATCATGACTTTTGAGTGATTTACGAGGTGTAGACAATATTTGAACTCCGACAAGTCAAGTACATCGAAAGCATCGTAAGACGAACCGACACACCGATGACCCATAACCAAAAAGGCTTCAAACATTATTTAAGTCGTTGCCCATCCGAGACCACATGAAAAGATTTACAACTAAGCGAACATTCGATAGTGGGCAAGCAGAAACTGTAGACAACTATACATTCAACTATGGCCATGCGCGGATACTTCGAAACATTCCCAACGGGAAAATACAAACTCCCCAACGAACATATTCAAACATTCAAACGGAATGTTTTAAATCCTTCAACGGTCCTCAATCTTCAACCAATATAAATACAAGAAGGTTTGAATTCATCATAGCGAGATATAGACGAATACACGAGACAAAGCATTAAAAGCATTCAATCTACATTCTTCGTATATATCTTAGGATATCATTGAGCTTCGGTGTTTATCATTTATCTACTCGTGAGAGAGTCTTATCATTTGTTTTACAATTCATTCAAATTTCAAGGTAGAGGTATCTTGAGTGTGGGTGTATCAATTACAACTTGTAAGGGGAGTGCGTCCGAGAGTGAAAGGATCATCCTTCGTTTACGAGTGTGTAATTGTGTCCACGGTTAGTTGGTTACAACTTGTAAAGAGGAGTAAGTCCTAGTGAGAGGATTACTCGAGAGTTACGAGTGTGTAATCAAGGTTTGAGATAGTGAAATCCCGAGTGTTTCGGGACTTGGACGTAGGTCAAGAGTTGGACCGAACCCGTATAATCTCTTGTGTTCATTGCTCTTCTCTCTATCTCTGTTTTAAGTGGTCTTGAGCAATTAGCGAAAGAATTTCAAGATCACCTATTCACCCCCCCTCTAGGTGATATTCCACCTTCATTTGGTATCAGAGCAAAGGTTTCTCAGTTGGGCTTAACATCCCGAGATAGATCATGGAAGGAATATTACCTGACAGTGCCTCAATCAATCGACCGCCTAGCTTCAATGGTGAACACTATTCATTCTGGAAAGCAAAGTTCAAAGTGTTTGTGTTAGCCACGGAGTATGGTCTTTGGCAAGTAATAGAGAATGGAGATTATGTTCCCACAAGAGAAGAAGGCGAATTAATGTCCCGAAGGCGGAAGATGAGTTCAATGAAGATGACGAAGGAAAATAACTCTTAACAAAGCAGAGCAATTCGATGCTCCGAGTGCTCTTAGTCAAAAGGAGTATTTCCAAATCTGCAATCTATCTACGCAAGGAGATATGGAAAGCTTTGGAAATGGCATACGTGTACGCTACATGTGAAGATAACTCCTCGAGATGAAGCAACGGAGGAAGAAGAAGTTGCGAACATGTGCTTAATTGTTGAGGAAGAAGAGCAATGTGAAAACGATGATGAGGTAAGTGATTCTGAACCTACCTATGATGAGTTACTTTTAAAGTATAATGAATTACATTCTGAATATAGTAAAGTTGTGAAAGAACTCATTATCTCAAAGAAGAAAATCAAATTGCTTGAAAACCAAGCTAAAGATATTTCTCCATCTTGCGAAAATGTGATTTGCAAAACATGCCCTGTTCTTGAAACAAAAAATATTTATCTTACGAAAACACTTGAGAAGTTCACTAACGGTAGTGAAATGCTCAATGTAATCTTGAAAGCTCAAAGATTTACAAATGATCGATCGGGCATTGGTTACAATCCTATTCTTGATAAAAAGAAAGGGAAAAAGAAGATGGGAGGAAAACCTTATTTGAACTATTTTCAAAGATCTGTTCATACCTCAAATCCATTTGCTCTTTGTAACTACTGTAATCGTAAGGGTCATAGCACATCATCTTGTTTTCATAAAAGAAGGGATAAGCCTGTTGGTAATTATCAATGGCTACCAAAGGGAACTTATGTTTCCCCTAAGGCTCGAGCTAACCCTAAGGACCCAAGTATAAATGGGTACCAAGATGTCCATCTAGTGCTCTACATGTGCGAAATGATTCTGAAAAGAATGGACCTAGACGTATAGAGAAGAATAAGAGTCTAAAAGTTTCTTATGAACCGAAAAGGAGATCCTCTCAAATGTCAAGAAGAAGACTCGTGAAGTCTATACCATCCGAGAGAACTTTGCAGACACCCATGGAAATAAATATGAAGAAGAAGCTGTGGGTAAGCAAAGTCGATCCTCCAAATGTCTAAGGTAAAAGGTATACAGTGGTAAAACTTCCTATGCTATTATCTGTAATATTTTGTTGAAGTTTTATATTGTGGAACCGTAGGAATGAGTATTGCAAATCATTTTGAAAATCAACTTTCATATCTCTCAAAAATCTATTTAATTGATTTATTAAAAGGATTGCAATATTCAATAGTATGATTCTTTATCCATATACAATGATTTGACAATTCCCTCTGTGAACTGCATATATTGGAATCATACTTGAGTTATAAGCCAACTTACTCGAAGTACTATCGAGCTTTAGAGTATGCTTAAGTGTCTCGATCAATACTTGAGTATTGGTAAGGTATACTCGAGTATTGAGAGAAAAGATTAGCTACCGCCTACGATTCGGAAGAGATACTTGAGTATGAGAATGTATATACTCGAGTATTGGCATGTTAGTTCAACTCTGACGAATGCTTATGATAGAACAATACTCGAGCATTGGTCTCAAGTATGCAAAAGAAGCAATGGTTGATTTGATGGTGAACGACAGAAAAGAAGTTATTTACATCAATTCATGTCAATCTTCAACAAGGACAAGAGGAATTATGGTGATCTCTAACTCTTACCTCATACTATGATTACATATTATTTTTGGGTAATGAATACTTGTCCATCATTGCATTCCATTAGCAATCAATCTTTTATGTTTTTCAAACTGTTTTTGGATTGCTAAATGGACCGTAAATGAATTTGTGCATAACTTTCTGAGTTTATGTTTTTGAAGTGCACATTTCTAAAATATGTTTCAAATTTCATTCACTCTGTTTTGTGAAAATGCATACATATGATTTGAAAAAATATTCATGCCTTTATTGCATTCAATTGATGTTTTCAAAATTGGAAGTTAATAATGTTTACTGAATGTCAGATATGCTTCAAATTTGTGCTCGTTGAATTTTCCCTACATCTCACATATTGATCTTTGGAATTCAATGTGTTACTTGAACTCTTCAGTTTAATTCGTCTAATAAGTTGGTCATCTATGAGTTTCAAGTCTATCTCCCATAAAAAGATTCAATCTGTGTGTATTATGCCTCTTTGCATAAATTCTTATTAGTCAAGATATTCCAAGCTTTATAGTGCATTGAATGTTAGTGCACTAATCATTATATGGAATAAATTACTAGGATGACATACTAGAGCTCTAGTCAATTGGACTAATGAATATGTGCTTCGTCATCTATAAATCCTAGTAGTCATTTTGTCACTCATATACATCAACATTGTTTCCATCCATATTTTGAGTAACTACAAACGTATGTTCATATTCCCCTTGACCATTCATACATTTCTAAATCCAATTCTAAGAGGCAAGATCATCTCTTAATTATAGCAAAGTCATTGTGCTCATTTATTCCTGTTAACCATGACTTTTGCTTCTCGAACAATTTCTTCAACATGTTAATTTATGTGTATAACATGTTCTCCAAATCAAACATGTTCGATATATTCTTTAAACCTGTTAACTTCCACCATGTTTTAGAATGAGCATTGATTTCAAATATGCTTCAAAAATGAATCTTTCATCGAATTTTGATTTCATAATGCATCATCACGATTTGAAAGAACATTCAAGATTTGAAACAATTTGCATGTTTCATTTTTTGAAATTTTTATCTCATCCATGGATTACGTAAGATTCACATCAATGACATCATTTATGCATAAAGTATATTTACAAACTGTCATTGAGAAATAACATTTTTGGTATCATTTAGTTGTTACCCTATTTGATTCATTGGATTAAACTTATTTGATTGGGTAAAGCTATTTTTTTTTATCTCTCGATTGTTATACTCGCTCAAATGTCATTTGATTTAATTCTTTAAGAGCATAAGAGTTGTCTTGTCTAATCATGTGTGGACTCAAGATTCATTGGGTACCAAAGAGCATATACATTTGATTTATGCAGGATGCTCTGTGGTTAGAATTACGGAGTCTATCAAAGGATGATAATTGTCAAATGCATATCAACATATACATTTGATTTGTGCAGGAGCTTCTAGTTGTTGTCTTTGCGAGTTTCTCGTTCATTTGCAAATGCCGATATAAAACTTATAATTCTCAAGAATGAGGTTATCATTCTCGAGAATTGCTAGATGAGGATCATTTCGAACTTAAGTATTCTCGAGAATACGGGGTCATTCTCGAGAAATATCGGAATTCTCGATGCTCAAGAATGTTCGTACTCATCATTCTCGAGAATGGATCGAGGCATTCCCGAGAATCGTAGCGAATAGTGTGTTCGCGAGAATGGTTTATTCTTCATTTCGAGATCATTCTCGAGAATGAAGTGTCATTCTCGAGAACGGCTCTCGAGAATCATTTGTTGATTCTCGAGAATTATCGAGCGAATGTCTCGAGTATAATGTCGTTTTACTCTTAATCGACGCCTCGTTCCTCGTCTCATTCTCTCTAACTCCCGAGAACAGCTCTCGAGAATCACTTGGAGATTCTCGAGAATCATCAAACAGAGAATTTCAAAGGACCAGAACATAATGTCGTTTCATTTATCCTTCTCCGTTTCCCTTTTCATCATCTTCTTTTACATCTATTATAACCATGCTTGGCTAACTTGATTTCATTCATTCCATCTCTTGAAATTTAGCCTTAGCACATTCATTTTCAAAATGATTCTTATGCTTTAAACATATTTATCATCATAAAAAGCATAAGTGATTTCTTCATACCAATTTCAATGATCTTGAAGATTGAGATACCATGTTGTGAGAAGGATATTTCCACACCTCATAACATTTGGTGTCACATTATTATTTGGTATCTTTAAAGGGAACTTCATGTTTTTATCATGCATTCATTAAGGGGAGCTTCACATTCTCATGTACTCTTATATTTTTTTAAAAAAATGCTCATCTCTTTTATTTGAAAGAAAACCCTTTTAAGTATACTCATCTCGAATTCATTTTCTCGCTATTAGTTTTGATGATGAGTTAATATCATATTTTCCTTTCATTATCTTACCTTGAAGATATCATATAGGAAGGAATATTTTGATTGCACTAACAAATCTCTTTTGCAAAGAAAGTTTTACATTTGTAGCAGGAGATTCTAATATGTGCTAGGACTTTCCTTAACACAATACAAGGAGAATATATTAATTTAAGGAAAGATGCCTTGATGGTTGAAGTGAGCTATAAAGGAAGAGAGTCTACCACTACTTCATCTCGGCTACGGGATTCAATCGAAATGCATACAACAAGCAAATGGACTTCATCGATCATTCATCATTTGCGGAATCTACATGAGCATTTCTAATCCTTATCTCTTTATTTAGTAGAAATTTTGCACATGTTTGATATCTCTATGTTTCAAATATGAAAGTTTCTTGAAAAGCCTCTCCAAATTGTTTTCAAACATATTTTCATGAAGAACTCATTTCTACTTGCATCATATTAAAAATCAAGTATTTTCAATCGGGAGAGAAAATCAGTTCCTTGAGTCATTTCTATCTCGGTTTAATCTTTGTCTCTCTAAGCATTTCTTCTTTATTTCAACTTTTTGCTAATGACAAATAAGGGGAGAGAATGACAAGAAAAATATGTGTTCTAATATATTTTCATGTATATTTTTCTTAAAGTATTTGCCATCATCAAAAAGGGGGAGAATGTTGGTTTTGATTAGTTTTGATGATGTCTTATATAGATGCCATTCTTAAGAGCAAAAAGGTTGCACACTACATTTACATTATACTTTGACAAATTCTTATATCTAATGTAGATGTGAAGTTTAATGATGAAGAATAATCAAGAGAAGAGAAGAAAGAAAGAAGAACTTGCTCAATGGAATGAGAAAATCATTATACAAGCTCTCGATTGATTCTAGAAGTCTCCACGATCATATAGAAGTTGGAACGGGTCAATTCGGAGTTAAAATGAGTGAAAACGAGTTACAAGTGTATTCCCGAATCAATTCTCGAGAATGTAATCCATTCCCGAAGCAATTCTCGAGAATGCAGCTGAATATGTGAAATCTGGAGGCAATTCTCGAGAATTGAAAACCCATTCTCGAGAATGGTTCTCAAGAATGCCATTCTGATTCTCGAGAATGGTCGGGATTCAGCAATTCTTCAGCAGCTCTGTTTTGCGCTCAGTTTGGGCGACCTCTGGTAATTCGACAATATCTCACAAACCAGGAATCGTATTGACACGAAATCAGTGGCATATGAAACTAGACATCCAACACGTACTTTTGACAAAATATCAAGTCCAAAGGAGTCCAGTCGAGAGAGCTATGATTTTCTAAAGTTGGAACACAAATCACCGTCACAGTCCAGACCAACCTTCGGTAATTTGAGTGTATCTGAGAAACGAAAAATCGGATTGCGCCGAAATCAGTGCCATTGGAAACTAGACTCAAATACCTTTCCAGAAACATCACGAACACAGAAAACGAAGATCAATTTAAGGAGTTATGATGTTTTGAAGTTGGTAGTATGTTCAGGAAGTTGCAATCAGAGTTGATTAAGAACATCTACATTCTTCCTATGATAACCAACGAAATGCAACAAGTTTGGACTGACTCTTCTTGCATTGGAAAGAAGGTTTGAAGAGATTTATGAGTATATGGGTGTTTTGACAAAATTGCTATCTCTTCGATATGGTTCTCGATGTGCAGAAATCAATTCTTGAGAATTGATTAAGGGTTCTCCGAATGGTTGCTAATCTATGTTCTCGAGATAATTCACCATCGCAGAAACAATTCTCGAGAATGATTATTAAACTCTCGAGAATGGTTCTCGAGAATGCACCAGCAATTCTCGAGAATGATCGGAATGAGGAATGAAAAGCTTTCTCTACATGTGATTCTCGAGAATGAGGAATCAATTCTCGAGAATGGTTCTCGAGAATGAGCAAAGGATTCTCGAGTATGAACGATTGCTTTACGATGTTCTTCGAGTTATCTCGTTTCACGAAGTGATTCTCGAGAATTGGAAACCAATTCTCGAGAATGGTTCTGGAGAATCACTTGGTGATTCTCGAGAATGATCGAAGGTGGAACTGATTTGAAGAACAATTCTTGAGTATACCTTCGCGATTCTCGAGAATGCCCGGAGAGAATGAATACCAAAGATTTGACAAAAACATGAATCAATCTGCAACTTCATTTAAATGATCTAGTTAATTGATTATATCTTCCAATACATCATTCAACATTAACTATGATATCATTAATCATCTTCCCGATTTTTTTCGATTCATAATCAAGTTTCAAATTCGACGAAGAACACCAAGAATGTCTCTTTATTTGCTGATTTGGAAAACATGGAATATGTCTTGTTGTTTATCATTATTGATTCTAACCATACTTAACCATTTTGATTATGAGATTTCAGAAGATGAAAGCTTTGGTTTTCAGTTACTTCTCAAGGTTCGAATTCTGACAAGCCTGATGCATCTGACAGATGGTTATGCACAAGCTACTCGAGTGTATAAAAATGGATACTCGAGTATTGGTATATCAGTAGACTCAACACATCTGCAACTTGATTCTAATAATTTAATTATTCAATTATATCTTCTTCTAAATCATTCAATATTACCTATGAAATTGCTAATCATGACTTTTGAGTGATTTACAGAGGTGTAGACAATATTTGAACTCCGACAAGCTGAAGTACATCGAAAGCATCGTAAGACAGAACTGACACACTGCAGATGACCCATAACCAAAAAGGCTTCGAAACATTATTTAAGTCGTTGCCCATCCGAGACCACATGAAAAGATTTACAACTAAGCGAACATTCGATAGTGGGCAAGCGTAAAACCGTAGACAACTATACATTCAACTATGGCCATGCGCGGATACTTGAAACATTCCCAACGGGAAAATACAAACTCCCCAACGAACATATTCAAACATTCAAACGGAATGTTTTAAATCCTTCAACGGTCCTCAATCTTCAACCAATATAAATACAAGAAGGTTTGAATTCATCATAGCAGATATAGACGAATACACAGACAAAGCATTAAAAGCATTCAATCTACATTCTGTATATATCTTAGGATATCATTGAGCTTCAGTGTTTATCATTTATCTACTCTGTGAGAGAGTCTTATCATTTGTTTTACAATTCATTCAAATTTCAAGGTAGAGGTATCTTGAGTGTGGGTGTATCAATTACAACTTGTAAGGGGGAGTGCGTCCGAGAGTGAAAGGATCATCCTTCGTTTACAGAGTGTGTAATTGTGTCCACGGTTAGTTGGTTACAACTTGTAAAGAGGAGTAAGTCCTAGTGAGAGGATTACTCGAGAGTTACTGAGTGTGTAATCAAGGTTTGAGATAGTGAAATCCCGAGTGTTTACGGGGACCGGACGTAGGTCAAGAGTTGGACCGAACCAAAGATATAATCTCTTGTGTTCATTGCTCTTCTCTCTATCTCTGTTTTAAGTGGTCTTGAGCAATTAGCGAAAGAATTTCAAGATCACCTATTCACCCCCCCTCTAGGTGATATTCCACCTTCAGGGATCGATGATACGATACAACCTATCGCACAACCATGTCACGTCCCTTTTGTCACGCGATAATTTGGTCAAGGATGAGGCATGGATAATGTCAACTTCATGTTATTGACCATTACTTTCTCGATTCTTGAGTAGTCTAACAATTGAAATGGAAACTCCTTTCCATCGTAGTATGGCCATACATTTCTCAGACTCACTCATCGAGGGGCCCAATATTATCTCTCTACAAATATGAGGGACAAATTCCATCTTGACCATTCACATTCCTCTGCATGAAAACCACTGATCACAATCCAAGCCTTTATCATCACCCGGTCAAAGGTGACTTTTGACTAGGTCAAAGATCATCGACTCTTATGTAGGAATCCATGATGATCTCAGGTCAAAGGGCGTTGTGACGTGGTTATACATGAGAAAAGCTTTTGACTAAATCCATGCAGCTTTCTCATAGTGGGTCGGTCCAGCACCTTGTACTCTTACAAGTGCCCATGACTTTGATTCATTTCTCCATACCTCATCAAAGTCATACTGGTCTTATTTCATCTTCGCTCCTGCGTAGATGACCGACCAGGGACATTTAGGATAATCTATAAGGTATATCCAGGGATACAGTTATCACTATAAACATGCAAATGAAATGATAACTAAATGGATAATACTTTAAATGACATTAACGTTTAAAGTACAATGACTTGCCCCTAGGGCATAATTTCCAACAATTTTATGGTCAAAGATGGCACCACATGTCCAGCTCTAGAAGATTCTTGAACTTCTTGGGAATTAAGCAAAGAAACCATAATACACCTTATTAACCAGTGGATAATAGCATGTACCGGGTAATTCAATGCACCTAAGGCCATTATTTAAGGACATTTACCCTCACATTCTTGGCTGCAAGAGTTGAATTCAAGGACTTCCAAGGAGGGCCAGCCAAACCTAAACACCAAGAAGAAGAAGAAGAAGAAACACCGGTTAAAGCCCTAGATCAAGGTAGGTCCAAAACTAGCCTTTGTAACATAGAAATATGGAATTTCGTCCAACTGGTTTAAACATGGTGATGTGGTGTGATTTTGATATTTTTAAGGGTTCCATTAAGTTTAAAATTAAACTTTGTATGAGAATAAGTTAGGATCATGATTTGGAACCCCGAAACCCTAATATTTAGTACTTTTTTGCACAGCTAATTGTCTCATACCTTAGGACATAGCTAAATGGCATTTTCGCCTACCGATCAACATCATATAGGTGTTTTTGTGCCCTTCTGCACTGCCACTTTAACTTCTACGGCCCTTGAGCTCTTGGTCAAAATACTCATTCCAAAGGGAGTGCAAAACGTTTTAAAATATGTCAAGAAGGTACTTAAAAATTCCCCAAATCAAATGACCAAAGTGCCCTTACAAAATATCCTCTTAACTTGGCTTATTTTGTAAGTTTCATTGACTTTTCCTCCTGCTCTTTAATTTGGACGAATTTGAGGCTTATTTAAGAAGCCTTTGAGTCAACCTTCTGTTAGTTATGCTTATTTTTGATTATGTCTTATATTGATGCCATTATCTAGAGCAAAAAGTTTATATCATATACATTGACTAACTACTTTGTGTATTATAGGTTAGTCCAAATTAAATTATAGAGAATGATCAAGAATGGAGTTTGAAGAAAGAAGAACTTGTTAAATATCATGAGAATATCAATATTCAAGTCTCTGTGATCAAATAGAAGTTGGAACGACTCAATTCGGAGTTAAAACAAGCAAGTTCAAGCTTCCGGATGAATACTAGTTTGTTTGGGGGTATTAATGTAATTTCAGCATTTTATCTCACCCAAACAGTGCCTTGCTCGAGCCCAAATAATTTCATGCTCGAGCAACATCGTTTCTAGCCCAATTTCGCTCAAAATCCGTTCTTGCTCGAGCAAGAAATAAGGCCTTGCCCGAGCAAGGTCATGGCATCAGCATACTCTGTTCAGCTCTGTTTCAGGCGACCTTCGGTAATTCGATGATATCTTCCAAACCAGGAATTAGATTGATGTGAAACCAGAGGCATATGAAACTAGACTCCGAATACGTCATTTTGACATAAAATTCAAGTCCAAAGGAGTCCATGTGAGAGAGCTATGAGTTTTTCAAGTTGGCACAAACATCACCGTCATAGTCCAGACCAAGCTTCGGTGTTTTGAGCATATCTCACAAACGCCAAATCCGATTTAGCTGAAATCAGTGGCATATGAAAGCAGACTCACAAGGATTTATATGAAGACTTTAACCAAACAAAACGGAGTTCAGACCAGGGAGATATGACCTTCGAAAGTGGATAGTCAGTTCAGGATGTTGCAGAAAATGCTGATCAAGAACAACCTCCACTCATCTGATGTTAATGGACGAAATACAACTAGTTTGGAGTTGATTCTTATTAAAATGGAAGGAATATTTGAAGAGCTTTCTGAGATGGGATGATTTTCTAAATTTGGATTTTTACCGAAGACGTTATACTCGTTGGAAATTGCTGTCAAAGTGATGTACAAGTGATCCTGCCAAAGCAACATTCGAAAGCATCAAGAAGCATGACCTTGCCCGAGCAAGGTTATAACCATGCCCGAGCAACATCGGGTCCTATGAAGGAAAAATGATATTCAAAAGAATCATGCCCAAGCAACGTTTGAAAATGTCAAGAAAGCATGACCTTGCTCGAGCAAGGTAATAGTTCTGCCCGAGCAACATCGTGGCAAAGGCAAAATGAAGCTTGCTCAAGCAACGACTGAAAGCATCAGGAAGCATGACCTTGCCCGAGCAAGGTCAAAGCCCTACCCCAGAACATCATAGACAGAAGCAAAAATATTCAAATCAGGTAGTCTTGCTCGAGCATAAGAAAATTGCTTGCTCGAGCATATGCCCGAGCAAATGAAAAAGCCTTCCCGAGCAACCTTTACCTTTCTTCTTGGAATCGTCTCTGCCTGGAGTTTGCCCGAGCAAGGATGTAAGCTTGCTTGAGCAACATCGACTTGAAGCATTATTCCTTCTACTGTGAATATCTTGCCCGAGCATGAAAATCATCATGCTCGAGCACACACTTGAGCAAAGGGAAAAACTTGCCCGAGCAGCCTTTGAATTTCCTCTCAATTTCGCTTTTGCCTGGATCTTGCCCGAGCAAGAAGAAAGTCTTGCTCGAGCAACGTTGTCTGAAAGTCATTCTTCCACCACTTTGAAAAGCATGCCCGAGCATGAATATCATCATGCTCGAGCATCACTGACGAGCAAGGAAAAATCCTTGCTCGAGCATCAGAGAGCAGAAGACATTTTCACGAAAAAGCTTGCTTAAGCAAGCCTGAAGTGTTGCCCGAGCATGATCATCCTGTTTTCAAAATCACCATCTACGTAAATCTTAAATCATCGTGTGTGATTTCATTTCTACATATTGTTACTCATTACTATTCCTAATTGCTTTTAATCAGTTTGCTAATGAGTTTCGATTATTAGATCATGGATTAACAACAAATTTGCATAAAGCAATTTGTGTGTCGAGAGGCATTAAATGCTACAAACAGAGGAAAGCTTCGAGTCTAACGGCTATATTCATGAGACAACAATTAATCTTCAAGCTTCTCCAACGGCCATTAATACAACACTCAAGACGGAGCATTAACGAAGTCAATGTTAAACACTTTATGATTAAAGTTGGATTAGAGCTCAACGAACTAAAAGCAACAAAAGCTTCAATGGATACTTCCAACTAATCTCCAACGGTCGAATGCTCGCAACGGTCGAAACGCAAATACCTAGAAATTTCGATGTCTTCAAACCGGATGAAGCGACGACGATTGATGAATGAATCGACGAAGCCAACGAAATGATTTTACTACTTCCCTGTCGATAGTTCAAACACTCTGTTTCTCAATGCTTACATATTTATAGTAGAGAGTGAGATGATCGATTATGTATTTCAGTGATTATTATCTACTCTGTGAGAGAGTCCAAACACTTATTTGATTATCTCGTTTAGTAATCAAATCTCAAGGTTGTGGAACCTTTGAGAGTGGGTGTACGAGCTTACAACTTGTAAGGGGGAGTGAGTCCAAGAGTGAGAGGATCATCCTTCGTTTACAGAGTCGGTAATTGTATTCTTAAAGTGCGTAAGAGGATATCTCGGAAGGAGATTGTAAAGGCTGCAAGAGAGCCCGGCTAAACTTGTGAGGTTGTAAAGGCTTTCTCTTGTGCCCGGTTAAACAAGGAGATATTGGATTGAAAATCTCAAGTGGAGCTTGGGGACTGGACGTAGGTCAAGGATTAGGCCGAACCAAGATAAATCTCGGTTGCATATTCTCTTCCCTAAACTCTTACATTTCCAAAGATACATGTTTGAATGACTGGTTATTGCTTTATAAACTAATTCTGTCATTCGAACTACTTTCAGTAATTTGCAAAAAGATTTTAAGTTTTCGAAAATTTTATCAGACACCCAATTCACCCCCCCTCTTGGGTGATAGCCGGTTCTTCACCTTCTTACATAGCTTCTTCCATGAGCTTTCAGACTTTCTTTTCCATAGCTTCTTTCACAAGATTGTTCCCTTGTCATGATGAGGGGACACGTGTCATTATTCTATTATAACAACACAAAAGTATGTCATCATTAGTCATCATGACCTTACTTTATTAAAGTTACTTTAATAAAGCTACTTTATTTGTGCTTGCCCGGAATTCTGCTCGGGTTTTACTCGGGATTGCGACATGCATACCAAGACCCGACAAACAATGCCACATACCGTTGTTTTTCTAGAAAATGCAGGGCATACCCAACTGCCTGAAAATGTTGTATCTTATACCAGCATGTTTTTGCCTAACTAATTGTCATATACTTCAGGACATCGTTGGGTGGCATCTTTTCCAACCATATTTACACTGTATGAGTCTTTTGTGCCCCTTTCTGTGTCTCGACCAAAGATATGGCCTTATTCGAGAATGTCATACCTCCTGAACCGGGCTTAGTAGTTTACCTAATTTTAGGCTTATTATCAAGTCTCAATGCCCAAAATTTAGGATATTACATACTGTGCTAGAGTAAGACTTATTACTTGCTCAAGTAACATCCTGAAATGCAAGAGGTTAACTTCACAGAACATTTATGCTCGAGTAAACCCAAGTCCTAGCTCGAGTAAAGCACTTCCATGCTCGAGTAAAGATAAAGACTTTGGTCAATACAGTTAACTAACAAAGTGAGCAGTGAATAAAGTACCTTGCTCAAGCAACCACTTACTTGCTCAAGCAAGTATCATGCTCGAGTAAATATCACTTTCTTTGTTATGCTCGAGTAACATCATGATACAACTCTTCAAATTTTACTTAACTGAAACCCTATTTCTTTACAAGTCTTACTACCATCAAAACATAAAACCGAGAACTAACATTTTCCCCCCTTTTTTGATGATGACAACACTTGTTAAATTTTGAAATCATTTTGAAAAGGTTTGAGATCAATAAGAAAGAATATTGAATGCAATGAAACATTATTAAAATTATAATCACAAGATTTAACGACGTTGCATAAAGAACACTTGGAATGATAGACATTAGTATAGATAAAGTAACATAATTTAATACATTATCAAATGAAAACGTGAAAGAGAAAAATAAAGACAATAGCATATATTAATTTAGTCAAGTCTCAATCTCAGTTCTCTCCCATTTTGTCATCAAGCAAAAAGGAGAGAAAGGTGATATCGGATGGTAGAGCTAGAGGAGAAGGCAATGGAGGAAGAAGTGGATGATGAAGTCTGGTGAGGAGTCAAGGTAGGATCAACGGAAGTAGAAGGCAATGTAGGAGGATGTGATTGAGGTACAGTAGAGGTTGAAGTTTCTAGGATAGGAGTGGTAGTAGTAGGCAAAGGTTGGGATAGAGAAGCAGGCTCGGATGTTGGAGTAGAACAGGAGGGTAGAGATGAAGCCAAATAAGGATCAGATAGACTGATACAAATAGCATGCAGGGCGGCCTCGACTTGAAGGATCTTTTGGTTCTGCTCAGTCTGCTGATCAAATAAGGTTTTGAATTTCCCATTCATCTTAGTAACCAGATAAGTCAACCGGGATTCCAAAGTCTTGATCAGGGAAATATTAGTTCCCTAACTTTTGTTCAACTGAAGTCTAAAAGGCAGTGTTGGACTGAATCAAAGGAGCAATAACAGCTTGAATAGCCTCATTAATAGAGGCACTAAGAAATGAAGGGACTGGAGCAGAAGCAGTAGGTGATCCGGCTTGAGATGATTAAGCCTTGTCTGGTCTAGAAGAGGAAGGCACGTGCTTCTTCATAAACTGTCCCTTAGGCTTCCCGAAAGCCTCAATGAATGAGATCCTCATCCTGATCAAATGTTGTTGTCCAAACCTTAGGGGCCTCACTTGTTTCTCATCCGGGATAATATACCATATATTGTTCAAGGCCAAAATGTGAGAGACCGGGTTAGGGAAAAGAATAGTTGATTGATCAGTCAAATGAGAACAAAAATGCAGTATTTGAGTAATAATCCATTTCCCTAAGTTTCAGGGTTCCCGAGAAATTATGGAAGCAAAAAGGGGATAATATCTTTTGACAAAATGGATAAAACTTGAACTTTTATGTACCATATTCTGACTGTAAATATACTAGGTCTCAGTATGCGGAAAATCTCTTAATCGGACAATTTTTTGAGGAGGTTGACTGGGAATATCCACAACACCCAAAATGGTGTTAAGATCCTCAGCAATGATCTTAATTGGCTGTCACCTAACAGAGGTCTCAAGAATATCTTCTTCATCTTCATCCTCTTTATTAGAAATCCTCATTTTTTTTAAAAAAAAGAGTTTTACAACCGTAGGAATGCATGTTGGGATCCGTACACGCAGCGGAATTTAAAAAAAACTTTACGAATCCCTTTTGAGGATCGCTCAACCACGTTTAAATCAAGGTTATAAGAATCCGAATCACACCTACGGCAAATTGGTCCGCGTCTCGTTCTATTTGAACTAGTGGGCTACCTTCTCAATCAACTAGGAGCAGACTCTACGAATCTTCTCCCTCTATCGGTATCCACACGAACAGCCTTCGAACACGGATGGCAGCGTGCTAGTGCCTTCAGTATTCTTGCGTCTCTACTTTTTCTCTCTAGGGTTTCTTGCGACTTTTCTAATTCATCCATCTCCTTAATATGACTAGATCAATATCTATTTATAAGGTTTCTAAAACCCTAATAAGCCATATTAAAATATTCAAAATTAATCCAATTAATTTTGAAATTCAAATTTCAATTAAAATAATATATTAATTAAATCTATCAAATATATCTAATCTAATATATTTATTTAATCCGAATTATAAGCCTACATATTTAATTTATCTTTATAAATTAAATATGAGATATGATATCTTTTTATTTAATTAAATATGAGATACTATATCTCAATTTAATTAAATCGAGATACTATATCTTTATTCAAAAATTATATCTCGGGATACAATATCTCTATTTGTTTTAGATATTTATTTTATCAAATAAATTAAATACAAAATAAATATTATATAATAATATTATAATCTCTATTAAATAATATTATTATATTTAATTTTGAATTTAATAATATAAATATATATATATCCATCCTAGATTAAATGTTTTATTCACTAAATCTTAGACATATCTAAGATTCAATGAATCTGGACACTTTTGCTCGTGTTGTGATATTCTTATGTGAGACCCTGCAAGCCCACATGAGATTGGCAGCGGGCCAATATTGTACCAGCCCACAAGTCGCAAGCGGCCTCTAGCAAGACATTGCGACTACCCAATTCATATGGGGATCGATGATACGATACAACCTATTGTACAACCATGTCACGTCCCTTTTGTCACGTGATAATTTGGTCAAAGATGAGGCATGGATAATGTCAACTTCCTGTTCTTGACCACTACTTTCTCGATTCTTGAGTAGTCTGATAATTGAAATGGAAACTCTTTTCCATCGTAGTGTGGCCATACATTTCTCAGACTCACTCATCGACGGCCCAAAGATATCTCTCTACAAATGTGAGGGACAAATTCCATCTTGACCATTCACATTCCTTTGCATGAGAACCACTGATCCCGATCCAAGCCTTTATCATCACCCAGTCAAATGTGACTTTTGACTAGGTCAAAGAGCAACGACTCATCATGTAGGAATCCATGATGATCTCAGGTCAAAAGGCGTTGTGACGCGGTTATACATGAGAAAAGCTTATGACTTAATCCATGCAGCTTTCTCATAGAGGGTCGGTCCAACACCTTGTACTCTTACAAGTGCCCATGACTTTGATTCGTATCTCCATACCTCATAAAAGTCATACTGGTCTTATTTCATCTTCGCTCCCACGTAGATGACCGACCAGGGACATTTAGGATAATTTATAAGATATATCCAGGGATACAGTTATCACTATAAATATGCAAATTAAATGATAATTAAATGGAGATGACTTGCCCCTAGGGCATAATTTCCAATAGTGCAAGGGGTTCGGAGGCATAACAAAGTTTCATACAACTTAAGCCATGGTGATAGATCCACATTAATTCAGACCTCAATTAAGGTAAATCAACATAAATGGTTAGACAAAATAGTTGGTCACCATAATGAAAGTCAAAACTAGCTTGATCGGGAATAACAATAGGAGTATCAATCATACCTGGTGGACAAACTAGAGGTTGAAGAGCCTCAAGCTTTTGAGTAGGAGAGGGACGAACTGAACTAGATGCAGCCTACTGAGCCTAACTACCTGTAGCGTGAGAGGGTTGAGACTGTCTCTGTAATCTCTCGGCATTGGACTTTGATCGCCCTTCCTTGTTACACCCCCACTAGCCTCACCTATTCAAGTGACGGGTAGTGTGATATTTTCCATTTTTACTTATTACTATTACTTGGATTATTAATCGTCATACATCGAAGTAATATTACGCAGCAGAGCATGCAATCGGCTTGGACGAGATATACTGGTAAAGTAAATAAGTACTGAAAAGATAAATCCCCGGAGGGTTATAATACAGTCATCCCCAAATAAAATTAGCACAGCTAGTAAATAATATACAGTCATCCAAAAGATAATATATAATATTAAAAGTCACCACCAGCATCTTTCTCCAAATCCTCAACAATGCTCTAAATCCTTACCTTTTGAGCCCTGATTAACCTTAGATAAACTACCAGTACTTTTAGAATAGTCTGGGATTCATAATTGGATCCCATAGTAACAGTTAATCTCATATACAAAGTATGCAAGAAACCACAAATAACATACCACAGAGCATTCAGAATAATGCACACAATAAGGCACACAACTAATTCTAGAACTAGCAGTCATATATGAACACAACGATGAATGCAAGGCACGACACACAGCAAGTTCCGAGTCCACAACGCTTGGAACATCACAATAGGAGGACTCTAACCCACAATAGTTGGGACTCTAACCCAACATAATGGAATGCATGCACAATCATGGTATAACACACATACAGAGATACACAAAGCATATGAGATTAAAGTTACTAACTGATAGTTGATCAAGTGTTAACAAATTTCCTAATGCTTCAATAGTAAAGGTAACTCTAGAATAACAAAACATAAATAATTTCATCACTTATGAGAACTTTTCTCAATACATGTTCAACTATTTGATTTGAAACAAGGGATCCTAAATCATTTAGAAATCACTAAATTCTTTTATTAGTGAGTAATCTATTATTGGTCACATTTCTTTGATTTTTGACCATTTTCTATAAAGTTTTCAGAATTATTGACCAAGTTAGAAAATTCATAACTAATTATAGAAAACTCCAATTAGAGTGTTTCAAAAAGTCATGTGACCCTTGACATGTCTACTTTTGACTAAAAATACTCTTTATGTCCAGAAAAATTTGTACTTTTCTCAGTTTACAAAATTACTTATCCAAATAATGTTTATCATGTCTACTTTACTTATGTAAAATTTCATAGCATTTTGACATCATTAACATATTCAAAATCACAACACAAGTTCGACTGCCACTTAGGGTTTCACATTGGCAAATTCACAACACTTTGTAATTTAGCCTTAGAGTTTCCAAAATCATGTTCCATACTTATTCATATACAATTTTTCATTCTAAACACTTTGGAAATATAAAAATTACCAAAATCACATCATTTCCTCATGTTTTTATCTCTGGCCAAAAATCACATCCTAAGAGCAACAATATAAGTTTTCATCTTAACTTCATATTCATTCATGTTCTTGCCTAATCTTCCTTTTTAAACCATAATCTTAACTTTAGACATTTGATAATCCATTTTTACCTACTACGGTAGAACCTCCTCTAGGCATATTAATGTCCTTAATAACCAAATATTATGAAATAGAAGCCATATTTCAAGCTACAAAGCCATATGATATTAAGGAGGTGACTTACTTGTCTTGTGCTTTATTTCTCTTGAACTTCTTCCTCCTTAAGCTTCTTAATCTTTTTGGCCGGTGCTTCCAAAATACCATACAAATGTTTTTTTAATGAAACCCTTAGCATATTCTTGACCTAAAGTTCATAATCTACTTACCTTGATTCACAACTTCTTTTGCTTTCTTCTTCCTTCCTTCTTGCTTAGTGTTTCTTGTTCTCTCTTTTCTTGCATGTGTGTGTCGACTTTGGGGAAAAAATAAGAGAGTATATAGTCTTAAATAATAGTTAGGAAGCATGCAAAAATATCCTTTTTGGTATTTTACCAAACTGCCCTTACTTTTCTTCAATTTTAATGTGTTTTCATGCCCAAAACTAGAATTTTCCTTGGTTCTTCATGGCTGCATGAGTTTGTCTCATTTTTAGGCACAATTATGATCTTGCTTGAGTTTTCTCTTAGTACATATTTAGGCCCCTTTCTTGGACCTTCCTTATTGGTCCATATGTCCTTAACTTTTGACTTTGTTTTCTTGCTTTAATTGCTTGTCTTTTACTTCTTCTTTCTTGTCTCTTCTTGGACTGAAGTGGGAGGCTTATGGCAGAAGGGTTTTGGTCTTTAATTGCATTAAATGAACATGTCAAGGTGTCCCCCTTCATGTCATCTTTCTTTCTCATGAAGACACTCGGCAATTTTGAAACTTATCTCTTTGATTTTAGTATCATATGTAATAAATGTGTACTTCTCCTTCTTTTTCTTTCTATTGGCTGGAAGTTTGACCCTTAACCAAGATACTTTATGCCTTATTAAATTCCTTTGGACTTTTATACACTAAATCATTCATAAAGTCATCTTATGACATAAGCATGACATGTTTAATTCCTAAAGCCAAAGGGCTTATATTATATGAATTTCTAACCTTTCCATGTATCTTTGTTCTGGAAAATTCTTCTTGTCCCTTTCTCTTCATTTTCGAAATGTTATGCCAAAAAGGAAGTGCAAAGTGTCTTGAAATATATCAAGAAGACACTTATAGATCCCCCAAACCAAATGACTAAAATGCCCTTACAAAATATGTTCTTTCATGTGGCTTTTTCAACAAGTTTGTTGACTTTCTTCTCTTCCCTTTACATGAACAAATTTTAGGCTTCTTAGAGAAGTTTTATGACTCATCCAATTGCTATTGATGCATGTGCGTAGTTGTCCTCTTCATTAAATGCTTAGATGTTTAAGTGTCCATTTGATTTGTCAACTCTTTTCCTTTGTGTGACACATGACACTTTTGCATAATTATCAACATTTTGCAATTTTCCCTAAGATGACACATGGCCATTTTAGATAAGGATGAATAAATTGCGTAGTCCTTCCTTCCTCCTAATCATGACATGTGGCGTTTATGCCTTAAATGCTTTGACTTCATCCTAATCATGACTTGAATGCCAAGACAATTCATCATATCCTCTTTAAACACTTGGCACCACATAACGGTGTCATTTCCAAAAATGCAGGGCACTCTTATTGGTCCATAAAATGTTATGTTCATACCTATTTTGCTCCATTTTTGCTCAGCTAATCGTCCCATGCCTTAGGATATAGCTGAGTGGCATCTTAACCAATCGATTAGCACTGTATAAGTGTTTTATGGCCTTCTACACTGGCACTTTAATGTTACGGACTATACATACTAGGTACACTGACCAGTATGGCCAAATTACTTAGTCCCTAAAAGCTATTTTATCCATTGCATTCTTGGGACTCTTCCTGAACTGGACTTGGTCGTTCGCCTAATTTAGGATTATTCTCAAGTCTATAGGCCAAAAACTCAGGATATTTCATTCATCATAAGGATCCATTATTGAGGCCTTGTCCTTGCCTTTCCCAGAAGGCAATGACAATGTCTGTTGTCGAGTCACAGGTCTCGCAATCTCTTGAATAACAATTCCTTTGGCTTTTGGTTGTCGCTTAGAGGTTTGAACTTTTGGATGGAAATGTGTGGTTCTAGCTATCTTGGTTGATGGTCAAGGAGGCGAGTCTAGTGGTAAGGACGATGGTGTTTTAGAGCCTAAACCAACTTTAAGATTCTTGGTTTGAGCCATTGAAAAGAGAAAAGCTTGCCGGAAAAGGAAATGAGGATTTAGAGAGGAAGAAATAGTGAAGGGTTTCGACGAGGGCGAGTTGATAATGATGAGAGTCTTGGTATTAGAGGGAATTTATTGAGCGAATAACGAAGGGTAACTGTTCGAAATGGAAGAATCTGTTGGGAAGAATCGAATGGAAACACCCAAATGATGACGGATTGGAAATGTGAAGGTTAATGGGTTTAAGAGCGTTTGAGAAAAAAAATGGAAAACAGAAGTGAGACGGCGTGAGTGATTGAGACGTTGAGATTGGTCTTATCCTTGATTTTAAAATGCCTTTGCTCGAGCATACTCAACATTGCTCGAGTATGAAGGCTGTGCTTGAGCAAATATGAGCGTGCTCGAGTAAACTCGAGACAAGTGTCTTGCTCGAGCAATCACTAATGTACTCGAGCATGATAAAAAATAATGGCACGTACAAAATTACCTTACTTCAAGTGTGTTATGTGAACACCTGAACCCTTTGAAAAGAGATTTGATCTTTTACGAGTTGATTTCGTCTTCCAAATTGAGCATTTATCTACTTGACTGAGGATTTGCTCGAGCACGTTTGAGAGTTTGCTTAAGTAAGCTTTGTGATGAGCTTTTATTCAGGTGTTCACACATGGCCATGTTAGAGCACTCCGAGGCTTGGCTGAGCAAACTTGTTATGCTCCAATTTTTTGAAATAATTGTGTTCTACCCTCGACATTGCTCGAGCAGCTTTTGATTATACTCAAGTACGTTACTCGAGTAAGCCTTCAATATGCTCAAGCATAACTGAATTTTATAGTTGTTCCAAAGCCAATCTCTATAGTATTGCTTGAGCATATTACCATATGCTCAAGTATCATGACTCTCTGTTTTATATCTTAATAATAAAGCATCCTACAAAACAAATTTCTAGAGATTCTAATGCTAAAATTAGTAATGATTTGTCAAAATAATCTTTAAATTAAATAGTATGAAAGTGATGTCTTACAATTCATTGGGGTTTACAATTCCCAATTATCTTCTGATGTATAGGAACTGATCTTTGGCCAACGACTTAGTGAATATATCAGCAAGTTGTAGGTGAGTAGGAATGAACAACACTTTAACATCCTTCTTCTAAACATGATCTCTTATGAAGTGATGTCTCATGCCAATATGCTTAGTTCTTAAGTGTTGAACTGGATTTTTCGCCAAGCTTATTGTACTTAAGTTGTCGCAAAGGATTGGAACTTCTTTAAGATGAATTCTGAAATCTTGACGTTGTTGCTTAAGCCATAGCACTTGAGCATAACAACTTGAAGCAACTACAGACTCAGCTTTAGTGGAAGATAACAAGACATTGGTTTGCTTCTTATTGAACTGGGACACGAGAGAGCCATCGAGGAACTCACATTGTCCACTAATGCTTTTTCTGTCTGTTTAGTAACCAGCATGATCTGAGTCTGAGTAAGCAATAAGATATTCATTTCGTCCTTTCGGAAATCAGATTCCAAGTTTCTCCATGTCTGCAAGATATATGAATATCCTTTTAACTGTCTGAGTATGAGATTCTTTTGGAGCAGATTGATATTGTGCACACATTCCCACACTGAATTGTACATCTGGTCTACTTGCTGTCGCATATAGTAATGAGCTGATCATCCCTCTATATTTGGTTATGTTGAAATCTTTCCCTTTAACATCAGCATCAAGGAAAGTTGTTGAACTTATTGGAGTGTCAGCTCCATTACATTGATCCATGCCATATTTCTTAAGATCTTGGAGATATTTGGTTTGAGAGATAAATATCCCACTCTTTTGTTATTTTATTTGAAGTTCGAGAAAGTAATTTAATTCTCCCATCATTGACATTTCAAATTCTCCCCGCATAGACTTATAGAACTCTTGGCATAAAGAATCATCAGTAGCACTGAATATAATATCATCTACATAAATTTGTAAAATTAGTAAATCATTTTTCTTATTGTGTTTGATGAAGAGAGTTATGTCATCTTTTCCTCTGACAAATCCTTGATCAAGAAGAAACTTGCTTAGTCTTTCATACTAAGTGATGCGTTGCTTTTGTCGCTAAAGCAATCAATTAAACTAGGTCCTAACTTATTATATAATTTAGGGTCAACCCAGGTCATTCTCCCAAGGAGCAAACTGTGGGTTTTCTTTAAGTTGAATTTAGGTGATGAAAAAATGCAATGGAATGGAATTGAACCTAAACTAAAATGAAAGACACTACTACCTATATGCAATTAACTAACTAAATGCAAGATAAAAATTGAGTCTAAAACCAAAATGAGAATGAATCTAATCTATATGAATTTGAATGCAATTTTTGGGGGTTTTGTTATGAGAGAATAATTAAAATTCTAAGAAGAAAATTGATTAAAATCAAATCAAATAACAAAGATCTAGTTCAGTTATGAGAAAGGAGAGGACAACTTAGGATTCACATGGAGTTAACTTTTGTAGCCCAAATCAATTAATTAGACCAAAGGGAGATTAGTGAAAGATTGGAATTAATGAATTTAATTAACTAATTGAAGCATGGGAAACCCTCAAGTTCAGTAACACCTAATCCACTAGAAAACTCATAATGGAATGAGCGCTGGTTAATTAAACCCATTAAAACCAGTTAAAATAGTTCCAAGATAGTTTTGGGAATTATGTTCACAATTCCCTAATTAAACAACTAGACAATTAAACAACCAAGAGGATAAACTTAAATTGACAATTAAATCAATAATGAAAACTCAATTATTAATATAATTGACAACCAAACGGTTTGCAAGCAAAAATCCCAGCAAATATCTTAGCACAATTCAAATCCAAATTATCAATTTAATCCAAATTAAATAATATGTTTATAATCTAAAACTAGATTGTTCTCAAGGAAACAACTCAAAATTATCTAAAACTAAATAATTTCAAAGTCTTGAAAAAAATTGATAAAAGGAAAAAAAAAACACTCTCATGTGGTCTTCAAGTGTAAGCTCCTAGGCTTTAGCTTCCTCCATGCTCCTCCCAAGTTGTCTCTCAAAAGAGCTTAAGCTGCCATGAAAACGCTTCCTTCTCCAAATGTTTTGCAACTCACGACCATTTAGAATGATTTATGGATATGGAATTAATTGGATGTGAGGGAAATATTGACGCCTTGAGTGGCTGTACGTGAGAGAAGAAAGGAATCCAATGGATATATAATAATCCAATGGATAGGACGATGGAAATCAATAGCTCTAGCTGCAGCGTCTCTCCCCTCTGCGGCTGCGTCTCTCTGCATAATCATCAATCTGGCGGCTAGGTTAGGTTATTTAATGGGAGGAAGAGAAGGCTTTCAGGTACCAACTTGAGCCTAATAAAATTCCACCATTAGATTTCGTTTTAGCTTCCCTGAAAAATTCTGCACTATAGGATCTTCTAATATGATAAAATCGTGATCTACCATATATTTAGAAATATTATTTAATCACAAGATAACAATCAGGATATTAATAATTTAAGCCCAATAATATCATAATTTAGATTTATATTATTTTTTAAAATTGGCTAACAATTTAAATATTATCTAATATATCCAAATTAGCCTAAAATAGTCCCCAAAATAAATGAATAAGGTGGGATAAAAAATATTAAAATTGGGATTTATCAACTCCCCTACACTTATCATTTGCACTCCCAGGCAAAACAAATCAAGACCAAGGGAGAATAAATGAAAAAAACTAAAACTAAAACTAAACTAAACTCAAGCTTCAAAAATGAATGTTCTAATCACAAGCAATAAGTAAACAAAAGCATTTCAACACCTATCATATCCAAATGATCTTCTCATGAATTCAGAAAGCAAACATCATGGCAATTTACTTGACAAAGGGGAACCTAAGCTGGAAATCCCTCACCAAGGATAATGTGTATGTCACTCTTCACTCAAAAGTGAATAGGTTTGTGTTTACACTCAAATTCATCCCTACCCAATACTCTTTCCATAGGCTTGACAAGAATCTAAATTCTCCACCACTAATAAAACAAGTGCATGCAAGAAAGAAAGGGTAGTGTGTTTGGAAAACCAAAGTTGAATATCTTAAAAGATGAAGAGAATGATACAATAGAGAATATGTGATGCAAGAAACCAAACTAAATCTAAACTGAGTCATCATTCTTTTTCTTCTTTTTCTTTTTTTTTTTCCTTTCATTTTTTTCCATTTTTTTCTTTTTCAAGATAACCTACCATATTTTTCACAATGACCCAATTCCTAACTTTATGCATGTTCTCCCATCCAAAAGAGATAATGCAATGCTCTTCAACTCCCAAGACATTCAAAAGGGTAAAGTTTTTTTTTTGGGTGTGGGTGTAGTCAAAATGGGAAAAAATAATAATATATAGGCTCAAAGGGGCTAAACAGAGGATATATGTATGAAAAAGGTAGGCTTTTTGGCTTATCTGGCTAAAATGAAATGAATGCCTTTATTATTTTTATGAATACTCATGCATAAAATATAGCCTCAAATAAGATTCAAGTCAAGTTCTAGATCAAGTAAAGAGATAGGGGTACACACTAAAAAGAAAATACGTATTAGGCTCAAAATCTCACTAGGAATATGATCACTAGCCTAAATTCACCAAAATCAAATTCATTGCCACTAGGTTCACTAACTCAAAATATGATCAATCACTTTTCAAATAAAAAATGCATCATACTAAAGTTACTTAAAACTTGCAATTTTCACATTCAAAACAGTTGATCCCTCCCCCACACTTAAACAGTGCATTCTCCTCAATGCAAAACAGTCATAATAGATCACAAAGTCAACTAATACGTAGCGCTACACAACTCAGTAATATGACAAAGCAAAATAAAAAGAGTGAAGGAAGGAATACAATCAAGGTCTACGTGGTGTCACGTAGTGCAGCAACCTCCACTGTCTGAGTGGAGAATCCATCAAAGAACGGCTTTGAGTAGTGTCCATTGACGATGAAGCATTTTCCATGTGGCTTCCTTTTGATCTTCACAGCTCTATAGGGGAAAATGTCAGTTACAACGAAAGGCCCCTCCTATCGAGTGCAAAGCTTTCCAGGCATGAGTTTCAAGCAGGAAACACATAGTAGAACTTTTTGGCCCACTTGAAAGTCTTTCTTCATGATAAGTTTGTCATGTGCTGCTTTAGTTCTTTCCATATAAATTCTAGCATTCTCATAAGCTTCTCTTCTTAATTCTTCAAGCTCTTGCAATTGCAACTTCCTTTCAATACCAGCACTAGCAAGATCGAGATTGCACCTTTTAATTGCCCAATATGCCTTGTGCTCCACCTCCAAGCAAATGACAAGCTTTGCCATAAACAATCCTGTATTGAGACATGCCAATGGGACTGTTATATGTTGTGCAATATTCCTAAAGTGCATCATTGAGTTGTTTACTCCAATTCTTTCGGTTGGGTTGCACTGTCTTTTCTAAAATGAGCTTGATTTCTCTATTAGAGAGTTCTGCCTAACCATTCGTCTGAGAGTGGTATGGGGTAGCCACCTTATGCATCAGCCCATACTTACTAAGCAAGCTTTGCAAACTCCTACTGCAAGAATGAGTTCCTTGATTGCTAATGATGGCTCTAGGAATGCCAAATCAGCAAAGAATGTGAGATCGAACAAAGGGAACCACTACAAAAGAGTCATTAGTATGAGTGGAGATTGCCTCAACCCGCTTTGCACATAATCCAAAGCCAACAAGATGTACAAATAACCAAATGAAGTGGGAAAAGGTCCCATGAAATCAATTCCCCAAACATCAAAGACTTCACAGAATAATAAGGGTTGTTGGGGCATCTCATGCTTCCTAGAAATATTACCCACAAATTGACACCTGGAACACTTCTTACAAAATTCATGGGCATCATGAAATAGACTTGGCCAAAACAATCCACTTTCCAACACTTTCCTAGCAGTACGCTTAGCACTAAAATGTCCCCCACATGTAGGAGTATGGCAAAAAGTCAAGACAGACTCAAATTCAATATCAGGAATGCATCGCCTAATAATTTGATCACTACAAATGTGCCACAAATAAGGATCATCCCATATATAGAATTTAACATCTCTCTTAAACTTATTCAATTGATGTTTATTCATGTCATCAGGCAAAACAGATGCAACTAGATAATTAGCAATATCTACATACCAAGGGATAGAAACAACAACCTCACAGAGCCTTTGATCAGGAAAGTCATCTAAGGCTAAAGATGTTACCGCAAGTGTTTCAATCCTACTCAGATGATCAGCTACCATATTCTCTGCACCACTCTTATGACATATCTCCACATCAAACTCTTGTATCAGAAGCACCCACCTAATGAGGTGTGGTTTGGAGTTTGGTTTCTTAAATAAGTACTTGATAGCTGAGTGATTGGTAAACACAGTCACCTTCGTGTGAAGGATATAAGATCAAAATTTCTCTAACCCAAAGATGATTGCAAATAACTCTTTCTCTGTGGTGGTGTAGTTAGCCTGAGCAGCATCTAAAGCTCTAGATGCATAGGCTATGATATGTTGTCTCTTCTCTACTCTCTGGGCAAGAACGACACCTAATGCATAGTTAGAAGCATCACACAAGAGCTCAAATGGAAGGCTCCAATTAGGTGGCTGAATGATGGGGGTTGTAATGAGTTTATTCTTTAACTCATCCCATGCATACATGCAAGTATCATCAAAAATAAAACCCACAACTTTCTGCAATAAACGAGACAATGACAATGTTGTCTTACTAAAATCCTGGATGAATCTTCTATAAAATCCAGCATGCCCAAGAAAAGAACATACAGCTTTCACACATGAAGGATATGGAAGAGAGGAAATAATATCAACCTTATCTTTATCAACCTCAATACCATCATGTGAAACAACATGACCCAAAACAATTCCTTTCTTAACCATGAAATGACATTTTTCAAAATTCAACACAAGATTATATTGAATGCATCGTTCCAAAACCATGTCCAAACTAGCTAAGCATTCATCAAAAGAATCACTGTAAACAGTGAAATCAATCATGAAAACTTCCATGCAATGTTCAAGAAAATCAGAGAATATGGAAACCATGCAACATTGAAAAGTACTTGGTGCATTACATAAACCGAATGACATGCGTCTATATGCAAAGGTTCCAAATGGACATGTGAATGTGGTTTTATCCTGGTCCTCAGGTGCAATAGAAATTTGGAAATAACCAGAAAAACCATCCAAAAAGCAGTAATATGATTTACCAGCCAGTCTTACTAACATTTGATCTATGAAGGGAATGGGGTAATGATCCTTTCTAGTCACTGAATTCAATATTCTATAGTCAGTAAATACTCTCCAACTGTTTTGAACTCTAGTTAGAACTAGCTCACCTTCATCATTACGAACAACATGAATACCAGTTTTCTTAGGTACTACCTGAACTGGACTTACCTAATGGCTGTCAGAAATAAGGTAGATTATACCTGCAGAGAGAAGTTTAGAGACCTCTTTCTTTACCACATCAAGGATCAGTGGGTTGTGTCGTCTCTGTGGTTGTCGTACAACTTTGGCACCATCTTCTAGCAGGATCCAGTGCGTGCACACATTTGGGCTGATTCCAGGGATATCAGTAAGAGTCCATTCAATAGCTTTCATCTGTCGCCTAAGTACCTCTAGCAGGCGGGTCTCCTCTTCACATAGGAACTATCTCATCCTTCTCCAAATAGGCATACTTCAATGAGTCAGGAAATGGCTTTAACTCTAAAGATGGAGCTTGTTGAATTGAAGGTATGAGCGGCTTCAATTCAACATTAGTCAAACTATAAACCTGCATAGCAGAAGAGCAAATTTTCCCACCTTGGGGAGTATTAGTAGAAACTGCAAGAGCAGAAGAATCAACAGATACATCACAATCAACATCAATAGTGCCATCAGTAGCACTTATGTCAAGGATAGAATTAGAATCGGAAATCTCCCCATCAGAAACATGATCAATGCTAATCGATAACTTATAATCAAATAGTGAAGACAAATAAGTTTAATCTATGGAATCAATCACACTAAATAACTGATAAAGTTTATCAAGATCAAGAGAAGTATCAGATACACGATCACTAGAATCACGAATGCTACAAATAGGCACAGAAGCATCATGTCTAGAATGTCTCATAATCTCAATAGCATCAGTGAAAATATCAATATCAACATTATCAAGGTCAGCACATTTATCACAATTACCAATTTTAGCACATGAGCAAGAGATAGTATAATCTAAACCATTAATATCATAGGATCTACTAAGCATACCCTCTTTAAGATTTACAACAGAATCATCCGTAATAGCATCAATAACATTAACATCTATCTCCGCACAATCATTAGAGGGGTGTCTCATAGATTCAAGCACATTAAAATTAATAGTTTCACATACAAATTCTAGAGTAAGGCTACCAGCATGCACATCTATCATAGCTCTAACAATTTTAAGGAAGGGTCATCCTAAGATTAAAGATGAATGTCCTTTTTGCCTAAACCGACCATCATCCATATCAAGAACATAGAAGTCTGCAGGGAATATGAAATGTTTTACCTTAACCAAGATGTCCTCCAGGACGCCTTCTAGGACAGTGCAACGTCTATCAACAAGGGATGCAACAAGATTTGTGGGCTTAAGCTCTACACCCTTGAGTTGATCAAAGACTGATTTTGGCATAACATTAATAGTGGCTCCCAAATCAGCTAAGGAATCAGAGAATTCAACATCACCAATAGTGCAAGGTATGAGAAAACTACTAGGACATTTTCACTTCATTGTCATTGGCATTTGATAAAGAGAGGAGACAACTGCCCCTAAGTCAACCTTGCCTTCATGCTTAAACTTTCTCTTTTTTGTACATAATTCCTTTAAGAATTTTGCATATTCAGGCACTTGTGTGACTAAGTCAACTAGTAGAACATTTAATAACCACCTTCTTGAATATATCATAGATTTCATTGAACATCTCAGTTTCCTTCTTTCTCCTTTCAGCCTTAGCCACCACAGTAAGAAAAGGTAGTGTTACACCCCTACCGGCCTCGCCATTTCGGGTGGCGGGTTAGAGGGATTCCTTTACTTAATTACCTTTCTTTTATATTTAGGTCCATTTAACTTGTATCAAAGTGAGCGCAACAAAGCATTTAATTAGTTTGGACAATCTACTGTGCTGGTAAAAGTAAAATAAACAAAAAATAAAAGTCCCCGGAGGGTTAAGGGTACAGTCATCCAAATATAAATACCAAAAATATAAGTACAGTCATCTCTAAAATACAAAACATAATAGGGCATCCCCTATTCTTCAACTATACTGATACGCCATACCTTTCCAAAAAGGATCTTCCTCTTCAGGCACGTACCCCTGTAGCTTCAGAAATGTCTAAAGTCCAATAATGGCCCCCAGAGTAACCGTCAATACTCAAATACAAAATGTGTAAAGTGTATGCATGTAACCATGTCAGATATAACACAAGTAATATGTCAAACATATCACATATGCATTCAGAAACATACCACAATAACCACACATCACAATCCGTAGAACCCGTACAGCTACCTTACCAAGGAAAGCCTCAGACTCACTGGATTCACAACCCGTAAAGCCGCCTTACTGCACCAAATTTCCGGACTAATCCTCAACGGCACATACGGCCGCCAATCAAGGCCGACCTCAAAATGATCATCCTCATCGTTAGGAACTCAATAGTTAGGGACTCAAACCCCAACATGCTCTGTATGCATATTTGGCACCAATACAAAAACACATACACACAAGGAAAACAAACATACAACAAAACACAAAGATATCTAAGTAAAGCGGTTACTACCTGATGGGGTATGCACCTTCTTAATATTTAAATATGCCCGATCGCTTTTCCAATTAACCCCTTGTCCTAAGTAACACCAAAATATCATATTTTTAGTATTTCCAAAAATACCCTTGCAATTTTTATCAAAACCGAGCCTTGAACAATTTTCCAGAAAAATCCAGTGCATCAGGTCCAACTTCAATGATTTTTAATAAATTCTACAAAACTCATATTTGTTTGAAACCATCGCCATATGAACCAAAACGATGTCTATTTGTCATGAAAAATAATTTCAGAGACCAAACATACACATAGTTTGGCGTGTAGCCTATTTTCCACTCTCTAGTCCAGATCCGACCTGATGCTTCTGAGCCAACTCTAACAATTTTTATCTCTTAGTAGAAAAATTCAAATAATACAAAATTATACATCACGGTGAACCTTAGGATTTATAAGTTCTCCCTGAAAAATTTCAGCTTAAAAAAAAAGTTCATTTACTATTTTTAAAACGCAGAAGAACGTTCGCTGCCTAGAAAACCCAGATTTGGCAGCAAGCTTGTTTCTTAGGCTTTTCGGTGTTTTTGAGTTCGGAAAATTAAACCATAGCTTAAACCCACACAAAATAACATTTTTAAAACTTTGAGATCATCAAAAACACAAAAATCAGATTGAAACACCATGCCCTAACCCCTTGAACGAAAATCAATAGTTCAAGTTCCAAAGGTTCGGGTTTTCGGTGTTTACTTGAAATCGGAGTTCGGCTTGATGATCTTGGTAGCTTGGACCTTGTTCTTGGTTATGGAGGGCTGGCTGGACCTCTCCTTCCTTATGAAAATTTATTGCCCTCTAGCTAGGAGAGAGAGAGCTTAGGTCATTTTAAAATGATTAAGGAATCCAAGCAGTTCAAAATAACTGGTGTAAATTTCTGTCAAGTAATTAGTAGAATTCATCTAGCTTTTTGACTTATTTCCCAAGAAATTCAAGAGAATTACAGAGGGCTCTAGGGAGTGGACAAGTGGCGCCCCCCTCCTTTGATTCAGATTTTTATCTTTCGTATGGGGAAAATTACCAACTTTGGCCCGGAATTTATGAAAATTACCAGTTTTGGCCCGGAACTTCTTTATTATTCTTTTCTTTTTCCCCAAGCTCTCTAGACACTTCCTAGGGCTAGGTGGCCCCATCTGGACCCCACAAATCAGATTCCATGATTTTATTTTATTTTTGCCAATGTATTTGATTTTTCCCCCTTTTTCCAGCAAGTGGGACCCACAACTTGACTTTTGGACTGATTTTTCTCTTTCTTTTTCCTCAAGCTTATTTTTAATAATTATGGGGGCTAGGTGGTGCCAATTTGGGCCCACCAAATCCGCCCTCACCCATTTTTTCAGGCTTTTCCACTTTATACGGTTCAGTCTCCTTTTATCAGTCCCTGCTGAGCCCTGTTTGTCAACCAAGTGCTGTCCTTTTTATTTTTCTTCATCTTTTTCAAATTTTTTCTCCTGAATGGACATTCACATGTTGTGCCTACTTGACTACCCCATATGGGCCCACATCTGTCTCATTCAGTCTAAAAGAAGCCCCTCTAATTGGTCCCTACCGGTCCCTTTTCTACCGGTTAACATCCTCTGGGACCCGTATTTTTTGTTTGCGCTTGAGTATGGATAAAATCATCTGATTTTTCCTTCTCTCTCCTGGGTGGACGAAATTCAATGCTTAAGGGGTAAGGAATTGACTTTTCTACCCTTGTAATCATTACTTACTTTTTGCGTTTTAATCCCGCAGTGACACGTGTCCTCCAACAGTGATTACACTGACTCCTTATCTTCAAAAACGTAGGGCGTCCCTAACTGCCCTGAAAATGCTGTATACTTACTTATACCCCTGTATTCATTACTTACTTTTTTCATTTTAATCCCGCTGTGACACGTGTCCCCTAGCATTGATTACACTGACTCCTTATCTTCAAAAACGTAGGGCATCCCTAACTGCCCTGAAAATGTTGTATACTTACTTATATCGGCATATTTTCACTCAAGTAATTGTCCTTTAACTTAGGACATAGTTAGGTGGCACCTTTTCCAACCGAATTTATATCATATGGGTCTTCTGTGCCCTTTTTTCCACTGGCACTTTAATTCCACGGTTTATACACATTAGGTCCACTGACCTGTATAGCCATGTTACGTAGTCCCGGAGAGGCTTCCTCTCTCTCGTCATTCTTGGGATTCTTCCCGAATCAGGCTTAGTGGTCCACCTACTTTAGGCTTGTTCTCAAGTCTTTATACCCAAAATTCAGGATATTACAATTTTAATATTCAAAAGATCGTGCCACCATTTCAACCTTTCGGTACAGCGGCATATCCCAATCCTTTCATATACAAATCACTACACTTGTCAGCCATTGTGGGAGAGTTTTCGTCCCTTCTCGGGACCCAATGTCGGCACTGGCACATACAATAACAGGCCACCCACCGGAATCCCATACCAGGACATATGACCATCGTCCATGGACCCCTGCTCCAAATGCCTGCGTGGGTGCCAGCCAGACAAGGCAAAACACGCGCCCTTACAAGGCGAAACTACTCAGATTGGGAGCACACACTTCTAGTGCGAGTATCAGCTCAAAACTAATCCCCTCAAAAGAATTTTCAACAATGGCCAGCAATTTTAAGATATTTTCAAAAACGTTTGGCAAGATCCAGTAAACTGAGTGCATCTATAACAGTTTCTGGCCTCTTCCAGTTCCGTACTGCTTCTACCACAAACATGATTCAAACTCAATTTCAAATTCTGGGTTCTTTCAAAACCCTTTTATGAGATAACATTATTTCAAAAACAACCATTTCACATTGTTTATCAAATTCTGAAAAAAAATCATTTTATTTGGAAATTTTGTTTAGAAAATTAAATTTCAAAAATTTCAAAAACATAGCAGATGCATTGGTAAATTCAGAATTCAATTTTCAAACGTACCAGGAACCAGACAACTGACATAGAAGGTCATCAACTCCAATTTACAAACTAGGCTCTATCCTTGGCTACTCGAGTCATCCACAGGACACTTAATCCGTTCTATTTCATTTGTCAAACCATTTGAAAATAATGCCTGTAACTCTCAGGCTTACAACCTCTTCGGTACTCTGCCCGATATTCATGGTTTAGTATTTATAGGTCATTGTCGGCCCATGGACATCTCAGTTTCTACAGGACTTAAGGCTTTTCATTGAACACATATCAAACTTATCAACCCAAAATCATATCAATCTAGTAGGCCTCCTTACCTACTGTATATTCATATCATAATTCTTTTACACTGAAAACTAGAGCACCTCATAGCAATACATTGCATTGTATCGACTTCCTCTGAGGTCGTTGTAATTTCTCGATAATAACCTATCTCCAGGCATTGTCTCAGATCCAATTTTCCCTTATTGGATGTTCAATCCATATAACAGGGATCCATTAGCCACTACCATTTTCTGTCTCAGTCAAGAGACCATAACCTGTGGCTATCGAGGTTCTAGCTATCATTCGGTTCTATTGAGATACTAATTCTCAACCACACTTTCTCAGGGAATTTTCTATATTCAAGATCTTTCCTTATGCTGATACAACAACTATCAACCTCAAAGTAACCCATATCATATAGGTACTATCCTTGAACATACCTCAAATAACATGCTGATTGTTACACCCCTACCGGCCTCGCCCTTTCGGGTGGCGGGTTAGAGGGATTCCTTTTTATGAATCACCACCCATTGTTACTTAGTCCAATTAACTTATCACAGAGTTAGCATAGCAGAGCACAGGATCTGGCTGGACAAGTCTAATATACTGATAAACCTTTATAATCCAAGTAACATGTAAGTCCCAAAAGGCTTAATAAAGTAATCCAGATAAGGTACTGATAGTAGACAACATTTATCCAAAACATATAGTACAAAATGAGATAGGGCATCCCCTATTTTCTTCAATTCACCGCTATGCCCTACCTTCTCCTTTACACCTTTACTGCTACTGCCTTACTGTCTCAGCCCTGTATCTCCAAAATGGTCTGGAGTTCAAAGTTGAACCCCAGAGTAACTGTTAGACTCAAATAACAATGCATGTAATGCCAATCACAAACGGGAAAAATAATTTTGCCTCTGGCACAGTGAAACTGGCATGTATTTCTGCCTCAGGCACAATCCACAGGACCGCCTGGTCAAGAAAAGCCCCTAGAGCTGCAGCGCTACTAGGGCTTCCGTAGTTAGGGCGGCCAACCCTAACTACCAGCCCCAAGAGGTCTCAGTAGCCACCTATGAACACATAGTCACATAGGCTCTTCCTACCTCACAACTTAGGCCTCAGCAGTGACCTAAGAACACACAGTCTAATAGGTACCACCTACCCTACATGCCAAGGGCCTCCGCAGTGACCCAAGGACACACAGTCCAATAGGTACCACAGCCCGATACACTCTAGACTGCAACAGTAACCCAAGGACATATAGTCCAATAGGTACTACAGCCCAGTCCCTAACATGATAAAACACACATACAAGAGTAACATAGAGTATGTAAGTCTACAGTTACTACCTGGCACTTCCAAAATGGAGTGAATTTTTATCTTAGCGTCGGGAATGCATCCTACCTGTAATGATACCCTAAATACTGTTGGAAATTATGCCCTAGGGGCAAGTCATTGTACTTTGAACGTTTATAATATTTAAAGTATTTCTCCTTTAGTTATCATTTCATTTGCATGTTTATAGTGATAACTGTATCCTTGGATATATCTTATAGATTATCCTAGATGTCCTTGGTCGGTCATCTACGCGGGAGCGAAGATGAAATAAGACTTGTATGACTTTGATGAGGTATGGAGATACAAATCAAAGTCATAGGCACTTGTAAGGGTACAAGGTGCTGGACCGACCCACTATGAGAAAGCTGCATGGATTTAGTCATAAGTTTATCTCATATATAACCGCGTCACAACGCCCTTTGACCTGAGATCATCATGGATTCCTACATGATGAGTCGTTGATCTTTGACCTAGTCAAAAGTCACCTTTGACCGGGTGATGATAAAGGCTTGGATCGGGATCAGTGGTTTTCATGCGCAAGAATGTGAATGGTCAAGATGGAATTTGTCCCTCACATTTGTAGAGAGATGATACTGGGCCTCTCGATGAGTAAGTCTGAGAAACGTATGGTCATACTACGATGGAAAGGAGTTTCCATTTCAATTAGACTACTCGAGAATCAAGAAAGTAGTGGTCAAGAACAAGAAGTTGACATTATCCATGCCTCATCCTTGACCAAATTATCGCGTGACAAAAGGGACGTGACATGGTTGTACGATAGGTTGCATCGTATCATCGATCCCCATATGAATTGGGTAGTCGCAATGTCTTGCTAGAGGCCGCTTGCGACTTGTGGGCTGGTACAGTGTTGGCCCACTGCCAATCTCATGTGGGCCTGCAAGGTCACACACAAGAATAGTCCAACACGAGTATTAGTGTCCAGATTAATTGAATCTTAGATATGTCTAAGATTTAATGAATGCAACGTTTAATCTAGGAAGGATATATATATATTATAATTTGAAATTAAATGTTATTTGTTTTGTATTTAATTTATTTAAAATTAAATACCTAAAATGAATAGAGATATAGTATCTCACATTTAATTTTTGAAGAGAGATATTATATGTTAGATTTAATTTAATTGAGATACAAGATCTCGATTTAATTAAATAGATATATATCATATCTTAGATTTAATTTATAATGATAAATTAAATCACAAGGCTTTTAATTCGGATTAAATGAATAGATTAGATTAGATCTGTTGGATGATTTAATTGATATATTACTTAATCCAAATTCGAATTCAACAATTAGTTAAGATTAATTTTGAATATTTTAATACGGCTCATTAGGGTTTTAGAAACTCTATAAAAGGATGATGATCTAATCGTATTAGTGAGCTGAAAACGAATTGAGACAAGCCGCAAAAAGAAATCCTAGAGAGAAAAACGTGAGACACAAAGAGAAGGCGCTAGCACGCTGCCGTATGTGTTGGAGAGCTGTTCGGTGTGGATATCGGTAGAGGGAGGAGACTCGAAAAGGCTGCTTCGTTTGATCGAACGAGATGGCACCACGTTCAAGACGTACGACGGTTGAGGCGCACGAACAAGGAGATGCGCACCCGAGCACGGGATCGAACGAAACTCTCAATCCCTCGCATAGGTACGGTTTACTAACGAACCTTGATTTAAATGCAGTTGATAGATCCTCTTCTTGGGATTCGTAATTTTTTTTAAAAAAAAAAATTGCTGCATGTACGGATCCCAACAGTGGTATCAGAGCCAGGTTAACCGTGTGTTTAAATTGGGTTTTCTACATGCGATTATATGTGATATATGTATGTTTAAAACTAAATCTGTATATGCGTTTAAATCGATATTTGATTAACCGAATCATGTATGCTTTAAGACGTAAATTCGTGTTAGGGTTACGTTCCATGTTAGGGTTACTCGGCTGTCTTCATGTGTATCTGAATCGATGAGATCCAACAGATCCGTGACGTTCGAATTGTTCGGTCGTACGACGGTGCTGGGGGTCGACGATGGTTCGAAACGTTCGACGTCACCCTTGCTTGGAAACGCGTTCAGATGACGCCTCTATGGGGTTTGAAATTTTGGAAATAATTTTTGAAAACAATGTGTTTTTCCAGAAAATATTTTCGAAAACCATATGCTTTTTGGAAACAAATTTTTCTGACTTGATTGAGACCCCACCTGATTGTTCGTAGCGCGAAAATTTAAATCATGATATTATATTAATGTAATATAATATCATGACTTGAATTTAATATGACTTGATTGACAAGTTGTGAACTCCAATCAATCAAGTATTGAATATGATTCATTGTATTAAATTCAATCAATCAATCAACATGTGAATTTAATATGACTTGGTTGACAAGTAATGGACTCCAACAATCAAGTAATGAGTATGATTCACTGTATTAAATTCAATCAATCAATATGTGAATTTAATATACTAGATAATTTAATCATGATACTTTCTTTCATATTGTATGAATTAATATTTGTTGTGATTAATTATTCAAATTTGTTTGGATATAGTGAACAACATGGCTCTAGAATTTACAAGTGTTGTATTATTTAAATATGGCCTGCGAGCCATGCCTTTCTCTCTAAATATTCTTGTTGTACATTCTCTTCTCATCTCACTCCCCTCAATGTTTAAACGAGGTTTCTCTTGATGTATTTCTCCTTTTATTATTTAGAGGAGTCTTCTCATTGGCTTGAGAGGACTTTAGGTTTGATGAGCCATGTTGTGTCACAATTTTAATTATGTTTTGATTAGATCATTGCATGATTAATTTAGAGTTTATATGAGATACAATAGTAATTGCATTCATATAAATGGGATTAATAGAATTAATAGGACTATACCCTGTAAATCAAATCTTAAGTCGTAATGCCGTCAATTAATGAATACTTGTCAAAACCTAGATCGCCCATTTGTATGTTCCACCAAAGTGGATGCATTTGAGTTATCTTGGTGAGACAAAGAGTGGGTAATGGTGATACTCAACTTTCATTATTGTCTTGACTTAATTGAGATTAACAAAACGGTTTTGGATCTCAAGGCATTAGATGGGATTAAACGTGCTGGTCATATGATGATCAAATCCCATAAAGATCTAAGAGTTACATGTGATGTAATTGGCAAAGGGGTTGCCTACCTAAATAACTTGATGTTAAGCGTCTTGCTAAAGCGGACTTAATTTTAAGCCAAATATGGATCTTAGCCCACTAATTATAATGAGGGTTGTTAATTCAGTGGGAGATTATTAACTAACTTTGCATATCTTTTAATTGTAGAATCATCTCGAATAGTAACACCGCAACACTATCACTGCGATCTGTCCTTGAGAAGGACAAACTTAATGGGACAAACTTTCTTGACTGGTTTAGAAACTTGAGAATTGTTCTCAAGCAGGAAAGAAAGGCTTATGTCCTTGATCAACCCATTCCTAACGAGCCTGCGGCTGATGCTCTAAGAGCTCAACAAGATGCATACACGAAGCATATTGATAACTCTTTGGATGTAGCATGCCTGATGCTTGCCACTATGGTTCCAGAGCTCCAAAGAGATTTGGAACATATGGAGGCATTTGAGATGCTTGCTCATCTAAAGGAAATGTTCCAGCAACAGGTAAGGCAAGAGAGGTATGAGACCACAAAGGCCTTACATTCCTGCAAGATGGCTGAAGGTGCATCAGTTAGTCCTCATGTTTTGAAGATGAAAGGCTACATTGATCACCTTGATAGGCTTGGATTTCCCATGAGCCAGGAGTTAGCTACAGATATGATCTTGAACTCACTCCCGGATAGTTATGACCAGTTTGTCATGAACTATAACATGAACAACATGGAAAAATCAATTTCTAAACTGCATGGGATGTTCAAAACAGCTGAGCAGAGCATTAAGAAGAAGCCTAGCACTGTTTTGATGGTTCATAAAGGAAAGGGTATGAAAAAGAAAGGCAAGGGAAAAAGATGGGGTAAAGGCTCAGCTGGTAAGACCAATGAATCAAACAAGCCCGAATCTAAGCCTGCAACCAAGAAGGCAAAGCCTCCGAAGGATGGGGTCTGCTACTTCTGCAATGAACCGGGTCATTGGAAGAGGAATTGCAAACTCTATCAGGAAGATGTGAAAAAGAACAAGAAGGATAGCAAGGCTATCGCTTCAGGTATCTTTGTCATAGACATTCACTTTTCTACTTCCTCATCATGGGTATTAGATACTGCATATGGTTCTCACATTTGTATTAATGTGCGGGGTCTCAAGGACGAGTAGAAAATTGAAGAAGGGCGAGTGGACCTACGAGTTGGAAACCGAGCAAGAGTTCTTGCTTTAGCCGTAGGCACTTATGAATTAGTTCTGCCCGGTGGGCTTTTGTTATTGTTGAACAATTGTTTTTATGTTCCTGCTTTGAGTAGTAACATTATTTCGCTTTCTTATTTGGATAAGGAAGGTTATACTTCCATTACTAGGAACCGTAAATGTTCAATTTATCATAATGATATTTTTTATGCTCATGGAGATTTGCATGCTTGGTCATTATGTACTTAATTTAGAACATCCTAATAATGGACACATCTATGACATAACTACCAAAAGGTTCAAGTCAAATGATTTGAATCCGACCTACCTATGGCATTGTCGTCTAGGCCACATAAATGAGAAACGCAGTTCGAAACTCCATCAAGATGGATTTCTTAACTCATTTGATTTTGAATCATTTGATACATATGAGTCTTGTTTATTGGGAAAGATGACATAGGCACCTTTTACTGGGCAAAGTGAGAGAGCCAATGATTTATTGGGCCTCATACATACGATGTGTATGGACCAATGAATACTTCTGCCAGAGGAGGTCATTTGTACTTCATTACATTTATAGACGATTTTAGTAGATATGGATATATCTATCTAATGAAACATAAGTCTGAATCTTTTGAAATGTTCAAAATATTCCAAAATGAAGTGCAAAATCAACTTGGCAAAACAATTAAAGCACTTCGATCTGATCGGGGTGGTGAATATTTGAGCCAAGAGTTCATTGACCATCTTAGGAGTTGTGGGATCGTATCACAACTTACTCCTCCAGGAACACCTCAATGGAATGGTGTTTATGAACGGAGGAATCGAACTCTATTAGATATGGTTCGATCTATGATGAGTCAAACAGATCTTTCTCCTTCCTTTTGGGGCCATGCCCTAGAAACAGCTGCGTTCACACTAAATCGCGTTCCGTCAAAGGCAGTTGAAAAGACACCATATGAGATATGGACTGGGAAGAAACCCAGTTTGTCGTTTCTTAAAATTTGGGGATGTGAGGTTTATGTTAAACAACAAGTCTCTGATAAATTATCATCCAGGTCCTCAAAATGCCTTTTTGTGGGGTATCCTAAGGAAACTAAAGGATACTATGTCTACAATGTTGGTTTTGATTAGTTTTGATGATGTCTTATATAGATGCCATTCTTAAGAGCAAAAAGGTTGCACACTACATTTACATTATACTTTGACAAATTCTTATATCTAATGTAGATGTGAAGTTTAATGATGAAGAATAATCAAGAGAAGAGAAGAAAGAAAGAAGAACTTGCTCAATGGAATGAGAAAATCATTATACAAGCTCTCGAGATTGATTCTAGAAGTCTCCACGATCATATAGAAGTTGGAACGGGTCAATTCGGAGTTAAATTGAGTGAAAACGAGTTACAAGTGTATTCTGAATCAATTCTCGAGAATGTAATCCATTCCCGAAGCAATTCTCGAGAATGCAGCTGAATATGTGAAATCTGGAGGCAATTCCCGAGAATTGAAAACCCATTCTCGAGAATGGTTCTCAAGAATGCCATTCGATTCTCGAGAATGGTCGGGATTCGACAATTCTTCAGCAGCTCTGTTTCGCGCTCAGTTTGGGCGACCTCTGGTAATTTGACAATATCTCACAAACCAGGAATCGGATTGACACGAAATCAGTGGCATATGAAACTAGACATCCAACACGTACTTTTGAAAAAATATCAAGTCCAAAGGAGTCCAGACGAGAGAGCTATGATTTTCGCAAGTTGGAACACAAATCACCGTCACAGTCCAGACCAACCTTTGGTAATTTGAGTGTATCTCACAAACGACAAATCGGATTGCGCCGAAATCGGTGCCATTGGAAACTAGACTCAAATACCTTTCCAGAAACATCAAGAAACACAGAAAACGAAGATCCATTGAAGGATTTATGATGTTTGGAAGTTGGTATTATGTTCAGGAAGTTGCAATCAGAGTTGACTAAGAACAACTACATTCTTCCTATGATAACCAACGAAATGCAACAAGTTTTGACTGACTCTTCTTGCATTGGAAAGAAGAAATCAATTCTTGAGAATTGTCTCAAGGATTCTCCAGAATGGTTGCTAAACTGTGTTCAAGAGATCAGTTGAATTTCCATCGCAAAGAAAGTAATTCTCGAGAATGATTATTAGCCTCTCGAGAATGGTTCTCGAGAATGCACCAAAGACTCTCGAGAATAATCGAGACAGAACCACACTGACATAGTTTCTGATGTGATTCTCGAGAATGCATTATCAATTCTCGAGAATGGTTCTCAAGAATCAGGAAGAATTCTCGAGAATGATCGAAAGGGCGTTGAAGTGCAGCTTGATATTATGAGTGATTCTCGAGAATGATCACAAAGAAATTCTCGAGAATGAACGGAATTCGCAAAGGATTACTCAACTATTCGGGAAGTATTCGAAAGTATTCGGAAGTATTCGGGAAGCATATGAGCTATCTCTCTCGCAACATTATATGAATCTTTTGATTACTCAATTAATTCTTCTTCTAAATCACTTAATCTTATTTATGCTATTACTAATCATATTCTTGAGTGAGTTGCAGATCATTAATTTGAGTTAAACATTGTAAAACCAATTCATGGTTCAGGAGCATTTTTGCCTTCACAGAACATGGCCGACAAAAAGATTCTCATCATGATGTGCCCATACAGCTAAAGCGTCTGGATCAATATCTAAGCATCTGGCATATCTGAAGCACTGGATACTCAAGTATAGAAGAATGGCTACTCGAGTATTATCAAATGCATATATGATATTCGCTATTTGTCTTTGTCTGGTTTACAAGTGATTCTCGAGAATGAGGAATTAATTCTCGAGAATGGTTCTCGAGAATGGGCAAACAATTCTCGAGTATGCTCGACACGAACGATATTCGCACGTCTCATCTTGTTGCTCGAGTGATTCTCGAGAATTAAGAATCAATTCTCGAGAATGGTTCTCGAGAATCCATGAAGTGATTCTCGAGAATGGTCGAAGGTCAAGCGATCTGAAGTTGATTTAATGAACGATTCTCGAGTATGGTTTCGTGCACTCTCGAGAATGGTCTCGACAAAGATCTATATCGACTTGATTGATTCTTCGCAATCTTAATTAAATGATGATCTAGTTAATTGTTTTAATTCTTCAATACATCTTTCTATATTAACTATGATATTATTAATCATCTTTCAAAGTGTTTTACAGATTCATAATCAAAGTTGCAAGATCAGACGAAGAACACCAAGAATATTCATTTGACTTGAATACTGATCTGTGATTTATAGAATATACCATGCTGCTTATTATTATTGTTTCTAACTATGTTTGCTTGTGAATCTTCAGAAGATCAAAGTTTTACTTTACAGATTTCAAGCAATGACGAGCTGGCGCATTAAGAATGTCACGAAACGAGCCGACAAAAAGAATCTTATCATAATGGTGCCCATACAGCAAAAGCTTCCGAATCATTAAACTAAGCTAATCTTCATCCAAGACCACGTGAATGACAACCTGGAAAGAGACTCAACTAAACAAACATTCCATCGTGGTTGAGCAGAAGGAGCGGACGCCTAAACACCTTCAACGGACGAATTCAAATATTCAAATGGGCAGATTCAAATCCTTCCAACGGTCCTCAAGCTTCAAATTATAAATACTCGAAGGTTTGAATTCTTCAGTGGTAGAACATATACATACACAGACAAAGCATTCAAAGCGATCAATCTATAGTCTGTATATATCTTCAGATATTACTAAGCTTCAGTGTTTATCATTCATCTACTCGTGAGGAGTTTCAAAACACTTATTTGATTATTGTGTTGTAAAATCTTAAGGTTGTGGAACCTTAAGTGTGGGTGTACAATTACAACTTGTAAGGGGAGTGAGTCCAAGAGTGAGAGGATCATCCTTCGTTTACGAGTGTGTGATTGTGTAGTTATTTGGTTACGACTTGTAAAGAGGAGTAAGTCCTAGTGAGAGGATTACTCGAGAGTTACGAGTGTGTAATCAAGTTACAAGATAGTGAAATCCCGAGTGTTTAAAGGGGACCGGACGTAGGTCAAGAGTTGGACCGAACCAAAGATAACCTCTTGTGTTCATTGCTCTTCTCTCTATCTCTGTTTTAAGTTTTCTTGAGCAATTAGCGAAAGAATTTCAAGATCACCTATTCACCCCCCCTCTAGGTGATATTCCACCTTCATACAATCTCACCGATCACAAAGTGTTTGTTATTCAGAATAGTGTCTTCTTGGAAAAAGAGTTTATCTCTAAAAGAACCAGTGGGAGTAAGGTGAACCTCGAAGAAGTTCGAGAGTCACAAGACAGTGTAGAACCACAGATGGAAAATAGAGAAGACTCGCAACAAGTTGATGAGCCTACTCAAGTAACACAAGGCCCACGAAGGTCTGATAGATCACGACTACAGCCTCAGAGATATGGATTTCTGATTACTGGAAGTCATGATATTTGCCCATTAGCAGAATGAGCCAACTACCTATCGAGACGCTGTGGTGGGACCGAACTCTGAAAGATCGCTTAATGCCATGAAGTCTGAAATGCAATCCATGTACGACAATAAGGTATGGACCTTAGTTGATCCACCTGAAGGTGTAAAAACCATTGGGTGCAAGTGGGTTTTCAAAGAGAAAACTGACATGGATGGCAAATTAAATATGTTCAAGGCACGACTGGTTGCAAAAGGATTCACTCAAACTCATGGTGTGGACTATGATGAAACCTTTTCCCCAGTTGCAATGGCCAAATCAATCAGAATCATTCTTGCCATTGCATCATATTATGACTATGAAATATGGCAAATGGACGTCAAAACAGCCTTCCTTAATGGAAAGCTCCTTGAGGATGTGTACATGACACAACCTGAGGGTTTTATGCGTCCAGAGGACTCTAGTAAAGTATGTAAGCTTCAAAGATTCATTTATGGATTGAAGCAAGCATCTCGGAGTTGGAATCATCGTTTTGATGAAGTAGTCAAAGAGTTTGGATTCATTCAAAACATTGATGAACCTTGTGTTTACAAGAAGGTTAATGGGAGCACAGTTGTATTTCTAGTGCTTTATGTTGATGACATCCTACTCATTGGGAATGACATTCCTACCTTGCAGAGTGTCAAGTCTTGGTTAGGAAAGTCTTTCTCAATGAAAGATTTAGGCGAAGCCTCTTACATCCTTGGGATCAAGATCTATAGAGATAGATCCAAGAGGCTGATAGGCCTAAGTCATAGCACATACATAGACAAGATACTACATAGGTTCAATATGCAAGATTTTAAAAGGGGTAACATGCCCATGTCTCATGGCATTCATCTCAGTAAGGATCAGTGTCCTAGCACACAAGATCAAAGAGATCACATGAGTAAGATACCATATGCCTCCGCCATTGGATCTATCATGTATGCCATGTTATGTACTCGACCGGAGTGTCATTTGCCTTGAGTATGATCAGCAGATATCAACAAGATCCCAGTGAGGATCACTGGATTGCTGTCAAGAATATCCTAAAGTACTTAAGAAGGACTAAGGACTTATTCTTGGTATATGGTGGCTTGGAGGATGAGCTCTGTGTGACTGGTTACACAGATGCGAGTTTCCAAACTGACCAAGATGATTCAAGATCGCAATCAGGATATGTATTCCTGTTGAATGGTGGTGCGGTAAGCTAGAAGAGCTCTAAGCAGAGCACTGTAGCTGATTCTGCAACAGAAGCTGAGTATATAGCAGCATCGGATGCAGCTAAGGAAGTCGTTTGGATCAGAAAGTTCATCACTGAACTGGGGGTAGTTCCTACCATCTTAGATCCAACAGTCTTGTTCTATGACAATAGCGGCGTTATTGCGCAGACCAAGGAGCCTAGGTCACATCAAAGGACCAAGCACATACTCAGGCGATTTCATCTTATCAGAGAAATCAATGAAAGAGGTGATACAAACATATGCAAAGTACCAGGAGAAGACAATGTAGCAGATCCTCTTACTAAGCCGCTTGCACAAGCGTCACATGAGCGTCATGTTAGGGCAATAGGAATTAGAGTAATTAATGATTGCACCTAGTGCAAGTAAGAGTTTGTTGGAAATTATGCCCTAGGGGCAAGTCATTGTACTTTGAACGTTTATGTTATTTAAAGTATTTCTCCTTTAGTTATCATTTCATTTGCATGTTTATAGTGATAACTGTATCCTTGGATATATCTTATAGATTATCCTAGATGTCCTCGGTCGGTCATCTACGCGGGAGCGAAGATGAAATAAGACCAGTATGACTTTGATGAGGTATGGAGATACAAATCAAAGTCATAGGCACTTGTAAGGGTACAAGGTGTTGGACCGACTCACTATGAGAAAGCTGCATGGATTTAGTCATAAGCTTATCTCATATATAACCGCGTCACAGCGCCCTTTGACCTGAGATCATCATGGATTCCTACATGATGAGTCGCTGATCTTTGACCTAGTCAAAAGTCACCTTTAACCGGGTGATGATAAAGGCTTGGATCGGGATCAGTGGTTTGCATGCGCAGGAATGTGAATGGTCAAGATGGAATTTGTCCCTCACATTTGTAGAGAGATGATACTGGACCTCTCGATGAGTAAGTCTGAGAAACGTATGGCCATACTATGATGGAAAGGAGTTTCCATTTCAATTAGACTACTCGAGAATCGAGAAGGTAGTGGTCAAGAACAAGAAGTTGACATTATCCATGCCTCATCCTTGACCAAATTATCGCGTGACAAAAGGGACGTGACATGGTTGTATGATAGGTTGCATCGTATCATCGATCCTCATAGGAATTGGGTAGTCGCAATGTCTTGCTAGAGGCTGCTTGCGACTTGTGGGCTGGTACAGTATTGGCCCACTGCCAATCTCATGTGGGCTTGCAGGGTCACACACAAGAATAGTCCAACACGAGTATTAGTGTCCAGATTCATTTAATCTTAGATATGTCTAAGATTTAATGAATGCAACGTTTAATCTTAGGGTTTGGAAAAAGGTGATCACACTTGACCCTACACAAAAACACTTTCTGGACCCATTGATAACCTTAAAAACATGTATATCCTACTGCAACCTCACGAAACACCAGAGGGCAGAAGTAAAAGGAGCTAAGTTGTCGGTTAAGAAACTTACCTCGAATTGTCGGTTGCGTATAGCTTTCTTCACCTCCTGAACCGAGACTTTCAACTGAGCACTCTCCTTTTCACCTTGATCTCATGCTTGATGTGGGTAAAATGGAGGGAGGAGTGCCCTATTTATAGACTCCAAGGTGGGGTCCTTATCCAACCTTGATCACGATCCGACGGTTGGGAAAATTCCTCGGATTAAATTATTATTTCTTTGCTTGTTTCTCAAAGTTTCTAGAGGGATCTTTTGGGCAGATTGGGTCGCATTCCAAGACCCAGAGATGAGGTTCCAAAATCACCCCTGGAGGTGGTTTTCCAAAATTGGGTAAAATGGTCTTTTCACCCTCACTCTCTCCAAGGCAGTGGTACCCACAAGATCTACCCTTGGATATGCCATAAATTCTCTTTAAAGAGTCATAATTACATGTCAATCCATTGTCATGTCAATTTCAAAAGATTAGGTCCAGATTAAACCGGATTATTTTATTCTTTCTCTTTCATCATAATTACTTGATGTGACTTCCTCTCTCTTCATAAATACATGACATGACCTTTTCTTTCTCCTCTGGGCCCACCAAATTTTCAGCCCCTTACCATGTCCTGGGCCTGGGCCCGACTCCCGAAAATCCTAACCGGTCCCGCTTCGCTCCTTTTTGCTGGTTACACTTTCCTCGTAATTCGTGCCCTTCAACTGGACTTGTGTGAACCCGAATCAACAGTTTCTTCTCCCTGACCACAAGTGGAAGGATTATAATGCCTTGGGGAGCAAGAAATCCATAATTTAGTATCTCATAACCGCCTCGTACTACGTGCTTCCCAATATTCCACTTCTGACTCTGAAACGCCACGTGTCCGACATAGCATTACTACTACTGATTTTTCCTTCTCTACTTGGTCTGAATACATATTCTCTCTCTTCCTTGGTTGGACACGCATACCCTTGTCCCACAGGGTCAGTGTCCTTGTCCTAATAATGACCTTTGTCACTTGTACATTACTTCGGCTTAGGCTCCCTCGATCTTACTTCATGTACAAGTTACCTCGCTGTGGGTCATGGTTTCTTCTTATTTTGACTTAGTAAATTTTTATTCAATTTTAACCAATGGTTTCTCATCTTGGGGTCCTTCAATAATTTATTCCAAAATTTCGGGAGGATAAATACTTTGAATACAAACCAAAATTCCTCATTACTTCCTTAATACATGACTGTACATAGATTACAAAAGTTGGGGTGTTACACTGATGACACAACATCAATCAATATTATCACGGTCTCTACTTTCAATCATTCTTTCTAAGGGAATATCATAAGATTAAAATCATTCCCTAGCAGCTAGTAACCTCCGAATACCTCATACATGTGGGTACTATACTCTAGTGCCTCAATGTATTTAGATCTATCAAATGCTTAAAGAATCTCTCATTGTTAGATTCTTACGTCACCATTCAATTGGCAGTAACCCCATGGGTGGTTACCAAATCTTAGGTTTATCAACCTAATTCTGGAACCTCAACCATACCCAATAAACATGCTACGATCATCATGATTCATAGCCGATAACATTTAGACACTATCCTCAAAATAACCTCGGATCAATAATTGTCAGATTCACAATTGATTCCTAGAACCTCAACATCAGTTAGACTAAGGAATCATATTACCTCAACAATACCCAAAATACAAACTATGATCACGATTCGCAATTCCTAGTCTAAACCTCAAAACATTCAAATAATATCAACACTATTCACGAGGTTCTAATTCCATCTCAATCCTTAATAGTACAAGGTATAATCTAATATCATTCTATTACCTCAAGGTTAATCATTAATCCTCAATCATACCCAAGCATTGCTGACTTCGCAGCCTTAATCGACAAGTATAAGGTTCCTATTATTAAGCATTAGAATCTAGGGTAACCTCAATCATACCCAAATGAATAGGTCGACTATTCAATATTGATCATATTCATAGGGTTCCTTTACTCAAGTATTGGAACCTTAATACAACCTTAATCACATTTATCCTAGGCATTAATCTGCTTAGGATCATATTCAAGCCTAGTCTCAATCATAACCTTACTCAATCTAACATCCTCATAATATTTCTAAGGATCGCCATAGGTCATACCTCAAGGTACTATGGCCTCAAATCAAAGAATTTCATATTCCTATCTTACTTCCCAGGAGCTCACCCATCCCAAGATTTTCCTTGCCCAAGCACGCTTAACCTTAAAGCGCCTATCGGATCTGAGGTACTAATACTGGTACAAGTCCATATATCAATGGGTACCGGCAACTCAGATATTTACTAACACTAATATGACATATATGCTCCCATAAATATTAGGTGTTATCCCCCACAAGGAAACTTAAGCAGTATTAGCTTCTTCAAGCAACTCCCTTTTAAGTTTTCATAACACCTGGTGGAGATTTTATTCAGACCCTGATTTCCCTATCAAGAGTCCAAAAGTCTGCAGCAAAACCCACATTCCATACTGTCTTAAACATCTGTTGAGTTTTAACTTCTCGGAGCTTAACTCTCTTCCTTAGGGTATATGTCCTTTTTGGTTCATTTACCCAAAATTACTTTAGTACCCTTAAACAATAACCTTTTACCAGTACTGTCCAAACCTGGCTCCGATACCATAACTGTTACACCCCTACCGGCCTCGCCCTTTCGGGTGGCGGGTTAGAGGGATTCCTTTACTTAATTACATTTCTTTTATATTTAGGTCCATTTAACTTGTATCAGAGTGAGCGCAACAGAGCATTTAATCGGTTTGGACAATCTACTATGCTGCTAAAAGTAAAATGAACAGAAAATAAAGGTCCCCGAAGGGTTAAGGGTACTGTCATCCAAATATAAATACCAAAAATATAAGTACAGTCATCTCCAAAATACAAAACATAATAGGGCATCCCCTATTCTTCAACTGCACTAATACGCCATACCTTTCCAAAAAGGTTCTTCCTCTTCAGGCACGTACTCCTGTAGCTTTAGAAATGTCTAGAGTCCAATAATGGCCCCCCATAGTAACCGTCAATACTCAAATACTAAATGTGTAAAGTGTATGCATGTAACTATGTCAGATATAATAACACAACTAATATGTCAAACATACCACATATGCATTCAGAAACATACCACAATAACCACACATCACAATCTGTAAAACCCGTACAGCTACCTTACCAAGGGAAGCCTCGGACTCACTGGATTCACAATCCGTAAAGCCACCCTTACCAGGCCAGCCCCAGACTGACCCACAACCTGTACAGCCGCTAATCAAGGCCGGCCTCGGACTGATCATCCTCATCGCTAGGGACTCAAACCCCAACATGCACCGTCTTAATATTTTAATATGCTCGATCGCTTTTCCAATTATGCCCTTGTCCTAAGTAACACCAAAATATCATATTTTTAGTATTTCCAAAAATACCCTTGCAATTTTTATCAAAACCGAGCCTTGAACAATTTTCAGAAAAATCCGGTCACGATCGGTCCAACTTCAATGATTTTTAATAAATTCTAAAAAAATCATATTTGTATGAAACCATCGCCATATGAACCAAAAATATGTCTATTTTTCAGGAAAAAAAAATTCAGAGACCAAATGTAATACCCGGATTTTAGCAAATCGGGAATTCTTGAGATAAGAGAAATTAATGAATATTTTGATGAAGCAAATTCATGAGTTTAAAACTATTATAGAAAATTGTTATAATTGCCGAGTAAATTGTCGAAAAAGTTACAGAAAAATCAGATGAACAGAATGACTAAAAATGCAATAATAGTGATAAAAACGCAGTCTAAAAACATTACGATAAATACGAAAGATCATGAAAGATTATGAGAAAATTATGGGAGTATTATCTTTAATTATAAGAATTTAATAAATTGTTTCAGAGGAAATAACATGAAGAAATGTTTAAATAGCATTCCAAAACCATAAAGTAACTTTATGGTGTAAACATTTTTAATATTTTACATAGGATATAAAATGACAATGTCGATATAAAGTTTGTAAGATAATAATACACTGTAAATTATAAAATTATCAACCATTGGTAAGAGAATGATTAGATAATTACTAGCTAATTGATTCAGTTAAAACAAGAGAAATATAGAAAGTTAAATTTATGGTAAAATCCTTAATTAAGAGATTAAGGCTGGTAATTAGCATAAAATATACTTACTAATTATGATAAAAAGATTAATAAAAATTAGTAAAGATAAACGTATGAAGAAACCTAATCCTAAAAAGATCACTAAACGAAGAATTTAGGCCTGATTAAGCCTTAACGAAGGCAGGGGTAAAACGAGAATTTTTGGTAAAAAATATTATATTTTTAAAAAATGGAAAAAATTATGAAAAAATAATTAAAACTGAATTTTAAAATGAAGGGGCCGAAATTCTTGGTATTTTTAATTAAAATGAATTGTTTAAATAATTAAAATGATAATTAGAATAAAATAATAATATAATGCGGTGAGTCGACTTATAGGTAGGCCGAGGGGAAAATTTAGAAATAAATCCTACACCAAGGTATAGGGATTTAGTCTAAGTCATCGGGACTTTTTATAAACCAAAGGTGAAATTCTACCTCGGAATGACTGTCTCTCGAGGTCGGTTACGAAACCAACGGGGTATTTAAGACACCTAGGGTAGGAGAGAGAAAATGCGGATAGAGGATTTAGAGTTAATACTTTGAAACAAGTATTTGCCGTGAATTAGGTACCTAGTGACTTAGGTCGAGATCATATTACAAACCGGTGGATTTTTGCCTAGACGCGACGCTTAATTCAATTCCGTAAATGTAGGGCGTCGACCTAAAATCTTCAAATGAGATAACGGAATGCTCTTAATGGGATTAAGAATTTAGGCAACCCAGATATTTTGATTAAGGAAGTTTAAACCTTGAAACACCGTTTGTCGGAATTTTGAGTTTCGACAAGATTACGCGACCGGGTGCCGTCGGAGGAGACGATCGGGGAGTCGGCTAGGGTGACATCATCAATGATGATGTCACAAGAGAGATGTCGACCAAGTCATCCAAGGGCCAAGGGAGTGCCACGTGGCAAAGTGCGATCCAACGGCCGAAATCCGATCTGAAACAAATTTGGAAATTCCCACCTTGTCCCTATTTTTCCCTATAAATAGCAAGCTCTCTTGCTCTTCATTTCCATCCCAAAATCCGAAACCTAGAGAGAGGTTCTAGAGAGAGAAACTCTGGAAAAAGTCTCAGCAAAAGTCCGAGTAAGTTCTTCTGTCCTTAGCTTTTAGTTTCCGTAATTCTTTCGGTAGTTATAGTAGAACTGTTGTGTTGATCTAGGAAGTTTCAGAATATATTCCTATACTTGTTTTTAAGCCTCATTGCATTGAAAGATGCCTGACGAGGTAAAAACCTAGTGGGGATAATTTTGAAATAGAATAAGGTCAAAGTAACGAAGTTACGGCAAAATTCCGCCAAATAGGGGTAGTAGGGGCAAAATGGTCTTTTTCACCTAAAATGCATTTATGCTGCCAAATATTCATAAGTGTGTTATTATTCTGATTAGAATACTTCGACGTCGAACCGCTGTCGAAATTCCATTGTTCCGCCGTTTGCCGTTGAGCCGTTTGTTTTATTTGTTTACGTACGGCCGTCAAAAAGTACCGTTTTTAGCCGGAAGAGCCGGATATCCGCAACTAAGGTACGGACGCGTCTTTGTAACCATAACTCTATGCTGCTTATATACTTTTGCGTTATAGATACGTTCATAGACGAGGTTATGTTGAGAATCGTCGGAGATACTTACGGCTTTACCCACGGATTATAGTATTGGTAATGCTGTTTGAGTTATTCCTAGCGCTGAGGACACGTTAGTGGCGTGGCACTGGATATGTGCAGAACTAGTCGAGAGAGACTTTACATACTGCTTTGTGCTTATGTTCTGTCCATGTTATTGATCATACATATGATGTTTGCTTTTGTGATGATATGCTGTATTGAAATGAATATCTTTTGTACGTATACTGTTTTATTTGAGCATAAGGTTAACCGTTACCTGAGATCCATATGTGGAATGGATCTCGGCGTGTGCATCGTGGTCCGGAGGACCGATGTTTGGCGATCGAAGCAAGCAGCTGAAGTAGGCCAAGACGTGTCTACATTATTTATCGTTTTCTTTAGTTTCCTTAACTTTTTAGAATTCTGGATGACTGTAATCCGATACATTTACACTATGGTCCATATTTTGAATGTAATGTAAATTACTTACTCGCTCCAACGCTCTACTCTGATTACTCTTCTTGAAATATTTGGACACGTTTTAAAAAGAAAATTCCGCCGTTTTCAAATGGGATGTTACACCAAACATACACATAGTTTGGCGTGTAGCCTATTTTCCACTCTCTAGTCCAGATCCGACCTGATGCTTCTGAGCCAACTCTAACAATTTTTATATCTTAGTAGAAAAATTCAAATAATACAAAATTATACATCACGATGAACCTTAGGGTTTCAAAGTTCTCCCTGAAAAATTTCAGCTTCAACAAAGTTCATTTACTATTTTTAAAACGCAGAAGAACGTTCGCTGCCTAGAAAACCCAGATTTGGCAACAAGCTCGTTTCTTAGGCTTTTCGGTGTTTTTGAATTCGGAAAATTAAACCATAGCTTAAACCCACACAAAATCACGTTTTGAACACTTTGAGACCATCAAAAACACCAAAATCAGATTGAAACACCATGCCCTAACCCGTTGAACGAAAATCACAAGTTCAAGTTTCAAAGGTTCGGGTTTTCGGTGTTTACCTGAAATCGGAGTTCGGCTTGATGATCTTGGTAGCTTGGACCTTGTTCTTGGTTGTGGAGGCTTGGCTGGACCTCTTTCGTGGCCTCTACCTAGGAGAGAGAGAGCTTAGGTCCTTTTAAAATGATTAAGGAATCCATGCGGTTCAAAATAACCGGTGTAAATTTACATCCCGATAATTAGTAGAATTCATCGGCTTTTTGACTTATTTCCCAATAAATTCTAGAGAATTCCAGAGGGCTCTAGGGAGTGGACAAGTGGCGCCTCCCCCTTCTTTGATTCAGATTTTTATCTTTCTTATGGGGAAAATTACCAACTTTGGCCCGTAATTTATTAAAATTACTAGTTTTGGCCTGGAACTTGTTTATTATTTTTTTCTTTTTCCCCAAGCTCTCTAGAAACTTCCTAGGGCTTTGAGATCTGTGATGTGCTCTGAATAGCCTTATAGCCTTTGAGATGTGAAATGAAACTAAAGTACTGGCTTCTTGAGTTGCATCTCATCTGAATGAATATGATCAGTAGTTCAGCTTCCATCCCTCAGCTTTAATGATTGATCGCCAAAGCATCTTTCCTTAATTGAATAGTTTCTCCTTGTAGTGCATTAAGGAAAGTTGTAACACATAACAAAATCTTCTGCTACAAATTGAAAACTTTCTTTGCAAAAGAGATTTGTTAGTGCAACCAAATATCAAAGTATTCCTTTCCAAATGATATTTGAAAATAATGAAAGGAAAATATAAGATATTTCCAAATATGAAATTAACTCATCATCAAAACTAATAGAAGATAGTGAATATAGATGAGTATGTTTAAAAGGATTTTCTTCAAATAAAGGAGATGAGCTTTTAAGCTATAAAACACATATGAATGTGAAGCTCCCCCTTAATAAATGGATGATTTAAAAAAAATGTGAAGCTCCCTTTAAATGATACCAAATAATAATGTGACACCAAATGTTATGAGTTCTAGAGTTCCTCTTACTCCAATAGACATAATATGGTATCTCAGAATTAAGAACTTTCAAGTTCACTTGGGTGGACTTGAAATTGGTATGAAGATATCACTTATGCTTTTTATGATGATAAAATAGTTTAAAACATAAGGATCATTTTAGAAATAAGTGTGCTCGTGGCTATGATGAATGAAATAAAATGAAATCAATGAGATCAAGTTAGCCTAGCATGATTATGATATATGTATGTTACAATACCTCACTCAAGTAATATCATAATTACTTGAGTCATAATCATCTGAAATCCATAGATGCATCACTGGCTAGCCATTATCAATTGTTCTGAATGCATCTTAGAAGTTGAAATCCTAAATGAGCTTTGTATAGGATTTCAAATTAGTATCTGCCCATAACTTATCATCAAGCTAGCATGCTCCTTATCATCTTGGTCTAAGCCTCTTGCTAGTGATGAGATGTCATTCAAGTGATATCACAAAATTTGCAGACATAGCCACTGAAATGGTCTATTCTGTTTGCCTATGTTCTTTGTATTCAACAACAGAACATTTTGGTCAACTCCTGCAAAAATATACGTTCTTTGGTACTCAATGATTCTTGAGTCCACACAGGATTAGATATGACAACTCTTAAGCTCTTATATAATTTAACAATATGATATTGGAGAAAAGAGTATAAGATCAAAGATCAAAAACATAGTTTTACCCAATCAAATAAGTTCAATCCAATGAATCAAGTAGGGTAACAACTAAATGATACCAATAATGTTATTTCTCAATGACAATTTGTAAATACATTTTATGCAGAAAAGATGTCATTGATAAAATGCATGTAAGTTTGATCAAAGAGCATAGAAAATCTTATCCATAAAGATAATATGCGAGATAGTTTCAAATCTCAAATGTTCTTTCAAACATTGATGATGCATTATGGAAATGTATGAAAGATTCATTTTTGAAACATGTTTGAAAACAATGCTCACATTAAACATGGTGGAAGTCAATTGGTTTAATGAATATATCAGTATGCTTCAGTTTTGGAGAACATGTTGTACATTGTAGTTAACATGTTGAAGAATTTTCTCAAAAGCAAAAGTCATGAAGGTAGAGCATTTATCGAAACATGCTAAGCATAATAGAAATATATGAGCACAATGACTTTGCTATGACCAATAAATCATCTTGCCTTTTAGAATAGAATCTTGAAATATATGAATAATCAAGGCAAGAATGTAAATATATAGAAATAGTTACTCAACATATGGATGAAGACAAAGTTGATGTATTTGAGTAACAAAATGACTACTAGGATTCATGGATGATGAAGCACATACTCATTAGTTCAAATGACTAGAGTTCCAGAGTGTTATCCTAGTAAGTCATTCCATATAATGGTTAATGCACTAACATTTAATGCATTAATGAACATTCATATTGCTTGGAATAACTTAACCAATGAGATTTTCACAAATTGAATTCTTTTCTGGAGATAAGCTTGAAAACTCATATAGATAATCAATTTGTTAGATATAATATCTAACTTGATTGAAAATAAGGAATGAGGAGTTCAAGCATCATATTGAATACCAAATATCAATATGTGGATGATAGGAAAAACTCAACTTGACAAATTTGAAGCATATCCAACATTCAAAAATATTAACTTCCAATTTTGAAATTTAATTTGAATGTAATCAAAGTATGAATATTTTCCAAAATATGTGTATGCAATTTCATAAAACAGAGTGAATTGAAATCCAAACAAATTTTACACTTGTGCATTTCAAAAAATATAAACTTACAAAGTTATGCACAAATTCACATGTTTGATCATCAGAAATTCACTAATAAATTGATTAAACATAGTTAGAAATATTAGTGATTGAAGATATGGAGTATTGGAGACAATCGGGAAGATTTCACAAATTCGCCGATTTGAATTTCAAACTCTGCGACTCATACTCGAGTATGTTATTCAATACTCGAGTTTGTCACTGTGCACTAATGTGAATACTTGAGTATTCATCTGAATACTTGAGTATTCATCTTCCAGAGAAGGCACTACATGATTTGAGCGTTGGACAATTTCTTTGAGTAGGACCAATACTCGAGTATTGAAACCAATACTTGAGTATTGAACTTTTTATGTGAAAATAAGTTTAAGTCCAAAACTTCAATACTTGAGTATTCAAATCAATACTTGAGTTTTCAAAATATTTGAAAAAGAGCCAAGCTCTTTGTATGCCCAATACTCGAGTATTCAACTCAATACTTGAGTATTTTATTTGTTTGAAAACTTTGTGAAATCTTTTCCAAGTCAATACTTGAGTATTCTCTTTAATACTTGAGTATTCAAATCACTTGGAAATAGCAAACCTTTCTGTATGGTCAATACTCGAGTATTCAACTCAATACTTGAGTATTGAACTATTTTCAATATTTGTGAAGTCTCTGTCATCTCAATACTTGAGTTTTCATTCCAATACTTGAGTATTCATGAACATGTGAAAAGTATGAAAAATTTCTGTTTGCCCAATACTCGAGTATTCAAATCAATACTTGAGTATTCACATGTTGAATACTTTGATAACTCTCTGTTTAACCAATACTTGAGTATTGTAATGGATACTTGAGTATTTGTAACATCCCATTTGAAAACGGCGGAATTGTTTTTTTTAAACGTTTCCAAATATTCCAAGCAGAGTAATCAGAGTAGAGCATTGGAGCGAGTAAGTAATTTACATTACATTCAAAATATGGACCATAGTGTAAATGTATCGGATTACGATCATCCGAATTCTCAAAAGTTAAGGAAACTAAAGAAAACGATAGATAATGTAGACACGTCTTTGCCTATTCCAGCTGCTTACCTCGATCGCCAAACATCGGTCCTCCGAGACACGATGCTACTGAGATCCATTCCACATATGGATCTCGGTAACGGTTAACCTTATGCTCAAATAAAACGGTATACGTACAACGATATTCATTTCAATACAAAGCATATCATCACAAAAGCAAACAAACGGATGTATGATCAATAACATGGACGAAACATAAGCACAAAGAAGTATGTAAAGTCTCTCTCTCGACTAGTTCTGCACATATCCAAAGGCCACGCCACTAACGTGTCCTCGCGCTAGGAATAACTCAAACGGCATTACCAATACTATAATCCGTGGTAAAGGCTGTAAGTATCTCCGACGATTCTCAACGAACCCTCGCTATGAACGTATCTATAACGCAAAAGTATATAAGCAGCATAGAGTTAGGGTTACGGTACGCGTCCGTACCTTAGTTGCGAGATATCCGGCTCTTCCGGCTAAAAACGGTACTTTTTGACGCCGTACGTAAAAAATAAACAACGGCTCAACAACGGCTCAACAAATGAACGATGAAATTTCGATAGCGGTTCGACGTCGAAGTATTCTAATCAGAATAATAACACACTTATGAATATTTGGCAGCATAACGGGCATTTTAGGTGAAAAAGACCATTTTGCCCCTACTACCCCTATTTGGTGGAATTTCGCCAGAACTTCGTTACTTTGACCTTATTCCATTTCAAAATTATCCCCACTATGTTTCTACCTCGTCAGGAATCTTTCAATGCAATGAGGCTTAAAAAAAAGTATAGGAATATATTCTGAAACTTCCTAGATCAAAACAACAGTTCTACTATAACTACCGAAAGAACTACGGAAACTAAAAACTAAGGACAGAAGAACTTACTCGGAGCTAGGTAGAATTTTTGTAGAGCTTCTCACTCTAAGTTTCGGCCAAGGAAGAGAGAAGAATGGTGTGAAGAATGAAGAAGAGGGGAGGGCTATTTATAGAGAAAATTCAGGACGTACGGGAATTTTCTGCTTTGTTTCTGGACTGTTAGATCTAGGGTTTTGGGAGAAGCAATCTTGGCCCTCCAATGCTCTTTGGCCGACGTCCAAGGGCCCAAAAAGTCAAAGGATGAGTTGTCATCCAATGATGGCTCTTGCTTTATGGCCTCCGGCCCGATAAAGCTACCCGATCAGTGTCCGTTTCGCGCAATTTCGCGAAACTCAAAAATCTGGGCATGTAACTTTTGAAGATCTTTCCATCCTCTTTCATATTATCTATTTTGATCCTCTTTTTGATCATATCCGGTATTCTCCGGTGCGTCGGAAGATATTCGGACAAACGTGTCCTATTCGAAATCGCTTCCGATAGAACCAACTTCGGACAATAATTCGCGAGTCGTAAAACGTCCAGTTGTTGCCTAACTTAATCCCGTGTTTGAAAACACTCAATTGTTTCTATAGGTTCTCACTTTGCCTATCTCGGCTCTACTCTATCCGATCGCTTTCCGTCTTATTAGGAATTAGGGTTTTCGGTTGCGGAAATCAACGTCTGGTAAATTCTTTCTTCGTGTAAAAATTCACTTGTTCTTAATTTGATCGATCGAAAAGACTTTTACCTCTCGGTTTACCTGTAGAATTTATTTCTAACTTTTCCCCTCGGCACGCCTATAAAGTGACTCACCGCATTATATTATTATTTTATTCTAATTATCATTTTAATTATTTAAACAATTCTTTTTAATTAAAAATAACAATAATTTCGGCCCCCTCATTTTAAAATTCAGTTTTAATTATTTTTTCATAATTTTTTCTATTTTTAAAAAAATATAATATTTTTTACCAAAAATTCATGTTTTATCCCCGCCCGTTAAGGCTTAATCGAGCTTAAATTCTTCGTTTAGTGATCTTTTTAGGATTAGGTTTATTCATACATTTATCTTTACCAATTTTTCTTAATCTTTTTATCACAATCGGTAAGTATATTTTATGCTAATTACCAGCCTTAATATCTTAATTAAGGATTTTACCATAAATTTAACTTTCTATATTTCTCTTGTTTTAACTGAATCAATTAGATAGTAATTATCTAATCATTCTCTTACCAATGGTTGATAATTTTATAATTTACAGTATATTATTATCTTACAAACTTTATCTTGACATTGTCATTTTATATCCTATGTAAAATATTAAAAATGTTTACACCATAATGTTACTTTATGGTTCTCGAATGCTTTTTAAACATTTCTTCATGTTATTTCCTCTGAAACAATTTATTAAATTCTTATAATTAAAGATAATACTCCCATAATTTTCTCATAATCTTTCATGATCTTTCAAATATTTATCATAATGTTTTTAGACTCCTTTTTTATCACCATTATTGCATTTTTAGTCATTAAATTTCATCTGATTTTTACGTAACTTTTTCGACAATTTACTCGACAATTATAACAATTTTCTATAATAGTTTTAAACTCATGAGTTTGTTTCATCAAACTATTCATTAATTTCTCTTATCTCAAGAATTCCAGATTTGCTAAAATCCGGGTATTACAGTATTGAATACTTGAGTATTCACACCAATACTTGAGTATTCACAAGTTGAAAGTTTTTGGTGACTCTCTGGAACACCAATACTTGAGTATTGAAATGGATACTTGAGTTTTGAAACAATGTGTAAAACTTGGAAAACTTTACTCAATCGATACTCAAGTATTCATACCAATACTTGAGTATTCACATGTTGAAAACTTTGGTCACTCTCTGTATGACCAATACTTGAGTATTCAAATAGAATACTTGAGTATTGAAAAACTTTAGAAAATATTGAAAGTCTCTGTATGGTCAATACTCGAGTATTCAAACCAATACTCGAGTTTTCACAAGTTGAAAAACTTGGAGTGCTCTCTGTAAGTTCAATACTTGAGTATTCAAATGAATACTTGAGTATTGCTTGTTTTAAAGAAATTGAGCTACTCACTGTCAAGTCAATACTTGAGTATTGAAACCAATACTTGAGTATTCTCCAAATTTTTGAAAAACTTAGAAAAACTCTTGACAAACTGAAAACTGGAGTTTGGTTTTGACAGTAAAGTTCATGATTGAAATTGAATAAGTTTCAAAACGTTTTAACTTAATTAAAGATAAACCAAACATGAATTTCATATAATTATAGTATGAGGTAAGAATTAGATATCACCGTAATTCCTCTTGTCCTCATAGAAGCTTGCTTGGTTGAGATGGATTGATGTAAATAACTCCTTTTCCAACATTCACCATCAACATCAAGCATAGTTTGTTTAGCTTTCTCAAGATTTGGATCATTTCTTTATGTTGCATTCTTGAGAAGCTTTCTTTGATCCTACAAAATCGTATAAAGCTTTTTCTTTCTTGGTATCCAACCTAACTTGGATCCAATCATCGTTAGCTCGTAAGAATCAAAATTCACATGCTCTTATGAATATAATTAATTCAGAACAACTGAGCATAATGAATCAAACATGACTTTATGCATAAAAGAAATACTTTCTTTTCAAATCATCATGCATGCATAAAGAATTAAGCCTATTGAACATTGTAATCTCTTTCAAAAAATAAGTCAGGATGTGAAAGCCCAATTTAGAAAAATAGTTTGCAATGCTCATTCCTAAGACTACAATATATAAAACCTCAATGTATAATTCAAATAATAGCATAGGAGGTTTTACCATTGTATACCTTTGCCTTAGGTACTTGGAGGATTGACTTTTCTTACCCATTGATTCTTCATATGTTTTCCCATGGGTGTTGGCAAAGCTCTCTCAAGGGATATAAACTTCAAGAGTCTCTTGTTTGATCTTTGAGAGATTCTCCTCTTCTTGTTCTCCTCAAGATAGTTGAATGGTACTCTATGGTAGTTTGTTCTTGAGGTGGATGATACTCTTCTTGCTTGTATCCATTGCTTCCTTTGATGTTTAAACCTTGTAGTTCCAGCAATGGGTGCCCTGTGAGTTCTCTTGCTTGATATAGATACTATGATCTTCTTCATTGGAGCATGAGAAACTCTTGGCTTCTTGTTCATCTCTGTACCTTTATGTCCATTGATTTTCAAATCATCCTGTACACATAAAGCACTAGATGGACATTTTGGTACCCACTTATACTTGGGTCCATGACTTTTAGTATTGGACCTTGATTGTCCTTTAGGAACCCAAACAAGTTTATTTCTCACATCAGAATTTCTCCTAATATAGCATGTGTAAGAAATATGACCAGATTTACCATAATAATTGAAAATAATAGAATGATGCTTATTATGAACATTTTTGCAAGTATTGTGCTGGTGATGAGAGTAAGACTTCAAATAATCTTCATTTGAACATTCATTCTTCCCACATGATTTTCCAGCATCAGTTTCGAAAATTTGTTTGTTTTTCAAACTAGAATCAGTAAATGGTTGAAAAACATTTCTATGTGATTGTTCAAAAACGTTTTTCTTATCTACACAAGAAGAATTGGAATTGTTTACCTCATGTTCATCTAGAGCTCCAGATAGTGATTGATCACAATTGTCAATGAGCTCATCTTGGGAATCCTTTTTTTCTTGTTCTTTTGTGTTGACTGGATCATGAAAGCATTCTCTGATTTCCCCTTCTTCCATTTGTTCATCATCCATAAATGTGCAGTTTGTAATTTCTAATGAACTTTCAACACTATCAACTTCAACACAATTGTTAGAAGCATGTATGAAATCAAGAGTATCCCATATTTCTTTAGCACTAGAGCAAAACTTGATTTTCTGAAAATCATTTTCAGTTAAAGCACAGTGAAGGATTTTCATTGCTCTAATGTTCAACGAAAACATTTTCTTTTCCTTTTCTGTCCAATCCTTTCTTGGTTTGAAATCAAAAACATTTATAAAAACATTCCACATATAAAAATCAGTTGCTTTGATAAAACTAGTCATTCTAGCTTTCCAAAACCAAAAATCAACATCTTTGAAGAACGGTGGAATGGTATAATCAAAACCTTCTGAAAACGAGGAACACCCAAAATCAACCATTGAAACTCTTGAGACGGTTAAGTCCTTTAAACAAGAGCCTAGCTCGATACCAAATGAAAGACACGGCTATCACCCAAGAGGGGTGAATTGGGTGTTTAATAAAACTTTAGTTACTTTGATAATCTTTTCGAAAACTTACGAAAGCGGTTTGAATGACATAAATAATTTATAAAGTGATAATCAGTCATTCAAATATGTATGCACATTCAAATATATATGCTAGAAATATAAGAGATAAGGGAAGAGAATATGCAAACTGATTTATACTGGTTCGGCCCAATCATTGACCTACGTCCAAATCCCAAGCTTCACTTGAGATTTTCAATCCACTATCTTCTTTCAACTTGATTACAATTTCGTACTTGAAGTAATCCTCTCACTAGGATTCACTCCCCCTTACAAACTGTAATCAATACACCCACTTGATTACACACTCTGTACTCAAAGTAAACCTCTCACTAGGATTCACTCCCCTTACAAGCTATAATCAATACAATGGGTTTCCCACTCAAGATCACCCAATCTTGAGTAACTCTCAGATAGTATGGAAGGATGTTTACAATAAATCTTCTCTCTCAGAAGTGAATGAATAAACACCGAAGTGCATTACAAATAATTTCACTCTCTCGATAAACTATGTAAACATTTGGAAAACAGAGAGTAAAATAAGATGAAGATCAGAGTATGAGCATTTTGAAGTTGTAGGCTTGTGTCTTGCTTCTTCTGTCTTGAATCTGACTTCTTTTATAGGTAGAGATCAATATATGACCGTTGGATGAAGAAATATAGTCGTTAGACTCAGATAGAAACTAGCCGTTAGAACCTCGTTTTATGAACCAGCGACGAATACTCGAGTATTCATTTGGAAACTCGAGTATTCAATACTTTACTTGGATACTCAAGTATTGCTTCTCGCCAACCTTCAAGTTGCTCTCTGTCTGATGGAAACTCGAGTATTGAACTTACATACTCGAGTATTGACCTTTGTTAAACTAACTGTCAACTTTAGAGGGTCATATCTCCCTGGTCTGAACTCTGTTTTGGTTCTGTCAACTCTTCATGGAAATCGCTGTGAGTCTACTTTCATATGCCAATGATTTCAGCTCAATCGGATTTGTAGTTTGTTAGTTACACTCAAAACATTGAAGCTTGGTTTTCTATGTGGCGTGAATTTATCTGTCCACTTCCACAATCCATATCTCTATCATATGAGCTCCTTTAGGATTGAATTTTATATCAAAATGACGCATTGGAAGTCTAGTTTCATATTCCACTGATTTCACTTCAATCCGATCTCTGGTTTGGGAGATATCATCAAATTACCAGACGTCGCCCATGCTGAACGTGAAACAGAGTTGATCAACGCTGCATACTCGAGTATTGACTCAAGTATTCAATACTTCACTGGATACTCGAGTATTGACTCAAGTATTCAATACTTCACTGGATACTCGAGTATTGACTCAAGTATTGCTAGTCCAGAGAGGCCAGAAATGCTGAAAACACTGCATACTCGAGTATTGACTTGGATACTCGAGTATTGACATTCTAGAGACGCCAGAGAAGCTGAAAACACTCCAATACTCGAGTATTGATGAACATACTCGAGTTTTGACTCCTAAAGCTGATTTTTCCTTGTTTTAACTCTAAATTGAGTCATTCCAACTTTCATATGATCTTGGAGGCTTCTAACATCAATATAAGAACTTGAATAACCATATTCTCATTTCACTCAACAAGTTCTTCTTTTTTCCATCTCCCAACTTGATCATTCTTCATCATTTAATCTTCACATCTTTGATTCAATCTCTTTCTCTAATTCAGTACTTATTTATTGATCTTTTTGTTGAACGTTCTCCATCATTCATCTTGGACTCATCATTCTTTGCAAGTTCTACCTTCTTCAACATTTCCTCTTCTTTTGATTATTCCCAAAGTCCTTTGATAACTTCTTGCTCCTTGTCATTCGATATTCCCATTATATTGTGTGCAAGAACTTCTTTCTTCAATCTACTTTCTTGATCATTCTTATATCTTCTTTAATATCCATAAAGCCGAGCCTATGCTGAACTTGTTTCAGAATTTAATGTGTCGGCTTCCCGTATCAGCACTATTCATTTATACTCCACTGTAGCTCAAATATGATGAAGCTTTATTCCAACTTCTATTGATCATAGAGACTTCCAGCTTCACATATAAGAACATATAGTGCAAGTTCTTATTTCTTTAGTCTTCTTTCTTGGTCAATCTCTATAGTTCAACTTGGAATAATCTTCTTCAATATCTCCTTCTTGATTAATCTCTATAATTCAACTTGGATTAATCTACATTAAATACAAAGAGTTAGTCAATGTAGGAGATATCTATATTACTCAATATTTTTGCTTTCAATAATGGCATCTATATAAGGCATCATCAAAACTAATCAAAACCAACATTACTTTGGCCAAATAATTTTGACAAAATTCCATGGCTTCTTCAGAAACATATTTCTGAACAATTGATGCTTATGGCTGGTATGCGTTCTTCACGTACCCTTTTAGGAATTTCATAGATCTTTCAATTCGGTACATCCACCGTAAATGGATAGGGCCGCACAATTTTTTCTCCCTCACTAGATGAACAATTAGATGAACCATGATATCAAAAAATGTAGGAAGAAAAAGCTTCTCAATGTGGCACAAGATAAGATTTCCTTCATTCTCCAATTCATCCAACTTTTCAATCTCAAAAACTTTACTACAAATCGCATGGAAAAAGACACAAAGTCTAGTCAAAACGACCCGAAGATCATATTCGGGGATGCCTCGAATAGCTACTGGGAGTAGCTGTTGCATCAAGACATGACAATCATGAGACTTTTGGCCTACTAATTTCAAGTCCTTCATCGATACAAGCCTCTTAAAATTTGAAGAATACCTCAAGTGGAACTTTTGTGCCATGTAAACACTCACAAAAACTTCTTTTCTCATCCTTAGACAAAGTATGAGAAGCCGGGGGACAATAAGTTCTCTTCTCGTATGGCCTTGGATGTAAGTCTTCGTGTATTCCCATTACTTGCAAATCCAATCTTGCCTTCACACCATCCTTGGAACTACCGTGTATGTTGAGAAGCGTGCCAACAATACTATCACATACGTTTTTCTCCACATGATGACATCAATACAGTGTCTCACATCAAGATTGCGCCAATATGGAAGATCGAAGAATACAGATCTCTTTTTCCATATATTTGTTTCTTTTCTACTCTTTGCAATCTTACCGAAGATGACAATGATATTTTTCACCTTTTCATAAACTTGCTCCCCGAATATTGCCACCGGAGCATCTTCATACTCTTGGCCACCAAAAAGGCTTTCTTTAATCGACGATATGGGTGGCCCCGTCTAAGAAATCTCCTATGTCCAAGATAAACCGTCTTTCTTCCATGTTGAAGTTGATGGTAGCGTGTGCCTTCTTCACAAACCGGACATGCTTTATGGCCTTTTACACTATACCCGAGAAGTTCCCATATCTTTGGGAAGTCGTTTATAGTACAAAATATCATGGCTCACAATTTAAACACCTCCTTCTTGAAAGAGTCAAAAACATCGACACCTTCTTCCCACAACTCCTTCAAGTCTTCGATCAAGGGCTGAAGGTAAACATCAATGTCATTTCCGAGTTGTTTTGGTCCCAAAATCAACATAGACAACATGATGTACTTTTGTTTCATGCATAACATTGGAGATAAGTTGTAAATAATAAGGAGCACAGGCCATGAACTATGTATGCTGCTAAGGCTTCCATATGGATACATGCCATCTGTGCTAAGGGCAAGCCTAAGGTTCCTAGGTTCTTCGCCGAAGTTTGGAAATAAATGATCGATTTTCTTCCATTGAGAATAATCGGTCGGATGTCAAAGCTTTCCATTAGAAATCCTCTCATCTGCATGCCGCCTCAGATTTTTTGCATCATTTTCATTCGCAAACAACTGCTTAAACCTTGGTATGATTGGAAGATACCACAACACTTTTGTAGGCCCTTTATTTGACTTGTACCTTGGGGTTTCACATATCGGACAATTCTGCTTCTCTTCAAACTCTTTTCTATACAATACACAATCATTCGGGCATGCATGGATCTTTTTGTACTTCATCCCTACGGGACAAAGTATTTTCTTAGCATCATAGTATTGATGCGGCAACACATTCTCATCCGGAAGCATGTCCTTAAAAGCCTCAAGCATTTCAGAAAAACTCTTGTCGCTCCATCCATGACATGCCTTCAAGCTTACCAATTTCAATACAAATTGCGTTCAACAATTGGTATTTTTCACACCTGTGGTATAGCGGGGTCTCGCATCACTACACATATTACCATATGCATGTGATTGATGAAAAGTCTCTTCTCCTACATCACGAATAATGTCCTCTATGCGATCATCCATATCCGTGTCATTACCATCAAAGGCCACATCCCCATGTTGAGACCCACTTGGTATTTTATCACCATGCCATACCCATACTGTATAAGTCTTACAAAATCCTTCACAAATTAAATGTGTGTGTATAACTTCAGGACTTAGTCTCCTCTCATTCAAACATTTTACACAAGGGCAATAAAACTTCTCACTATCATCATGGGCATTTTGTTTAGCAAATTCTACAAAGTCCCTCTCCCCATTCTGATATTCAACACTCATCTGTAACGCAGTTATCCAACTGTGATCCATAGTAGAATTCCTATAGACGGAAAGATTTAACATACATAATCCAAAAAAATTTACACTTGCATATAAAATAAGGCAACACCAAATGCATATTTATGCTCAATGTCAGTTATGTCTTTTTTTTTATTACGGAGAAACTTGCCCATTAAATGCATAACAAAGAATCACTTTTGGTCATAAATGTATCACAGTGAATCCAAGAAGCAAAATAAATGCATGACAAGGAAATTAAATGCATAGCATGAAGGTCTTGTGGACTCACCTGTAGCATATAAATTCAAATGCGTTTTCTGAGTCAAACTTGCTCCCGCCACGAATGTTGATGTTACAGACAGCAAGGTAACCTAAAAACATTTGTTGGTTAGTTGGGTAGGTCTAAAGTGCAAATATAATCTTCAAAATACAATATTCATCAACAACAGAGAAACCCACAAGAACATTTCTTTGATTTCGTTCAACCCAGAAAATCATAAAGTTATATAACCGAAACACCTCTTACAGCTTGGTCTATAGACGTTTAGCTAAGGAAACAGAAAGTGATTGTCGAGAGAGCAACGCGAAGCAAAAGCAACACCCAAACACCGGAGACAAACCTAAGTAATCACTTTCGGAGCGACAAGAGAAGTTCGAGAGGGAAATTTAATATTCCGTGCAACGAGACATGTTTTAGTATTTTTGATTTTATTAAGACCAGTTAATTATAAAGTAGCCGGTCCTAAATATATAATTAAATTTTTAAGACCGGAGGTTTAAAAACCTTCGGTCCTAGTTTTTTTTTATTCATTTAATTTTAAGACCAGAGTTTTATTAAACATCCGGTCCTAAAAGTCCTCATTTTTTTTAAAAAAAAAAAGAGGAGGCTTTGAATGCGAGCGTCCTCGTAAATGTTTTAGTATTTTTGATTTTATTATGACCGGTTAGTTATAAAGTAGTTTAAATATATAATTAAATTTTTAAGACCGGAGGTTTAAAAGACTTCGGTCCTAAATTTTTATTTTTGATTTAATTTTAAGACCGGAGTTTTATAAAAAAAAATCTGGTCCTAAAAGTCCTCATTTTGAAAAAAGGATTGGCTTTGACGAGCGCAGCAGCAACTGAATGAATAAAAATTAAAGAAAAAACTGGAGAATAAGCTTCTTTATTACTGGAGAATATGAACAAAAAAAAAAGACACAAGCTTAGTTCTTAATGCTTCATACATTACTCGAGAATATGCACGTACACAAGAAAAAATACAAAAGAAAAAAACAAAAAAATTATCAAAAACAAGAATCGGCGTAAACATCCTTGGCGATATCGGCGTGAAAAGCATTAACTTCCCGCCGGAGATCGCAAGTTCATGTCTTATTCGCATCAGCCGCAATACATCATTAGAGGAAAGAGGAGAGGGGTCAGCGGTAGGCGCGCTGGGGCCAACTGGTTGGAGAGGGGGAGCAGGAACCTCTTCATGGTCTGAAGGCTGGAGGGGGGTGCGATAATCTCTTCATCATCCGAAATAACAATGGGTCCAATGACCCGAGACTCTTCTGTCACAATAGAACGCACTCTCGCTGGAGGAGGCGCACCGTATAACGATCTACGGAAGGCACGAGCATCAGGAGTAAAAGTACCCCTACGAGCGGTTCTCTTGTATCTAACCATGGTTTGAGTAGTTGGGGTAGAGAGCCACATAGTGTGGAGTTACGAGATTGTGAGGAGTTAATAAGGACAGAGAGGTATGAGGAGTTTATATACTTTAAGAGCCACGTAGTGTGGAGTTACGAGGTATGAGGAGTTTAATAAGGACAGAGAGGTATGAGGAGTTAATAAATATGCGGTCTAAAATTCTATTATTTTTTTTCAATTCAATTGATTTTAAGACCGACCTTTTATAATATATCCGGTCCTAAAAGTCTATTATTATTTTTTTCAATCAATTCAATTACTTTTAAGACTGACCTTTTATCTTGTATCCGGTCCTAGAATTCATTTATTTTTTTCAATTCAATTTTTTAAAAAAGTAAGAATTTTTTCTTACAAAATATTAGTTTTAAGAACGGATCTTTTACAATATCCAGTATTAAAGGGTCATTCTTTTCAAATTACTCAGATAATAGAGTCGTATCCTTATACTCTGTTCAACGGAATAATTCAGAGTCTCTTCGACTTCCAGATAAACTTCCCAACTAGGCATCTCCTCGTATTCTGAGGAACTATGCGTCTCCTCGTTATTGTTTCCGGTATTTCACATTATTCAGGAAGGGTTCTCTATTTAAACCCGATGTTACTCTACTTCCTTCACATTCTTCTCCATCACTTCTAAAACCTCCACCGTAATGGCTGCTCCACCACCACCAGGTCCTCCTTTTCCGTACCCTCCTCCGTTGCCTTCGAACCCGTCATTCTACCATATGATGCAGCACCTCCTGGCCTGCGTCGATCATATAGACCGACGCTTGGGCCAACTGTTTCAGGTCTATCACTCCGTCAACAACAAGCTGACTGCGGTACTCGATGCCCAAGACGTTGAGTACGATCCTTCAGATGACGATGTTGACGACCTCTCCGACGACTCCCTCCCCTCCGACAACGATGGGGAGGAGTAGATGTTTTTATGTTTTTTTCCTGTACTGCTGCTGCCCCTAACGGGGCAGCATTAAAAAATATATAATATTATTGATTTCATATTCGATCGCATTGTCCTTTTCATTATCTTTTTTCTTTCTCTGACAAAAAGGAAACAAACAAAACATTGTCCTCATGTAAATCAACATTACAAATTCGCAGAATACAGTTAAGAACATACAAAAAAACAAAACAAAAAACGTTTACCTTATTCGAATAAAAACAAACAAAGTGACTATTCTTCTCAAGGCTGGACCGTCGTTGTTGTCGGTTTTACCTCGCCCTGATTTGAATATTTTCAGTGTCCTTTTCATTATCTTCCTTCTTTTTCCGAAAAAAAAATAAAAGAGACAAAGAAAAGGGAAACCGATAATGCTGCTCAACATCAGGAGAGGTAACATCGACAACAAAAAGGATCCTAGCTTGAGCAGAACGCCAGAACCTCGGTTGTCTTGAACCCTAATAATTTGTCTGAAAAATGAGTCAACATTTCTGTTTAAAGGAAAACTATTAAGACCGGACGTTTAACAAATACACGGTCCTCAAGGTTAAGCCATACTTTTTAAAAAACGATATTTAAGACTGAACTTTTAGGAGCGGACAAATAACAAATATACGGTCCTAAAAGTCTTGCCATAGACTTTTAGGAGCGGATAATTAACAAATGTACGGTCCTAAAAGTCTAGCCATATTTTTATAATTAAACGTAGACTTTTAGGATCAGAAGTTTAAATAATATGCGGTTCTAAAAGTCTTGCCATATTTTTTAATTAAACGTAGACTTTTAAGACCGGATGTTCAAATAATATGCGGTCCAAAAAGTCTTTAGAAATAAACGAAGACTTTTAGGACCAGATGTTTAATAAATATGTTGTCCTTATGGTCTCGACATTTTTTTTAAATAAACGAATACTTTTAAGACCGTACTTTTAACAAATATACGGTCCTAAAAGTCTTTTTTATGAACGAGGACTTTTAGGACCGGATCTTTAAAAAATATGCGGTCATCAAAGTCGCGAATACTTTTGTGATAATATCATATATGTGTTTCATGACGTAGATGCCAAAATAAGTTGGACCCCGTTGGTTGCCGATGGGTCTAAAACAAACAAGAAATATATATAAGAGCTAGCATATATAGCATTCACAAGGCGGTGTGCCGGTGTCCAAATATGTACTAACATGTGGTTTGAACCATTTAGGATAAGTGGCATGCCTTTTGTTTACCTCGACTTGGAAGGTCCTCATGGCACTATCATCAAAATCACAAATTTATCAATAATGTTCATTGAAAATTCACAAGTAGAGATTTCGAGACAAGAGAATCAAATTGACATGCTTACTCATTGACCAACGTAGGCCCCGGATCACCGTGAGTGGAGCATAAGAAGATAACTTTATGATCCTCCATGCACATGAGGACCAACTGCCAATGGCGGCTGAAAATTCACAGCAATAATGTACTCAATGATATATGTAGTAGAACTATAGTAAGTGAATTGCATACAAGAATTGTGATATGTACCCGTGGTATTATGGAAACACGTACACCTTTCTTATCACTTCACACACCCTCTTTGACATGTATTCTTGTCTCAACACCAAGGGTGTTGTACTTGCATTGACTGGGCACAAGAATCCAAAATCATTGATTCTGCCCTGTTCAACCAATTCTTGATGCATTAACCTACAATAATGACATTGATCAGGGAATTAGTATATATGTATGTGTGTCTAAACGATGCATTTAAATTATGTACTCATAAAATCATATACTTACTTCATAAACAATTGAAGGATTGGATTAGTAAGCTTCTGTCCAGGAAGCAGCAGGGACGTTACATCTTCGTTGTCAACGTAAACCTATTCAGGATGAGGGACGCCTACTACTTCATTGACAGGCCACGATTTATCTTTAAAATATCCTTTTTTTACCAAATCGGATATTTTTTCCTTGGTAGTCAAATTAACAGTAGGGGATGGAACTTGAGGAGGAGGGGATGCAGCTTAACGAGGGGATGGAACTTGAGGAGGAGGGGATGAAGCTTCAGGAGGAGTAGAGACATGTACAAGCTTCACTGGCCAAGAGATGAAGGTTTCATTTACATCACTCACAAGCTTCAACTCATCAGTTGGAGAGGGAGAGGTGCATCAATGATCACCTTTTCAACTGACACTCTGACTTCATCATCAGCCATTTTTTGGTGGTGTACAGTTGATCCCAAGTTGTGGACAGTCCCTTTTGCAACTAATCGTCTATGACTATCACGATCCTCCACATACAAGTCACATGGTTGCTCTGACTGTCCAACAATGCAGATCCCCCTAGTGCTCTGCTGCATAGGTGCAAGTGAATGTGTGACGGGAACACTAGTCTATGGATGAGAGCTCAAAAGCAGCCTCATCTGATTCATTTCCTCCTTCATCTGGCTCATCTGGGATTGAAACATTACTTCTTTAGCCGCTGCTTCCTCACTTAATTTTGCCAACGTCTGTTCCATCTCCTCCCGGGTAACCATACTTTGTTTGTGGCGTTTGGATTTACCAAAGTATTCCTTCAGGCCTACCCGTCCTCCAACCCTACTTACACGCCCCGCGTGATCCGGTTTTCCGGTCGCAACGGTCAGAACATCATTCCTCCCGTCCGACACAAAAGATCCCTTTGCTTCTTTCTTTTTAAGATCTTCCTGTAAGATACAAATAACAAGAAGCTTAGTAATGAAACATGTTTAGTAACTAACAAATAACAATAACGATACTTACAATTCTTTCAAAGCAACTACACGAGTTTGTTCACTCGTGTAGGCGCCGCTTGGCTTTTGTCGAATATGCAACCACAACTCCTCGCGACGTATTGGAGATGGGCGATCAACTATCGCGAAGGGTTGGATTCAGCTTCATCTTCCAATCTCTTCCGCTTGGCCGCCATCAATTCTTTTTCGGTCATTTCATATCCGCCGCGAGAAGCCCTATGCGGGCAATAATTCTTTCTCCCTATCTCTTGTGCTTGTTCCCTTCTTTTTTGTGAATCAGAATTGAAAAAAAAAACTATTAATTATGAATTCCAGTCATCTCACTAACAAAAATTAGAGAACTTCTGCTTCATATGAAGGTCAAACATTATTCAAATTCACTTCATCAAGTTTCAACATTTTATTTAAGAAAGATGTTGAATTGTAGAAGAAATTGGGAAAAACAGAGGAAAGGGAGTTGCGAAAATGCTTTGCCAACTCGATCAATTCATTCATTCATCATAACTGGTTCCTACACATATTAGACTAACCTCTTATATATAGTTAGAGGCTTGACTCTTAAGGCCCAATAACAAACTTGCACCAAAACCATTACACAGTTAACATACTAACTAACTAACAAAGAATGTCTAACCACTACCTACTATAACATAACTAAGACTATAATAATGGCTTGACTCTTATGCCATTATTATTTCCCTAATTACCTTCTTAGTATTTTACCTTTTCGGGGTTTACATATCGACTTGCATAGACAAAGGCAAGAAATGTATACTTCTATTCACACACCAAACCATTTAACTAACGGGATTAGATGAACACAATAACATTCATATATCCGCACGTTAATAAGCAAACAAAAGGGCAAACAAAACTAAATATAAACTCACCGAGCTTCGGGAGTGGTCACCGTGAACAAATTGTTGCCAAGTTTGTTCATCAATAAATGTGTACTTGTCCCAAGGATTTTCTACAAGTCGAACCTCGGCAAAAATATACTTGTTAGCTAAAAAGGTCTTAAACTTCCTCCACCGATCAGCACAATAAGACAATGTCTTGTCTTTCAACTTCTGACAGTCAGGGACAGTGTATGTAAGCCGGATAGTGTCCCAAATAGGATCCTTTACTGTGTTAACGTCCACATTTTTCCACTCATCTGTCAAGATGCTAACCTTGCTGTGTACTAGATAGCCAACAAAACTAGTATATTTGCATTTCTTGGGACCAAAAAGTTCCAACTTTTCATCAAACTGAATCTCCAGCCTTGACCCAGAAGTCCGACTTAGGGTTACATCCATCATTCGTATGCCTCTTCTACCACGGCGTGCAGGGCGGTTACGAGGCTCATTGTGAGATGAAGAGGGTTCGTTCTGACTCACACCAGTAATTGGCGTTCCCGAAACACGAATAGAATCATTTTCACCGTTCATTTTCGAGACAGGAAGAGAGGTAATGCAACAGGAAGGGTTTCGCAACGTGAACAGAGGTTCTTCAGTGAGAGTAACAAAAGCTTTCGCGCGAAGAAATGTTTATTCGACGGTTCATTTTAAGAGCGGATAAACAAAGAGATGGTTTAATAATTAATATTCAAAACCGGTCATATTAAAGTCCGGTCTTAAAAGTAATTAATTTTTTATCCACACTCTTTTTCTATATTTTATACCGGCCGCATTTTATGTCCGTCTTAAAAGAATAACTTTTAAGACCGGCTTTTAAATATGTTCGGTCTTACAACTTTATTACCTTTATATTTAAATTTTTCCTTATTATTTTGGACCGCAGAAAATATTAGTCCGGCTGTGTGAGATTTCTCCATAAAGTAATTGATATTTGAATGTTTTTAATAACATTTTTAAGACCGGTTTGTTTTTTAACGGGTCTGAATAATATATTTAAGATCTTTGAAAAAATGATCCGGTATACGAAGTTTTTATATTTACAAAACTGCCACCGGTCATACCTTTAAGACCGGGGCGTCGATAGTTCGGTCTAAATGAGGCGGTCTTAAAACCCTTTTTTGCACTAGTGAATGATGCTTCAAATTACTCCATATCAGCATACAAAATTTATTGGTTGTGGTTAACTGTATTTCATTGTCGGATCTAAAGTTAGAATAATGTACTTTTTTAAAATATGCTGTAAGCATGAAGTTATTTTTGTGATGTTTGCAAGAAAAGGGGACAAATTTTATCAATTCATTAAATTTGGAGCGAAAATTAAGTCCACAAATGCCCTAAAACGATAGAACAATTGTAACATTCAAACTTTGTGAATAGAGGTAAAAGGCAAGACAAAGGTCAAATACAATAGTAAACTTTTCAAGGAAACATCGTATATATACCATCTTGAGTTTGGACAACACCGTAATTTCTTAAAAGTACGACTATGAAAAAGGCAATTTTGGAAATTATTTACAAATTTCCAAAAAAAAAAAAAAACCAACCAAGGTAAGTAATATTTTCCCCTTAATAATTATTGAATTTTGGATAAATAAAGGATTATTAGACAAATTTAATTATGAAAAGTACCAAGAAGCCACAAATAACTTGGTAAAAATATAGAAAAATTATTTTAAGGAGAATGCAAGTTTATGAAAATGGTTTGAAGCATAGAAAATTAAGGGGAGGTGCTGTCAAATTTTTAAAAAGTATAGAAAGTATGATTTAAGAGCTAATTGAGTTTAATTGGACGAAGAAAAGTTGGGATATTGCTATTAAAGGAATAAATGTTGAAAAATTCATTTGGACGATTAAAAGTTGGGATATGGCTATTAAAGGAATAAATGTTGGAAAAATTCAATGGTTCCTCCCCTTGGAATTTCCGGTCAAGCCTAGAAAATCTAAAAAAGAGATTTCACTAAACTTTATAAATTTGAAGTTAAATGTTTTTTTGGAAAGGTTATAAGTTAATAATTTTTTAAAGATGGACCAAAAATATTGAAAGTAAATTAAAATGCGAATAGGAGTGTGAAATCAGTAATTACACGATTCAGGAGGGAAGGAAGAAAAAATGCAGCAAGGGCATGGAGGGAGGTGAGTATACCGGGAATTGATGCAAGATGTGGTTAATTAGGGCAAAGAATAGCGAACGGCGTTTGGGATGGAAAACAATGTGAGCGTTTGGAGTGAGTGTTTTTTGCCCATTAGGAGCATCTGCATTTAAGTTATATGACTATGGAGAAAAAGCCCAATACTCTGTGTTTAGGTTATCATTATGGTTAATGGACTTTTCCAAAAACGTAGCTTTAAGCCCAAAGCACAGGACCAGAGCGTTTTCTGCGTTGCGTTTTCTTCTTTCGCGTAGAGGTGTCTGAAAAGAGCTCTAGAGCTCAGAACTTAGAGATAATAGAATACCCACCTTTCGAAATCTGACAAAACAAGCAGAAAACAAAAATCACAAAGTGCAACAAAAAAAAAAACAACATTAACAGCCCAATTACTAACAAAATTTCCAAGTGTGAATGAAAATGTGAAGTTGCAAAACCTGGTACGAGTCCATATCCGAAGGAGAATAACAATCAATTCGAAATCTTAATATATACAAATTAAAATTGTTTATTAATTTTTTTAATAATCATTTAACTTTTTTCAAATTAAAATTGAAATTAAAATTTTAATTATCCTAATATATACAATTAATGTGTATAGTAGTATTCAATATGATTAATGTCATTTTCAGTCATTTTCCATCTTAACTGATTTTTCAAATAATAATCCAAACACTTATTAGTTGAGAAAAAAGTCACTTCTGCAAAAAGTTAAACCGGCAATCCAAACACAAATCATTATCTATAACTGACTTTTTTCCTACCAAACTTTTTTTAAAATCAGATAGCTTTTAAGCCACCGTTCCTACCACTAACCCAAACAGGCCCATTGATTAGCGAACGGCGTTTGGGATGGAAAACAATACTTTTTTTAGTACCATACATATAATGACATCATGGATTGGGCTTTTGAGAGATTAAGACCTGATTCTCATGATATCATGGAATCTTCTCTCAGTCCGTAGCCCAACTAAGTAACTACCAAAAATATTTATATAATGTATATGTTTTAATTGTCTTTATAGTATACTCCTCGATCCTTAATATAAGATAATTTTATGGAGTTAATCTTGATTTTAAATATAATTTTATTTTTTTCACTTTTCTCAATATTTTTCTAATTTAACCTTAATCATGCTCCCACAACAATAGTTAAGAAAGATAGAGAAGTGGTGAATTAAGAAAAATGATTAGGGTATTTTAAAAAATATATGTCATATTAACAAACTTAACAAACTTTCTTAATCTAATCAAATTAGATAAATATATCTTATATTAAGGACCAGAGGGAGTATGTTGTCATAATTTTGTTCTTTCACCAAAAAAAGTAGTAGCATAAGTTATCTAATGTATATGTTTTAACTAATTTTGTTAATATCTCTAAATTAGTTATCTATCTCTTATATTAAAAATAAGAATGAGTATTTACCCTATTAACTCTCTCCTCTCCTCTTAAACACTTGTACACCAAAATAACTAAAATATAATGTGATACAAAGAATATTCTCCTTCCAAAAAGTCTTAGAAATCATTATCTGTAATATATTTTTTCAAGTCAAAACTTATTATTCTGAAGCACTCGCATGTTTTCCCTTCAAAATAACAAACATGTCGTGTGTACCTAAAGGCGGTGGCCGAAGGGTTAGTTAAGGAAGTGGTCCTGATTTGGCAACGACAATATCACGGGTTGGCTCAAAACCAAATAACCGAAAAAAACATCGTCACATGTTACCCAATCCCACTCTTCAACCCTCAACTTCCACCTATGTGGGCCCACCTTTCCTCCACAACACCCACCTTTCATTCCAAACCCAAAGCTAGATACGTACACATCGGAGCTAGCCTCCAAATTATTATTATAATACACACACACACACACACACACCAAATTATACTATATAATTCTGATTATAAATAATGCATCGGATTTTTTTTTTAAAAAAAAACTTTGTTCTATTATGTGGGACCTATGATTTTTTTTTTCAAAATTACTCTCTACGGTCCTAATTATAGGACAACATTTAGGAGTTGGTTTTGGTCCTAATTATAAGACAACATTCTAATTTTGATTAATTTCTTCCTAAAATACCCCTATTGATACTTTCACAATAATAATTCAATAATGCATCTATATATTCTATAAAGTAAGTAATGCTTGTAAGTCATTAATGTTACATATACCTTAATTCCACTATTTATTTAAAATAATTGAGCAATTATATTTTTATCGTATTTTTCTCATATCACCCCTAATACATCCTACACAATAATTAATTTATGTGTGAATTTTCTTAGACGAGCGATTTGGTTACAACACATACATACATCGCGTAAATATATAATTTATGTGCACAATCAATTCTTGAAATATCGAGTTCGAACTAAAAACAATTCTTGAAATAGCATAAATATTTAATTTATTAAAAAATTTAAGAAATTAATTCATAAAATTTAAATTTAATAATTACCTATATCTCTGAAGAATTGGTCTGTATTTTCTTTGTTCGTTCAATGGCATGGGCTTGTAATAAATACTTATTTGCGCAAATTAATTTATTTGTCCAGCCGTGCTGAAGTTGATCTATATTTCTGTTTGAATCTTTTTTTTTTTCAAAAAAAAACATATTTCTGTTAATATTAAAAGCCAGGTTTTATAAGGATATTCAAATTATTCCTGTAAGAATATAATTGACGCAAAATGTATTTAAATCATTTTGCAATCCCTACCGAATGCATTAGTGTATGAATAACCTAATTATTTATATAAGGGTATTTTAGGAAAATGAGTAAAATTAACTAATTTAACTTCTATCCTTAATCTCTCCAAAATCGGTTAAATATGTCCTATAATTAGGATCGGAGGGAGTATAATTTTTTTTTATCTATTTATATCTAGTTTTGTGGGTCCTATGTGGTACGCGGAATCTAATATATAATCCCCAGTAATAGAATTAAATTAGAACTTACACCCACAAATAAATTAGATTTTTTTTTTTGTATATTTCATAAATAGAGTTTGAGGGATATAACTCATATAAGTCTACTGATATTGCTTACTATATATATCTTCGTACATATATTCATCACAAAAAAAAATTAAATAAGAATTTCTGGATAAATATTGAATACAAATTAAATCAACAAATAAGTTCAGCCCGTATATACACTTATTAAGAGCTGATAATAATGGCTAACTTTGGCATTAGTCAATAAAACAGGAGCCTTCTCAGAATGATAATATTAATTAAGACATGGACATGCACACGTTAAATATATTATATATAAACTATATTAAAAAAGTCGTCTAAGCAAGAAGTACAAAGGTCACATTAATGCATAAAATATCACACTCTAACTTAAAAATATTTAATACTCTCTCGTGCATATAAATATGATTACGATCATATATAAAGTGTCAATTATTACTAAGATGGTACGTACGTAGTGCTGTTTATTAATTATTATTACATAAGAAGGCTCCTAATAATGGCGGCTTGAGCACTATTGGAGTCAGTGTTGGCCAAGAGCTCAGAAAGTCTCTCACTCAGATTATCAACTTCTCTGTGCAAGCTCTTGATGTAGTTACAAGTCTCCTGTAACACCTTTGAGGCAGAAACCTGCATGCTCAAAGAAATAATAACATTAATTAATACTAGTTGTTATTATTATATAATTAATGAAATTAAATTTCTTGCTATAGTAGTAGAGACTAGAGAGAGAAATCCACAGGCACATGCATCAACTTGTGTGGCTATAGAATGAGGGAGACATGAGCGTGACTTATCTACCCAAGCAAAACCAAGGCCACACAAAGTAATGTGAAGTGTGCTTGGTGTATTATGTTTGTGAGAGAGAGAGAAAGAGATGGAGAAAAAGAAAGGAAACATATCAGCTAAATATATATAAATATAGAGTTTTTTAACGCATTCCTCGGAGCTTTAAAGGATCAATTGTACTATTCATGATGAATAATGGGTACATTTTTTTTTTTTGTTAATAATAATTATACATGTTTTCCCACACATTACACGACTTTGACATATATAATATGTTTTACCTTTCGTCTTTTAACTGATCTCTAAAGTGAGAGGTCAGAAAACAAGATAAGAGCGTCTGAACTGAAAAGATATTTCTGAAGAGGTTAATCTAAGAATATATATACCTTGTCGGAACGACGAGGGGCACGAAGCTCAGGGATGAGTTGTTGTAACTTGGAGACAAGGTCATTGATCTGAGCTTCAGTGATATCAGAGGAAGCACCGGATTGTCTAGAACGGGAGGAGGAGGAGGATCTTCTGGAAGACATTGTTCACAAGCGAAGATCAGATATCTACTAATGTTGGTGGCAGGCTAGATGGAATATTATTAATAATGCGACGTGGATCGATGTTGTTAAATGGAAATGGAAGAAGAGGAAGATGATGGAGAGAGTTAGGTAAGAAGCGAGATGTAGGGGACAAAGGGGAAGTGGGGTGTTGTCAGAGAGAAACAGAGAATTTGAAAACTCTACAAAAGCTAAGGAAGGAGTATGGGAGGTTATATTAAGGGAAATGTAATTATCAGACACACAGGTGATGGGCAGAGAGAGATAAGTAGGGAAGCCAAGAACAAGAGAAAAAGAGACGGAGAGTGAGAGATGAAATGGGAGAAGGAAGTGGGCTAGGGGTCTTGCTTATTAATAGGGCTTTTAGAGAGAGAGAGAGAGAGACCATACTTTGGTATCTCAGCATGTCTCCTAAGTGGGGTTAGAGAGCAAGTGGGTCCTTATTAATATACCAACAATTGATCCAATTAATATGAGTGTTCCGTATCTTATAAGGATGTAGATATGAATTTATAAGTAATTTAAATTATTTTTTGAGTGATGAGAGCTAATTTAGATTACATACTAATCACACTATTAAATCAAGTGTAAAATAGCTACAGTCATGTGAACTCTCTTTTTGAGTAGGTGTCTGTGGTGTGTGATTCATGGCGCCTGTGTGACTATTTTTTTCATAATACTTTATTTTTTTAAAAAAAAAACTAGCTTAAAGATGTAAAAATACTCATAAACTTAAACCTCATGCATATAAATACCAAAAATAATTTCTTAAATGCAAAAACTTTAAAATTGGAGAAGAAATAATTGAACCATTAAAATCACATAACGTCCGTTAGTTTTAACAGAAGAAGATGGTCAGTTCCACTACAAAAAGTAGCGGACATTAGGTGTTTTCAACCACCAAGTTATTTTTACTCTAATTTTCAATGTGCATGTTTGCATGCGTTTTTTTTTTTTTTTTTTTTTTTGCATCCAAAAAAATTATGAGTATTTTTGCACATGGACTAGGCACAAGTTTATGAGTAATTTTGTACCTTAACCCGAAAAATACTCACCCTTCTCATACCTCTTCCTTCTTTATAAAAAAAAAGCTGACCTATAGAGAATCAGAAATAAATAATGTGTTAAGGGACCAAAACTCGGATGTAACTTTGGGATCTAACTTGTATAAATTAAAATTTCTTTTTTAAAATTAAAAATATGGACAAACAAATTAAAAAGAGAACACGCCAGGGACAAGTGGGTTAAAGGCCAAATTGAGGAAATTGAGCTTGTGCATCATGTGACAGGGATTATATAGCAAATTGTATTCTGATTTATAGGAATCCCTGATTTATAGGGATTAGGAATAATCTTCATTAATAGTCATTATTAGATTTATAGGAATCCTTGATTTGTATAGGGATTAGGAATAATCTTCATTAATAGTCATTATTAGTCATTATGAGCCATTACTATTGAGGCTCTCTTATCTTATATATATATATGTAACGTTCGTATATGAATATTAAGACACAACATTCATTCTTTCCATTTTGCCAAGTTACATGGTATCAAAGCTCAGGTTGTGTCCACTCTAAAATATTTTTTGTTACACATTTTTAGGTTTTCTCGTTCTTCCCCCGTCACCTCCATTTTTTTTCCTCGTTTTCATGAGAGCTATTCTCTCGATTTTACTCCTATTTTTCCTTCTTTTCTTGAGACATATTATCTCGATTGATCCTATTTTTTTCCCCTCATTTCTCGAGACCTATTATCTCGATTGATCCAGTTTTTCCTCCTTTTCTCGAGACCTATTATCTCGATTGATCATGTTTTTCCTCGTTTTATCGAAACCTATTATCTCGATTGATCCTGTTTTTCCTCATTTTCTCGAGACCTATTCTCTCGATTGCTCCGTCCATCGCAATCATTTTTGCTTCCACTCAGTGAGAGGCTATAGATAATTATTTTCTTGAAGATGAGTTCTTTGTATGTGCAAGTTGTGCTTCCGAATGGCCGATTCGTCTTCTACCTGTTCGGTTTGCTGATCAACCTGCAGACATATTCACAAAGCCCCTTCATCCTACACGGTTTCATGAACTCAAGTCCAATCTGGGCATCCAAGACATCCATGCTCCAGCTTGCGAGGGGTGACAGGGATTACATAGCAAATTGTATTCTGATTTATAGGAATCCCTGATTTGTAGGGATTAGGAATAATCTTCATTAATAATCATTATTAGATTTATAGGAATCCCTAATTTGTAAGAATTAGGAATAATATTCATTATTAGTCATTATTAGTCATTATAAGCCATTACTATTGAGGCTCTCTTATCTTGTATATATATATAACGTTCGTATATGAATATTAAGACACAACATTTATTCTTTCTATTCCTCAAGTCACATCATGACCGAAACTCCAATGGCGCGGGACCTCTCTGTGTCACCCTCAGCACGCAATCCCATGTTATCTTATTTCTCTATTCACGTCGTTTGTATTATTTTCCTTCCTTTTAGTTGTTCTAATTTTTTTTAAAAATTATAAACCAAAACTTCACATCACCGTTCTCTCTAATTTTGCTCTCTAAACTACGATGAAGAAGGTCATCCTAGGGTTTTTTTTTTTTTTTTTTTTTTTTTTATAATATTTTTTAACTGTATAATATATATGGATACTTGTGGCATTTGATTAAGTTATTTTTAAAAAGTTATATATTTATTCATGCATAAAAATACATTAATAGTAATATATATAAGACCTATGCTACTTCGATCTCATTCATTTATCTCTTATTCTTGTTCTCATTATCATTATCATATTCATTTCATTATTTATTGAAGGTTAAATGGTATCTTTGTCCTTAGAGTTCTTTAGGAGCCTTGGATATCATAAACTTTAAGTTTGTGCAATGCTAGGCCTTAAGTCAGCTGAAAATCTGAGCAATTTTGTCCCTTCCTTCCCCGGTCTTTAATATATATACGTTAATAATAGGGATAAAAAAATAAAAAAAAAGTACTCCTATAATTATAAATAAGTTTCCTTTAAGAAAATTAACATCGATTAGTCCCAAACAGCTGGGGACGGAGGGGACATTGGAGGTGGAGCCCCACAACCCCAAGGCGCGCAAGCACACACAGAGAGATGTATATATATACTCCTTCCGGTCCTAATTATAAGAATGCACGACAAAAGTGTTCCTATAATTAAGGTTGTCAAACTCACCAGTAATAGTGATGTAAACTCATATTGTGAACTCGAATTCTAAATTTATAAGAGTTTTCTTTTATTATTAAATGATATTAATAGTGTATAATTAAAATATCAAAAAATGACAACAATTTGTGCTTAACAAAGAAATTTTTATAAAATTCATATATAAAGGAATTGAGCTTGATCAAATAAAAGAAGTTAACATGAGTTTAAGGGTGAGCTAACACATTTTTGTAAGTTAAAAACGTAAGAACGATAAACTAAATGTATAGACTGGCAAGTTTGCAAATGGCATGAGTTTGTCGGGTAGAAATATAAAAATAGTATATTCGAAGAAGAGTCAACTGGTGAGTTTGACAACAACGTCCATAACTAGATTTCAATATATAATTAGATAGATGCCTACCTCATACGTGTTAATGAAAACTCAAAGTTATAGTTTGATATATATTTGTATATATTTATGATGTCAATAAAATATAAATTTGATTTTTTCCCTTTATCTAGCTTTTTCTCTTGGCCAACACATTTTGCTTAGATTTTACAAGAAATTATTTCCAGGAAAGCAGGAAACTTCTTGGAAATTAATTTGTAGGGTGTTGACCACGGGGATCCTTTCCATATAGCTGTAAGGCGGGGCAGAACTGTAATGAACGTGCTTAATTAAGTAGCATTGGAATTTAATATTCTCTCCACACTTTAATGTAAAAGCTTACAGCGGGGCTTACTATGATTCTAAATGTATGATTTAAATACACTTTGTCTCTTCAAGTTATAATTTTTTTCTCAAACTCTTCCTATTGATCACACGTATAAATATATATCGATACATAATTTTTTACAAATAACAAATTTACCTAATTTTTTTAATCTTTAAATCAATATTAGTTATTTGACTCCTACATTTATGATTGGAGATGAGATCTCGGGGAAGTATTCTTTTATGGACTAGAGCCAAATACCTCGACTAATCAACTTTTTTTCCTCATACTCTCATCTACTACCGCGCACATAATGCGAATTTCCGGAAACTACACAAATATATCATATTTTTATATTTAGATCTATATTATTTTTCCTTTTCCTTTTGTTTAAATTGAATCTTCTGTTGGCCAAGAACAAGAATTGACTCTATTGTTCTTTTTAGGAATTGGGATGCATTGTTCTTATTTTCTACTATTTTTACACTTACCCATGTTATATATTTACTTGTTATGTTTATATTTTTTTTTTATAATAGGGAAATTTTATTGTACTACTATAAGATTTACAATGCTATATGATAGTGAATGCTGAGATTTGCTAAGATGAGGATATGCTAAGAAAGATGTGGTGTCATACAAGAAAAGATAAGATTTGACACGATTTTGTAAGTAGAAATATAAAAACGATAAACTCGAAAAGTCAACTTGTGAGTTTGACAATAATGCCAATAAATAGATTTTAATATATAACTAGATAGATGCCTACCTCATACCCGTTGATGAAAACTCAAAGTTCTAGTTTTATATATATATATATATATATATATATATATATATATATATATATATATATATATATAGGGTTAAGGTGCAAAAATAGACATGTGCTTTTGTCAGATGAGCGCCTAGTAGCAAGTACTTTTTTTAGGTGCAAAAGTGCACACGTGGTTACAAATTAGGTGCAAAAATATCGTTTGACCGTTAAGTTTGACTTTTTTTGCTGACTGAGCGCTGACGTGGCATTTTCAAAGATGCAAAAATAGACATGTGCTTTGGTCAGAGGAGCACCCAGTAGCAAGTGCTTTTTTGCACATGTGAATTTTTGACAAACCACGTCTATTTTTGCACCTTTGAAATGCCACGTCATCGTCCAGTCAGCAAAAAAAGTTAAACTTAACGGTCAAAGTCAAACTTAACGGTCAAACGATATTTTTGCACCTAATTTGTAACCACGTGTGCACTTTTGCACCCAAAAAAAGCACTTGCTACTGGGTGCTCTTCTGAAAAATGCACATGTCTATTTTTGCACCTTAACCCTATATATATATATATATATATATATATATATATATATATGTTTGTATATATTTATGATGCCAATAAAATATAAATTTGACTTTTTCCCCTTTATCCTTTTAACTTTTTCTTGGCCAACACATTTTGCTTAGCTTTTTCGAAAAAAAATATTATCAGGAAGAACTAATTTGTAGGGTACGTGTTGACCAAGTGTCCATGCCAATTAGCTGTAATTGCAGGGAAGAACTATAATGAAAATGCTTAATTAAGTAGCATTGGGATTTAATATTCTCTCCACACTTAAATGTAAAAGCTAGTAGCAGGGATTATTATGATTCTATATGTATGACTTTGTTCTGTCTAGATCAACAGATGTTTAGCCCGTTGGACTAGTATATTAATATTGGATCAGATAACTCTCTCATAGGTATCTATTGATTAGATACCTATGAGTATAGTAGATCACGACGAATATGCGTTAGCCAAAAGGGGGCAGTGTGTGTCTATAGTGACGACAGAATAGTAATTGAGAGAGAATATCATACCTTTAGGGTTTACCTCTTATTTATAGAGTTTACATGTAGGGTTAGGGTTTGGAATTATGGGCCTTTGTGCTTCCAAACTCAAGTGCTATGCCGCCATATCTATGTTACGTAGATTGCCCCTTGTTGGGCCATACATTGAATGGGCCTCATATATGAGTGCATAACAGTTGCCCCGCCATATCTATGTTACGTAGATTGCCCCTTCTTTAGGCTGCCGGGGTGCGTTTATTATTTAACCCGGATCTCATATCTGAGTCGTTGCAATTTACTCGATTACTTGATTTCCATTCAGCTTTTATCCGAGCTTCGCCGAACTTTGGATTCATTTGTGCTCTAATTGTGAATTGCCCCTAAGCATTTAACTCGGGTTAATTCGCTTTGACACTACCTATTCTCTTTCATGATTGTTCAGATCTCTTCTGCATCGAATATCCGGGTTTCCAGGTTTATCCATTTTGGCAACAGGTCCCCCCCAATCCGGATTATCATGAAAAAGAACAAGCTCAATTTAGTTGTCCTTCATTTGCTCTCCAATCTCGTTTACGTTGATCTTGGTTATTGATACACATATGCTCAATGAACTGGGATAGTATTTGAGAATTCATATAGACCCGAGAGGGCTTCTGTTTCCTCTTCTTATATCATCATGCCAACTTGACAGTTGTCCACATTCGACTATCATAACGCAAAACAGCTACCTTTTGCCGTCTTCGGCATTTGTGCGCATTTAATGCCCATGTCGTTTCACATATGTCATCATTGCTTTTTTGGGGTGAATTGTCTCTTTTGGCCCTTCCTCTTCTGATTTGTAACCTCAATGGTTACGTTTATATACGCACATTTTCCCCCCATTCTTACCACTTCACATTCGTCATTTGCTCCTTTCTCTAAGAAACCTCTCCTTTTCTTCAAAAGCTCTCTTCCCACGATCTTCTGGTTCGCGCATTTAGGGTTTCCTAAACCTTCCTAAAATTAGGTACTTTCACCATTTCTCCCTACTTCCTTTTGTTTTTCACTTTGAAGTTCTTAGATTCGTTGTTACCTTGTTCTTGTTTCTTAATATGTGTCTTCCAAGAAATCGATGTCTGGGTTTCTGGGTAGACTTCGATAGAGGTTTCTAGGTAGACTTCGACTTCTAGGTTTCTTGGTATCTCTCTGAGTATAAACACCTTTGTATCTTGAATCTTGTTATTTAATTTCCAGCATCACACCCTAAATCTTTGGAAAGTCATCTTGCTATATCTCCTTCCCCCTTTTCACCAAACATATTGCGTGTCTTTGGCGGTCACTTCTATTAACCATGGATTCGAATCGAGATTAGATAACTCTAGAGGAGGAAGAAGAGTTACATCAAAAAGTTCCCCCTGGAGCTCGGTTTTGGTTATGGGGTATTCCCAGTACTGAAGAGGAGAAGCAAGAGGCATTGCTTCGTGCACATCGGGGTGGGGGAGTAAGAAGAGAACCCAACCACAAAAACCTAAGAGTCGGGGTAAGAGCACTAGTAACCCGTGAAAGACGGAATATCACTAAGAGGGGGGGTGAATTGGGATATTAAAATTTTCTTTGACAGTACTCTGAAACTGGCTAGCTAAAACAGAGTATAACAAAGAGGGATAGAAGAAGATTGAACACAAGCAATTTATACTGGTTCAGTTTAAATCCTCGACCTACGTCTAGTCCCCAGACTCTCCGGGATTTCACTAACTCAAATGATTACACACTTTGGAACTCTCGGAGCAATTCTCTCACTAGAACTTACTCCCCTTTACAAGTTGTAATCAAATGTCCCAATCCCAAAGTCCCAATACTTCGAGATTCTTACAAAGATTGATAAACAATAATTAACTCTCTAAAAGAGCATATGTATAAACACTGAAGATTAAAATATCCCAAGATATTGTCTGTAAGATTAGAAACAGTAAATGCTTATATCACTAATTGAATGCGTAGAGTTTCGGTAGGTGAAGAATTGAATGCTTCTGGCTTTTATAGTTGATGGCATTAATGATCGTTGAAGAGAGATTAATGAGCCGTTGAGTGTAATGAATATTTCCGTTGAAGTTGAACGTTACTCGGTCTCTTTGTATTCTTCCGATGTTAGCCATTATTCTCCGTTGACATTCTTCATTCCATTTGTCTGTTGAGACTTAGTTAGAATGTTGACTGGAAATGGAAAAAATGTTTTATAGTTGCTCAGAAGATCAAATTCCTCTTTCTTACTTTGTTTCTGCTAAGTATTAAATGCATCTAACACAGATTTTCTTTATGATAATTTTGATGTTTAAACAATGTTAAACACATATGAAACTCATTAGCAAACTAATTAAACGTTGTTAGAAGAAGTAATAATCAATAACATGAAGTACCCAAGAATAATCAAAGGTTTACAGATAACGAGAACGATGAATTTAAAAACCAGTGGAATATGACTTGAGTCATCCAAACCATAACTCGTGTCATCTAATGCATTTTCAAATCACATAAAGTTTTTTAGAAAAAAAAAACTTGACTCGAGTCATGTCTGACTTAACTCGAGTAATCTAATTTCAAAATTCATTAGGAGCTCTCTGTAACATGCTTGACTCGAGTTAACTCATATATGACTCGAGTCATATCAGTTTCCCAAAAAGCTGCTATCGAGCTTGGTATTTGGGAAAACTTGAAAACATGGTATGACTCGAGTCATTAAGTGACTGACTCGAGTCATCCCTGAACGATAACATATATTTGAAATTTTTTTAAGTTGAAGCACAATCATATGACTCGAGGCACACATGCTTGACTTGAGTCATAAGCTTTTCAAAATGTTTTAGCAAAAACTATACTCGGGTTAAATGTTTCTGACTCGAGTCATTTCGTTCAAGGATTACTTTGCTTATGACACAGAGAGGTATGACTCGAGTTACAAAGCTATGACTCGAGTCATATCAGCATAGAAGAACATATTGTTATTGAACCAAGTTAACTTTTAAATTTAAATTCATTGGCTTGAATCAATAACAATCTCTTTGATTTTCAATTGTCAGTTATCATCAAAATATACAGAGAATTAACAACCCGGGATCCCGTATTCAACCACCGAAAACTGAGAGCCGAGGTAGGAGCGAATCTATCCCGACATCTCACATTTCCCAGCGACAAAGTATAAGTCAAGTTAACCCGGAACCTCACTCGGAGGAATTTGTCGATCTATGTTATGACTGTGTCTTTCTAAGCTCCAAATTCATCCAAAGCGGTTGAGACTCTTTAGCCGAGTCTACTTTAGCCTCCTGTTGACACAACTTAATTTCCAAATCCATCCTGGCTTCTGGCAGCGAGGGTCATTTCATGTTAGAAAACTCTCCCAGTTTATCAACTTTTTCTTCTTCACGTAGTAGCTCCTTTGATTCAGGTATGCCGTCCACTTTCTGATTTTTATTTCTTTGTTATAGGTATCTATGGATTCGCCTTCTTCACACCACGTTGAGGAATCTCACTCTGCAGAGTCGGGTTCCGCATGTCCTCCAGAAGTTTTAACAACCAAGTACATGTGGGTCACACATGAAGTGATGAGCACTTTATTCGAGATGACTGTAGATGACGTTACCGGACTTTCGGTCAGCAATCCCAAAAGCTATACCATTTGTCCACCCAATATACACGAACCAGTTTGCTCCCACAGGGAAGGGAATGACCCCTCTTTTTTCTTCTTCTATCAGGATTTGATTACCTAGCTTGGTATTCAATTCTCGTTTACCGAGTTTCAAATTAACATTCTAAATCATCTACATCTTGCTCCTACCCAACTTCACCCTAATAGATGGGGTTTTTTTTATAGCCTTTGAGCGTCTTTGTAGGTCTTTAACTGTACCTTGTATGATTCCTCTTTTCTTTTACTTTTTTACCGTCCAAATAGCTCGTACTGGTAGAGAGCCCCCAAATAGAAAAGGTTGGACCACGATCCAGGGTGCCCCCAACAGAAAACTTTTTACTGTTTATCCTAACTCTTTTAGAAACTTTAAAATTGGCTATTTTAAAGTTGTTGCCGAGCCCAGAAAAAACCCTGGTTCCTTAGCTCCCCCGAGTCCAACAATGCGGAATGGAAATTCCCCTTATACTATACTCGTGACCATTACGACTTCGCTCCTTCCAGCTACCGTTTTCAAGGACATGACTTACTAGACTCCAAGGTCGGCTCAGTAGTATCCTTGGTGGGATACATCAAAAAACACGGCCACGCTAGCGTGGCTTCATTCATTTTACAGTCTCAAACCGAGTTGGATTCGGAAATGAGTACGACTCTCTTTTTGGATTTGTATTGTGTGTTTTTATTTTCTGCTGGATAAAGATCAACTCATAGTTTATAAGCTTTGTTTTCTTGACCTGCAGCTCCAAGTATGGGGAAACAACCAGCCAACCTAGATCATCCTCTTTACCTTTCCATGTTGAACCATGGCAAGGCGGCTTCAAGTATGAGGAAGACCAAAAAGCGACAAGCTCCTGAATCTGGGAGGGCTAGAGCCGGGATGAGCATCAAAGAAATCTTGACCAAGAAATCAAAAGGCGCCCAAGACATCCAGGCCCAGAAACCAAAAAGCGCCTCTACCTCCTCTATGCAACCCTCTTCTGTTCCAGTTACTGAGACTCCTCCTCCTCCACCTACTAGGCTTTCTCGAGGAATTATTTGGGACGTAAGAGTTACTTGGGAACTCAGCACTACTCTTCGTCCTCCTAAGCACTTTTACTAGCCGACTCCTTTGTCTGATGCTGAGATTCAAGAGCTTCAAGAGATTGAATTAAATTCCCTGAAGGCCTTCGCATTAACCCAGACTGTGGCTTCATTGAAAAACAAATACGCCTAAACTTATGAAGAGCTGCAACGAGTCCAAGTAGAGAAGGACAAAGCTCATAAGCAGATACAAGTGGCCAAAGCGAAGAAGGACGATACTTATGAAGAGCTCCTGATGGCCAAAGAGGATCTTAAAAATGTGAAGTCGGATTTCTTTTCTCTTCAACAAACTCATGTCAATGGTGTCGAATCATTGAAAAATATTCAGGAAATATATGAAGGGTTTGAAGCACACTGAAAGAAACCGAGGACGAGCTCGAAACTTCCAGTGCCGACGTCTCTGCTTATGCAGCCACGTTAAAAGACGCTGCGGAGTGTTCCTTCAACAACTCTTTGGACCAAATCCAGCTTTTGAACCCCAGCGTTGAACTAAACACCTCCAGGTTGCATTATAAAGCTTACATTAGCGCGGGAAATTAATCCCACCCCTTCCTCTCCTGGTGGCCAGCCTATAAGTCAGTTTGACGAGGGTCAGGGTGAGGATAGGGGTCAAGAGGTCAACACCACTGACCCTACTGGAGGAGAGGTTCAACCGGAGGTTCAAACGGATGCTGAAGTTCTTCCTAACTGAAGGGCTGGGACGTCGGTTTTGCTTGTACGTTTTTGTTTGTGGTTCTTAAGCCCCGTTTTGCTTTGTAACGATTTTTGCCGGGCTACTAACCTGGTTTATTCTTTAATGCATTTAACTTCATTATACATTGACAACTCGGGTATCATTTTGAAGATTCATTCATTTCTTTATCATCTCGGATATACTTTAGAGTTTTATCGTAACCGCATAGTAAGTTAATTATATGAACTCAAACATATTTTCAGAGTTCTATTCAATGACCGGGCCAAAGTCAGAAATATGTACGTAGAATCTGCTTGAATATTCATCCGATATAGTAAACTAGGTACCATATTTGTGAAGATTTTTAATTAGACCTTCACATTACATTCCGGTTCTCTTAGCTGATCTGGATTAAGGGCAACCCGTCACATGTTCAAACTCAATTTTTAACCAAAATTTTAAACATTTTGACTTGATCAGGGTTAGCATGACAGTTCGCCTCATTACCCCAGAATAAAATTTTGATGCATCACAACTATGAAGGCTTATTGTTATACCTTCACTTTATCTGAAACCGTGTTCAACTACCCTGGCTTCATTCATTCATTCACAACTGGACAATTCGAACAGTTTGAAACATAATTCTCAACTGAGAATTTCTTCATTTACTTGAAAATAAACTTGATTAAATGAACTTGTCGACATAGTCGACTTTAAACACTTCCAAAAAGGAAAATTGAACTTAAAACAAAACAAATCAAGCATGAAACTTGGATTTAACTATAATATACTTTTAGTTTATCTGCGTTCCATGTTCTTTTAATTAACTTTTTCTCCAGTGTCTCTAACATGTAAGCTCCTTTGTCAAGCTTTTCTCTAACTCGATAAGGGTCTTCCCAATTTGCAGCAAGCTTTCCATCTTTGGCATTTTTATTTCCTACGTCTGCTCTTCGAAGCACCAAATCACCTTTTTCAAATGACCTAGGCTTTACTTTTTATTGGGCTTGGCTGCAATGAGTTGCTTGGTAGCCATATCACGGCGATATGCCATGACTTTGACCTCATATATCAAATCCAGCTCCATAGCCAAAGCTTCGTTATTCTTCTCCTCTTTCTCTTGAAGAATCTTCATTCTTCTCACAAAAGCTGACCTATCTCAACCGAGATCATAGCCTCACATCCATTAAATGAAGTTTCCTTAGTTGACGTTTGAACACTAGTCATGTAACCCTACAAGACGAAGTACAACTGCTCAACCTAGCTGGACTCTGCATCCTCCATCCGCTTCCTTGATCCATCAACAATTACTTTATTTGCTACTTCAGCTTGCCCATTTGATTGGGGATGCTCCACAGAAGCGAAGTAATGCTTGATGTGGAACCTGTACATCATTTCTTGGAACCTCTTATCAATAAACTGGGTTCCATTATCCGTTACCACCTCAGCCGAGATTCTAAATCTGGAAATAATGTTTCCTTTTAAAAACCTTTGCACCAAGGCTAGGGTAGTTGTCGTTACAGGTTCAGCTTCTATCCATTTAGTAAAATAATCAACAGCCACGATAAGCCATTGTAACTGTCCTGCAGCCGCTTTAAATGGTTCCAAAAAATCCAAGCCCCATTTGAAAAAGGGCCATGGAGCAGAGATAGATTTCAATTTAGCTCGGAGGACCAAATTATTTTGGCATGTTTCTGACAACTACCACATTTTTTTAACATGGTCCTTTGAATCTACCTCAATAGTTGGTCAATAATAGCCTGCCCGTAGAGCTTTCCTGGCTAAAGCCTTAGCACCCATGTGTTGGCCATTGATTCCTTCATGAATCTTGGCCAAAACATATTCAACTTCTTATGAGTTCAAACACTTAAACATTGGAGAGTGCAAGCCCTTACGATGTAACTGATCTTTCATAACCGTGTACATGACTGCCTCTCGTACCAATTTCTTGGCTTCAACTGAATCATCAGGGAGGACTCCGTTTTCCAAGTATGATTGGTCTTCTCCAGTCTTCTGCTGCTGAGATAACCATAACACAACTCGGCTCTGGTAAAATTTGCTGAATCACGGTCCTGTGGTTACCCGAGCTCTTCGTACTTGCCAATTTTGACAAAATATCAGCTCTGATATTTCCCCCTCTAGGAATGTGAGTAATGACCACCTTTTCAAACTCGGACATGACTTCTTTCACTTTGTTTAAGTATTTCACCAACAAAGGACCTTTGGCTTGGTATGTCCCTTCAATTTGTGCTGGAACAAGTTGAGAATCAGTTGAAACTTTAACCTTTTTAGCTCCATGTTCCTTTGCTTGTATTAACCCAGCTAGAAATGCTTCATACTCCACCTAATTATTTGATGTTGGAAAGTTCAATTGAAGAGAGTGTTCAATTGAAACTCCATCTGGGCTTTCGACGATGATTCCAACTCCACTTCCTCTAATATTTGATGAGCCATCAACATAAAATTTCCAAGTATCAGCTGTTAGGATCCGTACACGCAGCGGAAGGATTCTCATCCATTAAAACTTACGAATCCCATTGAGAGGATCCATCAACGGCGTTTAGATCAAGGTTCGTTAGAAACCGTACCTATGCGAACTCGTGAGCGTTTCGTCCAATTCGTTCTCGTGGGCTACCTACGTTCGATCAAACAGGAGCCGACTTCGAGCGTCCACTCCCTCACCGGTATCCACACGAATAGCCTCCAACACCGACGGCAGCGTGCTAGCGCCTTCAGTATTTTCGCGTCTCTCTCTTTTCTCTCTAGGGTTTCTCGCGGCTTTTCTAATACGTCTTGCAAAATGTCCCGTAGGTTTTCAAAACTCAATCGACGTATTATATTCAAAATTAATCCTCATTAATCTTGAAATTTGAATTTGGATTAAAATAATATATTAATTAAATCTATCCAATAGATCTAATCCAATTTATTTATTTAATCTGAATTAAAAGCCTTCTGATTTAATTTATCTCTATAAATTAAATTTGAGATATGATATCTATCTATTTAATTAAACCCGAGATATTATATCTCAATTTAAATTAAATCGAGATATATGATATCTATATTCGAAAATTAAATCGACATACAATATCTCTATTTGTTTTAGATATTTAATTTATTAAATAAATTAAATAAAAAACAAATAATAATATTATAATCTATATTAATAATATCATTATTATTTAATTTTGAATTTATAATATAATATATATATATATCCTAGATTAAAGTTGTATTCATTAAATCTTAGACATATATAAGATTTAATGAATCTGGACACTATTGCTCGTATTAGGCTATTCTTGCGTTCGACCTTGCAGGCCCACATGAGATTGGCAGCGGGCCAATACTGTTCCAGCCCACAAGTCGCAAGTGGCCTCTAGCAAGACATTGTGACTACCCAATTCATGTGGGGATCGATAATACGATATGATCTATCGTACAACCATGTCACGTCCCTTTTGTCACGTGATAATTTGGTCAAGGATGAGGCATGGATAATGTCAACGTCCTGTTCTTGACCATTACTTTCTTGATTCTTGAGTAGTCTAACAATTGAAATGGAAACTCCTTTCAATCGTAGTATGGCCATACATTTCTTAGACCTACTCATCGATGGGCCCAGTATTATCTCTCTGCAAATGTGAGGGACAAATTCCATCTTGACCATTCACATTCCTCTGCATGAGAACCACTGATCCCGATCCAAGCCTTTATCATCACCCGGTCAAATGTGACTTTTGACTAGGTCAAAGATCAGTGAGTTATCATGTAGGAATCCATGATGATCTCATGTCAAAGGGCGTTGTGACACTGTTATACATGAGAAAAGCTTATGACTAAGTCCATGCAGCTTTCTCATAGTAGGTCGGTCCAGCACCTTGTACTCTTACAAGTGCCGATGACTTTGATTCGTATCTCTATACCTCATCAAAGTGATACTGGTCTTATTTCATCTTCGCTCCCGCATAGATGCCTGACCAGGGACATTTAGGCTAATCTATAAGATATATCAAGGGATACAGTTATCACTATAAACATGCAAATGAAATGATAACTAAATGGAGAATACTTTAAATGACTTTAACGTTTAAAGTACAATGACTTGCCCCTAGGGCATAATTTCCAACATCAACATCTCTATTTTCCCCTTTATTTGCCAGGGTTAACTCCATTACAAAATCAGCCAGTGCTTGTGACTTAATCGCATGCCGAGCTTCATATGTGATATCAAACTCAGACAATTATATAGCCCAGCTAATCATCCTTTTGGCCAAATCCGGCTTATGGAGTACTTGTTGGATTGGTTGACTGGTTGTAACAACAATTTGATGTCCTCAAAAATAAGGACGAAGTCTTCTTGCTGCGGTGAGTAAGACAAATGCTACTTTTTCAAGCTTTTGATACTTTAACCTAGAGCCTTGTAGAGCCCTACTTACGAAATAAATTGGTGCCTGGCCATTTTCTGTTTCCCTAACCAAAACCGCACTTACAGCTTCTTCTCCCATAGACAGATATAGGAGCAAGATTTCTCATGGTTCTGGTTTAGAAAAAACCGGCGGGGCAGCTAAACATTTCTTTGTTTTTTTTAACGCGGCTTCATAATCTGGGTTCCAACTTCCCTGAGCCTCATTCTTTAGTAATTTAAAGAAAGGAAGAGCATTTTCTGCTGACTTTGGCAAAAATCTTGTCAATGCAGTCAATCTTCTTGTCAATTGCTGAACTTCTTTCTTGTTTTTGGGAGCCTTCATATCCAACACAGCTTTGCATTTATCTGGACTAGCTTCAATCCCTCTATTTGTTAATAGAAATCCTAAGAACTTTCCAGCTGGGACTTTAAATGCACATTTCGCTAGGTTTAACTAGATTCGATTAGCTCTAAACTTGTCGAAAGTTTGCTCTAAATCTCGAACATGACTTGCAGGGTCAGCCGACTTGACAATCATATCGTCAATATAGACTTCTATATTCTTGCCAAGATGGTCTTCGAACACTCTGTTCATCATCCTTTGATATGTAGCCCCTGCATTCTTCAATCCAAATGGCATCACATTATAAAAATAGTTAGCCTTCTCAATGATGAAGGTCGTCTTCTCTTGATCCTCTGGGTACATTGCTATTTGATTATATCCGGAATATGCATCCATGAAGGAGAGCAATTAACAACCGGATGAGTTGTCAACCAATTGATCAATATTGGGTATTGGATACGAATCCTTAGGACACACTTTATTTAAATCAGTGTAATCCGTACATACTCTCCACTTTCCACTTTCCACTTGGTTTATTCACCATAACCACATTGTATAACCAAGTGGTATACTGTATTTCTCGTATGAATCCGACATCTAGAAATTCTTTCACGTGCTCTTCCAAAGCCTGTCTCCTTTCTGGGCCGAGTTTCCTTTTCTTTTGTGCCACCGAAATTGATCCCGAATAAATCGCCAATTTATGACAGCAAAATTTAGAATAAATTCTGGGTATCTCCGACGACTTCCAGGAAAAAACATCCTCGTTCTTTTTCAAGAATTCTTCCAAACCGGTTCTAACCTTCGGGTTCTTTATTTTTCCTACTCTCGTGACTTGCCCGGGCTCATCTCCCAACACGAGATTCTCCAACTCACCTTTTGGCTCTGGTCTCAGAATCTCGGTTTCTTCTCGCATGTCTAACTCCACCATATTTACTGATTTACTTGGCTAGCTTTCTTTACCCTTGCTCACACTCTATCTCCTTCGTGAACCCGTAGTGGAGAGGAAGGTCCGCTTTCACCTTCTTTGACTGTTTGAAAATAACATTGCCGAGATTCCTTCTGATCTCCATTAATAGTAACAACTTTATTCTTGTTACTCACCATCTTCAACTTCTGATGCTTGGTAGAAACCAACATATCCCAGTTGTTAATAATTGGCCTCCCCAAGATTATACTAGAGTAAATACCCTTTTGGGTTCCCGACAAAAAACACGGACCCCATTTTAGTCCCTAGGGACTAAAATAAGACTTTTTTTATGGACTAAAAAGGGCTTTTTGGAAATTTGCAAGGGACCAAAATGTTCACCAATCAACCCTTATTCGTCTTTTTCAGGGACTAAAAAGGGTATTCCTTTGTGTGAGGGACCAAAATGGGGTCTGTGTTTTTTTCCAAGGACCCAAAAGGGTATTTGCTCATTATATTATATGGAGATGGAAAATCAGCAACAATGAACCTTACTCGTTCTGACTTGAATGCTTCCTTTGTTCCCAGCGTTAACCTGAGATCAATATACCCCTTAGGAGCAGTATGTTCCCCATTAAAACCTATGAGGGTTGTCTTACACGACTTCAAGTCTTCTTGATTGAGATTCATTCTTTTAAAGGAATCCCAGAGTATAATGTCAACACAGCTTCTAGCTTCTATGAAAATCTTCTTAACCCGGCAATTTACCAAGGTTCCTGTAGTCACCAAACCATCTTTATGATCTGGGACTACATCCTTCAAGTCTTCTTTCATGAAGTACAATAGAGGGGGTTCCGGTTTGCTAGAATCTTCTTTAAACTTTGGCTGATCCTTTACTGAAAGGACCTCCCTTAAGTACTTTCTCCTCTGGTTGACTGTATCTCCCCTTCCTCCAAGAGCTCCATTGATCACGTTGCAATCAAACTCGGCTTCTTGGAGTTTGTTGTCAGTACCATCTGGTTTCATCTACTTTTCATCTTTCCTTTTCTTTTCAGGAGTCGAGCTCTTACTGTGACCTCCTTGCTTGCGTTTATTATTCTTCCATCCCTGGGTTTTTATCACATATTGTCGTAATTTACCTTTTTCTGACAAATTTTTCCACAACATCTCTTAGATCCCAACATTGATCAGTAGTATGTCCCGGTCCATTATGGAATGTACAGAACTAGGATTAATCTACACCCGTTTTATTGTAAAGTGGTCGAGGTCGTTTCATTTTTTTAATCTCGGTTAGTGCTACCTCCTTCCAAATTTGAGACCCTGGAGCATTTAAAGGAGTAAATTTTTCATACTTTGCTTCATACTTTCCGGACTGGTATTTATTATCCTGCTTTCTTCAACAGAAATCCTGTGTTTGACTTCTCGGTTGTTCTTTTCTTTTGGGAGGTGGACTCCTCCTCCTCTCCCTTCCTGCAACATTAGCTATCTCTATTTGCTCCAGCTCCAGGTATTTCTTTGACCGAGTTCTAAACTCTACCAGGGTCTCGACGGGACCTTATAAATTGACTTTCCCAGCCAAGAAAAGCCATCCAAGCTGGCTACAATTAAGTGCACATGCACATTTTCTTGCAATCCATGCACTTGTAAAGCGACATCTTTTAAACGATCCAAATACTTTTGGAGCATTTCCTATGGTTGCTGCTTAATCTTGCCAAGAGCAAACTCGGATTTTGGTTGTTTTTTGCTTGTTGCAAAATTTAGCAAGAACTTGTCTCCTAAATCTTCAAAATTCCAGATTGAATTTGCGGACAAGGTGTGAAACCAGGTTTGCGCAGCTCTTGTCAATGTCGTAGCAAATATCCGGGAAATTATGGGCTCATCAATTCCCCTCACGTACATGTCCATATCGAAAGTATCAATATAGACTTGTAGATCCTAACTTCCATTGTACTTTGGCAAAAAGGCCAAATCCCAATCTTTCGAATAAGGAGCCTTCACAATCTCGTCAGTGAACGGACTATTATTATGCTGCCCCTACTGTACTTCCTCCTATATGCCCTAGGAGCATTTTGAGTCCAAGGTACCACATTCTGGTTTTGATCTCGTCCATCCCAGTTACCCTCAGCATGTTGGCTCTTCTTGAGTATAGGATTTGAACCCTGAACTTCAGGAATTCGAACCTGATCTTGATTTACCAAGTTATTTATAGCATTATTAACTCGAGGACCTCCAACATCAATTCGGACAAGACCTCCACCATTAACTTGAAGAGAACCCGAGGCATTAACCCGGATAGGGTTACTCTCATTCTGGTTCTCATTACAAACCGGGTTTTCAATTCGTCCGAGACACTCCTCCACCAACCGCATTCTTTGAATTTCTTCTTGCTGCAGAGCTGCATTACAACAATCCATATCCTCCTACATTATTCTGATATCCTCTTGTCTCTGGAGATTGTTGCACTACTCCAACTCCTCCATTAGCCTTAATATAGAATCTAAAGTGGTTTGCAAGAGGCGAAGGTTTGGATTGACAATTGGAACTTGTTGAGTAGGCATTTGATGATGGGCTTGTTGAACCATTCCATTATGAGGAGTCACCGCAAATGCTGGGGAAGAAGCCGTATTTGATACGTCTTCACTAACGTGCACCACATCATAATCTGGAACATCCTCATATTGTTTCTGACGCTGAGGATGTTGTTCTTGATTTTGTTGCGGTGGATTTTCTGGCAATTGCCCATGTAAGGGCATCTGATTGCCACTTTTGGTATTGACCATCTTTGGTCGCGAGAATCAAAATTTATTGATTCCCCATGGTTGGCGCCAATGTTCTGTCTAGATTGATAGATGTCTAGCCCGTTGGACTAATATGTTAATATTGGGTCAAATAACTCTCTCTTAGGTATCTATTGATCAGATACCTATAAGTATAGTAGATCACTGTGCACGAATAGGCGTTAGCCAAAAGGGGGTGGTGTGTGTGCACAGTGACGACAGAATAGTAATTGAAAGAGAATATCATACCTTTAGGGTTTACCTCTTATTTATAGAGTTTACCTGTAGGGTTAGGAATTATGAGCCTTTGTGCCTCCAAACTCAAGTGCTATGCCGTCATATCTATGTTACATAGATTGCCCCTTGTTGGGCCATACATTGAATGGGTCTCATATATGAGTCCATAACATACCTGAATATACTTTGTCTCTTAAATTTTCCCCCCCTTAAACTCTTCCTATTGATTGCATGTATGTGAACAAGTTTCCAATATATGTCGACACATAATTTTCTACAAATAACTAATTTTCCTAATTTCTTTAATCTTTAGATCAATATTAGTTATTTCGCTCTTACATATATAATCGAAGAACACCTCGACTAATTAACTTTTCCCCCCCATACTCTCATCTACCACCGCTAACCTAATGCGAATTTCAGGAAACTACACAAATATATCATATTTATATATTTAGATCTTTATTATTCTTCCTTTTTTTTTTTAAAAAAAAAAATGAATCTTCCATTGGCGAAGAACAAAAAATTGACTCTATTATTCTTTTTAGGGATTCGGATGCATTGTTTTTATTTGGGTTAAGGAGAAGTTTGGTCAATGAACTTTTACATCAGGAGCGCCCAGCACAAATAACTTTTCAGTGGACCTTAAATGCCAAAAAACTTTTAAAAATGTGCAGTCAACACACACAACTTTTAAAAATGTAAAGTAAGTATAACGCCGTTAGAAAAAAATAACGTCCATTATTTAAGGAGCAGATTAGTCAACGGACTTTTACTCCAGGAGCTCCCAGAACAAAAAAATTTTACTCGAGGAACACCTAGCACAAAATTTTTTTACTTCGGGAGCGTCCAGCACAAAAAAATCCATGTGCAATCCACCCAAAATCCGAGTATTGCAAATCCTCGCCCAGTTCCCCAAGCATGTGCGTTGAGGTAAGAAATAGTGAATGCAACAAAAAAATCACAAATTATTAAATTGTCCTTAAGCAAGCCTCTTAGGTTATCATTTTTTTTTTAATTTTTTTTCAACAAGTCCCATATTCATATAATCGGAGATCATTTAATTAACAAATATATCATCAAGTTACTTGGATTTATATTATGAAGTATGAACGTTGATATCCATTAAGCTCTTTTTATAAAAATAAAAAATAAACTTATTTCATTTCTTTCGGATATAATAGATTTTTTCAATTTTTTTAGATTTTATTAACATTAAATGAATTTTTTTAACTCACATAAATTTCTTCCAAAATAAAAATAAATCATTTTTTTAACATATATAATAAATTATAAAACACCTTGAGTTTTATTTAAATCACATAATTATATTTTTAATTAAATTTTTTGTTTATTTTAGAAAATTATAATTTTGACAAAATTGAAGAATGAGTAATTTTTGTCCATAGATATCTATCTATACAAGTAGTTTTGAATAATTGATAATTGAGAAAATTTTATTTAATTTAGTGAAATTTAAAATTTTGTGTTAGTTTTACATTTGTGATTTTTTTGTTGCATTCACTCTGTCTAACCCTAATGCACATGGTTGGAGGTCCGGGTAAGGATTTGCAACAGTTGGATTTTTGGTGGATTGCACATAGACGTTTTTGTACTGGGCCCTCATGGAGTAAAAGTTCATTAGCCAATATGCACTTTAGATAACGGACGTTATTTTTTTCTAACGGTGTTGTGCTTACTTTACATTTTTAATAGTTGTTTGTGCTGACTGCACATTTTTAAAAGGTTTTTGGTATTTAAGGTTCATTTAAAAGTTATTTGTGCTAGGCGCTCATGAGGTAAAAGTTCGTTGGCCAAATTGCTCCTTAACCCTTCTTATTTTCTATTATTTTACTTACATATGTTATATATTTACTTGTTAAGTTTCTATATATATATATATATATATATATATATATATATATATTGATTGTAACATGGAGCTCTTATTGTACTACTATAAGATCAGTAGTTCTACATGGTAGTGAATGCTGAGATTTAAAGGATTAATATTAAAATAGAGTGGCAAGTAGCCAAGATGAGGATATATGTTAAGATGGATGTGGTGTCTTACAAGAAAAAATAAAATTTGATTTGTAATGATCATATAAGAGAACAAGTTGGAGTGGCATCTATTAGTAAAAAATTATAGAACATCACTTGAGATGGTTTGGACGCCTTCAAAGAAGGTCATTAGATGCACCGTGAGGATCGTCAATCAAGCAGTATGAAGTTCTTTGAAAAAAGATAGAGGAAGACTGAAACGAAGACTCAATGAGGTTATAGAGCAATTTTTTTTATTAATAATCTATTTAAAGATTTGATTTTTGATATAAAGACAATGGCAGACTACGCGATCCAAGAAATTTAATCCCACCTAAATGAGATAAGACGTTGTCATTGTTGTTGAATGTAAACACACAAATACATAAGACGGTTGCAGGGTAGCTGGTGATTGACAGTTAATTTCTATATATAAAACACACAAATAAAATGTAGCTCGTTCTTACTAATTAAATTAGATTATTCCGGCGGGATTCTTGGTATAAATTATTCAACGCAGTTATCTTTTTGCCAAAAAAAACGCGACTTAATTTAGAGTCTTGAAAAGCTGCGAAACTACAAATTGGACTCCACACATCCATCTATATATTATCTGGATTTATAATTCACTCTTTCATTGGTAATGATTAATTATTCTTTGATCATTCATTAGAGAAATACTTAATAATAAGGCTAAGGGATAAGTTCAATCCCCTAAATTCACATAAGATTTTATTTTGATCTGATAAAGTTTATAAAATATATTTTTAGTCATTCAATTTTAACATTGCTAGTTCTATCTAACAGAAAAATATCGACTTTGCAATTAAATTACTGACAAAACTTATTTAAAATTTAAAATATAAAAGTGACTATATTAAAAATTAAAGTTTCAACTTGTTTTGCAAGTATTTAATAGTACAGTTACCATTTAAATTTGTTGAGTCACCATTTTGCATTAAATAAAACTAAGAGTCTTAAGATTCAAAGAATTGTAAATACACTTGATAAAGTTTAATGGACTAATTAAAATTTAATGTAAACTTTGAGAACGTAACATATACTTAGTCTAACAAAAATTACAAAGAATTATATCACTTGTATACACTACAAAAGAGCCGCATATTTGTAGCGGTCAAAAGCTTGTTTTTATAATAGGTCTAACAACGACAAATCCGTGTTGTAGCAGTTTGACAAACCGCTATAGTAATAGGCTTGACAATAGATTTTGTAGTGGGTGGCAAGAACTGCTATGCACGTGGTAAAACTCGTTACAAAGTTTGTCACTGTCAACAACAAACTCAACAATCTGCCGCGCCAAGTGTCGGTTAATGTGATTAATTTGTAACGATTACTAGGAAATATTGAGGTGTCGTTTGTTGCAGTTAACCAATCACTACCAATTAGGCCCAAACACATTTTTGACTTTGACTTACTAAGCATTTGTAGAAATTGCAACGCGTGACTAACATTAGGTGGGAAAAAATAATCATTTGGGAGGGAATCAATTTTTGTACTTGTAGCCAAACTTTGTAGCAGTTACGTAAATGCTACAAAAATGATTTCAGAAAAATTAAATTTTTGTGCCAAAATTTGGCGGCTAACGTTTGTAGTGGTTAAAAAACGGCTACAAAATTTAAGTAGACATTTGAATTTAAATGTAAGGATCAGAATGTACCTGGGGCATGTACACACCACCCGTCACACCTTGGGAATTGGTTTCGCCCAAAGCATCAGACCAATGATCACCCATGACTTATGTGTACCACTAGTGCCACAAAGGCTTTTGGTGGCCTTATTGGCGCATACCATGGTGGGGTCTTCTACTATGGTGAAGTTCATGATGGAAATGCCCTCTTCCCCCAACCTATGGGGCTACCTTCCTAGAATGTGGGTGAGCTTTGGGTCCAAAGGATTTGGCACCCAAAATAGTAGCGGTTGTACAACCGCGACTAATGTGTATATAATTTGTTTGAAAAAATAAAGTACTGATTCTTTAGAAGTAATTATAGTCAAACTGAAACCATATTAAATGTTGGTATACTAGATTAAGGAAGTAATTAGTTAGAGAAGAGGAAAATGAAAATTTTAAATCCATATGTAGGAGAAGAATTTTATTTGGTTACCATATAAAAGGAGATTAGTTCACTCACTACAAAAAAAAAAAGAGTAAATACCCTTTTGGGTCCCCGACAAAAAACACGGATCCCATTTTAGTCCCTGACTTTTTTAAGGACTAAAAAGGGCTTTTTGGAAATTTGCGAGGGACCAAAATGTTCACCAATCGACCTTTATTCATCCTTTTCAGGGACTAAAAGGGCTTTTTTTTTGTGTGAGGGACCAAAATGGGGTATGTGTTTTTTTTCAAGGGACCCCAAAGGGTATTTACTAAAAAAAAAAGACTATTAGTAGCAGTTAAAATGACATATTAGTAGCAGTTTTTGGCGCGACTAATGAGATTTGTAGCAGTTTGATAAACCGCTACAAAATCCACCGTGGCAAACTGGTTTCTAGCAATTATAAAAACCCGCTACTACATATACCTTGACCGCTACTGTATCTGTTGTGGTTTCAAATGACCGTCACTAAATGAGGCCACACCGACTTCTTGTTTGAACATTAGTCGCGGTTATATAACTGCTACAAAATGGATTAGATCAGAGTTGTAACGGTTACTTAACCGCAACAAATATTCTCGCCAATTTTTTGATTTTTTTTTGTCGCCACCGGTTGTAATTCTATAGAATATTTGTAGCGGTGGTTAACCGCTACAAATAAATCCCGCCATTTTTTTGGGAAAAAATATTTGGCGCCATTTTTTCAGTGTTTTATTTTTGTAGCGGTTGTATTTTATTATTATTATTATAGTAATTAAGTAGATATTATATTATTAATAATTGATATTGTTAGTGAAAATAAATGATATTAAAATATGATATTTGATTATATAAAGTTATTATATAGGTGTAAAACAATGAGAATGTAAGTAAAATAACTACTAATTATGTGTTAATTAAAATAAAATTACTTCTAAAAAAATGTGTGTGAAAGTGGATCCAATAAAGTATGTGAAATTAGAAACAAAGTTGAAAAATATACGTAATGCAACCGTAAAATAACAAAAGTTAGTAACAGCAGTGTAGAAGAAAAAAGAAATATTTCAATAATCATTAGATTTGATCCGGTTGAACGGCACTTACCCCCTTCAAACACTTAACCTCTTTGAGAAAACGTAAAAACATGAGAGAAGACGGAGAGAAAACGTGTGTAGAAAAGGAAACTGAAGCATAATAAATGTGGTTTGGTGGGGGTATTTATTTTGATATCTGCACATCATTTTGTAGCGTTTAGGTTTCACTTTTTGTAGTGGTTTGGATTAATAGCGGTTGATGATGCGTCTTTTGTAGCGGTTTATTTTGTCGCGGTTTTTTATTATTTGTAGCGGTTTTATAACCGCTACAAATAATATTATGGTTTTTTTAAAAAAATAATAATAAGAAGATTACAGAGTACATTGTAGGCATAATTTTTTCTCTCAATCTTCGTCACCATCCCTACAAAGAAAGTTTGTATAAAATGTTACGTGTGAGTTGAATATGTTTGAACACAAATAAAACTTTTGTTAAATGTTATTATTTCATAAAACGTATATTAAAAAACGTATGGAACTATAGGTAAATTGTCATCGCTGTCTGGGAAGAAGTTTTCAAAACTGGCGGGCTGGAACGGCTCACAATCATAGGCGATGTTATCACCACCACCCATATCGTAAAGTTCCCGAGGCTTTAAGTGAACCGCCATATTCCAATCCCTGTGCCTCTCATCGGCGACATAATAAACCTGATGGGCCTCTGAGGCAAGAATATACGGCTCGTCATCTTAGGCCGGGAGAAATTCACTAATGTGATGCCTAAGTTGTCAGTCGTGAGTCCCCGGGGCGTTATCGTATTTGCCCACAAACACTTGAACAATGTCACAGAGAAAAGGCCTTGGTAAGTTTATCTTGACCACATCAAGCAGCTTTCCATAAGACGGGACGTCACCGAACTGCATGTTCCCGTCACTGCTGCTCGCATAAATCCTCGTCCCAAACGTGCCATATAGACCTGAGTTTTGGGTCAGCAATCCCTGATCTCGTGAAACGGTGCAAAACTTGAAACCATTGACATTATATGTCGTAAATCTTTGGGCGTGTTCAAGCGGCCGAGTGTGAGAGCTCTGAATTCTGGTGAGTGTGGGTTGTGGTCATTCATTATTCTCCTCCTAAACCAACTCAGGAATTCTCTGTGGACCTTTCTATCAATTTCGGAGGAAGTCTATGTACGGATCCTCAGTTCACTCTTCACATGACTCCTGAATTCCCTTCAATTAAACATGCGATGACGAACATGAAATGTGAGTATAAAATGTAAGGAAATATATAGGATAACATATATATTTCTGTGTGCAATCCTTACTGAAGGTACGGTTCAACTTTAGTGCAATTAATCAAGACATGTATGTGTGCTTGAATCTTCTCAAGTGCCGTGAGTTTGAAGTTGTCACTTCTGCCAACTGGTTTACCAACACGAGGGACTAACAACTCTGTTGCTGATGCTTTGGCGCTGGCTTAGGACAATCGTCTACACGAGGTGGTCGGTTGAATAACGTCTCAATGTCATCAAAGTACCTGGAACAAAAATACAAGACCTCATCACCAATATAACCTTCTGCTATTGAACCTTTAGGCCACGCCTTATTCCTCACGTAAGATTTCAGTTTCCCAAGAAACCTATAAAGTAATGAAGGAAAAATTTCGATACATCAATGGTTAAATGTGCGACTGGGGAGTAATGCTAAAGTAATTAATTTTAAATGAGTACCTCTCAATAGGATACATCCATCGGTAGTGAACTGATCCAGTATGCTTTGTTTCGTGAACAAGGTGTATTATCAGGTGAACCATGACCGTGAAAAAAGACAAAGGAAAAATCATCTCCAAATGACACAGTAAGAATGATTTTCTGTTGCAGCTGGTCGAGCTCCTCCACGATCAAAACCTTGGAACACAACTTCCGAAAGAAAGTACAAAGCTCGACCAAAACGATCGACACATCGAGAGGCAGCATATTTTTGATGGCCAGTGGAAGTAACTGTTGCATCAGCACATGTGAGTCATGACTCTTTAGCCCAGTAACCTTTCGAGTCTGCACGTCAACACATCGTGAAATGTTGCTTGAATACCCGTCAAGAACTTTTATTTTCTTCAACGTTGCGAGGAAGATTTCCTTATTCGGTTTTGTCAGGGTGAATTTTACCGGTAGAAATTTGTCATGCTCATCCGGCCACGTGTCTCCACGAACTCCCATCTCATGTAAATCTTTCCTCGCTTGAAGATGATCTTTGATTTGCCTGGTTCGTTGAGAATTGTGTACAACACATTGTCGCACACATTCTTTTCAATGTGCATGACATCCAGATTGTGTCAGAGAAAATTATCTTTCCAATACGGAAGAGTGAAAAAGACGCTTATCTTACGCCATTGCTGTGGCGCAAAACCAGAAGCCCTGGCAGTCTTTGTCCCGGCCTTTGCTACATCGTCTTTTTTTCCATACTCAAATTCAACATCCACAAACTGCTCTATGATTTCTGCACCAGATAAATTCTGAGGAGGTCCTATTTTTTCCTGTTGCCCATTGAAATGATTGTGTTGCAACCTAAACTTGTGCGTACCATCGAGAAACCTCTGATGACCCTTGAAGCACCACTTACTACTGTGGGGAAGGCGCACTGAGTCAAAGTCAAAATTGAAAGCCGGACACGCAAGGTCGGTATGCACATTCCACCCCGATAATATTCCCAGTCCAGGGAAGTCATTGATAGTCCACATCAATGCCACATGCAAGGTGAACATTGTCTTCTCGTGCGCATCATACGTCTCGACGCCTACATTCCACAACTCCACCAACTCCTTGATCAGCGGTTGGAGATACACATCGATGTCATTTCCCAGTGCCTTTTTGCCTGTAATGATCATGGACATAATGAAGGAGCTTTTTTTCATACACATCCAATGGGGCAAGTTGTTCGGCATCAAAACAACTGGCCATATACTATAGCTTGTGCTAAGATTCCCAAACTGATTAAAGTCGTCGGTCGCCAAAGCAAGACAAACATTTCTAGGGTCCGCCGCGAAATCAGGAAAGTCTGAGTCGAACGCTTTCCACGCTTCAGCATCTCGTGGATGTCTGAGTTTACCATCTTCGTTCTTGTCAGCTTCATGCCACCTCATATGCTCAGCTATCTTAGATGACATAAACAATCTTTGTAAGCGAGGTTTTAAAGGAAAGTACATTAAAATCTTTGCGGATTTCTTCTTCAGCTTTTTTCCCTTCCAAACTGTCCTGAACCTCGAAGTGTGACACTTCTTACAAGTCTCCCTCCGAGCATCCTCTCCCCAATAAAGCATACAGTCGTTGGGGCAGGCATCGATTTTTTCGTAGTTCAAGCCTAATCTGTTGATTATCTTCTTGGCCTCGTAGAAGGTTGTGGGAATGTCCGCATCAGGGAAAACATCTCGTAGTAATTCCAGCAACATCGACATTCCCTTATCAGTAATCCCACACAAGCACTTGATATGGTACAATTTGATCAGGAAAGATAATTTTGAGTATGTTTGACAACCTTGATACAAAGGACGATCCTCTCATCCATGAGGGCAAAAAATTCCTGAGCTGCATCATTCCTGAAGAAAACTGGTTCTGGACCCTGAACTTCTGCCATGAAGTTGTCGTCTTGAACACCAAAAGCATCGCGAACAGCTTCATTAACCGGATCATCTTGAACTACTTGATTTCCTACTTGTGAGGTTTGAGGAAGATGATCCCCATATCTCATACCACGTTTCTCACCATGAAGTTCCCATAATGTATATGCTTCTGGGAAAGGCTTCGTAAGAAGTTGTTCCATAGCACCTTCTCGTGTTTGCCACTTCTTAAACTTGCATCTACAACAAGGACATATGATCTTGCCATTAATGCTAGCGTGCGAGAAGGCGAAATCTAAGAAAGTTTTCAATCCCGCTAAATATATAGGAGAACTGCGCGGCAGCTTGATCCATGACTTATCCATCTGTAGTAAACAAAGTTAGGATCAAATATAAATGTAGAGAGAATGTTTAATTACCTATATAGTAGCACTTAGGATTTTTAAAATGAAAAATGGAAGCACTTTGTAGCGGTTCAGTACCTGTTACAAGAACTATTACAAATCTTGAAATACACTTAGTAGCGGTTACATAACCGCTACAAAATTGAATTTAAAATCCCGCCAGAGTTTAGTCGCGGTTGTTAAACCGCTACAAAAACCACTACACACTGAGCAAATTTGAATTCAAAATCCCGCCAGAGTTTTGCTGCGGTGTGTTCACCGCTACATTAACTGCTACACAGTTATAGCCGTTTGACATTAGTTGCGGTTATTCATATCAACTGCGACAAATGTTGGCGCTCTTTTATTCAGTGTAAAATTCAAATTTGTAGCGTTTTATTCAACGTAACCACTACAAATGTTATGAACTCAATTAATTATTTCACAATCTCTTTTATTTGAGAAAATGGCTTTTTATTGACTTCATATTAACTCCATTAATTATTTTACAATATTTATTTTATTTAGCTATAATATTTTTTATTTTCACAAAATACATTTTCATTTTATATTGTTATATATTATAAGTAACATTAATAACCTAATATTACTGAAATATAAGTATGGAAATAGTACTCCAATATATCAAAAACCTACTACAATAAAGATAACAAATATTTAAGGAAATGAAATTGTCAACAAGTTAAAAGACATAAAAAAGAGAACAAACATCCAGCGGTAAAAGCTAACTATCGGGAGCTTGATAATCAGGTCATGTCTTAGGGGGGCATGTGCACGACCAGAGGTAACAACGTCGTCGTCATCAGCAGCAGCAGGACATGGAGGGGGAGGCGGCGGGCAATCCTCGTAGATGAATAGAGGGGGAGGCTCGGGAGATGGAAACCGTCTGTGAGGTAACAACTTGGTCAAGGTCCGGCAACAGCATCCCAGCTCTGCCTCTGACTAGCGTACCAACGGTTGTATGTCTCTTGCATGTGCCTATTATGTGCAGCAACCTGCTTAGCAACCTTCTTGACAATGATCACATCAACCTCCTCCGGTGGTGGCCTTCTCGACCCAAAAGTGCTGGCATCAAAGCCGGAGGCCTTTCCGTACACCATGCTAGGTCTGGCGCCTAACCCCATACCCTTCACGTGGCTGGATGCTCTACTGGGCCCACAACAGCTTTCAATGGGGCCGTAGGATTAACAAACCCCTCTGACTCCGGGGGTTGCGTGATAATTGAATATTTCATACACTTCTTTTTATCTCTTGATTAATAATTTAGGACTCTTTAGTTAATAAATAATGGCTTTTATACTTATTTGGGCTTTGGGTCTTTTATTATGTTTTAGCCATTTTTAATAATAAAATTTCAGTTTTATATTGCTTCACTATTCCTACCATAACTCTTGAACCAGACATCGGATTTGCCTCATTTTTATTTCATATTTCAGATGATTCAGAGGGCTACAATTCTTATGAAGACATGAAGGGCAAATTCGGACAAGAGGGCGGTCGATTTTGGAGCCGAAGTCGGAACTTTAATTGAGTTTTAATTTGTAATTAAAACTCATTTATTTTATTATTTTCTCGTTTTGGGCCTGAATTGGATTGGGGCCCCATTTTCGTTTTCCATTTTAGGTTAAGTGTGGCAGCAGCCAAAAACACATTCTCATTCACGTTTTTAGACTTTGATGGATCAAAATAGGAGTTTTCAAATTCTCTGAAGTGTTCTTCATGTTCTTCGCGTTTTTCATCTTTTCTTCGCGTTTTGCTTAGCCATGCTCGGCTAAGTTTCGTGGTTAACCTATGGATTGAGGGTTCCAAAAATCCAGAGGACATGTGCTTCATTCGGTAATCTGGAATCGTCTCTATTTATTTTAATCGGGTCCGATTATAATTGCGGATTAGGTATTAGATTTAATACCTAGATTGATATCCCAAGGACATAGGTCGGACCGGGTTCTGAGAGAGCGTTGTGCGATCGTACAGCGAGCTCGCCACGTGTTCGATCAAATGCTAGACGATCGTCTAGTCGAGGGAATATCTGGACGAACGCAGAGATCTCGGTTCGTCCAGAATCAATCACGAGTTTGATTTTTATCTGTTTGTCCGATGAAGGTTATGGAATCCCAATTCTGGGTTAACTGTTTTTAATCGCTTTTAATCGTTGTGAATGCTGTTTTTCGCATATTTCATTCGTTCGCATATTTTGGTTTTTAATTTCGTTTGAATCGAAAAACCCCCAATTTGTTATTGCTCTGTTTTGCTGTTGCTGATCCAAACCCACTGCAAATTCCCTAAGAGAAACGACCCAGGTTACATTATACTGCAAATCTTTTGTTTATAATCTGGTATTTTGGGAGATCACGGCAAATCTCTGTCACTGCGACGCTCGCAGATCTGCTGGCTCGCTTTCAATCCGGGCGGCCCGACGCACGTATTTCGAAAACATTAATCAAACAATTTAATTCAATTTAAATATACAACATTAATTATATAAATAATTTTTTTGTTACTTACTTTTATCTCCTCTCGCGCCCAGGTCGGCGTCCCATCACGGTGTCTATGGGTGCGTGTGAGCAATTGCCCATAGTCCGTTTGATGGTTCTCCTCCCGAGCCTTCTCTTGCTGAAAGAGTTCAAAGAATATAAATTTTGTTATTTCAAAAACAAAACAATCATCATTTAAACCTAAAATTAATTTAACTTTCAACATACCATCTCATTGTAGGTCACAACAAACGTCTTGGTTCCTGCCGTGTGATGGACCTTCTGATGTGACCGACTTCTGGTGTTCCTCTGTGACGGGCCTGCAAGGAGGAGATAACAAAATTTTAAGTGAAATTAATTATTATTTTAATATCCTGTAAACTATATTTCAAGTACATTTAAACGATAAATTAAGTTAAACTATTAATTAATCTAAACCAAATGTAAACAATAAATTAATTTAATCTAAATTTATATTTTTAAACTACATTTAAACAAAATTAATTTAAAGAAATTTTAAACAATAATTTAACTAATGTTTAAACTACGATTAATAAAAAAAACGTACTGTCCCTCCGGACCCCTTCGATATTGGACAAAACCCGCCCAGTCATTTGGATCCACGCCATCTGGGACGTTCTCCATCAGCTGCTGCAGAGGCATAGTCCCACCTCCATTCTGCTCGGTGTAGAGACGACCCCTCCGGCTCTTCGACCCTTCACCAATTTTCATCAGTATGTACCTCTTCTGGTGGGCTCGAACGTTAAACTTTTTCTGTATCATAATTTATTTAGTAATTAAGTAATAATAAATTAAGAAATAAATAAATAAACCACAACTTATAACTATTAACATGTAAAATTTAATTACACGACATAACTTACCTGGACAATGTCAGCAAACGCTTTGTCCTTGTTCTCCGACGAAACCTTTTTCCAATCGTGGAAAAAGATCGGGAACCATGCCCAATTCCCGTCAAATTTTGACAGGAATCGGTTCATTAGATTACCATCGTTGCCGATTGTCTGGTCCGTGTCCATGTTCTAGGGGACTAAGACACGATATCTGTCCATCTGAGTGACCACGGAAACATCCAGCGTCCTCCTGCTAGTGTTCCCATGTTTATCTGCACAATTATAAAAACATTGTTGTATTGCGTTTAAATAAATTTAAATTACACATAAGGAATTTAAATTTAATTTTTTGACAAAAAACTAATTATATTTACCTTTGACATCCACCACAAATCCGGTAGAACGCGAAGATGATGGTCGGGGATTCCCCTGGTCCCGCTCATTCTCCTCATCGAGAAACCGCTCTGCCTCGGCTATGAGAATCTCAATATGGATCTCTGGATTTTCGTCCACGTCGCTGATCAACAGACTTGCACCCTTTTCTCCCCCTACGGTCTCTATGTTTGGGATTTCTGCATCTGCAAAGAGGTCATCAAACTCCCTCCCTTCCACCTGAGGGGGCGGAGGGGGGATATTTACAGGCCCACGTCCTCTCGTACGACCCCCTCTACTACTACTGCCCCTTATAGGCCTTCTCTCCCGTTCAACAGCTTTCCCTTTTCCCTTATCTTTAGAAACTATGATGTCGAAAGGTACAAGTTGAAAGGTTAAAAGGTGAAAAATCAAAACCTTGCGCGCATGATTTTCAAAATGAGGCGAACTGTTAAAAAACTGCTACATTTTGTAGCGGATTTTAAAAGTAACCGCTACAAAGTTAAAACTATTGTTGCGGTTGAGACAAAACCGCAACATCAACCGTGACAACTATGCCTCATTTTTCGTGAAAATTTGTAGTGGTCACAGAACCACGACAAATTAGAGACCTTTGCAATTTTGTAACGGTTAAATCGTAGAACCGCGACAAATTTACTTTTGTGGCAAAAAAATTCCAGACTAATTAGTTTATGAGTCAAATCAATTAATTTGGTGAAAATAATTAAAATAAAAGAACTATCAATTAATTTTATTATTTTCTTTAATTTCCCCAAAAGAGTCGAGAGTAATAAATTAGGAATAATGAGTATACTGAAAATAGTCCAACATGCCCGTGAAGATTCGGATTCAGTATAGCCACCAATCTCCCAGGAAAAACTCACTGACTCATTTTGATCAGAGATATTTTTCAGAGACAATGGTGGCTATAATAGAACCCAATCATCGGTCGTATGTTGGGCTATCTTCAGAAGAGTAGAAGTCTTCACGTCAAAGAAAGAACTAAATCTGGATTGTCACTGAAGGAACTGCCTCGGCTACAAGGATGAGAGAGGCAAATATCTGCAACTCTCATCTCTTGAGATACGAGATCAAAGCTGCAAATATCTACATGTCTTCGACTACTCAGCCGAGAAAGTTTATTCAACGACAATGCAGATTTAGTAATTTCTGAATATTTATAATTAGATCTATGGACATATTAACTATATATAGCATAAATATTTGTAGCGGTTAATGGACAAACCGCTACAAAATTATAGGATTTGACGCGGACGTAGCTTCGCTTTACTCCGCCCGCGACAAAACTCTGTCGTTTTGCTTTGCTGTAGCAGTATCTTTCATAACCGCTACATAATTACCGCGAAAAAGTTCGTACCATTACGCGCCAATGCTGGCGCCAAATTTGTAGCGGTTTATCCAAAAAAACCGCAACAAATTCCACGCCACATAGATTCGCGCCATGACGCGCCAAGCTGGCGCCACATTTCTAGCAGTTTACTTTAAGGTAACCACTACAAATATCGCAGTAAACATGCCCGCAATGCTTCCGCTACTAATTTTTTGAGGTTTCTTTAAAAGCTCTACAAAATTGTGGTTAATTATGATTTTGTAGCGGTTAATTATGACCGCAACATATAAACCACGACAAATGATAGCTTTTTTTGTAGTGACTACTACAAAAAATAGATATTACTTCCCTAAAAAATGTCTCTTTTGTTTTTTTAAAAAAAGGTAAGTAAGAAAATAAAGGCGGTGACATTTTTGAAATTATGTGGAGAATTTTGGCGTCCGTTTTAAAATTGGGACGCCAAAAGTATACTTTTAGTGTCCCAATCTTAAAAAAGGACGCCATAAACACCATTTTAGGCATCCTAATCTTAATTCAGACACTAAAAGTGGCCTAAAGTGAAACTTTAGGCTTCCTAACACTATATTCGGACACATAAAGATACCTTTTTTATTTTATTTTTAACCCCTTCACCACTACTTTCTTTTTTCTGGTCGAAGTCACCACTACTTTCTGTGACTTCCAGACTTTGATTCTCATGGCTCCTCCCTCACCAGCCAATTAAGATTTGTGTCTCGCTCGATCTCTGATATATTTACTGTGATCTGGATTTTTTTCTTTTCTTCTGATTGTTAGATCTAGCATTTTGGATCTGTTAGTTTATTGTTTGACCTAGAATTTTTTCCTTTTTCCTTCACAATTAGGGGTCTTTGATTTTTTGTTTCAATTTTTTGGTGTTTTGATTTGCTTCTCCAAGTCCTTCAAATTTCGAGCTTAAGATATAAAGGTGAAATTAATGAAATGGTAGGAAAGTGAATGAAGAAATGTGTTACACAGTTGCCATTGATATCATTTTTCTACGATTTTGGATGGAGTAGATGGTAGAGGTAGTAATTTGATGCAGAATGAGACAGCTTCTAGTTCTTCCTTAGCGCGTTTGTTTTTTTTTTCCTTAAAAAAATGATACGGCGTCCTAAATTATTTGGGGATGCCATAAATATCTCATAGGGCATCCTAAATGATTTGGGACATTGTATCCTGACTTTACTAGGTCTTCGGAATATGCGTCCCTCTATTTTTGGACGTTAAAAGGCAAAAATAACGAACATTAAAAGCATTATTTCTAATAGTGGTTTAATAAAGAATTAAGATATAGAATAGATTAAAATTGAAGAGGGACAAAGAAATAGAGGAAAGTGGTACTTGAACTAATTTTGGTATGAAACCAATGTCAAAGCACCTTAAAGTGAAGATAAGAAATACGATTAGTAAAACAAATAAACAATATGAAGGAAAAAGTATGGAAAAGAAGAGAGAAAAAATGTAGAGAAATTTAGTACCTAATAAATATGGCACCATATGGTTATGGGGAATAAATAAAATGTACAGAAGAAAAGAGAGGAGAAGGAAATGGTGGCAGAAATGAAAGGGTAGGAGGGGTATTTACAACTGTCCAGCAAGTAATTAGTAGTGGTTGATGTCCCGGTTTTGTAGCGGTTAATTCGAAGTGGTTCGGTTTGTAGCAATTGCAACCGCTACAAATGTGTAAATGAATTGTTTTATTGTTTCACAATATTACATTATTTGTGATGTTGGGGTGAAGAACTTCATTCGTCATCATCACCTTGCCAGGAAATGAAAATGAAGGCATAATTAGAAAAAACACATGTATATGTTTTATGTATATGTAATAAGTATATATAAATGTTAATCAATATATAAAGAATTAAAAAAGACCGACTAGATAAGGGGTAAATTGTCATCTCCTGTGGGGAAGAAGTTTTCAAAATTATTCGGTTGGAATGATACAATCTCGTAAGAGATTACTACTACAAATTTGTTCATCTATAACACTTACTACATAATGGTTACAACTAATAAAGGTCATATATGTCGACCGAAGATCACACAAGGATCTATAACGCATAAAAGTAACAATTAATTATACGCACCACCATATATTGCAAGGCGGAATTCATGCGGAAAAAAATAACGGTTGTAGTTAATAACTGTCATTTATTTAGTGATAAAAATGACGGTTCTTTCAAATTAATCGTCATGTAACATAAATAAATGATTCGTCTTCCAACCTTACATTAGCGAAAACACAAACATAATGGTTATATTGACCTTAAAGTATGAATGACAAAAATGACATTTCATAATAAACAACCTTAATGTAAAGAATAAATCTAAAAAGCACATTTTTAAAACCTTGTTTAGTCCAACACCAAGTACCAGTTCTCCTAAGTTAAATACTTTAGAGCGAAGTATTCAACTCTATTTATATTGACCTATTCTTTTTGTTCTTAGTACTTTTCTAAAAAGCACATTTTCATAACCTCGTCCTTCTCTCCCTCATCATGGTCAGTTGCCAGAGAGCTCTTTCCATTCAGCCTCCTCCTCCTCCTCCTCCTCATCCTTACCCTTCTCATCCACAAGCCCTCCCTCTTCTACCACCACCTCCACAATCTTCTCCCCATCCTCCTCCACCACTACCACCACCTCCTTCTCCTCTCCTCTTTTGCCTCCTCTCAAATGAAGGCTCTACTACAGAGGCTGGTCAACCTTGACTGCTCCACAAGGTGTCTTGCTAGACACTCTCACAGTCTAAATAGGAAGATGGACCTCATCCTTCATCACAATCAAGTTCTATATGATCACTTCTAATCAAACCTTTCATCTCCTTCTTTAGGCGTCAATGATGTGCTGAGCAAGGGGAGGGATAGGATGAGGAGGACAATAAAAGTGGTGATGACTAAAAACCACTATTGCTTATTTTATTTTATTTTATGCATAATAAAAATGTTATATCCCACGGTATATCGATATTCATCAGAGTATTTATATGTAGTTCAATAGGCAAAACATAAATAGTATAATATACTGATAATAAGCTCTTGATTACATTATAGGAATACTCATAGGGAAATTTATTACACTCGTCTCTACATATTCATTCATGTTCCAACCTTATCGCTCTCTCACATTGCGAAATGTATTACACTCTTCTCTGCTAGTCTATACTTTCCATAGGCTTGTCACAGTTCTATAATCTCTACCTTACACATGAGTTCATTGCATCTAGATCGAGGAATTTTAAGGGTTGTAATGTCGTGATGGCTAAAAGTATGAATTATATGAAATTGAAATGAATGAGCTATCATGAAGTTAATACAGGTATGTAGATGACCTTAAGCATTCTTTCGACATTCTTTTGAACTATGTTGTCTCATGGAAGGGATTCTTTTGGAACCCATAACTGGAATTGAATTCTGAATTATGTTTGTGGTGGCAGCAGTACAGGACTGGAAGAGGCCATGAACTGTTGTAGAAATACTCAGTTTGTTGGGTCTTACTAGCTATGTTTAAAATGTTTCTTGAATCATTGGCCATTGATAAAGCTCATTTGAACTGGAATAAGCCTCTGAGAGTTGAAACTCCCACCCAATCCGAGAAAATTTCGCCTCGTAGGTGTGCTACCACACATGAATCAATTGAGCAAAGAAATCTTCAGTATGTATTACTGGGTATCTTCCCAATGGTATGGTATATATCGTGATCACATAATTCAACGAAGTGGGATAGACCTTCAGTGTGTGTTACTAGGTATTTTCCTGATGGTCGGTATTGTGGTAACATGATTTAATTGAACAGAGGGACCTTCAATATGTGTTACTGAGTGTCTTCCGCTTGTAGCCGAATATGGAATGGAAGAACCTTAAATATGTGTTACTGTATATTCTTCTAGTGAAGAGAAGAAAGGATTGGGGTATATCCTAGTAAGGCAAGGCAAAATGATGGTGTGTACCTCTCAATTGTTGAACCTCGTGAGGTGATTTATCCCACTCATGAATTTAAGCCGATAGTAAATGTGTTTTCTTGAACTTGAGCCGGCATTAAATGTGATTATGATTTAGCTCGTATGATCATGCATAATTACAATAATCAAATCTAGGAGCAATATTTAGCTCATATGATTTTGAATATGATCAATTATTTAATTATTTGAATTAGAGTATTTCATCATATATCGCATAACTCGATAGGTATATTATGAATTACAAAAAGAATTTAGGTATTGATATCTATTAGTGAGTACAAGAAGGAAGTATGAAAAACAAGAAAAGCACTTCAACCAAAAACCAAAAGCAATAAAAAGTAGTTTATATTCAATTGTGGGTTTTGATGACTTTTAGTGCAAAAACACTTGATTTTAAAAGTCATCTCAGTAAGTAAATGAACCAATCTAGCTTGTGAAACAATAAGCCCCTCTTAAGCTACTTATAAGTCATCCCTAAAAAGTTTACTTTTACTAATTAACTTCTCATCACTCAAGGGCCAACGGTGTAGTTTACGGTAAAATAGAGACCTTAATTAACTTAGGTATATATTATCTGTGTATACATGTAATAAGAGGTACGATATTCATGAATAGTAATATCTCTTATAGTATACATAGTAGGTCTTTTAATATTATAGTAACATTAATTACACGTGGCTTGGATGATGTGTAGAATATAATAAAATATTTAGTTGTATTATGTATGGTTTGTGAACTACTCAATTTATTGTACATTTTATACCAATATATATATTGTTTTGAAGAAAATCAATATATATTAAATACACTGATATTCTCAAGTGGTCCACGAAAGCTTTAACAGGTTCATCTTCTCATCTCATGGGGTTGTTATGATATACATCTTTGCACCATAACATGGAAGTCATAATTAATTAAAGATAAACTCGCCAAGATAGCTTCAGCAGGTAAATAATGTTACTATATACTCCGTATAAATTATTGATATCTTGAGTTAAAAATATTATCTCTTTGGTGACCTCGTCCTTGTTATGAATCGATTTTAAAAAGATTTTTATATATCAAGGATCATTAGTTAAATCACCCCTCAAATTGATAAAACACATTTGAAAATTTGCAACGGAATTTGTGACAGCCAAAATATCCGTCGTAAATTATGATGCAATTTGAAATTCCGTGGCAAAGTTTACAACGGAATTTGAAATTCTATGGCAAAGTTGAGACGAAGTTAAAACTTCTCGTCGCAAATTTTACCACAGACTTAAAAATTCCGTAGCAAAGTTGCGATGAAAGTTTTAACTTTGTCGCAACTTTGCGACGGAGGTTTTAACTCTGTCGCAACTTTGAGATGAAATTTGAAGTCCCTTAACTTTTGTCGCAAAATTTGCGATGGAAGTTAATTCTGTCGCAAATTAAAAGTCCGTCACAATTGGTGACGGAATTAATGTACAAATTGCAACGGAATTTAGTTCTATCGCAAATTCCATTGTAAATTGCGACGGATTTTATACCCTCATAAATTCCATCGCCATTTCATTCTTTTCTAGTAGTGCTCAAGATAGCAAATCTGTGATGGTCTAGAGGCTGACGCTTAATAAGGAAAGGCAAGATGGGAGCATTCATGCATGCATGGTCCTGTTTTGAAGGCTTTTTTTCATGGCATTATACCAACTGATTGTAACTGTTATAACGCCATTGAAAACCATGTCTCTCAACCCTAAATTGGCGTGTGTCATACTCAACAGACAAAGAAACGGGCAAAGAAAATGGGGTCCCAAGTTTGTGTCACCATACGTTAACATCGATCAAAACTGAAAAAGGTTTAAATATATCCTCTCTTTGGATTCTTACCCTCATATCTCTGCTAATCCTTCAAATCCCTCCACCTTTCACAACCACCATATATAACAGATTGGAAAATGCCAAACTCTCTTCACGAGACACATCCTATTCCAGATCCGACAAGAGTCTCAATTAATGTTGGCAAACTGCAAAACACAAGGCTCTCACTTGAAGATATTCTCCTATATATAATTTATTTAATGCATTTAGAAGAAAAATAATTCATGACTCAAAAAATCGATGCATTATTGAGTTTTTCCTTTTTATTTAACTTTTTTTTCCAACTTTTCCTTTTTTACTTTACTTGCTCCTTAATTATTACACCAAAATAATTACATAGTACATTTTCTCATCATACACACACGTGTGTGTGTGTGTAGAGAGAGAGGAGTAAATTAATACGCGTAGATTAAGTGATAAGTTAATATACCTTTTAACTTTTTTGAAAACACAGTTGAGCAAATAAAATGATGGTCCATTTTTATTTTTATTTTATTTGTTCACTATAAAAGACTAAAGATAATCAAATAACTTGTATTCATATGATGACTAAGAAATAATGAATAATATTAAATTATGACAAATTTTGTCATTTAAAATAAGCCATATGTTAAATTATAGCATGGGAGCTATTTGTTAATTATCATATACTTTATAGACGTATTTTATTTTATTTTTAAATATCATATGCATACTGATGTGAGAAAAACAAAACACAGAGTTCAAAGGGGCCATGATGTCTGGCACCCCGTCTAAGTTCCATATTGTGAAATATTCATATGTTCAATTTAGTCTAATGATCAATGACTCGTTAAGAATTTCAAAGCACACTTTCCCACACATATCCGACAGCTATATTTTCCTGTCATGTTGGTTCAAATGTCAATGGAAATGCTTATAGATCTGTTCCCTATATAGAGAATAGTCCTATTTACAATCTGCTTAAGGGGCTAGAACCAATCTCACCACGCTATATATACTCGTAAACTAATCCAAATTTTTTACTTAAGTGCAAGAGTAACTGCTAGAAAAAATGCTCTTTAAACCCATAAAAATTGGCTATTTCAACTGGCTTTAGGTTCAGTCATATATCGAATGGTTTAAAAAGCGTGGCACTTTTTGGATCAGATAATAGACAACTTGTAATACCCGGATATTCAATACCCGGATGACCATTAATTATAAACAAATATTCCTTTAAATGTTAAAGATGAATATGTGGTCTCAAATATTGAGCAAAATTACCTTGTTACTTAGGGGAAATTACTGTAAAAATTAGAAAAGAAAAAGAGCTAAAACCCCTGACAAATGTATTTTTATAAGGCAGAAAACGGCCTAAGAATATTATGATAAATCTCATATGACAATAGTTATTGACAAAAACTTAGGGAGTATGTTATCTTTAATTTTAGGAATTTTTGGGATTATTTCCCTGGAAAATAAAGGTGCATAAATAAAATAATATTAAAAGCACTTTTTGGCCCCAGTATTTTTAATATTTTACATGGGATATAAAATGCCAATGTAAGTCAAATAGTTGTGAGATAATAGTTGATCCTAAATAATAAAATTATCAACAATTAGTAAATGGCTAATTAAGTAATTAATGGCTAATTACTTGGATTAAAATATAAGATAAATAAATTAGAAAAAATAAAAAAAAGGACTGAAATTCGAAATTAATAATTAAATAAAAATAAAAATAATAAAATATTAATAAAATATTTTATGCTTAGAAAAATAAAATAAAATAAAATAAATATCTATATATTTTGATTAAAATAATATTATATATGATAAAGAGCCAACAGACATTTGAGAATGGATAGAAATTAAATCCTACACCAAGGTATAGGGATTTAGTCTAAGTCATATGGACTTTTTATAAACCAAAGTGAAAATTCTTCTCGAAGTGACTGTCTCCGAGGTCGGGCTGGAACCAACAAGGTATTTAAGACACCGGGTAGGAGAGAGAAAATGCAGATAGAGGATTTAGAGTCAATACTCTTGAACAAGTAGTTGCCGTGAATTAGGAATCTAGTGACTTAGGTCGATCATATTGCAAACCAAAGTGGATTTTTGCCTAGACGCCGACGCTTCGGAATTCAATTCCGTAACAGAGGACGTCTGTCCTAAAATCTTCAACGCAGATAACGGAATACCCTTAATGGGATCATAAATTTCATTAAACTAGATATTCCTAATGAGGAAGAAAGAAACTTCAAACTCGCGTCGATTTCGCGATTCGTCGGGATTACGCGTTTCGGACACCGGACGGAAACTTTATCGGTGCCGGCTCAATTGGCACATGGGTGATATCATGCATGACATCACCACCTTCCTCAAGAAGGAAGAGGAGAAGTCGGCCAAGGCAAGGGAAGGGTGAGGATGATGCCATGTGTCAAAATGCGATCCAACGGCCGAGAAGCAGTCTGATAAAGTTGTGAATAGTGTCCGATTTTTCCCTATAAATAGGAGCTCTCCCTCTTCATTCTTTCCCACCCCAAAACGCAGCCAAGAGAGAGAGTAGAGAGAAGGAAGAGCCCGGAGAAATTCTATCCGACCCCTGGGTAAGTTCTTCGGTCCTTAGTCTTTAGATTCGGTAGTTTCTTTTAGTAGAAATGCTAGAATTGTCTTTAAATTTCCCGATAGTCTAGATATCATATTTGGGGGTAAATATGGTATTTATTTTGATAATATATTGGGAAAAGAGATATGTCAAAATTCTGGAGAAATCAAGTTAAAGTAGCGAAGCTCTGGCGAAATTGCGCCGATTAGGGGGTCAAGGGCAAAATGGTAATTTTTACCTAAAATGCCTGTTATAGTCTTAAATATTGATAAATGTTATCCTTATAGGATATTTGGGTTAATCGTACCGCTGTCGAGCCGCTGTTGTACCGCCGTCATACCGCTGTTTTCCATTTTCCGTCAAAGTACTGTTATACCACCGGAAAGGTACGGATGCGTATTGTAACCTTAATCTGATGCTTATTGTGTGCTATATGTGTTTGCTGTGTTCATATACTGAGATTCTGTTTGTTTAAAAAAATGGTGGAGTTATGAGTACACGGGTTATGGCATTGTTAACACCGTTTAGAGTTTTCCTAGCGCTATGGACACGACATGCTATCGTGGCACCAGAGAGTGTGCAGACTGAGATAACATACATACTGCAGGGGCTGTGTAATGTTATTGCCTGATATGTGGAGATGTGTTTTTATACTGTGAAATGTTGTGGATATCTGTCATGCATATACTGTTTACATAAGCATGAGGTTAACCGTTACCTGAGATCCAATGGGCATTGGATCTCACCGTTGATATAGCTTCGGATCCCATGGTGTTCGGACGAGGTGAAGGGAAAGGGGCCAAAGCATGGAGAGGCGGATGAAGAAAATAAATTATAGTCTATTTTGTCTAGAAATATTCAGATGATTGTACCACTTATGACTACCAGACATATTATTATGAATGTTATTCAGTGACTCTATTTCATATTTAAATTCGAAAAAAATTTCCAACTGCTCAACTCTGATCAATATCCGCGAGAAAACGTTTACGAAAACGGGGTGTTACACAACTAGTCTAAAACATGAAATTAAAAAGTATAAAAATGACAAAAATCCAGATATAAAAATTGCGGTGAAGAAGTGAATTTGGGATTTGGATTTTTCTGATTTTTTTAATTTTATTTTTTAGAACGGCTACTTTGGCAAAGATTTTGAGATATAGACTTTGAGATTTGGATAAGATATCATAAAATCACAAAATAAAAGCGTATGGGATTTTATAATAAAATCAATCTCAATCAAATAGCTAGAAGAAGATAAATTTGAAAAAAAATAAAGAAAGAAAATATGTCTAATAAGATCAGAACAAACATCCAACAATAAAAATAGCATAAGAGTAGAAAATATTATATCAAACGTTACATTCAAGTTTGTCATATTTATATAACAATAATATATTTGATAAAATTAAAACAAAAAGAAAACTGAATTTGATGCATTATCTTAGAATAACCTGGAAGTAGCGTAGATGGGCGTAGACCTGGGTGATGATCTGATGAGAGCTTGAGATAGCACAATTTGGATATGAAGAGCATAGATTTGGACATGACGAGCACGAATCTAGACATGAAGAGCATAGATATGGAAGCCAACAAGCATGAATAAGTTGCACGATTAAAAAGACAAGCACAAAGAAGAAAACTAGTGTCGAGGAAGGCATCGAATGAAGTTGGAGTAGTTGTACATTACTCTTGAAGTAGTTTGGGAGGAGATCGGTCATGAGTATGGTCAATCTTGTGAGAGATGAAGGGGACAACGTCAGAAAAAATAGTGAATGAATAAGATGAAAAGACACATACTTCAAAAAAAAAAAAACATTGTATTACCCACGGAAAAAATTCCGTGGGTAATTTCACATGGAATTCCGTGGCTAAAAATTACACACGGAATTACCCACGGAAAATTTCCTTCCCAAAAAAAATTGTGGTAAAAATAAGCCACGTCTTTTTTTGGGACGGAAATTTTCCGTGGGTAATTTTAACTACCCACGGAATTCCATGGGTAATGTCAGTTACCCACGGAATTTCATGGGTAATGTCAATTACGCACGGAATTCCGTGGGAAATTACCCATGAAATGTTTTCCGTAGGTAATTCTGTGGGTAATACGATATTTTTTTGTAGTATATGGAATTCAGTTTTAAAGGGGTAGCTTAGTGAAGTCAATATAATTGGTTTAGGGTTTAGATCACTTTATAGACTAGATTTAACAAAATCCTTTATAAAAGCTTGTAAATATTATTTTAAAAAAATATTTTTAATATTTTTTAGACCGGTTGTATTTAAAACAGGTCTAAAAGCCAGAAAATATTATTTTTATAAAAAATATTTTAATTCCTTTTAGATGGGTTGTAAAAGCAACCGATTTAAAATGTATATTTTTGACCTATTGTATGCGAAATCAATCTAAAATCTTACATATATTTATAAAAATAATACAGGTCATAGTGTTTAAACCGTCTCCGCTTATAAAAGGTCTAGATGAAGCAGTCTTAAAGGCCTTTTTACTAGTAGTAAGTTAACTAGTCTTTATGGAGCTAGAATGATTGGGTTGAATAAAGAGGGTTTAATGTCCTTTAAGAAAGGTTCAAACTTTGTATATCGAAAAACTTACCCCATTTGAGGCGTAACAATACTCGATTTCGAAGTAGTCTTAAAACCGCATAACACATGTTTGTCAAAATAAAAAGAAAAAGAAAAAGAAAAGAAAAGAAATTGTTGTGCTCTTCTCTCTGTGTTTAGATTTGCCTAGCTAACAGCTATATATAAATTGATTGTGCGCATAATTATGCTTTCTAAGCCTTTTTTCGTCTTTTTCCTCTATAGAGTTGATATCAATTATTGACATGGGAAACAACAACTAAATGAAAAAAACTCATGTTTAGTTTTTCATGTAATGTTTCAGTTATTGTCATGTTCGGTTTGCACCGATTTTTGGGGAAATAATCCACATGAAAAGGGAAAACAACAAAGACTCTTGTAAATATTAACCAATTATACGAGATTATACGCTAGCTAAACTTGTGTTTGGTGTTTTAGGCCATGCGGGTATGTCCCCTTTTTGCTCAAACAATAGACAGTTCACAGTCATAGTGAATTCAAAGTCAGCTTAATTACCCATGCTTGTTTCACAGACTTTTTGAAGAGGCTATTCCTTGAGAACTAGTTCTGTGAGTAGGTATAGGAAGAACTCCTCGATCACGATAAACCATGTGGCTTGCGTGTCAGCTGCCCCCGCTCTGCACCTTGCCGCCCCTTAATTTATGCGGCCTAGTTTCCAATTTTTTTTTTTTATTTTTTTGGTATTTTTTTACATTAGATTCTACATAAAATTAGTGATATTTTGATATTTTATAGACAAAAAAAGATGTATTTTTCAATTTTTATGATTTTTCATCTAAATTAAAATAAAAACTTTTCAGTTTTAGGATATTAAATCTTTAAAAATTGTAAGAAACCAAAATCAAAACTGCAGCAATTTTTTTTTTTAAAAAAATTGTATATAAGATATCATAATATCACTAGCTCATTTTATGTAGAATCTAATTAACCAAAAGAAAAAAAAAATTATTAGGAAAGTGAGTGGAAATTAAGGGGCGAGCTAAGAGAGGGCAGTTGACACTCCCAATTGGAATTCTATACTTCCAATATATCAGAAAAGTTATCGCTAGCTAGCAAAACACCAGTTGTTCAATTATCAGGTCTTCCTTGCTTATGATTTGATTTGTCCCATAAAATAACAAGATTAGTACGAATATGCTTGTCCCCCCAGAATCTTGGTTACAACTTTTTTCCTTGTATTTAATTATTGTCGTATGATTAATTAATTATGAAAACGATAAGAGGTTATAGCTGATTATTTACCCTGTTCTCGATAAAAATAAAACTAGTTTTATTTTTGGAAAAATAAGAATGGTAGGTAAAGCCATCCCGACTTAGTTTTTTTAATCATAAAGTTCGAATATGAACTCTTATTTAAAAAAAGCATTGAATACCTTGTATCCAACTCAGCTAATGTTCAGGTTAAAAATAAAAAAAAAACTCAGCTAATCTAATGAAATAACTAAATGTTTATCAAATATCAAATAAGTTTTACATGAAATGAGAAAAAAGTTGGTCTGGATTTGATGTCCATCTCTTATTTTATTCTTAAAAAACATATACGTATGTACATATCTTTTGCCATCTTGGACTTCTCATCTTTATTCAAAAAGAAAATGAAATAGACAGAAATGCACAAGAATAATGCATAAAAAAGGTCCATTCCCGTGCCCTTTTTCCCTTGTTATATACCCGGGGAATTAAGTAAAACGAATCAAACAAAAAAGGACAAAAGAGAGAAGGGTGAAATTAAACATGGATTGGTTTGATGAACATAGAGGCATCACATGTAATGTTTGAAGTTGTCTAGGGCCTACACATGGAACTATGCCTGTCAAAGACATAAAATGAAAAATGGTGTTGTTTGTAATTAAAACACTATGAACTGAACTTTAAAAGGTCACCATCATGGTCTTTACAAGAATAGTCCCATGTTCATTCATGTCACTTCGTTTTGGAAGAGCTATTGCAAATTCATGTGTAAAATGTGCTACAGTTAATTCTTTCCTATTCCTTTTTCCACACATCTAGCTAAAACTGTTTTTCAATGACCTAACTTGAATTATGATGAAAGGATGGAATCAAGGGGCAAAACGATCATTTTTAAAAAAAAAAACTATACATCAAGATATCTTTCTTTATGCACGACTGTTGGTTATGCTGTCCATGTGTAAGAACTTTAGTTGATATGCACATAATCGAATAAAAAGTGAACTTAATCATAGATATATAATAAAGTAGAATGATTCATAAACTTTAGCCTAGGGTATGTCCATTAGAGGAGGGGAGGTAATAATTAATTTATCATTTTATCCTTACTACATAGTTTATATTTTTATTTATATAAATTAATTTACACCATATTTCAAATTGCATAATTTATTAAAACTCATTATCATCTCAATTTGTTGTGAATATGTGCATAAAAAACTAATATAGTGATATTTTTATTTCTGATTAATAAAATAATATATTTAAGAAAACCAAACTAGCAAAAATTATGAGCAAAATGGTCAAGAAATTTTTTATTTTAAATTAATTTTCTCACCATGTAGTGAGAAGTTTATTTCATTTCTTCATACGGGCATTTATAGAATACCACAAAAAACCATGAAGCAAAATAATCAAGAAATTTGGCTCCCCTCCAAAAAGAGGCCACGCTAGTGCAAAATGCTATGTAGTATTTGACATCGGTTAAAAATGTATTATCACTACAACATATGCGGAAAATATATACTATAGCGTCAGTTACAAAGGACCTAAAGCCATAAACACTAGTGCAAAAAAGAGCTTTAAGACCGCCTCGTTTAGACTGGAGAATTGATGCACCGGTCTTAAAAGTATGACCGGTGGCAATTTTGTAAATATCAAGAACTCCTTGGACCGGATCATTTATTAATGGGTCTTAAATATATTATTCATACCGGTTATCAAAACAACCGGTCTTAAAAATGTTATTAAAAAAATTGAAATAATCAAGTTACAATTATATAGAAATCCCGTACAGCCTGACTTATATTTTCTGCTGTTCAAAATAATAAAGAAAAATTTCTAAAACTTTTAAGACCGGATATACATAAACGATGGTCTTAAAGTTTATATTTTTAAGACCGGACATAAATTGTGCCCGGTACTAAATATTGAAAAAATTTAAACAAAAAGTTTATTACTTTTAAGACCGACTATTAATAAAGGACGGTCTTAAATGTTAACCTTTAAGACCGTCGTTTACTTCATCCGGTCTTAAAACTAAAGCACCAAATATATTTTTCTTTGTGCGAAACCTTACTCTCACTGAAGAACCTCTGTTAACGTTGCGAAACCCTTCCTGTTGCATTACCTCTCTTCCTCGCCCACGTACCATTAGCCTCTGTTACTCTCTCATTTGCTTAGGCATTCCTCTATTCCTGTCTCGAAAATGAACGGTGAAAACGATTCTAGTCCAGTTCCTGGAACTCCAGTTACTGGTGTGAGTCAAAATGAACCCTCTTCATCTCACAATGAGCCTGGTAACCGTCATGCACATCGTGGTAGAAGTGGCACACGAATGATGTATGTATCCCTAAGTCAGACTTCTGGGACAAAGCTCGAGATTCAGTTTGATGAAAAGTTGGAACCTTTCGGTCCTAATAAACACAAATATAATAGTTTTGTTGGCTATCTAGCACACAGCAAGGTTAGCATCTTGAAAGATGACTGGAAAAATGTGGACCTTCGCACAGTAAAGGATTCTATTTGGGACATTATCCAGCTTACATACACTGTCCCTGATTGTTAGAAGTTGAAAGACAAGACATTGTCTTATTGTGCTGATCGGTGGAGGAAGTTTAAGACCTTTCTAGCTAACAACTATATTTTTGCCGAGGTTCAAATTTCGACCATAATCCTTGGGACAAGTACACATTTATTGATGAATAAACATGGCAACAATTTGTTCAGCTGCGTACCACTCCTGAAACTTTGGTGAGTTTATATTTAGTTTTGTTTTCCCTTTTTTGTTTGTTTATTAACCTGTGCGGATATATGAATGTTATTGTGTTAATCTCATCCTGTTAGTTAGATGGTTTGGTGTGTGAATAGAAGTATATATTTCCATCCTTTGTCCTATTTCAGAGGAGCATGTCGTAGTTCTATGCAAGTCTGATATGTAAACCGTGAAAAGATAAAATACTAAGTAGGTAATTAGAGAAATAATAATGGCTAAGAGTCAAACCATTATTATATTCTTAGCTAGTTCTGTTATAGTAGGTAGTAGTTAGACACTGCTATTAGTTAGTTAGTATGTTAACTGTGTAAAGGTTTCGGTGCAAGCTGTTATTGGGCCTCAAGAGTCATGCCTCTAACTATATATAAGAAGTTAGACTAATATGTGTAGGAACCAGGTATGATGAATGAATGAATTGATTGAGTTGGCAGCAATTCTGCAACTCTCTTTCCTCTGTTTCTCCCAATTTCTTCTACAATTCTACATCTTCCTTAAATAAAATGTTGAAACTTGATTAAGTGAATTTGACTAGTGTTTGAGGTTCATATCAAGCGAAGTTCTCTAATTTCGTTAGTGAGATGGCTGGAATTCATAATTAATAGTTGTTTTCAATTCTGATTCACAGAAAAGAAGGGAACAAGCACAAGAGATAGGGAGAACGAATGATTACCCGCATAGGGCTTCTCGCGGCGGATATGAAAAGGCCGAGAAAGAATTGATGGCAGCCAAGCGGAAGAGATTGGAAGATGAAGCTGAATCCAATCCTTCTGCGATACATGATCTGCCATCTCCAACACGTCGCGATGAGTTGTGGTTGTATATTCGGCAAAAGCCAAGCGGCGCCTACACGAGTGAACAAACTCATCTAGTTGCCGAAAGAATTGTAAGTATCGTTATTGTTATTTTTTAGTTACTAAACATGTTTCATTATTAAGATTCTCGTTATCTGTATCTTACAGGAAGATCTTAAAAAGAAAGAAGCGGAGGGATCTTTTGTGTCGGACGGGAGGAATGATGTTCTGACCGTTGCGACCAGAAAATCGGATCACTCGGGGCATGTAAAGGGGATTGGAGGATGGGTAGGCCTAAAGCAATACTTTGGTAAATCCGAACGCTACAAACAAAGTATGATTACCCGGGAAGAGATGGAACAAACGGTGGCCAAACTAAATGAGGAAGCAGCGGTCAAAGCAGCGGCTCAAGAAGCTTCATTGACTGCAATGTTTTAATCCTAGATGAGCAAGATAGAGGAGGAAATGAATGAATTGAAGCTGCTTTTGAGCTCTCGTCAAGAGACCAGTGTTCCCTTCACACATTCACCTGCACCTATGCAGCAGAGCACTAAAGGGAGCTGCATTGTTGGACAGTCAGAGCAACCTTGTTGCCTGTATGTGGAAAAACCTCATAGACTATTAGTTGCAAAAGGGACTGTCCACAACTTGGGATCAACTATACACCACCAACAAATGGCTGATGATGAAGTCAGAGTGTCAGTTGAAAATGTGATCGTTGATGCACCTCTCCCTCTCCCAACTGATCAGCTGAAGCTTGTGAGTGATGTCAAGGGAACCTTCTTCTCTTGGCTAGTGAAGCTTGTACATATCTCTACGCCTCCCAAGCTCCATCCCCTACTGCTAAGTTGACTGCCAAGGAAAAAATATCCGATTTGGTAAAAAATAGGATATTTTAAAGATAAATCGTGGCCTGTCAATGAAGTAGTAGGCATCCTTCTTCCTTAACCGGTTTATGTTGACACTGAAGATTTAATGTCCCTGCTTCTTCCTGGATCCGAGCTTACTGATGCAATTGTTCAAATGTTTATGAAGCAAGTATCTTCTTCTATGAGTACATAATTTAAATGCATTGTTTAGACACACATACATATATACTAATTCCCTTATCGATATCATTATTGTAGGTTCATGCATCAAGAATTGGTTCAACAGGGTAGCATCAAGAATTGGTTCAACATGGTAGAATTAATGATTTTGGATTCTTGTGCCCAGTGTATACAAGTACAAAAACCTTAGAGGAGAGACAGAAGTACATATCAACAAGGTTTTGTGAAGTGAGAAGAAATGTGTACTTGTTTCCATACTACCAAGGGTACATATCACAATTCTTGTTTGCAATTCACTTAATTCTGCTACATATATCATTGAGTACTTTACTGCTGTGAATTTTCAGCCGCCACTGCCAGTTGGTCGTCATGTGCATGGATGTGCATATAGTTATCTTATTATGCTCCACTCACAGCGATCCATCCCCTACATTGAAGCAGACCATCAACGAGTAAGCATGTCATTTTGATTTTCTTTTCTGACATCTCTGCTATGAATTTTCAGTGAACATTATTGATAAATTTGTGATTTTGATGAAAGTGCCATGAGGACCTTCCAAAGCAGGTAAACAAAAAGCATACGTATGATGACAAAGATCCTAAATGGTTCACACCAAAGGTTAGTACATATTTGGACACTGGCACACTGCCCTGTGAACTTGGTCTGTAAGCTATATTTGCTCTTATATATATTTCTTGTTCTTTTTAGACCCATCGTCAACCAAAGGGGTCCAACTTATGTGGCCTGTACGTCATGAAACACATTTATGATATTATCACGCAAGGAAAGACTAAATTAACTGCTAAGGTAAATGTATTTGATGTTACATATTATGGCTGAATTTAGTTTCTGGCTTAATGTTACATATGAAATATGCACGCAAGTTAATTTTGTTTCTATCTTTGATGTTACAGAGGTTTTCCTGTGTTGATCCCTTTTCTGATGATGAAGTGGAGCACATACACAATTTGTTTTGTCAATATCTGTATGACCTCTTAAAATCAGAAAAAAAAAATTATAGTCCTAATTTCATTTGTAAATATATGCTATAGCAACATTAATCTTATGTAAATTTGTTTATTTTTTTGAACAATTCACTCATTTGTAAATATACATATGAAATGTGTAATTCCATAATAAAATTTGATTATTTTTTCGAACAATTTTCTTGTATCCATTTTGGGTTCCTGAATGTATTGGATGGTGGATACAGCTATTTAGTGCTTGAAATTTGAGGTAGAGGATGTTGTAAATGAGCAGTAAGAGATAGAAAAGTATACACGACTTTTAGGACCACATATTTTTTAAAGATCCGGTCCTAAAAGTCTTCGTTTAATTCTAAAAAATATGGCTAGACTTTTAGGACCGTATATTTGTTAAAAGTCCGATCTTAAAAGACTTTGTTTATTTTAAAAATATGGCGAGACTTTTAGGACTGTATATTTTTAATTATCCACTCCTAAAATTCCGGTCATAAAAGTCTTCGTTTATTTTAAAAATATGGCGAGACTTTTAGGACCGTATATTAGTTAATTATCCGCTCCTAAAAGTCAGGTCTTAAAAATCTTATTTTAAAAAATGGCTTAACCTTTAGGACCGTGTATTTGTTAAACGTCCGGTCTTAATAGTCTTCCTTTAAATAGAAATGGTGACTCACTTTTCAGACAAATCATTAGGGTTCAAGACAACCGAGGTTCTGTCGTTATGCTTAATCTAGGTCCTTCGTTGTCGTCGTTTTTACCTCTCCTGATTTTGAGCAGCATTATCGGTCTCCCTTTTCTTTGTCTTTTTTCTTTTTGTTGGAAAAAGAAGGAAGATATTGAAAAGGACACTGAAAATATTCAAATCAGGGCGAGGTAAAACCGACGACAACGACGGTCCAACCTTGAGAAGAATTGTCACTATTTGTTTTTATTCGAATAAGGTAAACGATGGTTTTTTTTTGTATGATGTTAACTGTATTCTGCGAATTTTTTAATGTTGATAATGCACACAAGGACAATGTTTTGTTTGTTTCCTTTTTGTCGGAAAAAAAAGAAGATAATGAAAAGGACAAGGCGATCGAAGATGGGAACTAAAAATTTTATTATTTATATTTTTTTATGCTGCCTGGTGAGGGGCAGCAGTAGTACATACAAAAAAAACATAAAAATATCTAATCCCCCATCGTTGTTTGAGGGGAGGGAGGTGTCGGAGACGTCGTCATCAGAAGGATCGTACTCAACGTCATTGGCGTCGAGTATAGCGTTCAACTTGTTCTTGACGGCATGATAGACCTGAAACAGTTGGCCCAAGCGTCGGTCTATATGATCAACACGGGCCAGGAGGTGCTGCATCATCTGGTAGAATGACAGGTTCAGAGGCAACAGAGGAGGGTACGGAGGTGGAAGGGGATTAAGAGGAAAAGGAGGACCTGGTGGTGGTGGAGCAGCCATTATGGTGAAGGTTGTAGAAGTGATGAAGAATAATGTGAAGAAAGTAAAGTAACAACGGGTTTAAATAGAGAACCTATCCTGAACAATGTGAAACGCCGGAAAGTTTAACGAGGAGACGCATAGTTCCTCAGAATACGAGGAGACGCCTAGTTGGGAAGTTTATGTGGAAGCCAAAGAGACTCTGAATCATTCAGTTGAACAGAGTGTAAGGATACGACTCGCTATCTCGAGTAATTTGAAAAGAATGAACTTTTAATACCGAGATATTGTAAAAGATCTGGTATTAAAAGTAATATTTTATAAGAAAAAATTCTTACTTTAAAAATATTGAATTGAAAAAAAATAAATGAATTTTAGGACCGGATACAAGATAAAAGGTCGGTCTTAAAAGTAATTGAATTGATTGAAAAAATAAATAACAGAATTTTAGGACCGGATATATTATAAAAGAGTAAATACTCTTTTGGGTCCCTGGAAAAAAAACACGGACCCCATTTTGGTCCTTCACACAAAGAAATGCCCTTTTAGTCCTTGAAAAGGACGAATAAGGGTCGATTGGTGAACATTTTGGTCCCTCGCAAATTTCCAGAAAGCCCTTTTTAGTCCATAAAAAAATCTCATTTTAGTCCCTAGGGACGAAAATGGGGTCCGTGTTTTTTGTCGAGGACCTAAAAGGGTATTTACTTATTATAAAAGGTAGATCTTAAAAGTAATTGAATTGAAAAAAATAAATAATAGACTTCTAGGACCGGATATTTATAAAATACGCTCTTGAAGTAGAAACACTAAATTCATTTTGATATATTAGCTCATTGAATCCGAATTCATTCTCATCATCAATTGCGTATCTCAGCTCTCTGCCCTTATTAACTCCTCACACTACCTCTCTGTCCTTATTAACTCCTCACCACCTCCTAACTCCTCACTACTTAGCTCTCTGCCCCAACTGCTCAAAGCCTCAAACCATGGTTAGATACAAGAGAACTCCTTGTAGGGGTGCTCTTACACCTGAAGCTCGTGCCATCCTTAGATCGTTATATGGTGTGCCTCCTCCAGCGAGAGTGCGTTCTATTGGCACCGAAGAGTCTCGGGTCGTTAGACCCATTGTTATTTTGGATGATGAAGAGATTGCCGCACCCCCTCTCCAACCTCCTGGCCCCAGCGCGCCTACCGCTGACCCCTCTCCTCTTTCCTATAATGATGCATTACGGCTGATGCGAATAACGCAGGAACTTGCTGATCTCCGGCGCGAAGTTAATCTTGTTCACGCCAATATCGCCAAGGCATTAGAGGATAATAAGCTTTAGGATGTTTAGTCAGATTCTTGTCGTTGATAATGTTCATTTTGTTTTTCTTTCTTTTTTTTCTCCTTACACGTGCATTTTCTCCAGTAATGTATGAGGCATTAAGAACAAAGCTTGTGTCTTTTTTTTTGCTCATATTCTCCAGTAATTAAAGAAGCTTATTCTCCAGTTTTCCTTTATTAACTTCATTCAGTTGCTACTGCTGCGCTCGCCAAAGCCAATCCTCTTTTTATTGGTTTGGTTAATAAATGAGGACCTTTAAAACTGGATACTTTATAAGTGTCTGGTCTAAAAAGTCTTTGACTTTTAGGACTGAATGTTTTATAAGACTCCGGTCTTAAAATTAAATGAATAGTAAAACTTTAAGACCGGAATCTTCTAAACCTCCAGTCTTAAGAATTAATTTAATAAAATCGTTATCTTTAGGACCGGATAATTTTTATTAACCGGTCTTAATAAAATCCAAAATTAATAAAACATGTCTCTCTCGCGCGGAAAATTAAATTTCCCTCTCTGAACTTCTCTTGTCGTGCCGAAAGTGATTACTCAGGTTCTATCTCCAGTGTTTGTGTGTTGCTTCGTCGCTGCTTCGCGTCGCGCTCTCTCGACTATCACTTTCTGGTTCCTTAGCTAAACGTCTATAGACCAAGTAGTAAGAGGTGTTTTGGTTATATAACTTTATGATTTTCCTGCTTATCGTTCTGGGTTTTTCAAGGGTTTAATGAAATCGATGAAATGTTCTTGTGGGTTCCTCTGTTGTTAATGAATATATTATTTTGAAGAATATATTTGCACTTTAGACCTACCCAACTGACCAACAAGTGTTTTTAGGTTGCTCTTGCTGTCTGCAACATCAACATTCGTGGTCGAAGAAGAAAGACTCAGCAAACACATTTGAATTTATATGCTACAAGTGAGTCCACAAGACCTTCATGCGGTGCATTTAATTTCCTCGTCATGCATTTATTTTGCTTCTTGGATTCACTGTGATACATTTATGACCAAAAGTTATTCTTCATTATGTATTTAATGGGCAAGTTTCTCCATAAAACAAAAAAATAAAAAAATAGAAGACATAACTGACATTGAGCATATATATGCATTTGGAGTTGGCTTATTTTATATACAAGTTTCAAAACGTTCGGATTATGTATGTTAAATCTTTCCGTCTATATGAATTCTACTATGGATCATAGTTGGATAAATGCTTTACGGACGAGTGTTTACATGGCACAAAAGTTCCCTCGGGGTATTCCTCAAATTTTAAAAGGCTTGTATCGATGAAGGACTTGAAATTAGTAGGCCAAAAGTCTCATGATTGTCATGTCTTGATGCAACAGCTACTCCAAGTAGCTATTTGAGGCATCGCCGAATATGATCTTCGGGTCATTTTGACTAGACTTTGTTTCTTCTTCAATGCGGTTTGTAGTAAAGTTTTCGAGATTGAAAATTTGGATGAATTGGATAATGAAGGATATCTTATCTTGTGCCACCTTGAGAAGCTTTTTGTTCCTTCATTTTTTGACATAATGGTTCATCTAATTGTTCATCTAGTGAGGGAGATAAAGTTGTGCGGCCCGATCCATTTATGGTGGATGTACCTAATTGAAGGATCTATGAAATTCCTAAAAGGGTACGTGAAGAACGCATACCGACCAGAAGCATCAATTGTTCAGAAATATGTTTATGAAGAAGCCATGAAATTTGGTCAAAATTATTTGGCCAAAGTAAGACATATTGGGCTTCCTCAACTTCAGCATGCTAAAGGGGGTAGACGAAGGGCTTCAGTAAAGAGTGTGGATCCTGATGAATTGTCAAAAGTCCACTTATACATCTTGAATAATGTTGATGAAGTTCAAGCCAGCATAGCTGCACATAAAGAAGCTGTAAGGAAAGAAAATCATCGAATGACTGAACAAAGGTTGATTAGGGAGCATAACAGAACTTTTGCAAATTGGTTCAAACTGGTTCAGACTGCGTGTCCTTAGGTTTCTGTTGCAGTACCGAGATCAGGCTGTAGTACCTATTGGACTGTGTGTCCTTAGGGTTTTGCTACAGTACCGAGATGTATGAGGTAGGTAAGGCCTATGTCACTGTGTGTTCATATGTGGCTATTGAGGCCTTAGGAGGGGTAGGTGGTTAGGGTTTGACCACCCTAACTACTGAGGCCCCTGAGCGCGCTGTTCCAAGGGGCTTGTCTTGACTAGGCAGTCCTGCGGAGTTGCTACATGCCAGTTATGTGTGCCAGTGAGGTGGGTTTATGTTTACTTCCTGATTGTGATTTGCAATGCATGCATCGTACACATATTGTATTTGAGTCTAACAGTTACTCTGGGGTTCAACCTTGAACTCCATACCACTTTAGAGTTACATGGGTAAGGCAGTAGCGGTGTAGGCGTAACGAAGAAGGTAGGACGTACGCGATGAATTGAAGAAAATAGGGAATGCCCTATCACATTTTGACTCTATGTTTTGGATTACTGTTGTTTATGATCTATGCATTTTGGGATGACTGTATTTAACCCTTCAGGGACTTACTTACTCCTTGTATCTTAAATGTTTATCAGTATGCTAGACTCATCCAAACCAAATCCTATGCTCTGCTGTGCTAACTCTGTGATAAGTTAACTGGACTAAGTAATAAGGGGAGGTAATTAAATAAAAGTGAAAAACCAGGCTATCACCCAAGAGGGGGGGTGAATTGGGTGTTTGTTAAAACTTTATGAACTTTGAGAAACTTTTCCCAACTTATTGAAAGCAGTTTGAATGACAATAATAATGATTGATAAAGCAATAGTCAGTCATTCAAACATGTATAGATATTCAGGTATATATGCTGGAAATATAAGAGATAAGGGAAGAGAATATGCAAACGGATTTATACTGGTTCTGCCCAATCCTTGACCTACGTCCAGTCCCCAAGCTTCACTTGAGATTTTCAATCAACTATCTTCTTGTAACTTGATTACACGTTCTGTACTTGGAGTAATCTTCTCACTAGGATTCACTCCCCCTTACAAACTGTAATCAATACACTTGCTTGATCACACACTATGTACTCGAAGTAATCCTCTCCATAGGATTCACTCCCCTTACGCTGTAATCAACACAATGTGTTTCCCACTCAAGATTACCCAATCTTGAGTATCTCACAGATAGAATGATAGGATGTGTACAATAACTCTCTTCTCTCTCAGAAGTAGATGGATAAGCACCGAAGCACAATTACAAGTCATCCCACTCTCTATGATAAGCTATGTAAACATTAAGAACAGAGAGTAAATGATATGAAAATCGAGTATTAGCATCTTGAAGATGTCGGCTTGTGTCTCTCGTTTTTTTCGCTCCGTGTACTCGTGTTCGTATGGAGTCTTCAAATCTTCGGTATTTATGCTAATTGAAGCTTGTGACCGTTGCATATCTGTTCGCCCTTGAACCCATTCAAAAATGTAGTCATGTTGTGTGCATTTCGTAGAATATAGTCATTGGGAATCTTGCGATTTGAATATTTGAAAGTTGGCTCTTCAAGAATGTGTCCCATGTGGTCTTGTTTGAGAAATGATGATGTACGCTTTAGTTGGTGGAGACATTGTTGTCTCGCATTGAGAAATGGTCTCCCATCTTTCCAGGCTGTCATCCACTTGCTTCTATTCAGAAGATATATTAAACTAATACAAGTGGGCTTTGAATAATAACTTGTCATAAAAAGTTATTTTCAAATGTTGAATCTGTTGAACCTTCTGTCCGTTGGAGAATTTCACCATTTGAACGTTTGAATCCATTGGAGAACCTTATAGTTGAGTATTCAAATTTGTTTCCTCATTGAATTCAGTCTTCTTTGATGTTTATGAAAAACTGCAGCAAAGTTCATCTTCATACTCTTGACAGATCTTGATTTCTGTCAAGTTGATGTTATCTCAAAATTTAATCACCTGAAACTTATATACAAATGATATAAATGATGTTAAGAAGTAGTATAAGTTGTTTGAGCAATCATCTGGATGTTGTTGATGAGAAACAATATGGTGATTTTCTTGAATCAGATGTGTAAATCTGTTCTGGAGTTCCAAGCTCGAGTTTACATAGGTAAGCTCGAGTTTGGTCTTCATTTAAACTTGGAGTTTTGCCTCTGGAAGTCTCAAGCTCGAGCTTATAACTTATAGACTCGAGTTTGGGTGTTTATCGGGACTCGTTTGCACTCGTCGAGCTAAACTCGAGTTTGGTCACTTATAGGCTCGAGTTTGGCTTTTTCCCAAAGTTCATTTCTTCTCTCGGAACTCTCGAGCTCGAGCTTGTAACTTCAAGATCGAGTTTGGACTTCTTCAAAATCAGAATTTCCTCTCTCGTAACCCGTAAGCTCGAGTTTGCTACTTGTAAGCTCGAGCTTGCTATTTGTAAACTTGACTGGGCGATTTTGGACTTTGTTCAAATGAGCTTGCAACTTTGTCCACTTTCGAGGGCCATATCTCCCTGGTCTGAACTCCTTTTTGGTTGGTTCAACTCTTGATGGAAAGATCTTTGAGTCTACTTTCCAATGCCACTGATTTCAGCTCAATTGGAAGTTTATATTCCTACACGCAAAACATTGAGGCTTGGTTTTCTGTGTGGCATGGATTTCTCTGTCAACTTCCACAATTTATAGTTCCATGATCTGAACTCCTTTGGGCTTGAATTTTATATCAAAATGACGCATTAGGAGTCTAGTTTCATATGCCACTGGTTTCACCTCAATCGGATCTCTCGGTTTGGAAGATATCATCAAATTACCGACGTTGCCGTGGCCGAACGTGAAACGAGTTGATCACCGCGTAAACTCGAGTTTGTAAGTGTAAGCTCGAGTTTGCCTAGTCCGAAACACCAAAGCTGCTGAAGACACTTATAGACTCGAGTTTGTAGTGCTAAGCTCGAGTTTGCTCATATCGATAGCAAATTACTTCAAAGAAGGTAGTAAACTTGAGTTTAATACTTGGAAGCTCAAGTTTGCTCATCCAGACCCTCATATTTGCTGACTTTAACTCTGAATTGATCCATTTGATTGTGGAGACTTCTAGGACCAATCTTAGAACTTGAATAATGATATCTTCATTCCATTCAGCAAGTTCTTCCTTTTTCCATCTCCCAACTTGATCATTCTTCATCTTTTAACTTAGCATCTACATTAAATATAAGAATTAGTCAAAGTAGAATATAAATGTAGTATGCAACCTTTTTGCTCTTAGGAATGACATCTATATAACACATCATCAAAACTAATCATAACCAACAAAAAGGAATCCCTCTAACCTGCCACCCGAAAGGGCGAGGCCGGTAGGGGTGTAACAGTTTGGTATCAGAGCACAGGTTTGGTAAAGAGTACTAACAAAGTTTTGAATGGTTGAAGTAGGACAATGGATTGAAGGTTTGGACGGATGTATCAAAGAAGGGGAGGACGAAGGAACGTAGCTTCGGAACCGGCTCGGCATCAGGAAAATCCACCGGTACCTGAACTTTCACCCGATAGGACACCCATGTTTGCTAATGTGATACCAACACCTCTGCACCTGCCTGTTTTCAACCTTAGCCCAGCTAGGGAACCTGAACCTGTTCCAATGACCCAGTTTCCACTACCACTTGAGTCTCTTTTAGAGATAAAGCAAGAACCCCCAACTCCCCCACTGGAACCTGCATCCCCGCAGGTGATTGGATACCCACATCTTCCTGACATACCACTTGATCCAGAACTAATATACCGGCTATTCCCATTTTTAGCTCTCAACCCTGAAGAGGAGGCAATCCCTGCCACTCCTCTGGCAATCACACCAGCACCCTCAGTCGAGCATGAACTGGTAATTGAACCTGAGCCAGAACCGGAACCCGGGTGGGAACCAGAAGAAGAAGAGGAAGGAGAAGAAGAAGAGGAGGAAGATGAAGAGGAAATGATGGACGAGATAGAAGACGATGACGGGTCGATCATTTCATCCGTTGAAGACAATGATGAGCTCTTGAATAGGGTGGATGAGTTTGGCAACCTGCCCTTTCCTTGGGAAATTAAGGAAGGATTGTTGGTAGTAGACAGGGAAAAGTACCAGGTGGCTTGTGTGGAGAGGCACACCCCTATAACTCGATACCGACGGTACATGGCCCGAATGCGAGAGATTTACTATAACAGTGGGATCAACGGGGTGATTTACCCACTTGGGCAATGGAAGAGGGTGCTTCTGTATTTTCTCCCAAGGACTCCAGAATGGATTCAGCGAATCATCGAGATCATTGAGAGCGAGCAGCACTTTTACTTGGACATGGGAGCTTATATCGCTCTCGTAGAACTTCGCGTGTACCCTTTCATGTAAAGCCACCCTAGCAAAAGGATATAGTAGCTAGCATATGTAAAATAGTGGTATGAAGAAATGGTCGGTGTAGAAGCTAGAAGCAAGTAAGAGTAGGAAGGTTATGGTAGGACTCTGTAAGGTGGGATATCTATGACAAAGTATGGTGTATGAATGCTAGTAATATATATATAATGAAAGCATGGTTATTCTAAGTGTTCTTTTTCCAAAGTCTTAGTAAATCCATATCTGCAGAATGGTTATTCATTTGACGTTTGCTGTATTGTAGTTAAAGATGCATCGAAGAAGGACTAGGGCAAGAAGGGAGCCTGAACCAGCTCGAGATGACCTAGAACCTAATATGACTCAACAGATGATGGCCATGCTGCAAGAACAAAGTAATATTATGCAGCAAATGAGAGCCGAGATAAACGAATTAAAAGCCCGTCAAAATCAAGAAGAATAAGAACAAGAAGAAAATGAAGATGAAGATGAGGAGGATGAGGGTAATAATGATGAGGAAAAACAGGGAGATGAACATCGTCAAGCTCAACAAGGAAATGGAAATATTGAGACTCCGCTGTATTGGGTCTCTAAATTTTGTAAGCAGAATCCCCCAACATTCCCTGGACGATTTGACGCAGTGGAAGACTAGATCTTACGCTTCAAGAAAATCTTCCAGGCGCTAGGATGTCCTGAAGAAAGGAAGGCACACCTTGCCATTTATAAGCTTGAGGGTGACGCCGATCGCTGGTGGAGAAACACTGAGTCCACCCTCCGTGCTTTGAACATCCCTTTTACTTGGGAGTTGTTTCAAGCAAAGTTCAATGAACAGTATCAGCCTCCCTCAATCAGGATTGTGAAGGAGTCAGAGTTTTTGAGTATCAAGCAGGGAGATAGTGAACCATTTAAAGATTACTATGCCAGGTTCACCCGCTTGTCAAGATACTCTGCCTATCATCAGAATCCCAATGTGGATAGCAGTATGGCGGACATCCTTCTTCGGGGATTGAAGTATGAATTGAGGGAGAAGCTAATAGCAAGACAGTTCCGCTTGCTAAGCCAAGCGGTGGAGGAGTGTAGGATTGTAGAAAGGAATCTTAAAAGACCTTCGAGCCTTCTGAAGTTTTTTTGGTCGTGGTGACTCTAGCCGCGGAGGTTCGTCTCAGAAGCAAAAGGGGCAATGGTCCGACAACAATGGCAAAAACTAGAAATTTGTTAAACCGGGAAATCGGGGTTACCAGAAACCGAGAGGGGCAGGAAATTGCTACATGTGTGGAAAGACTCATCCCGGGACTGACTGCGATGGACAAACTATTTGTTTCAACTGCCATAAGCCCGTACACTTGAAATGGAACTACCCACAGCTGAAGATGGAGCCAAAACCCCAGAACCAGGGAAGAGTCTTCGCAATGACCAGAGAGGAAGCTCAGAAATCCCCTGAAATGATTCAAGGTATGATCCTAATCTATGGAGACTCATTGCATACATTATTGGATACTGGTGCAAGTCATTCATTTATTTCATGCGATTGTGTGGCACGCTTGAAGTTAGATACCCATAAGTTGCCGTATGATTTACTTGTAACCACACCCTTAGGGGTTAAGGCTAAGACCACTGATGTATGTTTGAATTGCGTGGTGACTGTCAATGAGCGTGAGTCGACGATTAATTTAATCTGCTTGCCTCTACGGGAGATTGATGTGATATTGGGAATGGATTGGCTAATGGAAAACAACGTGATTATGGACGATGGCAATAAGAGGATCATCTATCTAGAATCTCGGCAAAGTTCTAATGAAGAAGTTAGACTTGGTTTTCTTTCGGCTGTTGAAGTTGAAGAGTCAATCAAGCAGGGTTGCCATGGATATATGGTGTTCTTCTCAGCACATGCAGAACACGAACTCTCACCGGATTAGATACTTGTTGCTAAGGAATTCCCTGATGTGTTTCCTGACGACATCAGTGGATTACCACCAGAAAGAGAAGTCGAGTTCGCAATTGAGTTGATGCCTGGTACTGGACCTATTTCTAAGGCACCTTATAGAATGGCACCCAATGAGATGGCGAAATTGAAGAAGCAAATCGAGGAGTTACTTGAAAAGGGATTTATTCGACCAAGTGTCTCACCATGGGGAGCTCTAGTTTTGTTCGTTAGAAAGAAGGACGGAAGTCTGCGACTCTGTATTGATTACAGAGAATTGAACAAGGTGACCATTAAGAACAAATATCCACTCCCTAGGATCGACGATCTTTTAGATCAGTTATCTGGTTCCCGTGTGTTTTGAAAGATTGACTTACGGTCTGGATATCATCAGCTGCGAGTAAAGGCTGAAGACATTCCGAAGATCGCATTCAGGACTAGGTATGGACACTATGAGTTTCGGGTAATGCCCTTCGGGTTGACGAATGCCCCTACTGTCTTCATGGACTACATGAACTGGGTGTTCCGCCCTTACTTAGATCAGTTTGTGGTGGTGTTCATCGATGACATATTGTCTATTCAAAAAGTGAAGCAGAGCATGAGAACCACCTGGGTTTGGCGTTGAAGACTCTAAGGGAGAAACAGCTATATGCTAAGTTCAGCAAGTGTGAATTTTGGCTCTCTGAGGTTAAATTCTTAGGTCATGTGATCTCCAGAGAAGGGGTTGCAATGGACCCTAGTAAAGTGGAAGCAGTACTGGATTGGAAAAGACCAGAATCTGTGTTTGAGATTCGCAGTTTTCTGGGTCTTGCGGGGTATTACCGCCGCTTCATACAGAACTTTGCTCGGATTGCGTCGCCATTGACAAAGCTCACCAAAAAGAACCAGTCATTTGTATGGGATGCCCAGTGTGAGGAGAGCTTTCGTGTGATGAAGGAGAGGCTTAAGACAGCGCCTGTGTTGATTATCCCAAATCCAAGTGAGACCTACACGGTCTACAGTGATGCAAGTTTGCAAGGATTGGGATATGTCCTGATGCTGCAGGGCAGAGTTGTGGCCTATGCCTCTCGTCAGCTGAAGCCTCACGAGTTGAATTACCCTACACATGACTTGGAGCTGGCCGCGATAGTGTTTGCTTTGAAGATATGGCGACATTATCTGTATGGTTCTAATGTTGAGTTGTACTGCGACCACAAGAGCCTCAAGTATTTGTTTGACCAGAAAGAGCTGAATATGAGATAGCGCAGATGGATGAAGTTACTAAAATATTACGATTTAGAGATTAAGTATCACCCGGGCAAGGCAAATGTTGTTGCGGATGCGTTTAGCAGGAAAGTTGTGAGGGTAGCGTCCATGATGATAGCAGAACAAAAGTTGATGAGGATTTCAGGGATTTGAATCTGTCAGGGCAAGTGGTGATGAGAAGAAGTAAATTCCCTGGAGTCCACATAGCTAATCTCCTTGTCAGTCAGGAGGAGAATAGTTTAAGATCAGAGATAGCAGAAGCTCAAGGACAAGATGAGTTGGCACGGTCCATTAGAGAAAAGATATCTCAGGGCAAACTACCAGAGTATGATGTTTCACCAAGTGGGCTAGTTCGGTATAAGAAGAGAATCTATGTCTTTGCCCCGGTAGAAGAATTAAGGAAGAAGGTACTAGATGAAGCGCATAAGAGCAGGTACACTATTCATCCAGGATCAGTAAAGATGTACAAGAATCTAAAGACATAGTTTTGGTGGCCGGGGATAAAGAATGATGTAGCCAAGTATGTTGCCGAATGTCTAACTTGCCAAAAGGTTAAGATCGAGCATCAACTACCGGGAGGTTTGTGGCAAAGAATCGGGATTCCTGAATAAAACTGGGAAGATGTAACCATGGATTTTGTAGTAGGCCTTCCCAAGATAAGACATTACGATGCCATTTGGGTAATTGTGGATCGACTCACAAAGTCGGCACACTTCATCCCCATCAGTGTAAATTATTCTCCGGAAAAGTTGGCGGAGATCTACCTCAAAGAAGTTATACGACTCCTTGGTACGCCAAAGAGTATCATCTTTGACAGAGATCCCCAATTTACTTCCCGATTCTGGCAAGCATTACATGAGGCATTGGGGACGAAGCTGAAGTTCAGTACAACTTATCACCCCCAAACTGATGGACAATCAGAAAGGACGATCCAGACCTTAGAAGATATGTTGCGAGCCTGCGTCCTGGATTTCAAAGCCAATTGGGATCGGTATCTGCCCTTAGCAGAATTCACATACAACAATAGCTACCATTCCAGTATACAGATGGCTCCTTATGAGGCATTGTATGGGAGAAAATGAAAATCACCCCTGGGATGGACAGAGTTATTAGAAAGGAAACTGTTCGTACCCGAGATGGTTGATGAGATGTCTGAACAAATTAGCTTGATCCGGAAGAGGCTCCTAGCAGCGCAAAGCAGACAAAAGAGTTATGCGGATAAGCAGAAGAGGCTCCTAGGTGATCATGTGTTCTTAAAGATATCTCCCGTCACTGGAATCGGTAGAGCGATAAAGCGGAGAAAACTAAGCCCTCGCTATATTAGTCCTTTTGAAATACTTGCAAAACGGGGGCCAGTGGCATATCAGCTGGCGCTGCCACCAAATCTCAGCAAGTTGCACGATGTCTTTCATGTTTCCCAACTGAAGAAATATCAACCGACCCCGGAGCATGTGTTGGAATATGAGGATGTTGATGTCCAAGACAATCATACTTTCGTGGTGGTACCGGAACAGATTATTGGTCATCAAGAGAAATAGCTTTGGCGGAAAAGTATTCCTTTTGTCAAGGTCGTTTCGAAGGGTTTACCTCCAAGGGAAGCGACATGGGAGACGGTAGAAGACATGGAAAAGCGTTATCCAGATTTTATGGCCAAAAGTATGATTGATGTATAGCTAAATTTCGAGGACGAAATTTATTTTACGGGGGAAGAAATGTAACACCCCAACTTTTGTAATCTATGTATAGACATGTATTTATGAAGTAATGAGGAATTTTGATGTGTATTCGAAGCAATTTATCTTCCGGAAATTATGGAATAAACTGTTTGAAGGAGCCTAAGATGGAAATCCATTGTTAATAATTAAACGAAGAATTCCTAAGTCAAGCTAAGAAGAAACCATGATCAATCGTAAGGTAACTTGTGCACAAAGTAAGCTCAAAGAAGGAAGCCGGTATAAGGTATAAAGACAAAAGACATTAGTGAGACAAGGACACTGGCCCTGTGGGACAAGGGTATGTGTGTCCAACCAAGGAAGAGAGAGAGAATATGTATTCGGACCAAACATTGAAGGAAAAGTCAGTAGTAGTAGTGTTACGTCGGACACGCAGCGTTTCAGGGTCAGAAGTTGGATTATCAGGTAGCATGTAGTACAAGGTGGATACGAGACACCAGAATAAGGATTCCTTAATTCTCAAGGTATTATGTCTCGTCCACTTGTGGTCAGAGAAAATGACTGATGATCCAGGCCCACACAAGTCCAGTTGAAGGACACAAGTTACAAGGAAAAGTATAACCGGCAAATAGAGCGAAGCGGAACCGGTTAGGATTTTCCGGAGTCGCGCCCAGGCCCAGGACAAGGTAAGGGGCGAAATTTGGTAGGCCCAGAGGAGAAAGAAAAAGGGTCATGTCAAGTATTTATGAAGAGAGGAAATGTCACGTCAAGTATTTATGAAGAGAGGAAATGTCACGTCAAGTATTTATGAAGAGAGAGAAAGAATTAAATATTCCAGAAATTCTAGACCACACAATTTAAAATTGATATGACAATGAAGAGACATGTAATCATGACACCTAAAGTTCATTTATGGCATACCTAAAAAGCAGATTTTGTGGGTCCCACGAGTTGGTAGAAGTGCAGTGCAAATTACCGTTTTACCCCTACACCAAAAACCTACTAAAAACCACCAACAAGGGCAGTTTTGGAACTCCAATTTTTGGGCAGATTGAGGGCGGCATTTTGGCCAAGGAAGTCTCTATATTTCTTGAGAAATAATTTAGGGAATTATAAATTAAATCCATGAATTTTTCCCGACCGTTGGATCATAATCAAGTTGATCAAGGGCCCCACCTTTGGAGCCTATAAATAGGACACCTCCCTCCTTCATTTTTCCCACACCAACCACGAGCTCAAGGAGAGTAGGAGGGTGTTCAGCTGAAGTCTTCGGTTCAGGAGAGAAAGAAGGCCATACGCAACCGACATCCGAGGTAAGTTCCCTAAACCAGCAACCTAGCTACTTTCACTTCTGCCCTATGAAGTTTCGTGGGAATGCAGTAGTATTTTCATATTTTTAAGGTCTTAAATGGGTCCAGAGGGTGTTTTTTTATAGATTCAAGTGGGATCACCTCTTCCTGAGAAGAGTTTGGAAACTTCGAGAAGTGCCAGGTAGTAACTGTTGACTTACATACTCTATTTTGCTTTTGCATGTATCTTAAATGTTTATCAGTATGCTAGACTCGTCCAAACCAAATCATGTGCTCTGCTGTGCTAACTCTGTGATAAGTTAACTGGACTAAGTAATAAGGGAAGGTAATTAAATAAAAGGAATCCCTCTAACCCACCACCCGAAAGGGCGAGGCCGGTAGGGGTGTAACAGGTTGCACGATGTCTTCCACGTTTCCCAACTAAAGAAGTATCAGCCGACCCCAGAGCATGTGGTGGAATATGAGGATGTTGATGATAATCACACTTTCGTGGTAGAACCAGAACGGATTATTGGTCATCAGGAGAAACAGCTCCGACGAAAGAGTAATCCATCTGTCAAGGTTGTTTGGAAGGGATTATCTTCAAGGGAGGCGACATAGGAGACAGTTGAGGACATGAAGAATCATTATCCGAATTTTATGTTTGAAAGTATGATTGATGTATAGCTAAATTTCGAGGACGAAATTTATTTAACGGGGGGAGAAATGTAAAATCCCAAATTTCGAACCTTGAGAATGGAGAATAAGCCTAAAGTAGGTGGACGACTAAGCCCAGTTCGGGAAGAGTTCCAAGAATGTCGAGGGTTACGATGCCCCTCTGGGATTAAGTAACTCGACCATATGGGTCAGTGGACCTTGCATGTATAAGCCATGGAATTAAGGTGCCAGTGAAAATGGTACACAAGAGACCTATACGGTGTAAATCCGGTGGAAAAGATGCCACCTAACTATGTCCTAAGGTATAGGACAATTAGTTGAGAAGAAATATGCCAATAGAAGTAAGTACACGGCATTTTCAGGGCAGTTGGGTATGCCCTGCGTTTTTTAGAAGACATCGGTATTCGTGAAGAAACCCGAATAAAACCCGGGCAGGATCTCAAGCAAGTATTGATAAAATAAAGTAATGTCATGATGATTAATGATGACGTACTTTTGTGTTGGCCAAAGGGGATGGTGACATGTGTCCCTTCATGATTACAAAAGACAAAGAGTAATGATGTTAGTAGGACACGTGGCATTCTGTGGTTGGATGTTTGACTTTTTGGCACCACAAAGTACGAGGTAATTATGAGACATTAAAATATATATTTCTCGCTCCCCAAGAATGTAGAAAATCGTGCAGCCACATCAGGGGAAAAGGAACAGTTGATCCAACCCTACCCAAGTCTAGTTGAAGGGCACGAATTACGAGGAAAAGTGTAACCGGCAAAAAAGAGCGAAGCGGGATCAGTTAGGATTTCCCGGAGTTGGGCCTAGAACCTGAACACAGTGTGGAGGGAAAAATTTTAGGTGGGCCAGGGGAGAGAGAAAGTGTCTTGGAAAGGAAGAAAAGTGTCACATCATGTAATTATGAAGAGAGAGAAATAATAAAATATTCAGGAATAATCTGGACCACACAATTTAAATTCGATGTGACAATGGAATGACATGTAATGATGACTCCTAAAGGGTAATTGTGGCATATCCTAGGGCAGATCACGTGGGTCCCGTGGGTTGGAAGAAGTGAAGTGCAAAATGACCGTTTTACCCCTGGGTCAAAAACCTACAACTTGCAATACCAAAGACCACTACCCGGGGCAATTTGGGAAACTGATTTTTGGGTCTTGGAATGCGCCCCCATCGGCCCAAAGAAGACCTCTAGAAGCCTTGAGAATCAAGTAAGTAAATTATAATTAAATCCGAAGAATTTTCCCGATCGTTGGATCGTGATCAAAGTTGGACAAGGGCCCCACCTTTGGAGCCTATATAAGGACACCTCCCCCTTCATTTTCCTCCAGCCAAGCATGAAAGTGAGGAGAAGAGAGGGAGTCTCCAGCTGAAGGCTTTGGTCCAAGGGAGAAGGAAGGCACCCGCAACCGACATTCTAAGGTAAGTTCCCTATCCGGCAACCTAGCTACTTTCACTTCTGCCCTATGGTGTTTTCGTGGGAATGCAGTAGGATTTTCATGTTTTTAAGATTCTCAATGGGTCTAGAAGGTGTTTTTGTGTGGGGACAAGTGGGATCACCTTTTTCCAAACTCAAAAAGCTTAAGACTTTAATATACGAAAATCTGCCGATTCTTACGGTTTCTGAGCAGTAAGGGGAAATCGATGGTTTTGAAGTAGTAAATGAAGTCTGATTGCTTTCAAAGTTTATATGGTGAAATTATACATCTTGAGGATGATTTTGGTATAAGTTTTTGTGTCATTTTGATGTTTCAACTGAGAGTTATGCAAGATTGAAAATGACCTAAAAACATGGATTCTGTTTCGAACCAGTGGCTAAGTTTTGAGAATCTAAGAAGGACTCAAACCCATATGGATTTGGTAACTATTTTTCCTATAAAATATACATCTTAAGGGTTCCATGGCGCATGATTTAATGTTGATACGATTTTTCTAGAATTTATTAAAAATCGGCAAAGTAGGGTCATAAATTCTGGAAATTCTGGTGCTATGCGAATTTTATGAAACTTGAAGTAAAGTTTGATCTTGTGATTAAAAACATGGTGTATGGATGTATCTTGGGTATTAACGCGTGTGGGACGTATCTCCGATGTGAAGAAAAGAGTTTACCACTTTCAAGAAGTGCCAGGTAGTAACTGTTGACTTGCATACTCTATGTTACTTTCGCATGTGTGTTTTATCATAATGTAGGAGTTGGGCTGTAGTACCTAGTGGACTATGTGTCCTTAGGTTACTGCTGAAGTCCAAGGTATGTCAGGCTGTAGTGCCTATGGGACTGTGTGTCTTTAGGTTACTGCTGAAGTTCGAGGTCATGTACGTGCTGTAGTGCCTGAAGGACTGTGTGTCCTTGGGTTACTGCTGAAGTCTGAAGTATATGAGGTAGGTAGGACCTATGTTACTGTGTGTTCATAGGTGGCTACTGAGGCCTCAGGAGGGTCGGTAGGGGACTGCAGCCCTGACTACTGAGGCCCTTAGCGCTATGGTACCGAGGGCTTGTCTTGACCAGGCGATCCTGTGGAGGTGATACGTGCCAGTTTATTGTGCCTGTGAGGCAAGTTTATGTTTGTTTCATGATTGTGATTGACATTACATGCATTGCATACATATTGTATATGAGTTTAATAGTTACTCTGGGGTTCAATTTTGAACTCCAGACTGGTTTCAAAGTTACAGGTGTAAGGCGGTAGGCCGGTTGGACTGTGGAAAAGATAAGGGTAAGAGCGATGAAGCTGAAGATTGAAGACGCATGAAATGCCTTATCTCATTTTGTATGTTTTTATTTGGATGACTGTATGATGTATTCTTATTGTACAATATTTACTTTGGACGATTGTACCCTTAACCTTACGGGGACTACTTTATGTACTTGTTTGTACCTTTACCAGCAAATTGAAGTTGTCCAAACCAATCATATGCTCTTCCGCGCACACTCTGATGTATGTTAAATTGGACTAATGATCAAAGGAAAGGTAATAAGCGGTAAAGGATCCCTCTAACCTGCCACCCGAAGGGCGAGGCCGGTAGGGGTGTAACACAACATGTTTCATGAAGCTGGATTTTCTTGAGCAACCTGCAACTTTGTAAAATTGATAGTTATACAATTGTGAGAAATCTCATTTGAATTTTTCAAACCTTGCATTGTGGATAAAAATAATTCATCTCTACTGTTGTTAAAACTCTTCAAGTTTGAGAAAATCTGTGTTGACAGAAGCTGTTTCTATTATGTGATTTATAAAATCCTTGATCTTGCTGAGATTTCTTATTTAAGGAGTTTGTGTTTCTACTAAACTTTCTTGAATTTGTGAAACTTGCTGGAACAAGTTTGAGCTGACAACTAGCCATTAATAATATGTCATTAAGAGCTTTAGTTCAATACTTGCTGCCACAATTTTAGTTACGAGGGCCAAAGAAGATTTCAATCATTTGGTAGTCGCTTTCCTCCTTTTACCCTCTTAAATTGCTCGTGAAATCATACGTTGGATTGATTGTTTATAACAAGTGTTGGGGGTGACCCACTCAGTAGTAAATGGTAGTTAGTTGATTGTGCTCCCTATGCCATGGTCTTCCTATTCCTTGTCTCTTGCTAAATTTCAATAATTCTCTCTTAGACTTAGGTGCAACCATTAATGTTATACCACATTTAGTTTATAACTCATGAGGGATCAAAAACATTAAGTCCACTATTGTAATACTCCAACTGGTCGATAGGACAACTAGACAACCTTTTGGATTTTTAGAAAACATTTTGGTTAAGGTTAAAGGTCTAGATTTACAACCTGATATAGGGGTGTTTAAAATGGATTCTCTTGGATTGTGCGGTTGAGTATGAGTTCTTTACATTGCATCATGACTCTAGAGTACAACATGGACATAATTTGATTTGGATTATTAAGCATATGCATGGTTTCTACTCATGAGACTCTTTCTTGCGAATTTCCTCTGGACATACTTAAATCTTATCCCCATTTCTGTATGGCCACTGCTCACATTGATTCCTTCTCTTTCTTGAAGGAACTTGATGTGGAGGCACTCCAAAAGGATCACTCTCCGCCTTACATTAAGGAACCTTTAGCCGTGGAGTCGGAACCACCAATGACAAAGATTTGTCAAGGAGGAAGGCCTATGCTCAAGAGGATTATGATTCTCATCTACAATGAGATTTTTTGCTTTAAGAGCTTAAGAAGATTTCATCTACATGGTTGTCCCTTTACTATATTGAATTGCTTGTGAAATTACTTGTTGGACTTGATTGCCTAAAATGAGTGTGGGGGGAAGGACTAAATCATTAGGAAAATGTAGTTTTAGGGTGATGATTTTGTGGCCACTTTGGTGGTTCTAAGCTTGCATTGAGGTCAATGCTAACTATGACTGTGGGAGGAGTTTTGCTCATTGATTTTCTAGGTGATTGAACAGGAATTTTGGATAATACCTTTTCTAGAATTATTGATTGTTGACTTTAACTTCTTACAATGCTTTGAGAATCTAATCTGGAAGTGAATCTTTCCTGAACAATTGTTACACCCCTACCAGCCTCGCCCTATTGAGTGGTGGGTTAGAGGGATCCTTTTTAATTAATCCTTTCAAACATATATCAGAGTGTGCACGGCAGAGCATATGATTGGTTTGGACAACTACAATATACTGGTAAAGGTACAGACAAAAACATAAAGTAGTCCTTGTAGGGTTAAGGGTACAATCGTCCAAAATAAATACTGAATAGTGAGTATAAATCATACAGTCATCCCAAATATAGAGATATACAAAACATGATAGGCCATCCCCTATTTCTTCAGTCTTTCACACCATGCCCTTACCTCCTTGTTCCTGAACAGCTCAGCAACTAATACCTGCATTCTTTGAAACAATCTAGAGTTCAAAATTGAACCCCAGAGTAACTATTAAACTCATATACAATATGTATGCAATGCATGTTATGCAAATCACAATCAAAAAAATCAAACATGGCATGTACCACAAACCTGTAGGACCACCTGTTCAAGACAAGCCCCCAGAACCGATAGCGCTAAGAGGCCTCAATAGCCAGGGCTGTAGACCCTAACCACCTACCTCAAAAGGCCTCAGTAGCAACCTAAGGACACGCAGTCCAATAGATACTACCTACCTCATATACCTTGGGCCTCAGTAGTGACCTAAGGACACACAATCCAATAGGTACTACCTACCCTACATGCCTCGGGCCTCAGTATCAACCTAAGGACACATAGTCCAATAGGTACTACCTACCCTACATATACCTCAAACTTTAGCAGCGACCTAAGGACACACAGTCCTCTAGGCACTACAGTCTGAATTCTTAATCATGATAAAACACACATGCGAGAATAACATAGAGTATGCGAGTTAACAGTTACTACCTAGTGTTTCCTCAGAATTAATAAAACCTTCCCCAGTGCTTAGGAAATGTCTCACACGCGTTTCACTCCTAGATAAAACAAAATATCATGATTTTAATCACCTATACAAATTCCACTTCAAACTCCATAAAATTTCACCCAAACCAGAATTTTCCAGAAATATTGGTCTGACTTCAAAAATTCATAATAAATTCTAGCAACACCCAATCGACGTGATTCTAGTGGCCACAGAACCCTTATTATGCATAGTTTATAGTAAAAATATTTTCCAAGGTCATCTGGGTTCGTATCCTTCCCTTATTTTCAAACCCTAGTTGTTGGTCCAAGGAAAAGTCCAGGTTTTTGGGCTATTTTCAAAAACAATATCTCCCAATAGGAAAACCGAAAAGACATGAAATATTAAACCAAAATGAAGCTCAAGATGTCTACATTCACCATGTAAAATTTCAATACGAACGGACTTCATTTACTATTTTAAATCCATCGATTTAACATAGCTGCCCAGAAAATACTGTTATTGGCAAATTTGCTTGTTTTTACGACTTATGGTTTTTCGAGGTTGGAAATAGAAATCTTAACTTATCCCCACCCAAAATCATGTTTTGGACTCAATGGGAAACTTAAAAACATCAAACTCCTACTATAACATCATGATATCACCACTGGACAAAAAACTCAAAGTTACAACCACCAAGCTACAAGTTGAGCACTTACCTCAAATCTTCGGTTACGTATGCTTTCTTCTTCCTCCTAGACCAAGGACTCAGCTGGACACTCCTCTCCTCTCCTTGAGCACGTCTAAGGCAGCCTAAAAATGGGTAGAAAGGGTCCTTAAATAGACTCCAAGGTGTAGGTGAAATATCCAACTTATGCTTTTATCCACTGGTCCAAAGGGTGCCTCAAGTTATTACATGATTCCCTTGCTTCTTCTCCAAGAAAATCTAGAGTCTTCTAGTGGAAGATGTGGCGCCATTTGGTCCACAAAATCTGATTCCTTTGCTGCCCAAAAATATTAATTATAAGATTTACTTAATGCAAGCTTCTGTCAAATGGTCCATACAGTGTACTGTGGTTAAAAGGTTGTACTTCTTATTACTTTTTCTCCAAGAATGTGAAGACTCCCTAGGCAGATCAGGTCATGGCGCCATTTTACCCTTATGCCCCTCATAATTACATGTCAAATCTTATTTAAATCTAATTCAAATGTGTGGTAGATATTAATCCTATTTTTTTATTCTTTTCTCTCTCTTCATGATGGCTTGATTTGACCCTTTTCTTTTCTTTTCCTTCAAGTAATTCTAAATTTTTCTTTGGCTTCCTCAACAAGCTTCTTAAATACTTTTCCCTTCTTTTTCCATAAAAAACGCAGGGAACTCTTATTAATCCAGGAAATGTCATGTGCATATTTATTTTAGCACATTTTTGCTCAGCTAATTGTCCCATACCTTAGGGTATAGGTAAATATTATTTTTACCAATTGATTAACACCATATAAGTGTTTTTGTGCCTTTCTCCACTATCACTTTAACTTCTATGGTCCTTGAGCTCTTGGTCAAAATACTCATGCAAACAGGAGTGCAAAATGTCTTAAAATATGTCAAAAAGGCACTTAAAAATCCCCCAAATCAAATGACCAAATTGCTCTTGCAAAATAACCTCTTAACTTGGCTTATTTTGCAAGTTTTGTTGACTTTTCTCTCCCCTCCTTGTTTTGCACGAATTTGAAGCTTATTTAAGAAGCTTTTAAGTCATCATTTCATATTAATTTCTTGCACATATGTCCTTATAGCAATTGACCAAAATGCCCTCAAAATATCTCTTTTCACATAGCTTCTTCCACAAGCTTTTTGACTTTTGCACCTGTAATTATGAAGGGACACATGTCACAATTTTACTGGTCCAACACAAAAGTAGCTTTTTCCCTTGTCATGATGAGGGGACACATGTCATGATTTTATTAGACCAACACAAAAGTGTGTCATCATTAATCATCATGACCTTACTTCATTAAAGTTACTTTAATAAAGCTACTTTTATTGGTGTTCTCTCGGAATTCTGCTCGAGTTTTACTCGAGATTGCAACACGCATACCAAGACCCGACAAACGATGTCACATACCGATGTTTTCTCTAAAACGCAGGGCATACCCAACTACCTTGAAAATGCTATATACTTACTTATACCGGCATATTTTTTCTTAACTAATTGTCCTATACCTCAAAACATAGTTGGGTGGCATCCTTTCCAACCGAATTTACACTGTATAGGTCTTTTGTGCCCCTTTTTCATTAACACTTTAATTCCACAGCTTATACGTACTAGGTCTACTGACCCGTACAGCCGAGTTGCTTAGTCCCCGAGAGGCTTCCTATCTCTCAACATTCTTGGGACTCTTCCTGAACTAGGCTTAGTCGTCTGCCTACTTTAAGCTTATTCTCAATTCTCAAGGTCCAAAATTCGGGATGTTACAACAATGCTTGATTTATGAATTTTTCTACACTACACTTTGCTAATTCTAAGATATACATGCAGAACCAAACTTATCATGAATGAATGAAGCAAGTACTATTTACATATTGATGCCAACTATGTGGTTTATCATCTAGAAAATTTGTATCATAAGTAGAATGTTATCATGCATTGAAAATGGTTATGTGCATGGTTTGGCTCACGGCTAAATTCCTCAATTCTTGGTGTTGGAGATTTGTGCTTAAGCTCAATGGACTATACATAGGGGAGTTTTTACTATCAATCCATTAGTCTAGAATTATATATTTAAATTGCCTAAATTTAGGAATTATTGTGTATGATTCTGGAACTGAGATTGATGATTATTGTCTCTATTCCATCTTTTGTCATTTCTTCATGGAGCTCTTCTGTAAAGCATATCTCAACTTGAATGATGTTATTCTTTAATATGATAGATTCTCCTTGTCACGCATTGAGGAATATCCTTGCACAAATGAAATCTCCTGCTTCAAATTGAAAAACTTTCTTTGCAAAAGAAATTTGTTAGTGCAAACCAAATGTTACTCTGTAGAGATACCTCTGCCAAAGTATAACATGGTACCTCAGTCGCTAGTTTTACGCACTGCTTTGTGGCTTGTACAACCAGCTATCAAAATATCCCTTTTTATATGGTATTTTCAAATAAAGATAATGAAACAAAAATATGAGATATTTTCAAATATAAGATTAACTCATCATCAGAACTAATAAAAGATAGTGAATGTAGATGAGTAAACTTAAAATAATTTCTTCAAATAAAGGAGATAAGCTTTTAAGATATAAAACACATGTGAATGTGAAGCTCTCCTTAATGAATGCACGACTAAAAAATATGAAGCACGATACCAAATAATAATGTGACACTAAATGTTATGACGTTTGGAGTTATCCTGCTCGAATAGACACAACATGATATCTCATAATTAAGAACTTTCAAGTTCATTTAGTGGACTTGAAATTGGTATGAAGAAATCACTTATGCTTTCTATGATGATAAAAGAGTTTAAAGCATAAGGATTACTTTAAAAATGAGTGTGCTCAAGCTAAATTTCATAAAATAAGATGGAATGAATGAAATCAAGTTAGCCTAACATGATTATGATTTATGCATATTACAATACCTCACTTAAGTAATATCGTAATTACTCAAGTCATAATCATTTGTAATCCATAGATGCATCACTGGCTAGCTATCTGATGATGTGATCAATACTGAGATCTCCCTAATTTGATGCATAAGGATGAGTTTTTTGAAGCTCTGATTGATCAATTCACAGAGTTGTCTAAGCTTGTCATAAGTGATAAAAATGAGATGGCATCTCACTCCTTTGAGAGAAACTCCATTAGGCGTTTTACTCGAGTGGTTACTTATTACTTTCAAAGTCACTCGAATTACTTTGCAAGTGATCCCTCTCTGTTTATCTCTATTTTTCGGCACGAGTACAGAGGATCCTGCAAAACAAATATATGCTCTTTGGTACCCAATGTTTCTTGAGTCCACACAAGATTAGACATAACAACTCTTATGCTCTTATAATCTAACCATATAATATTTGAGCAAAGAGCATAATAAGCCAATCGAAGACCAAAAAATAATTTTACCCAATCAAGGAGTACATTTTATCCATTAACTGATCCGGCTTGAGTTAAACTGTATACACTCGAGTCAGTGAAGTTTAAAAGATTCACTCGAGTCAAACCATATTCACTTGAGTCAGTTTACTTTGAGAAATAAGTCTTTCATAAGGTTCCACTCGAGTCAATCACCACTAACTTGAGTCTCGGAGTATTTCATAAAATATTTTCCAAAGTCGTTTAACTCGAGTCACCAGAGTATAACTCCACTCAATCAAAGTTCAAACATATTTTGACTGAGTTTTAAAAATACTTGACTCGAGTCATGAAACTGAAACTCGAGTCAATTTGATAGCAAATGTGACAGACGCTTTCTGATTCAAGTTTGATCATGTTAAAAACAATTTTTACTTGAATCATTAACCACATTTTCGAAACATGTTTAGAAACAATGTTCACTCTAAACATGGTGGAAGTTAACAGTTTAAAGAATATATCAGAATGTATCAGAATGCTTCAGATTTGGAGAACATGTCGAACATTGAATCCCAAAAGCAAAAGTCATAAGGAAAAGGAATTAGCCAACAAGACTAAGTAGGATAGAAATATATAGGCAAAATGACTTTGCTATTGACCAAGAGATCTTGCCTTTTAGAATCGTGTCTTGGAATATATGAACATTCAAGGCAAGAATCTGAATATATATAGCTATAGTTACTCAAGAATGGATGAAGACAAAGTTGATGTGTTTGAGTGATCTACTTCAACCACCACCAGCCTCCGTCGATATCACCATCACAGCGCGCGAAGACTAGAGTAGTGGAGCTTCTTCCTCCGTCACCGGAGCCACACACCACCATTAGACCTCTACCTTCGATCTCGCATCCACCATCATCATTGTTCACCTTCACTTACGGCGACTTCATCTTCCATCTCCAATGGAAATTTTCGTTTCCCCTCCAACCAGACGTGGCTGTCCTATTCATTTTTCATTGTTATCTATTAATTGGCTAGCTGTTTGAATCAGGAGATGGGTTGGTCTTTGATGGTGGTTCACGGCTAAATTCCTCAATTCTTGGTGTTGGAGATTTGTGCTTAAGCTCAATTACATAGGGGAGTTTTTACTATCAATCCATTAGTCTAGAATTATATATTTAAATTGCCTAAATTTAGGAATTATTGTGTATGATTCTGGAACTGAGATTGATGATTATTGTCTCTATTGGTTTGATATTTGGGATTGAGATTGGATACGTAGTGTGAAGATTATATGTATTTGAATTGCTTTGTGGTTGCAATGAGACTATGTTGATTAGCATGATATTGTCTAATTAATGTGGTTGATTTGTGCATTTGAGGGACTGGTTAGTACTCAATTTCAAGAAGACTCATGTTTACATTATTCCAATATTAATTACACATTAAGTGGTTTTAAACAATTTCTTAAGAGGTAGTAGTTAGCTACGATTGTAGGAGCTACTATTAATTAAGAATATTGAACTCAAGTGATATCTTGAGGTTTTTCTAACTAAGACTTAATGAGTTTTAACTCCCATAATTTTTGAGCAATGATAGTCACTTCTTCATTACCAAGAGCATCCATCATCTATATTTCCATTTTCATATTTCATTCCATTTTATAAAAATACCAAAAATAATAGTTAGCATATTCCATTCCATTTTAGTTTATTAATTTAAAAATCCAAAACCCAATCCCCCCTTGTTTTCATTGCATTTGCATGACATTTAGATTACTTAGGATTCAATAAAAGGTTTCTCGAGAAGAGAGAACGATCATAGGTTTGCCTATATGCAACCCTTGGTTAATTTTTTCTTGTGGACCCAAAGGCTAACGACAAAAGGTCTTCATCATATTGCCATTGTTATTTTCCTAAATTATGGTTTCCTACATGCACTGCATACAAATTGTATATATGAGTTTAAAAGTTACTCTAGGATTCAATTTTGGATTCCAGATTATCCTAAAGATACAGATGGTTTTGCTTGAGATGATTAGGAGATAGGAGGTAGGGCATGGAGCTGTATGGTGAAGAAATAAGGAATGCCCTATAGACTTATTGTAAATTATATTTTGGGATGACTGTATATTTTACCTTCTGCCCCGCTTTATTTTGGATGACTGTACCCTAACCTACAAGGATTATATTTTAATACTTGTCTTTCTTTTATCAGTATTATCTAATGTCCAAACTAATAAAATGCTCTACTGCATAACACTATGATGCATACTATTAAGCGATAATTAAATGAAATAAGGTAATAATAAAGAGAATCCCTTTATCCGCCACCTGAGAGGGCGAGGCGGTGGGGGTGTAACACCAAAATTTGGATTTCCAGTTCTGATACATTTTAACTACTTCTAGATAAATAGTATATCTATTTTTATGTGACTTATCCAGTATCTCAGATCATCCCCTCTCTGACTAATATCGAGGTTAACATGAAGGACTTCATCGAGTACATTCATGTTCAAGAAAATCTAATTTGACATATTCAAATCCTAACTTTCTTTTAACCATTTTTATTTTTGTGCTATCATACATGTTACTTGCACTGCTTCTCCTATGCATACACATCAGGCACACAACATCATCATTATATGACAATATCATTCAGTCTATACCCAGGGATAGTATTCAAACAAAGGACCTACTTGTCCATTCTCCAAGCGCTTGGTTACATAGGCCTCACTACCTCTTCGGAACACTGCCCAATGCATTCAGCCTTACGGCTTAATCAGTTATCACAGCGCTAGATATTTGGGCCTTACTGCCCTCGGAATCACCCTCATGTCATAAGCATCTCAACTACAACCTGGTACAATCTGAATCTTCCGCCAGCCTCAAAATATATTCTAGACACACTAGTCTAATATCACTAGGCTAGGCAACAAACACAACATTAGGCATGCAGGTCTTTCGGCCTAGGGACATCGACCTATGCAATCTTGAACATCGCCCTATGGATACACTAGTCCCATAGGACTTAGGGCTTCTTATTGGGTATAAATCAGATCTCACGTCCCAATGGTTCTTATCACTCACATATACTAATAACTCGGATATACTCGATATTAAGCACACAACATTGAAACACCCTAGGATGATTAATACCTTGGTTATGTGAATTTTGTTTTTCCTTTAAGAAACTTAGATTTTACAGGTCTCCCTTTATTACTTACACCAGTTAACATGGGATCATATGAAACATACTACAGGGATTCCTATTATTAGTCCAGCTCCAAGCATGGCCATACATTCAACTTCTCTTATCGAGTATTTAATCCATATTTTAGTGGCATTCTATTAGCCACCGCATATCCATGGTTATTCATCCCAATCTTGAGACTATAACCCATGACTATTGGGTTCTAATTTTACCTCAATCCTTCATATTATAGAGGTATAATCTAAGCATCATTTTGTCATTTCAAAATCAATTATCACACATACCCAATTTTACGTCCATACTATGAGGTGTTAAACAAACTAAATCTTTCATAAATTCATGTCTATTCACATCCACAATACAATTGAAACATACATCAATGGCCACAAATTTGACATCGAACGGTGTTGACTTAATCAACTCATAAGGCAATTTATGGGTACCTAGTCTTACCCGATTAGTACAATCATATACAGATAAAGAATGACTGGTACTCGAACTAAATAATACTTTTCATGTAGTATCATGAAGAAAAATAGTACCTTGTATTATCTCTGGAGACTTTCGACCCTCCTATACGTCATGGCAAATACTCTGCCATGATTCTGGGGTCACTTTTCAACTGTACGTTAAGGGCATTATGTATTATAATGACCCGATTGCTGGCAAACAAAGAAAATCACCCATCCACCAAGTGTTTTGACAGGGTCTATCCTATTACATTTAAGACATGGTTGAGATGCTGGGGGTTTTTGGGTAGCATGTTGTACCGATTGAAAGGGTTTCTTGTTATTCCCATGGAATCTAAACCCTTGCCCGTTTCTTTTCTATGGGAGGCTTCCACGACTAGGCTCACTACTGGTAACAATCCCTTTAGATGCACGCATATCTTTAATATTGTTTTCCACAACTCTACACTCTTCGACTACCTGGTGGAATTCTCGGAACCGTCAGGAAATTAACTTCTCTTTGATCTCAAACCTCAACCCCCGGATTAACATATTAGCACTCCAACTCTCATCATCTCAATAACTTAGGTAGGTGGAATAACGAGATAATCGCTTGAAAAAGGCAAGATATTTATCAAAGCTCTTGTTACTGCCTTGTTGTATAGTCAGAAATTCTGACTCCATAGTGACTCTGGCAGAAGGGGGAAAATATGTGTCATTGAACTTTTCTCGAAATATTTCCAACTGACCGGAATATTCTTAGCTCTCAAAGTCATCTCAGTATTCTTCCACCATCTATATCCATCACCTTCTAGCTTATAAATCGCCAATTGTGCCTTTCTGTTTTATAAACACTCTAGTGAAGATAGAATATCACATAGAGGGGGGTGAATAGGTGATCTCAAATTCTTTTTGCAAACCCACACAGAGACAAGTAAAAACAGAAACAAAGAAACGAAGCAGAGAAGTGAAGTAGACACAGAACGATTTATAATGGTTCGGTCCAAAATCACTGACCTACGTCCAGTCCCCAGAACACTTGGGATTCCACTATCTTTCAAGAACAATTAATAAATGTTTATGAACCTCTCACTTTCAGACTACACTCCCCCTTACAAGTTGTAATTGATACACCCTCTCTTAAGGTTCCTCAACCTTAAGGTTCAACTGATAATGAATAAATGTTTATGAACTCCTCACGAGTAGATAAAGTATTACACACTGAAGTACAAATTAATGAAATAGTTGAAACAACAAATAATATTAAACTCGAATTGATTGCGCAACGTTTCGGTGGTTTGCGAAACTGAATGCTTCTGTTATTTATAGTGTTTGCAATAAATGACCGTTGAAGAAGCTTGAAGAATATCCGTTGAATGTCTTGAATGTGTCCGTTAGACAGATGAAGCTTCTGTTACGATTTTCGCCACTTTAATATTCCAGATGGATTTTCAGTTCCGACATTCCCTTCATTCCTTTTGATTCTTCCCGTTGTAAGATGGCATTAAATGCTCATTTGGAATGACAGAGGTTGCTTTACATTGAACAGGTATTGGTAACCGAGATTATAACTTGGTTTGGTAACCGCATTTAATGCTCGTCTGACACAGTGTGCTTTCTACTAATTTGAAGTTTCGCTCGTGCTTAAGTCATCTGAAAACTCATTAACAAACTAGTTAAAAGCATTTAAGATTAGTAATGAGTTTCATATGGAAGTAATAAGATTAACATATTGATTTCATAAATTACGCATATGGATTTTAAAAACAGAGGTATCTTTCTCGAGCAGTAATCCTTGTTTGCTCAGGCAAGCTACTTACTGAGGTAGTTAAAAAGTTCTTGATCGCTGATGCTCGAGCATATGTATTTTGCCTGCTCGAGTATGGTGCTCGAGCATGATAATTTTCATGCTCGGGCAATCCTTTTCTTAGATAGTGTAAAAGGCTTCTACTCGCTGTTGCTCGAGCAAGTCATAATTCTTGCTCGGGCAAGGTATAGATAGAGGCGAGAATTTGAAAGAACTACGATGCTACTCGAGCATGATTTTTCTCTTGCTCAAGCATGATTTTATCATGCTTGGGTAAGCAACATGCAGAGAGCAGGTTGGACGTCGTTACTCGAGCAACCCTGTTGTCCCTGCTCGAGCATGCTCTGCGAGTATGCTTCCAAGCTTTGCTCAGGCAGGGTTCATTCTATGATGTAAGGCATGTTACTCGACTTTGCTCGAGCAACACTTTCACGCCTGCTTGAGCATTGTGCTAAAGCATGCTTTCTGGCTTTGCTCGAGCAAGGTCCATTCTCGTCTTTTGCTCGAGCAACTCCTTCACGACTGCTCGAGGAAGATGTTACAAACAACAGAGGTTTGCCTTTGCTCGATGTTGCTCGAGCATGACTCTATACTCTACTCGAGCATGCTCATTTGATATGCTTTAATTAGTTCAGTTATGCTCAGGCATGAACTCATCTTTGCTTGAGCAAACATATCTTTCTTAATTTAATAACTCAGAAATTGTAATCATCAAAACACAGGAGCTAACATTCTCCCCCTTTTTGATGATGACAATTTTAATAGCTAGTTTGAAATGTGATTGAAATTTTGCACAGTGCATTGTTCAAACTAACAAGAACTGCTGATAAGAAGTTAAACATTAATAATGCAAATCAGTGTTGATAGCGATAATTGACAGTAAGCAGTACAAAATTTTACTTAGTCAAAAGTAAGTAAAGCAAAAGTAAACAGCTATGACTAAATGACTAAATATAAAGAAAAAGTAAACAGCTAACGACTAAATGACTAAATATTCTCTTCTATTACTACTCTCCCCCTTTGTCATCGGCAAAAAGGGGAACCTGGACAGATGGAGAAGGGGAAGAAGGTGCACTATCGGAAGAAACAGAAACAGATGGGAGAGGCACAGTAGAAGGATCAACAAGAGGAACAACTGTGGCAGGGGTGAAAGGAGGACCTGTAGGACCAAAAGGTGCAGAAGCTGATGGAACAGGAGACGAGGTATCAGGAGTAGAGAAATCAATGGGACCATCAGGAGCAAAACTTGTCACAAAGTTATCTAAAGTGAAATCAAAGGCATTGACAGCTTTGTGAATGCCATATTGCTATTGGGATAGAGTCTGAATTTCTTTCTTGATTTCTTGCTGCTGATCATATATGATAGAGAATCATTTGTCCAATGTCTCCTCTAATTCTATCTTGAAATCTTGCAGGTCTGTATCTATTTGTATCCCAAGACTGGACTTCAATTTTAGCATGTCTTCATGGAAACCTTTGATAATCATCTTTGTGAGATCCTGATAAGCTATCATCGATTTCAATACGAGAGTCATAGGTTTTTGGATTGAGGCTTCAACAATGTTTTGAATAGCTGCCTGGGAGAAGGATGGCACAGAGGAAGAAGGCCCAGCCTTTGAAGACTCTGCTTCATCAAGAGGTTGGGAGGCAGATGGCTTGGAAGCAGATGGCATTGAAACAAATGGTTTAGAAACTACCGGCTGAGAGGAGGAAGGTGGTACTTTACCCTTCTTCTTCTTTGATATAGCCTCTGTGAAAGATATCCTCATATTGTTCATGTGTTCTTTCCCAAATAGTTGAGGATATACTTCCTTGTCGTCCGAAAGGTACCAAATGTTGTTGACTTCCAATATTCTAGAAACCAATGACGGATATGGAATTGTAGCACGAAGCCTAACCTGAGCCTCAGAAATGAAAGACATCATCTCCTCCAAAATCCACTTGCCTAGATTCCTTGGTTCCATAGCAACCAGTGAGGCAAAATGTTCAAAGTCTCTTCTTACAAAATGAGTGAAACTCTATCCCTTTTGAACAAGACTTCGACTGTACACATACCAGAGGAGTCTGTATTCCTCCTTCATCATAGCCGGAGTCACATTGATTTTCTTGCCTTCAATTGGGACATTCGGAAGAAGAATTTGATGACACTCAACAGGAGAAAGCTTAGGAGGGTCTTTAGGAGCGTCGATGATACCGAGAAGTACGTTGATATCATGAGCAGTAAGCTTTATTTTTTGATCACGAATCTTTGTGAGCAAAACATTCTCATCATCTTCTTGATTCTTTTTCTGCAGGTGCATGTTATGATAAAAGACTCGCACAACTTCAGGAGAAAATGGCTTGCTAATCCCAAGAAGTGGCATAAATTGAAGTAGCCAATTAGTTAAATCCACGTTGTATTTTTCTTTGAAATGAGCAAAATCTACATAGACTATTGGACAGAAAGGTCTCGCTCCAAAGTAGTGAGTAAATAAAGCTTGATCATCAATATCAATATCACCTACTATCATACCCGGAGAAGGTTCAAGCAATTTCCCATCTGGAGGTCGACTTGTTGCTGCTTGATCTTTTTCACTACCAGAAGCTTGAGATTTGAGAGAGAAGGAGACTTGCTTCTTGATTCCTGACCCTTGGGATTTCTGAGATTTTTGACTAAGAGATGATTTGAGAAACGAAGGGATATCTTCCTTGGCCTTAGACCGAACCTCATCGAATGTCTTCACAGAGTCGTCGGATGCCGAAGGTGACTTAGTTCTTTTTCCCCCTTTGGGTAGAGACCCAGTTTGGAATCGAGTTGACATATTTGGAGATTCAGGAGTTGAGGCTGCCTTCTGCGATTCCTTGGACCTCGACGGCTTCTTCACTTGCTTTTGTTGGCTTGATTTCTCTGAGGCATCGACTTTGGGGCGATAGTATCTGGATTTCTTTGCGGGTGGTTGCTTTGAAGGAGATTTATCTCTTGATCCCACCATTGAAGAATTGAACGAGAGAAGGTTCAAAATTTTGGTGATGGATCCGACAGTGGAGAGTGGATCAAATGAAGAAATTTAAAGAATTTAATCGGTGAGAATGGTTACTCTCGTCGAATCGAACAGTCGTAATGATGGAATTTGGAGTAATGATTCTTAAACGATCGTAACGGTTGAAGAAATTTTAGAGGAAGGAGGCTAGGGTTTTGACGGTAGAAAATAGGAGAAAAGGGTTTGTCCGTCGAAATGAAACGACACACTCATTTTGAAGATTTGATGGTCGACGTTGCTCGAGCAGACTTTTCTGTGTGCTCGAGCAGGGTTCTTGCTTGAGCAGACTTCTTGTCTTGCTCAAGCAAACACCAGCATATACAATTTAAACTTTAAAAAGAATGATCGAATCTGACCTCCCATTAAGTGTGTAGTGTGAACACTAAATTTAGAGACAAATTAGGAACACTAGAATAATGATGCTAATTGTTTGCTTCAATGAGAATTGCATCAGTGTGGCACGCTCAAGCAGACTCAGGAGCGTTGCTTGAGCATTGATCATCAACTTCCCATATAGTGTCCAGACTTCCCGTTGTTGCTCGAGTATGCTTGGTCGATGTGCTCGAGCAAGTTGCTTTTCCTTTTATGATTTCTCCAAGCTTCTCATTATTGCTCGGGCAGGCTTGGCAATCATGCTCGAGCAAATACCTTCATCCTTGACTTTAGTCATGATTTCTCGCTGTTGCTCGAGCAGGGTCGAGGAGTGTGCTCGAGCAGGGTGCCTTTGACTTTTGTTTCTGCATATGTGCTTCACGTTGTTGCTCGAGCAAGGTTTAGAGAACGTGCTCGAGCATACGCATTTAACTCAACTTTTAAGGCAAATTTTTGTGTATGCTCGAGAAGGAGATTGTTGGTATGCTCGAGCAGGGATGACTCTGTTACTCTCTATTTTAATTCTCATGAACAGAGTCCTGTAAAAACACAAGCTATAAACTCTGATGCTCAAGTTAGTCTTCATTGATCATTAAAACATAATAACAAAAATATTAAACAAACATTTCTTACAACTCATTGGGATTTACCATTCCCAATTCTCTTTGGATGAAGTTGAACTGTTCCTTGGCCAATGGCTTTGTGAAAATGTAACATCTCATTTCCAAAAGCAGTATATTTTTTTTCATCAGAGTAGAGCATCAGAGCGATTGAGTAACTGATACTTATATTCAAAATGCCGTAAGTCTGGCTGTTTACAGTAATGGTACATTGTACCGAGTGTTTACAAAAGTAGATAACAACGGAGGAAAGTCTTCAGCCGGGACTCTATGCGGCTTGCTTGCCTTTCTCCTCGGTCCTCGGTCCTCCTGAACCTGATGCTATGTTAAGAGCTGAGGTCCAATGCACCGGACCCCAGGTAACGGTTAACCTCATGTTTACATATATCATATAAGTACTCCAGATATACATGGAATTTTGACGACACTTATTACGTTCAAAGTAGGGTATACATAATCAGATATATATGGCAATAACAATACAGTCGGATGTAAGGTTAAGGCACAAGGAGAAATGTACATGATCAAATATGCACGGCAATAACAATACAGTCGGATGTAAGGTTAAGGCACAACGGACAATGGACATAACCGGATATGGACGGCAATAACAATATAGTCAGATGTAAGGTTAAGGTACAACAGAGAAAATACAGCATGACGGAGGAAAATACATATATGCATACAATAACCATCAGAGTTAGTGTTACAGTACGCGAACGTACCTTCGTTGACGGTATTTCGGTACGTTTTACGAAAACAGTAATTTTTGACAGCGGTGCAAACAGCGGCACAACAGCGGTACGACGGCGGTACGATAGCGGTATGATTATCTCAGATATCCTATAATGATAATATTTATCAATATCTAGTATCATAACAGGCATTTTAGGTACAAATTACCATTTTGCCCCTGACTCCCTAATCGGCGGAATTTTGCCATAACTTCGTTACTTTGACTCTAATCTTCCAAAATTTTGCCATAACTCTTTCCCCAACATATTTTCGAAATATATATCATATTTAACCCAAAAACATGATATCTAAAATATATTGGAAGATTAAAGATCAAGACAACATTCCTACTATAACTACCGAAAGAACTACCAAAACTTAAGACTAGGGACCGAAGAACTTACTTCGGCTTTGCTAGAACTCCGAGAGCTCTTCCTTCTCTCTAACTTCTCTCTAGAATGCGGTTTAGGGGTGGAGAAAAATGAAGAGGAAGGCTTGCTATTTATAGAAGAGAGGAGGGACAAGGTGGGAATTTCATCAAATGTCTTCAGATCGGATTTCAACCGTCAGATCGCACTTCGCCACGTGCTCGATCTTGGCCTTACACCTATTTGGCTGACATCATCCTTCTAGAAGAAGATGATGTCATGCATGACATCACATGTGCTGACTTACCGATAGGCGTTTCCCCGATCGGTGTCCGAATCGCGTAATTTTGCCGAATCTCAAAAATCCGGAACTAGGTTTTGTAGTTCCATTCTTTCTCTTTAAAACTACTGGGTTTCACTATATTTTTGATCCCATTAAGGGTATTCCGTTATCCGCCAAAGATTTTCGGACAAACGCCGTCGATTACTGGAAATAACTTCCAATAGAACCGCCTTCTTGCGTAAAATCACCGGTTCGTAATATGATCTGATCTAAGTAACCATATCCCTGGTTTGAAAAACACGGTGCGTTTTCTATAAGTCACTTTTAGCACTATCTCGCCTTATCTTAATTATCCGGTACTCCTAATTACGCCGTTGGTTTCGAAACGACTTCGAGACCGCTCAATCCGAGATAGAATTTCACCTTTGGTTCATAAAAGGTCCAAAGTGGTAAAAGACTAAATTTCTATATCTTGAGGTAGAATTTCATTTCTATCTGTTCTCATATCTCCCGTTGGCTCTTTACCGATTATATTATTATTTTATTCAAAATATCTAGATGTTTATTTTTTTCTTTTATTTTTTATTTATTTTTCTAAGCATAAAATATTTTTTTTATTTTTTTTATTTATTTAATTAATAATTTCGAATTTCTCCCCTTAAATTAATTATTTACTAATTAATTTACTTATATCATAATCTAAACAATTAGCCACTAATTACTTAATTAGTCACTTACTAATTGTTGATAATTTTCATAATTAAGATTAATTATTATCTCACAACTATTTTACTTACATTGGTATTTTATATCCCATGTAAAATATTAAAAATCATGGGGCTAAAAAGTGCTTTTAATAATATTTTATTTATGCTTCTCTATTTTTCAAGGAAATAATCCCAAAAATTCCTAAAATTAGAGACAACATACTTCCCAAGTTTTTGTCAGTATTTGTTGCCATATGATATTTATCATAATATTTTCAGGGTATTACAGAAAATGTCAGCGAGTTGTAAGTGCGTGGGAATGAACATCACTTTGACGTCTTTCTTTTGCACATGGTCTCTGATAAAGTGATGTCTCACATCAATGTGCTTGGTTCTTGTATGTTGAACTGGATTCTTCGCCAAGGTTATTGTACTTGTGTTGTCGCAGAGAATTGGTATTTCTTTCAGATGGACCCCCAAGTCAGATAATTGTTGCTTGAGCCACAAAACTTGAGCACAGCAACTCGAAGCAGCTACATATTCAGCTTCAGTAGAGGATACCGCTACCGTCGTTTGCTTCTTTCTAAACCATGATACAAGCGAACCTCCAAGAAATTCACACTGACCACTTGTACTCTTTCTGTCAGTCTTATAGCCCGCTTGGTCAGAGTTTGAATATGCAACTAGGAATTCTTGTTGACCTTTTGGAAACCAAAGACCCAATTCCTTTGTATCTGAAAGATATCGAAAGATCCTCTTAACATGCTCGGCATGTGATTCTTTTAGAGCTGATTGAAATCTCGCGCACATTCCCACACTGAACTGAATATCAGGTCTACTCGTCGTCAAGTAGAGCAATGATCCGATCATCCCTCTATACTTAGTTATGTTGAAGTCCTTGCCATTTTCTTCATCGGCATCCAATAAAGTAGTTGAACTCATTGGTGTGTCTGCACCATTGCAATTTTCCAGTCCAAACTTCTTGAGCAAATAACAGAGGTATTTTGTTTGTGACATAAATATTCCATCCTTCCGTTATTTGATTTGCAAGCCAAGAAAGTAGTTAAGCTCTCCCATCATTGACATCTCGAACTCTCCCTGCATTTTCTTGGAAAATTCTTCACAAAGAGAATCATTAGTAGCACCAAATATTATATCATCCACATATATTTGTACGACTAAGATTTCATTAAGCTTATTGGTTTTGATAAACAATGTTGTATCTGCTTTTCCTCTAACAAAGCCTTGTTCTAAAAGAAATTTACTTAAACGTTCATACCAAGCTCTAGGAGCTTGTTTAAGACCATACAAGGCTTTCTTAAGACGAAAAACATGATCTGGATGATGTTCATTTTCGAAACCGGGAGGTTGTTCAACATAGACTTCCTCCTGAATAAAACCATTTAGAAAAGCAATCTTAACATCCATTTGATAGAGTTTAAATCCTTTGATACACACAAAAGCTAAGAGTATGCGTATAGCTTCCAATCTAGCCACTGGAGCATACGTTTCCTCATAATCAATGCCTTCTTCCTGATTATAGCCTTTGGCAACCAATCTAGCCTTGTTACAGACTATAATTGCAGATTCATCACTTTTGTTTTTGAATACCCATTTAGTGCCAATAACCAGATGGTCTTTAGGCCTAGGTACCAAATCCCAAACTTGATTTCTATCAAATTGATGTAACTCCTCTTGCATTGCTATCACCCAATCATTGTCTAAGAGGGCTTCGTCGATTTTTGAGGGTTCAGTGTGAGAAATAAACGCAGAAAAATTTACTTCATTTAAAGTGCTATTTCTGGTCCTTACTCCTTGAGTGATGTCACCTATTATTTGGTCCAAGGGATGATTCCTAATGAACTTCCAAGCTTTAGGTTGAGATTGATCAGGATTTTCTAAATTGTTCTGAGGATCAGCTTCAAAGACATCCTCTGGATTTTCAATAGAAGCAGGAGTGGTTTTCGAAAAGAATTAATTTTTGAAAACATTTTCCTCATCATCAGGATCATCCATTTTAGATTCACAGAATACAACATGTATTGATTCTTCAACCACATGAGTACGCTTATTAAAAACTCTATATGCTCTACTTCTATTTGAGTAACCAAGGAATATACCTTCATCGGATTTGGGATCAAACTTTCCCAAATTGTCCTTACCATTGTTGTGAACAAAGCACTTACGACCAAAGATGTGAAGGTGAGCCAAGTTTGGTTTCCTCCTTTGTAGAGCTCATATGGAGTCTTGTTAAGTTTCTTCCGGAGATAGGCTCGATTTGATATATAGCTAGCCGTGCTCATAGCATCTGCCCAGAAGATTTGTGATGTCTGATTTTCATTTAACATAGCACGAGCCATCTCAGTTAGTACACGATTCTTCCTTTCGACCACACCATTCTATTGTGGTGTCCTTGGAGCCAAAAAATTGTGATCGATCCCATGAGCATCATAGAATTCTCCGAACGCTTGATTCTCGAATTCACCTCCATGATCTGTTCGAATGGCTGTAATGCAAATACCTCTCTCGTTTTGCACCTTATTGGCAAACACAACAAACAGATCAAATGTTTCATCCTTAGAAGATAAAAAGATAGTCCAGGTGAAACGCGAGAAATCATCGACAATGACTAGAGTATACAAATTGCCACCAAGGCTCTTTACTCTCGCCGGTCCAACTAAATCCATATGAAGTAGTTGAAGAGGTCGATTGGTCGAGATTTCGGGCTTGTTTTTAAAAGAAGATTTAGTTTGTTTACCCTTTTCACAAGAATCACAAAGCATGTCATTTTTAAAACGTAGTTTGGGTAAACCTAGAACTAAATCCTTTCTTACCAACTTATCCAGTTGTAGCATATTGACATGAGCTAATCTTTTATGCCACAGCCAACTTTCATCTAAGTTCCTAACAAAACATTTTTCATAGTCGATTTTGGGTAAATCCAATGTATAGCAATTTCCTTCGCGAGGAGTTTTGAACAATACCTTCAGTTTACCTTTATCGATTGGGAGATCATTTTTGTTGACAATGAGACATTCTTCTGAGTCAAAGATGATCCAGTTGTTTTTTTCAGCACTTTGGCTTACGCTCTGGAGGTTGTGGCAAAGACCTTCCACAAGATAAACATCTTTGATCTGAGGTCCATCTTTTGCGTCGATCTCTCCAATCCCAGTGATTTTACCGGATTGATTACCTCCAAAAGTGACTTTGGCACCATCTCTTGATCTCATTGCTACAAATTTTTCTCCATCCCCCGTCATATGTCTAGAGCATCCACTGTCAATATACCATTTGTTGATTCTTGATGCTCTCAAACACACCTACATATCAGAAAATATTAAGCTTTAGGTACTCATTTTTTCTTGGGTCCTTTGGGGTTAGTTCGGGCCTTAGGAGCATAAGTTCCCTTAGGTACCCACTTATAATTCCCAACTGGTTTATCTCTTCTATCTTTCTTATGGAAACATGATGAAGTAATATGCCCCTTTCGATTACAATAGCTACAATGGGCAAAGGGATTTGAAGAATGGACAGTCTTTTGAAAATAGTTTAAGTAAGACTTTCCACCATTCTTCTTCCTTCCTTTCTTTTTGTCAAAAATGGGATTGTAACCAATGTCTGATTGATCGTTTGTAAATTTTTGTGCTTTCAAAATAACATTGAGCATTTCACTTCCTTTAGTGAATTTCTCAAGTGTTTTGTGAGAGATAAATTTCTTTTCTCTAAATCCAGGCAATCATCACAAACTAGCTTTTCACAAGAAAGATTTTCAACTTGTAGTTTAAGAGTCATGTTTTCCCTTTTCAAGGTTATACATTCCTCATCTACTTTTTCAAATTCAGCTTGTATTTCATTGTACTCATCAAATAATTCATCATAAATGGGTTGTGATTCATATACCTCTTTGTTGTTATCCAGTTGTTCTTCCTCTGCTACTAGACAAATGTTTGTAGTTTCTTTTTTCTCTTCACTTTCTTCTTCTGAGGAACTATCACCCCATATGGCTGATACATAGGCCTTCTTCTTGAAGCGGTTGAACCTCTTCTTCTTGTTGTTGCCATTATCCTTCAGCTGGGGACATTCTGACTTATAGTGTCATGGCTTCTTGGATTCGTAGCAGATGACTTGATCTTTATCTTTGAATTCTCGTCTGTTACTGGTACCACCTTTCTGGAATTTATTCCTGAAACCCTGATCTTTTCTTTAGAACTTCTTGAATCTTCTTACGAACAGGCCCATCTCATCATCGTCATCATTTCGTCTTTGTCTTCTTTATCTTTCACAGCATTAAGAGCAATACCTTTGCTCCAAGTAAGGTTGACTTCGTCCAGGTCCTTCTTGAATTTCAGCTTGCTTTCATATTCAGATAAGCTTCCGAATAAAGTAGCAACTGAAGCCATTGATTCTCCACGAGTCTCCTCTATTGCTGTGACTTTTGCTTCCCAATCTTTTGTCAGAATGTTGAGAATTTTCCTGACTTGAGGACCTTGATCATATGTTTTGCCTAAGGCCGCCAGTTGATTGATAAGATGAGTGTAGCGAAGTTGAAACTCAGCAATAGTTTCTCTGGTCTTCGTTCGAAGAAGATCATACTCAGTGGTCATAGTACTAATGTGGTTTTCCTTAATGCCGGTGGTTCCTTCATATGCTACCTCTAGAGCCTTCCACATTTCTTTTGCAGTCGACAAATTGCATATTCGAAAGTACTCCTTCTGACTGAGAGCACTCGTAACATCAGGATAGCTTTACTGTTAAGAGTGATGTTTCTCTTGTCATTCTCATCGAACTCAACTTCTGTCTTTGGGACGGCAATTCCTCCTTCGATCCTTGTAGGAAAGTAATCACCAGTCTCTATTACTCGCCAGAGACCGTATTCGGTAGCTAACACAAACACTCTGAATTTTGCTTTCCAGAATGAATAGTGTTCGCCATTGAAGCCTGGAGGATGATTAATCGAAGCACCGTCAGGTAATATTCCTTCCATGATCTATCTCGGGATGTTAAGCCCAACTGAGACACCAAGCTCTGATACCAAATGAAGATAGAATATCACCTAGAGGGGGTGAATAGGTGATCTCAAATTCTTTTTGCAAACCCACACGGAGACAAGTAAAAACAGAAACAAAGAAACGAAGCAGAGAAGTGAAGTAGACACAGAACGATTTATACTGGTTCGGTCCAAAATCACTGACCTACATCCAGTCCCCAGACCACTTCGGATTCCACTATCTTTCAAGAACAATTACACACTCTGTAAACGAAGGATGATCCTCTCACTTTCATACTCCACTCCCCCTTACAAGTTGTAATTGATACACCCTCTCTTAAGGTTCCTCAACCTTAAGGTTCAACTGATAATGAATAAATGTTTATGAACTCCTCACGAGTAGATAAAGTATTAAACACTGAAGTACAAATTAATGAAACAGTTGAAACAGCAAATAATATTAAACTCGAATTGATTGCGCAGCGTTTCGGTGGTTTGCGAAATTGAATACTTCTGGTATTTATAGTGTTTGCAATAAATGACCGTTGAAGAAGCTTGAAGAATATCCGTTGAATGTCTTGAATGTGTCCGTTAGACAGATGAAGCTTCCGTTACGATTTTCGCCACTTTAATATTCCAGATGGATTTTCAGTTCCGACATTCCCTTCATTCCTTTTGATTCTTCCCGTTGTGAGACGGCATTAAATGCTCAGTTGGAATGACAGAGGTTGGTTTACATTGAACAGGTATTGGTAATCGAGATTATCACTTGGTTTGGTAACCGCATTTAATGCTGGTCTGACACAGTGTGCTTTCTGCTAATTTGAAGTTTTTCTCGTGCTTAAGTCATCTGAAAACTCATTAACAAACTAGTTAAAAGCATTTAAGATTAGTAATGAGTTTCATATGGAAGTAATAAGATTAACTTATTGATTTCGTAAATTACACATACGGATTTTCAAAACAGAGGTATCTTGCTCGAGCAGTAATCCTTGTTTGCTCGGGCAAGCTACTTACTGAGGTAGTTAAAATGTTCTTGATAGCTGATGCTCGAGCATATGTATTTTGCCTGCTCGAGCATGGTGCTCGAGCATGATAATTTTCATGCTCGGACAATCCTTTTCTTAGATAGTGTAAAAGGCTTCTACTCGCTGTTGCTCGAGCAAGTCATAATTCTTGCTCGGGCAAGGTATAGACAGAGGCGAGAATTTGAAAGAACTACGATGCTGCTCGAGCATGATTTTTCTCTTGCTCGAGCATGGTGCTCGAGCATGATTTTATCATGCTCGGGTAAGTGACATGCAGAGAGCAGAGAGCAGGTTGGACGTCATTACTCGAGCAACCCTGTTGTCCTTGCTCGAGCATGCTCTGCGAGCTTGCTTCCAAGCTTTGCTCAGGCAGGGTTCATTCTATGATGATAAGACATGTTGCTCGACTTTGCTCGAGCAACACTTTCATGCCCGCTCGAGCATTGTGCTAAAGCATGCTTTCTGGCTTTGCTCGGGCAAGGTTCATTCTCGTCTTTTGCTCGAGCAACTCCTCCACGCCTACTCGAGCAAGATGTTTCAAACAACATAGGTTTGCCTTTGCTCGATGTTGCTCGAGCATGACTCTATACACTACTCGAGCATACTCATTTGATATGCTTTAATTAGTTCAGTTATGCTCGGGCATGTACTCATCTTTGCTTGAGCAAACATATCTTTCTTAATTTAATAACTTAGAAATTGTAATCATCAAAACACAGGAGCTAACATCTAGTACTTGAAATATTTTCTCCAATCTCATCAACCAATCCTCAGACACTTGCGAGTCATAATCTCCATTAAATGCAGGTGGTTGATATTTGCAAAACTTGGCTACCCAGTATTGAGCCATTTCTTCCACACTGATATTGTTATTTTGTTGCTCTTATTGTTGAGTTCTAGATTGGGAGGACCTTTCACTTTGTTCCTCTTCGTCATTTATTGTTTGTTCCCTATCTTCATTCTATTTAGCTCTTATTTCATGGACTTTCGCTCGGAGTTCATTTATTAACCCCAATATCTGCTGCATAGGGTTTGAAAGACAAAATATCACCAAGAATGGGGTGAATTTGTTGATTTAAAAATATTTTGTATTTCCTCTGGAATTCTCACACAGAAATAGAGTGTAATAGAGAGAGTAGGAGAGAGATGAAAACAAGAGATTTATACTAGTTCGGTCTTAACTCTTGACCTACGTCCAGTGCCCAAACACTCTAGGATTTTCCCTATCACTTCAATCGATTACACACTATGTACTCGAAAGTAATCCTCTCACTAAGATTCACTCCCCCTTACAAGTTGTAATCAAATAACCTAATCTCAAAGTGACAATACTTTGAGATTCTTACAAAGATGTTGATTCAGATATAAACTCTCTAAAAGAGTAGATTGATAAACACTGAAGATTTATATATCCGAAGATATTACACAAATGAATGAAAACAGTAAATGCGTATTGATCGTTTGAGAGTTTGTGTTTCCAGTGATTGAATCGAAATGAATGCTTCAACTTATATTTGGTGAAGACAATTAATGACCGTTGAAAGCCTTCAATGCACCGTTGAGAGTAATCAATATAGTCGTTAGACTTAAAGTTTGTTCGTTACTCATGATGCTTGATTTGTTCATTGATCGTCGACATTCTTCGTTGACATTCCTTATGTTCTTCCCGTTGGATGATCTGGCATTCAAATGAGGAAAGAAACCATTAATGCCTTTGGAATGTGCAAGAATGATAGTCCATATTCGTGCTTTGTTTTATGGAAACACATTTAATGCAAGTTACATAATCAATTGCTTTAGATTAATCTGCATTTAATCATTCACCTAATCATTTGAAACTCGTTAACAAACTGATTAAACATAATTAGGAACAATAATGAGTAATGATATTAAGTAAGTAAATCATACTTGAAGATATAAGATTTACGGACACGGTGATTGTAAAACAAAGATGGCTTTTGCTCAAGTTAAATTCAACCAAACTGGAGCATATGACTCGAGTTAAGCATTCTTAGCTTGAGCCATAAGTTCATTTTCTTTGAAAATGAGTTTGACATTTAAATGAAGATGTCTCTGTATGACTTAGGCTCGAGTTTAAAACATTTAGCTCAATTGCATGACTCGAGTCAATCACTATCTACTCGAGTCAAGTTCTTCTTTCACAAATGAACTTTGAAATAAAATTTTGAAAAAGACTTGAAATCGTGTCAGCTCGAGTCATTAAGTGATGGCTTGAGTCAACTCAATTCATTTGAGAATAAGTTACAAGTTCTATGCTTAAGTCAAGTGTATTAGGCTCGAGTCAAAGACTTCTGAATTTTGAAAAAATAGTTTTAAGTCCACAAAATATGACTGGAGTCAACTAGTACAGACTCGAGGCAGCATTACTTCTTAAAACATTTCACAAGAGCTTATGACTTGAGTCAACAGTGACTAACTCGAGTCAATCAAAGTTCAAAACTTCTTAACTACTCTCTGTCTTGTGTTCACTTGAGTTTTACAACCTAAAACTTGAGTCAAGTTGACAGTAGGCTACTAAAACATGAGCGTCATGTTAGGACAATGGGAATTAGGCAAATTAATGATTGCACCTAGTACAAGTGGGAGTCTGTTGGAAATTATGTCCTAGGGGAAAATCATTGTACTTTAAACATAGTTGTTATTTAAAGTATTTTTCCTTTTTGTTATCATATTATTTTCATGTTTATTATGATGACTGTATCCTTGGACGTATCATAAAGATTGTCCTAAATGTCCCTAGTCGGTCATCTGTGCGGGAGCAAAGATGAAATAAGACCAGTATAACTTTGATGAGGTATGGAGATACAAATCAAAGTCATAGGCACTTGTAAGAGTACAAGGTGCTGGACCGACCCACTATGAGAAAGCTACATGGATTAAGTCATAAGCTTGTCTCATGTATAACCACGTCACAATGCCCTTTGACTTGAGATCATCATGCATTCCTACATGAGAGTCGCTGATATTTGACCTAGTCAAAAGTCACCTTTGACCAGGTGATGATAAAGGCTTCAATCGGGATTAGTGGTTTTCATGCAGAGGAATGTGAACGGTCAAGATGAGATTTGTCCCTCACGTTTGTAGAGAGATATTACTGGTCCCCTCGATAAGTGAGTCTGAGAAATGTATGGCCATACTACATGGAAAGGATTTTCCATTTCAATTGTTAGACTACTCAAGAATCGAGAAAGTAATGGTCAAGAACAGGAGGATGACACTATCCATGCTTCATCCTTGACAAAATATACGTGACAAAAGGGACGTGGCATGGTTGTATGATAGGTTGTATCATATCATCGATCCTCATATGAATTGGGTAGTCGCAATGTCTTGCTAGAGACCACTTGCGACTTGTGGACTGGTACAGTATTGGCCCGCTGCCAATCTCATGTGGGCCTACAGGGTCACACACAAGAATAGCCCAACACGAGCAATAATGTCCAGATTCATTGAATCTTAGATATGTCTAAGATTTAATGAATACAGTATTTAATCTAGGATGGATATATATATATATATGTAATTTCGAAAATAATAATATTATTATTTATATAGATAATAATCTTATTATATAGTATTTAATTTATTTGATAAATTAAATAACTAAAACAAATAGAGATATCGTATCTCAGATTTAATTAAATAGATAGATATCATATCTCATATTTTATTTATAAAGATAAATTAAATCAGCAGGCTTTTAATTCGGATTAAAATAAATAGATTAGATTAGATATGTTAGACAGATTTAATTAAGAGTAAATACCCTTTTTGGTCCCTGACAAAAGACACAGACCCCATTTTGGTCCCTTACAAAAAAATCGACCCTTATTCGTCTTTTTTATGGACTAAATAGGACCTTTTGGAAATTTGTGAGGGATCAAAATGTCAACCAATCAACCCTTATTCGTCCTTTTTATGGACTAAAAAGGACCTTTTTTTTCTGTAAGGGACCAAAATGGGGTCCATGTTTTTTGTTAGGGACCAGAAAGGGTATTTACTCTTTAATTAATATTATTTTAATCCAAATTTGAATTTCAAGATTAATTAAGATTAATTTTGGATATTTTAATATGGCCCTTTAGGGTTTTAGAAATCCTATAAGATAATGATCAAGTCGTATTAAAAGATAGATGAGCTGTGAAAGAGAAACCCTAAAGAGAAAGAGAAAAGACGTAAGACGTTGAAGGTGCTAGCATGCTGCCGTTGGTGTTGGAGTTCTGTTTGGTGTGGATACCGGTAGAGGGAGTTGATTCGTTTAGTCGGCTCCTAGTGATCGTATCGAACAAGACGCACACAAATACGAAAGGTATGGTTTTGACTACTTTAATTTAAACACCGTTGATAGATCCTCCTTTGGGATTTGTAAATTTTATTGGATATATTCCTATCGCTGTGAGTACGAATCCCAACACAGTTCCTACTTCAGGATTAGCAGCAACCTCTGGAATAGATTATACTTGTGACTGCTCCTTATTGTGCAAAGATAAACTTCTGAATTTTGCTTGGCATGAATAAGGTTTGTATATCGGTCTCAAACACACGCTTCCTAGCATTACGCTTCACCCTAAGACCATCTGGTGATGGGAGAGGTACTACCCTATGTTCTTTAGACTGCTCCTCCTTGGAGACAGGCTGGTTCACTGGTTCAAGCAATTCCTTACCTTCCATCTCCTATCATCACATAACCAAGATATCAATATACTAGTTGAATATTGCCCAAAACCACTATTCTGATTACAAAAATGTCATAAACCTAGTAATTACGACATTTATCAGAGTAATACAGTGATATAGTGGGCAACACAGGAATATCATAGTATTACCAATAGATAAGTCATTCTTGGTTACAACAGGACTATTCTACGGAGTTCATCATACAAAAATCTAAAGTACCAGTATCCTAATTATACAATCCCAAAAAACACTATAACTAAAATAATATATAATTCTATGGTCCTATCTAATATTCAGGCTGCAACCATCAATTTTCGAGGTTTCAGTATAATATAATCCCAAAGCTTTCAAAATTCCTGCCGAACCTCTACCCTACACAATTTTAAATTTTGAACACAATGAAATCGTAAAATTGACAAAATTCAAATTCCTTAGGTCTACCCTGCTACTGGCCAAAGTTAAGTTTAATCATAACAATTTATCCGCCAAATTACGTTCATATGTTCACAAATCATCATATAATCACATATTCATGAACAAATCATCATGAGACTCCAAGAACCCTGGTTGGCTGAAAATATAGGGTTTTACAAAGTAATCAAATGCTCATACAAATTTCAAACCAATCGGTTCAAAACAAAGCTTACGCTTACCTTATCACAATTCTACAGTCTGTTTGAAATTTTGACAACAACTCGACAAACCTGATGACTTGAAAATCCTCTTATGAGAAAACTAAAACCATAGAATTGAAGCTCTTGAGGCATAGAATAATGTTTGTGAAAGGAGTTTTCGGATTGGAAGTGGTTTGGTAGGAGATTTTAGCTACACAAGCTTTCTCCTTCTTCTTCCTTCTTCACTCACGTTTTCACTCTTTCCATTTGGTGCTGAGAATATGTCCAGCCGAGAATGAATTGAATAGGAATGGATTTAATGATTATTAGATGCTCAAAGCCGGTGATACTTGGAAAGAATCATAGGACGTTGATATTCCATTTAATTACCTTAATGCAATTGCACTTTAATCCCATTTGTTTTGTTGTTCGAAAATGAACGGATATGAATGTGCTTCAATAAATGCAATCCGACTTTGGTCACATGACATGGGAAATATTGGATATTAAAATGATCTTGGCGGTTTAGGCAAGAAAAGATGATAAAATTGTTTGACCTTTGGGGATCATATAATCATGTGAGTATTATATGCCTTGACCGAAAATTCATGGGAAGAGGGTGTTGTGGAATTTTTTCCAATATGATCTTATTTGATCCTCTATAAGACTTTTATTTGCAACTTGGTTCTTTACTCATATAGTTGCAAATACTGAGTAGGTGTTAGAAATTAATCCTTAATTCTTTATAATGCATTTTCTTCCTTAATTAGCTTCTCTAGGCCATAGAATATTGTCTCTAAAGTTTCTAGGCCAAAATTATTCCTTACGATTTCTCCTTAAATTTTCGGGAAAATAGGCCCTAAATTCCAAATATTGATTTTTTATAATTATTTGGGCCAAATTTCACTTTATATAATTCCATTTATATCCACCTTTATAAATTCCATTTTGGTCGAAAATAATTGCCTAAATAAATTAATTAGATGTTAGACACAAGTATCCCACTTTGTGCCAACATGTATCTCAAAATTTTCGGTTTTAGCGAAATCGGGTAAAATTGACCTTTCGTCAAAATTTCATTATTTCTTTTCTCGAAATGCAAATACATCATACATGGAATTTGTCAAAGAAAATTTAGGATATTACACCTTGGTGTTCCTTGCTTTCATCGTCTTCATCTATGAATAGCTTGAACGCTACCAATTACTCAAGTGCGGTTCCTCTTACCAAGCCCCCTATTTTCATGTTCTCAAATTCTTCAAAGATCCAATTTGGATTTTTGTTTTGGCTTCTCCCTTTTCCTTCTCCCCTTGGAGGCCATCTCCGAAGTCTTAATTTGTTTTGTTTCTTTTTTTGTTATTTATGAACCTAAGGAGGAAATGAAATTGTTCTTCCATTATGAATGTGTAATTTTAAATCAAGAAGGTTTTTTTTTTGAACTGTAGTTTTCGTTACTTCTATTTGCTTTGTGGCTTTTGTAGGAGAGACCATATAGCTTTCATGTTGCCTAGAAGATAGGAGGTTTTTGAAAGTGGAGCTTAATCATCAAGAGGGGGTGAATTGGGGATTTTAAAAATTCTTCCAGAAACAGCTCTGTTTTTCGAACACTAAAACAGAGTAGACTATGGAGTAGAGAAGAATAGCAAGACACAAGGAATTATACTGGTTCAGTCCAATCTCTTGACCTACGTCCAGTCCCCAGACTCTCTGGGATTTTCACTATCACAATTGATTACACACTCTACACTTAAGAGTAATTCTCTCACTAGAACTTACTCCTCCTTACAAGTTGTAATCAATGAACCCAATCACCAAGTCCCCTGACTTGTGATTCTTTACAATAAATGATTTGCAGGTAAGAAACTCTCTCTAAGAGTAGATAGAAATAAACACTGAAGCTCTAATGTATCAACATATACTTTACACAGAAAAACTCAAGAGTAGTTGGAAACTTTGAATGATTTTCGTTTTCTGTAGACTTAGTTGTTGAGAGAAATTGAATGCTACTCTATTTATACTAAGAGAGCATTAAAGATCCGTTGCAAGCTCCATTATGACCGTTGGTGCATTAATCTAGCTATTGGAGGCATTTTGGAGTTTTCTCTCTCTACTCTTCACTTAATCCAGTTGTACAGAAGATCAGAGTTGACTTCTTGAATATTAATCCATTGGAATAGCATCTACTGGATGTGGTAGGTAGACATTAATCCTTTGTAAGCATGTGCAGAGGGATTACCCAAAAGTATGCAACTTTCTGGGTTTAGCATTTAATGTTCTGACATGCTTTTTGCTTTTGCTTTAAATCTTCATTTAATCTCTTCTAACCAAGCTGAAACTCACTAACAAAGTGGTTAAACATAGCTGGGAATATCAGAGAATAATAATGACAAGTATTGAGATCAAGCGAAGGGGTTTTCACATATTCGTTCAACTTGATTTTCAAAACTCGCGACCAATACTTGAGTACGTTCTTCAATACTTGAGTATGTCACTGTGCACTAATGTGAATACTTGAGTATTCATCTGAATACTTGAGTATTCGTTTTCCAGAGAAGGCACTACATGATTTGAGTGTTGGATAATTTCTTTGAGTAAATCCAATACTCGAGTATTGAAACCAATACTTGAGTTTTGAACTTTTTATGTGAAAATAAGTTCAAGTCCAAAACCTCAATACTTGAGTATTCAAATCAATACTTGAGTTTTCAAAATATTTGAAAAAGAGCCAAGCTCTCTGTATGTTCAATACTCGAGTATTCAACCCAATACTTGAGTATTGAATTTGTTTGAAAAACTTTGTGAAATCTTTTCCAACTCAATACTTGAGTATTCACTTTAATACTTGAGTATTCAAATCACTTGGAAAAAGCAAACCTTTCTGTATGAACAATACTCGAGTATTCAATTCAATACTTGAGTATTCAGATGTTTTCAAAAACTTGGAAAGGTTTCTGCCAATTCAATACTTGAGTTTCCATTTCAATACTTGAGTATTCATAAACATGTGTAAAGTTTGAAAACTTTCGTTTGTCCAATACTTGAGTATTCAAACCAATACTCGAGTATTCACATGTTTGAATACTTTGGTGACTTTACGTATAACCAATACTTGAGTATCCAAATGGATACTTGAGTATTGACAATTTTGCCTTTTAGTGAAAAAGTCTCGTATGATCAATACTCGAGTATTCAAACCAATACTTGAGTATTGACTCATTGTGAAAAACTTGGAATGCTCTCTCTTAACTTCAATACTTGAGTATTCATGGGAATACTCGAGTATTGCTCATCTTTGTGGAAATGAGCCATTCTTCGTCAACTCAATACTTGAGTATTGAAACCAATACTCGAGTATTCACTTGACAATGTTTTTCAACTTTTCCAAGATCAATTTTAACTTGTGTTTACAATTGTCAGTTATCATCAAAACACATAGAGAACTAACAGTTTTGGGTCTTGTTGTAACCATGGTAAATTCCTTTTGTTGGCATTTTCCTTTGGTGATGCCTAAATCCATTACATTTCGAAGTCACTTTTAGGAGAATGTTGCAGCTGGCTTATATGTGGGTTGAATTAGTTGAAAATTTCATTGGTATTTTTCATGTGCTCTAAATTTCTGAAACATGTTCTCTCTTCTTTTTTTAACATCCCATTGATTTGACGATGGTACAAATTCTATCTTGGTGTAGATGCTAACTATATTATGTATTTTTCTGCCTGCTAACTTGTAGTTTCAAATTTTGTGAATTCATCTATAACCCTGACTGCATTTGTGAGTTGAAGATCTTGAACAAGTAGATAGGAGAAGAGAGGTGACAATTGAAAATGTAAAGAGCACTGAAAATTGTCTATCACTGACAGAAGAAAGATGATTGTGGAGTTTCATATCTACAAGGTAGGACAAATATTTAAAATCCATGCATCAATTTTAAGGAATAATTAGATTGTGCAACCTTATTTGGTTGCAGTCACTATTGGTTGTCAATAAAATCACAAACCCAAAGGAAATGTTTAAAATATTGGACAATGCGGTGAAAGAGAAGTAGTTGCAGAATATTAAAGTGGGATTGGAAACAACATCTTTTCAACTGAAACTGCATAGCTCTATGGTGAAGCCCCAACTCCTCAATTTGCATAATATGGTTAATTGATCCTTTTCCCTCTTCTATAATTTATTTATGATTTATAATTATTATTCTAACTATTAATAATTATTATCTTTTTATTCTTATTCCTAATTCACCCTTCTTCATTTTGTATCATTTTAGTTGTTTTCTCTTTTGTATAATTGCATAATGGGGCTTATGGACTTTTGAATGGTTTAAGTCTTAATATGTGTTTATATTTAAATTGGCTTCTGTTGTCATATTTGAAAGTGAAGGAAATCACCAAGAGGGGGGGTGAATTGGGGATTTTAAAAATTCTTTTCAGATCACCCACACAATGGATGCTTAACCAAGGTAAATGGAGTTAGAGAGGAAGAGCTTGACACGAAGATTTATACTTGGTTCGGTCTTAACTCTTGACCTACGTCCAGTCCCGGACTCTCCGGGTTTTTCTACTATCACTCAAATCGATACACACTCGTACTCGAAAGTTATCCTCTCTCTAGGATACACTCCCTTACAAGTTGTAATCGATAACCCAACCTCAAAGTCCCACAACTTTGAGATTCTTACAAAGAATGATTTACGAAATAAACTCTCTCAAAGAGTGAATGAATATAAGCACTGAAGCACAATGTATCAAAGATACAAATGAGAAATATAAGCAGTGAAAGACTGATGTTCTTGTGTGCGTTTTCTGTGTATGTCTTCTCTACTTTCAGACTTCAAATCCTCATGTATTTATACAGGTTTGAAGCTTGTGAACGTTGTAGATCCGTTGAGACTTGATCTAATTCGAAAATATAGCTGTTGTGAGTGTGTCTCCATGAATCTAGTTGTTGTGAACAAATCTGTTTGAATATGGTTGTTGCAGATTTGAATATTTGAAATTTGGCTCCTCAAGAATGTGTTCCCATGCTTTGTTATGTTTAGTGGAGGTAGTTGTATAATGTTGTCCAGTGTTTTTGGAGGCTAGCTTTCTTTCTTGGAGAATGGTTGTGTTGCTATCCAGGTTGTAACCCATTGCTTTTGGAGAAGAAGATATAATATAATATTGCAAGTTGTCAAGTTGTTTGTCTTAAAGTCTTCTTTAAAACAAACCTAGATCTTCTGTAATCTCATAAGCAAACTGGTTAAATCTGGTTAGGAAATATTGATATGAATCATATACAACCAATTCGCAGAATCAAGTTAAAGCATAAATCAAACGAACAAAATACACCCGATGCGTTCATCGTTTCGAAGTTCCAAGCTCGAGTTTACTATACCAAGCTCGAGTTTGGTCTTCATTTAAAACTTGAGTTTTGCCTCGGAAGCCTCAAGCTCGAGCTTGTAAGTGTGTAAGCTCGAGTTTAGCATTTGTCGGGAAACATGTTTGAAATCATTTTGAGAGCCAAAATGGAAAAACGCAAGCTTGAGCTTATTAGTGAGTAAGCTCGAGTTTGGCACTATTCATGTCAAAAATATTTTTAGTTCACAAAATGCAAGCTTGAGTTTAGAGGTGTAAACTTGAGTTTGCTAAACTCAAAATATGATATTGCTCTCTCGTCGACCCAAGCTTGAGCTTGCAAGGGCAAGCTCGAGTTTGGCAATGGTTTTAAAAGCTTTGAAAGATTTTTGTCGACGCAAGCTTGAGTTTACAACCTTAAACTTGAGTTTACTCTTTGAAGGAAAAACTTGAAAACTTTACTGCGGTGCAAGCTCGAGCTTGGTATGCCAAGCTCGAGTTTACAACTTTTGTAAACTCACAAACTCTACAAAAATGATAAGCTCAAGTTTAGAGGATTCGCCAGAGGTAAGCTCGAGCTTGTAATCGCAAGCTCGAGTTTACATATTTGTAAACTCATTGAGAAAAGTCTCTGGAAGAGGCAAGCTTGAGCTTAAAACTAATAAGCTTGAGTTTGCAATTTGAGTAACTTGATAAAATCCTCAAACCTTCGTAAGCTCAAGCTTACAGTGCAAGCTCGAGCTTACTCGATATATGAGTAAACTTTGAAAACCTTCAAGCTCAAGTTTATGGACCAAGCTCAAGTTTAGAAAATGCAAAATAGCTTGGTTTTCTTTACGTAAGGGGCAAGCTCGAGTTTGGAGACCCAAGCTCGAGTTTGGAGCCGACAAATGTTTTTACATTGCAAACAACATGTTTTACCAATTTCTAACAAAAATCATTCTTTCATGTTTACAATTGTTATTAATCATCAAAACACATTGAGAACTAACATTCTCCCCCTTTTTGATGATGACAACACTTGTAAACATTTGTTTCTTTTCAAAAACAGATTTGAGCATTTGAGCATTGAGAAAGAGATTTTGGTAAAATGTTTGCAAACTTGAGGTTTTGAAATTTCAATTTGATAAACTCAGATTTAACAAAGTTAAACAATTCAGATCAAGTAGATATCAGAGTTTAGCAGCTAAAATTACAATTAAATTCTTAAACATATAAACATCATATCAGTTTGAAAGAAAGAAATAGCGGAGACAATGATATAACCGAAATGATCAATCCATTAAAGTAGAGTTTCAAAAGCAAATATACAAAATCAAAGTTAAGACTACAATGAAATGATCAAAAACAAAAAGAAACATGAAAGTATAAAAGTGCTCTGCTTCTCTTCACTTCTTTTCTTCTCCCCTTTGTCATCGGAAACAAGGGTGGAGCTACCGGGGTAGAAGGTGAAAGTGGAGCTAAATCACCAAGAGGGTGAATTGGGGATTTTGAAAATCTTTTTTCGAGAATAGCTCTGTTTTTGAACACTAAAACGAGAGATGAGCTAAGATGAGAGTAGAAGAGCAAGACACAAGGATTTATACTGGTTCGGTTCAATCTCTTGACCTACGTCCGGTCCCGGACTCTCCGGGTTTTTCACTATTTCAAAAGATTACACACTCTCGTACTCAAGAGTAATTCTCTCACTAGAACTTACTCCCCTTACAAGTTGTAATCAATGAACCCAATCACCAAGTCCCCGCACTTGTGATTCCTTACAATAAATGCTTTACAAGAATGAAACTCTCTCTAAGAGTGTATTATGATAAACACCGAAGTTTTGTATCAAAAGTCACTTTCACACGTAAGAACTAGAAAGTAGTTGAGAGCTTTGAATGATTTTCGTTTTTCAAATGAGATGTGTTCGTTGGGAAACTTGAATGCTGCTCTATTTATGCTCGAGATCATTTAATGACCGTTGCCAACTTCATATATCCGTTGAGGGATTATTCTAGCCGTTGGAGGCAATTCGGGCTTTCTCTCACTAGTCTTCATTTAATCCAAATGTGTAGGAGGTCGAGTTGATTTCGCACAAATCAATCCGTTGGTGTAGCGTGTTTGGAAGTGGAGAACATTCTTTAATGCTTTGCAAGCGTGTACGAGATGGATTACCGAAGTATGCAACTTTTCCGGTTGAAGCATTTAATGTTCGACATGCTTTTTGCTTTTCCACTAAATCTTCATTTAATCTTGTTTAAGCAAGCTGAAACTTACTCACACAAGTGGTTAAACATAGCAGGAATATGCAAGAATGATAATAGAAAGTATTAGGATCAATCAAGAAGGATTCACAGATTCGCGATTTGAATTTTAAACTCTAATGAAAACTCGAGTTTTTATTTCAAAACTCGAGTTTTGGACTTTGATGAGTAAAATTGATTTAAGTCCAAAACATCAAAACTGGAGGTTTATTTGCAAAACGGAGGTTTTCAAAACGTTGAAGTGTATCAAACTTTCTCGTCGGCCAAAACTCGAGTTTTGATATCAAAACTCGAGTTTTCATTTAAACATGAAAACTTGGGTAAATTTGCGCCAAGACAAAACTGGAGGTTTTAGAAGAAACTGCGCTTTTCAAGACTCAGAAAATTCAAAGACTTTCTGTCAAATCAAAACTCGAGTTTTCACTTTACTGTGAAAACATTGTTCAAAACCAAAACTGGAGTTTTCTTGAGAAACTGGAGGTTTTGAAAATGTGCCAAAGACTGAAAGCTTTCTGCCAACTCAAAACTCGAGTTTTCACTTGTTGGTGAAAACTTGGAATATTTCAAGTTAATTTGAAAACTGAAGGTTTTAGCCAAAACTGGAGGTTTTCAAAATCTCAAAATGTAGGAGACTTTCGTGAGTCCAAAACTCGAGTTTTAAATGAAAACTGGAGTTTTGACTTTCTCAAAAATATTGAGAAGTCTCTGTGTAGTTAAAACTTGAGTTTTGAAAGAAAACTGGCGGTTTTGCTTTGATAAGAGAATTGGTTTCTTCTCTGTAAGGTCAAAACTCGAGTTTTGAATCCAAAACTCGAGTTTTGCTTTGACAGTAAGTTTTTTTAATTTACAAAGCAAAACTTTATCCTTTGCTTACAACTTGTTGGTAATCATCAAAACCTTTAGAGAACTAACATTCTCCCCTTTTTGATGATGACAACAAATGTAAACAAGCGTAATTTGATTTTGAGGTTAAGTTTGCGAATATCGAGTAGATTGCATTTTGAAATTCAGAATTGTAAAGCCGAGAATGAATTTACACAAAAATGACAAAGATGAGCAACGAAAGCACGAAATCACAAGTTGTATCTCATACCCAAAGTTCAATCATAAATTGCACTTTGAAATACAACTAACAAACATAAGGACGGAAGCATGGTTAACATTAAAATTTGCAAAATACCAAGATCAAACATCATAGCTATAACTTAATCTCTCAATTGCTTTTAACTTTGGTCTTGGCTCATCGCTTTCTCCCCCTTTGTCATCTTCAAAAGAGAGTGGAGCCGAGAGAGAGGATTCATGGAGAGTGAGTATGGGAGTAGGAGGAGGTGAGGCGGGGTGAAGAACCTCGGTAGATGGGGTGGTTGGTGATGGTTCGGGATGAAAGGGTTCGATTCTTGGGGTAGTGGGAGATGGAGAAGGAAGAATCTCGATGGGTCGGGGTAGATGCGAGGAACAAAGGTGAAGAAAAGATTGGAGTGGAGGGAACAGGTGAAGAGGTGGGAATCGAGGACCGGTGAAAGTGAAGGAAGGGGATGAGGAACCGAAGCGGGGCTGAAGTGCTTGGACCAGCAGAGGTACCAATATGGAGATGCTTTAAAATCTTATCCACTTTTTCACCGAGATCCAAGTTGGAGACAAGCCGAGTAGAGAATTTGGCATCAAGATCCTCGGCTTGCTCTTGATTTCAAAGAAACCGTTCTTCAAAGAACCCCTTCAATCGAGTCTTCATTTCTTCCCGAGCATCCACCATTTCGTGGTTCCCACTTCGACTTCACCACCGCTTACCAATTTCGAACTCTAATCGATTGACAAGGAAGCAAGTGCCTTGTCCACAATATTTTGGATTCTCGGAATCAAAATCTGCAGGCAATGATGGCCGAGAAGGCGGGAGGAGCAGATTGAGCTTCCCGAGCTTGGGAGTGTGCTCTAGCTTGTGATGCTCTAGGTTGAGACCTTGAAGGTGCACGAGATTGCCCAGATCCTCGGCTTCAAAGGTGATGTGCATTAAATTCAGTTGAGCTTTCCCAAAGAATGGAGGGTACTTGAGAGTCTTGGCAGACCTACATACCAAATCTTGTGATAGAACATAATGACCGAGATTAATGAAGGAAAAGGTATGTGAGAAAGCCTCCGACGAGCAAACTTGAACTTGGTCATTTCTTGGAAGATCCAAAGACCGAGATTGAAAGGCACTTTATTGACAAAGGCGAAGAGAGGGTAATCTTTTTGAGCAAAGTGGGTATAATTTCCACCTTTCTCGGATGAAATTTCGTGAATAGATATACCACAAGACTCGATTTGTATTGGACATTGACCCGGGTTGAAAGTGAGCAAGTGAAGTTGATCTTGAGGAAATAGCTCATTGGGTCCGAGGGTCCCAAATATTTCCCGATTGCTATAGGAAATGTCGGGGAATAGGAGGTGGATTGTCAATCTTTAAGATATTGTTGAGAATGGTAGGAGACAAAGTGAATTTGACACCCCTAACAAGGTAGTAGTGATTCGTTCCTCAACTATGTCACCACTAGAATCCAATACATTGTCATATTCCATATTAAAGTAAAATAATCGACAAGATTGGTAGCAAAAGGAGCGAGATATAGAAATGAAAGTCTCATACGGTTTTAGCCAAGGAGATAAGTCCAAATGACATTCCTTGAGAAAGTCCGCAAGAATGACGCCTACTACGGGACAAAATTCTCTTTTCATATATTGTTCCTTGAATTTGTTGTTTTGTTCAACGAAAGACCATCGAGATGATTCTAAAACCCGGAGGTGGGGAAGGATGAAGATAAATATCGATATGGCATTGGCCATGATTGGAGAGGCTACCGCTTCTTGGTGATTAGAAGACGATGAAGGAGCTTTGGATGAAGATTGACCGGGTTGTGATACGTGAAGCTCTCTTTGTTCTTGCCGACGTCGCAGCCTTTTTCTTTACGGCCGAGAATCTTCGTAAATCTTCTTTCCTTTGCCCTTTGGTTCGGTTCCTTTCTCTTCGTTGCTTGCGATGATACAGGGTCCTGAAATGACACGCCTTTGGATTTGGAGGAACCAATGGGAGCTTTCTTTTTCCCTTTTGATAGAGGCGAATCAGAGGAAGGAATTTCCAGGCTAATTCCTCTGATTGAGCGATCTACCCCTTGATGAAGTCGCTTGGGTACCGCCTTCGCCCTCACAGGTCGCTGAGGTGGAGGAGGTGGAGGTGGAGACCATGATTTTGAACCTTCGTTGCTCGAATCAGTGTCGGAATCCCCAAGAGAGTGTGATTTCGAGGCCATGAGAGATTTTTGAGTAAGGGTTTAGGTTGAAAGATGAGAGAATCAGCAATATGAGAGAAACCCTAGATAAAACTTGAGTTTTAGGTCGAGTTTTGAAGAACTTAAAACAGTGACCTATATATATATATAACCTTGACAAAACTCGAGTTTTCAATTCAAAACTCGAGTTTTGATAGTCACTTAGCGGTTAATCGGATTACGGTGTTATGTGACCCTTTGAGTTTCCATGGGCCAAAACTCGAGTTTTCACTTCAAAACTCGAGTTTTAAAAAAAATTTAATCCTGACTTACCAAAATGAAAACTCGAGTTTTGATATCAAAACTCGAGTTTTCACTCTTCGACAGTGAAACTCAGATTTTGAATTATCCTGCATACAACATGTCTAGACACTCCGATGCTCAAGTTAGTTCTTTATCATCAAAAAAAATATAGCTAACATTTAGATAGAGAGAAATACTCACAACTCATTGGGATTGACCATTCCCAATTCTCTTCTAATGAAATTGAATTGTTCTTTAGCTAGAGGCTTTGTGAAGATGTCGGCAAGTTGAAGATGTGTTGGGATGAACATAACTTTGACATCTCTCTTCCGAACATGATCCCTTATGAAATGATGCCTCACATCAATATGTTTCGTCCTTGTATGTTGAACTGGATTTTTCGCCAAACTAATCGTGCTAGTATTATCACATAGTATTGGGATCTCCTTCGAGTGATTCCCAAGTCGATAGTTGTTGCTTGAGCCATAAAACTTGAGCACAAAGAACTAGAAGCAGCAACATATTCAGCTTCGATGGATGATACAAACACACTTGTTTGCTTTTTGTCAACCGAAACAAGTGACCCACCGAAAAATTCGCATTGGCCACTTGTGCTCTTCCTATCTCGTCTTATAGCCAGCATGGTCTGAATCGAATATGCCACCAAATGTTCGGGTTGACCTTTGGGAAACCATAAGCCAAGAGTCTTTGTGTCGGCAAGGTATCCGAAGATCCTCTTCACATTCTCGCATGAGATTCCTTGGGAGCCGATTGAAACCTTGCACACATACCCACACTAAATTGGATGTCCGGGTGACTTGTTTGTGAGATAGAGCAATGATCCTATCATTCCTCTATATTTCGTTATGTTGAAGTCCTTGCCCTCTTCATCGGATCCGGTGAGGCGGTGGAACTCATTGGTGTGTCGGCTCCATTGCAATGATCCATCCCAAACTTCTTCACAGATCATTGAGGTACTTGGTCCGAGATATGAAGATTCCATCTTTTCTTTGCTTGATTTGCGAGACCAAGGAAATAGTTGAGTTCTCCCATCATGGACATCTCAAACTCTCCCGCATACTCTTAGCAAAATCTTCACACAAATCATCATTAGAAGCACCAAATATAATGTCATCAACATATATCTGGACAATTAAAATTTCACTAAGCTTATTACTCTTTATGAAGAGAGTTGTATCTGCTTTTCCTCTAATAAATCCTTGATCAAGAAGGAACTTGCTTAATCGCTCATACCAAGCTCTAGGAGCTTGCTTAAGGCCATATAATGCCTTTTTGAGACGATAAACATGATCTGGATGATGATCATCTTGAAAACCAGGAGGTTGTTCTACATAAACTTCCTCTTGAATAAAACCATTTAGAAAAGCACTTTTTACATCCATTTGATAGAGCTTAAATCTTTTGACACAAGCAAAGGCTAGAAGAACTCTTATGGCTTCCAACCTTGCCACTGGAGCATAAGTTTCTTCATAATCAATTCCTTCTTCTTGATTATAGCCTTTAGCAACCAATCTTGCCTTGTTACGGACAATGATTGCTGATTCATCTCGTTTGTTTTTGAATACCCATTTGGTGCCAATGACAGGATGGTCCTTGGGCCTAGGTACCAAATCCCAAACTTGATTTCTATCAAATTGATGTAACTCCTCTTGCATAGCTATTACCCAATCATTGTCTGAAAAGGCTTCATCTATTTTAGAGGGTTCAATATGAGATATGAATGCGAGAAAAATTACTTCATTTAAAGTGTTGTTTCGGTTCTTACTTACCTTGACTTGCATCACCTATTACTTGGTCCAAAGGATGATCCTTTATGAACTTCCAAGCTCTAGGCTGAGACTGATCAGGATTTTCGAGATTGTTTTGGGGATCAGCCTCAAAAATATTTTCGGGATTTTCAATAGATGCGGGAGTGGTTTTCGAAAAGAATTGATTTTTAAAAACATTTCCTTCTTCATCATCCAAGGATTTATCGCTTTGGATTCACGAAAAAACAACATGCATTGATTCTTCAACAATTCGAGTACGAGTATTAAAAACTCTATAAGCTTTACTCCTATTTGAATAGCCTAAAAATATACCTTCATCCGCCTTGGGATCGAATTTTCCCAAGTTATCCTTACCATTGTTGTGGATGAAACACTTGCATCCAAACACATGCGGATGAGCTAGATTTGGCTTTCTTCCTTGTGCAATTCATAGGAGGTTTTGCCCAACTTCTTCCTGGAGATATGCCCGATTTGAGATGTAGCAAGCGTGCTCATTGCATCAGCCCCAGAACACTTGAGAAGTGTTGTTTTCGTTCAACATAGCTCTTGCCATCTCGGTAAGAACTCGGTTCTTTCTCTCCACAACTCCATTTTGTTGAGGAGTCCTTGGGGGCGAGAAGTTATGATCAATTCCCATGTTATCGCGAGAACTCAAAATGCATGGTTCTCGAATTCTCCTCCATGATCGTTCGAATTCTGAAATAGAAAGACCTTTCTCGTTTTGAACCTTCTTGGCAAAAACGACAAACGATCAAATGTTTCATCTTTTGAAGATAGAAATATAGTCCAAGCAAATCTAGAAAAGTCATCAACTATGACCAAAGTATATAGATTGCCACCAAGGCTTTTTACTCTAGCTGGTCCAACTAGATCCATATGAAGCGATTGAAGAGGTCTATTAGTTGAAATTTCATTTTTAGATTTGAAGGAAGATTTGGTTTGTTTTCCTTTTTGACAGCATCACAAACCATGTCGTTTTAAAATGAAGTTTTGGAATACCAATAACCAAATCCTTTTTGAGCAATCTGTCAAGTTGGATCATATTGACATGAGCTAATCGCTTGTGCCATAGCCAACTATCATCTAGATTACTAACAAAACATTTTTCGAACCGAACCATTTCTAGAGAGATTAAGTGTATAACAATTTCCATCTCTAGGAGCTCGAATAAGGCTTTTGATTTAATATTTTCTAATGAGAGAACATCCTTGCTTACTATCAAGCATTCCTCGAATCAAAGATAACTAAGTTACCTTTATCGGTGCTTTGGCTTACACCGAGGAGATTGTGGCAAAGTCCTTCAACAAGATAGACATCTTTGATTTGTGGTCCTTCATTGTTGCCAATTTCACCAATTCCAAAGAATCTTTCCAGATTGGTTGCCACCAAAGGTCACCTTGCCACCATCTTTGGGCTTAATTGAAACAAACTTAGATTGGTCTCCCGTCATATGTCTTGAGCATCCACTATCAATGTACCACTTGTTGGGATTTGATGCTCTTAGACAAACCTGCAAGACAAAACGGATCAAGTCTTAGGTACCCATCTTTTCTTGGGTCCTTTGGAGTTAGTATGTGTCTTAGGAACCTTGTAGGATCCCTTAGGCACCCATTGATAGTTTCCCATGGGCTTACTCTTTCTTTCCTTCTTATGAAAACAGGAAGAGGTGGTATGACCCTTTCAATTACAATAATTGCAATGTGCAAAAGGATTTGAAGAATGAACAGATTTTTTGAAATATTTCATATAATTCCTTTCTCCAAATTTCTTTTTCCCTTTCCTTTTATCAAAACTTGGTTTGTAACCAATTCCTGATCTGTCATTTGTAAATCTTTGTTCTTTCAAGATGACATTGAGCATTTCACTTCCTCTAGTGAATTTCTCAAGTGCCTTGGTAAGATGTAAATTCTTTTTCTTTAGATCGGGACAATCTTTACAAATAACATTTTCAAAGTGGGAAAGCTTTTCAACTTGCAGTTCAAGAGTTACATTCTTCTTTTTCAAGGCAAGATATTTTTCTGCAAGTTTTTCAAATTCTGTTTGAACAACAATGTATTCACAAACAATTCATCGTAGGATGGTTTTGAACTGTATACCTCATCATTGTTGTCATGTTGCTCTTCTTCTTCAAAGCAACTAAGCAAATGTTTGCTTTGTCTTCCTCATCGCCTTCATCTTCATCGATGAGCTATCTCCCCAAATAGCCGAGATATAAGCTTTCTTTTTGAATCGGTTGAACTTCTTCTTTTCTTTGTCCTTGTTGTTCAGTGGGGGCACTCGATTTGATATGACCAGGCTTTTCACACTCGTAGCGAGATAATTGGCTTCTTTGTCTCGGTCTTTGGAGCTACCTTTGTGAAACTTCTTGTATCCTTGATCCTTACGATAGAATCGCTTGAATCTTCGAACAATCATGCCCAGTTCTTTTTCTTCGTCTTCCTCTTCATCATCTCTGTCTCTTTAGCTTCTTTGATAGACTTAAGAGCTATGCCTTTGCTCTTACTATGGATTTCATCAAGTCCCTTTCGAACTTGATCTTGCCTTCATATTCGATAGGCTACCAAATAAAGTCTTTCTGATTGCATTGATGCGCCATGAGCTTCTTCAATGGCGGTAACCTTGGCTTCCCATTCCTTTGCGAGAATGTTCAAAATTTTTCGACTTGAACTGGTTCATCATAGATTTTTCCCAATGCAGCAAGTTGATTGATCGGATGAGTGAATCTAAGCCGGAACTCATCAATAGATTCCCCGACTTCATACGAAGGAGGTCGTACTCGATCATAAGGGTGTTAACTCTATTCTCCTTGACTCCGTGGTTCCTTCGTGAGCCAACTCCAATGCGTCCCACATTGCTTTAGCGAAGTCTTGGAGCATATTCGAAAGTATTCACTCGACTTAAGGCACTTTGGAGCATGAGAATGGCTTTCTTTGTTAAGAACAATCGCTTCGGTCATTCTCATCGTATTCTTCTTCTCGCTTTGGAGTTTTTACTCCATCTTTAGTAGTTGAAGGAACATAGTCTCCTTTTTCAAATACTCTCCGAGACCATATTCGAAGCCATTACGAAGACTTTGAATTTGTTTTTCCCGAATGAGTAATGCTCTCCCGGTGAATCCCGGTGGTCGGTTGATCGAAGCTCCATCAGGTAGAATACCTTCCATAGTGATCCTTCTCGAGATGTTAATCTCTTCAGAGAGACAACCAGGCTTTGATACCAAAAATGTCTTCCTGGCGAATCCACGCCGTGGCAACATAAGATACCTCAGCCGCTAGTTTTACGCACCGCATCACTGCGCATGCAACCAGATTCCACTGGCCATGTCGGGGTAAGAGCCAATGCTTCACCACAGATCACACTGTGAGAACCCCCGATCATGGTTAACTTAACCTGGCTCTGATACCAAATGAAAGTGGAGCTAAATCACCAAGAGGGGGGTGAATTGGGGATTTTGAAAATCTTTTCAGAATAGCTCGTTTTTGAACACTAAAACGAGAGATGAGCTAAGATGAGAGTAGAAGAGCAAGACACAAGGATTTATACTTGGTTCGGTCCAATCTCTTGACCTACGTCCAGTCCCCGGACTCTCGGGTTTTTCACTATTTCAAAAGATTACACACTCGTACTCAAGAGTAATTCTCTCACTAGAACTTACTCCCCTTACAAGTTGTAATCAATGAACCCAATCACCAAGTCCCCAGACTTGTGATTCCTTACAATAAATGCTTTACAAGAATGAAACTCTCTCTAAGAGTGTATTATGATAAACACTGAAGTTTTGTATCAAAAGTCACTTTCACACAGAAGAACTAGAAAGTAGTTGAGAGCTTTGAATGATTTTCGTTTTTCAAATGAGATGTGTTCGTTGGGAAACTTGAATGCTGCTCTATTTATGCTCGAGAGATCATTTAATGACCGTTGCCAACTTCATATATCCGTTGAGGGATTATTCTAGCTGTTGGAGGCAATTCTCGGGGCTTTCTCTCACTAGTCTTCATTTAATCCAATTTGTGTAGGAGGTCGAGTTGATTTCGCACAAATCAATCCGTTGGTGTAGCGTGTTGGAAGTGGAGAACATTCTTTAATGCTTTGCAAGCGTGTACGATGGATTACCGTATATGCAACTTTTCTCGGTTGAAGCATTTAATGTTCGACATGCTTTTTGCTTTTCCACTAAATCTTCATTTAATCTTGTTTAAGCAAGCTGAAACTTACTCACACACGGTGGTTAAACATAGCAGGAATATGCAAGAATGATAATAGAAAGTATTAGGATCAATCAAGAAGGATTCACAGATTCGCCGATTTGAATTTTAAACTCGTAATGAAAACTCGAGTTTTTATTTCAAAACTCGAGTTTTGGACTTTGATGAGTAAAATTGATTTAAGTCCAAAACATCAAAACTGGAGGTTTATTTGCAAAACTGGAGGTTTTCAAAACGTTGAAGTGTATCAAACTTTACGTTCCAAAACTCGAGTTTTGATATCAAAACTCGAGTTTTCATTTAAACATGAAAACTTGGGTAAATTTGCGCCAAGACAAAACTGGAGGTTTTAGAAGAAACGCGGTTTTCAAGACTCAGAAAATTCAAAGACTTTCTGTCAAATCAAAACTCGAGTTTTGAAATCAAAACTCGAGTTTTCACTTTACTGTGAAAACATTGTTCAAAACCAAAACTGGAGTTTTCTTGAGAAACTGGAGGTTTTGAAAATGTGCCAAAGACTGAAAGCTTTCTGCCAACTCAAAACTCGAGTTTTGCCTCAAAACTCGAGTTTTCACTTGTTGGTGAAAACTTGGAATATTTCAAGTTAATTTGAAAACCGAAGGTTTTAGCCAAAACTGGAGGTTTTCAAAATCTCAAAATGTAGGAGACTTTACGTGAGTCCAAAACTCGAGTTTTAAATGAAAATCGGAGTTTTGACTTTCTCAAAAATATTGAGAAGTCTCGTGTAGTTAAAACTTGAGTTTTGAAAGAAAAACTGGCGGTTTTGCTTTGATAAGAGAATTGGTTTCTTCTCGTAAGGTCAAAACTCGAGTTTTGAATCCAAAACTCGAGTTTTGCTTTGACAAGATAAGTTTTTTTAATTTACAAAGCAAAACTTTATCCTTTGCTTACAACTTGTTGGTAATCATCAAAACCTTTAGAGAATTAACAGAAGGGTTGTCTGGTTGAGAGGGAGGCTCAGGCTGATTGGTGAGAGTGTTTGCCTCAGGTTCAATGGAGGTTGCGGTTCGGTGGGTGAGGCGGGTTCGGAGGTCATTTTGGGCAAGGTAGAACTTGGGCTCGCTGAGGAAGATGCACCAAGACCGAGGAAGCGCAGACATGGACCGATTCTTCGCATTTTGTCCATTTTGTCACCGAGACTCATCATAGTCACCAACAAAGTGGGAGATGCTTGAATGATCTCCAAGCTGACCACTAATGTCTTTAACTTCCTTTTTCGCTTCCGCGACCTTCTTTCACTCTTCCCGACCTATATTGAAACCTTCTTGAGTATCCACCAGATTGTTATGACCCGTATTTACTTCAGAGACCAATTTTTCCATTTCTGTTTCGATTCCCTCTGATAAAGTAGAAATAGCTTTGTCAACTATTTCTTTGATCCTTGTATCCAAATCAGAAGGCATAGACTGTGATGGAGGAGGAGGTGCACTCTGAGCTTCTTGAACTCTGGAATGAGTGGCTCTTGATCTTGTTGGTCTAGACTGAGGAGGGGCCCTTGATTGGCCAGAGCCTTCATCCATATTAATTCTCATCAGATTTAGGATGTGTCTACCAAAAACTTGAGGTTTTTCTAGTTTTTCTTTGGCAGGAACATACCAAATTTTCTCATGGAAAAGGATGACGAGAGATAAGGTTTGCAAAAGGAATTCGGGAGGTTTTTCTCGAAGCAAAACGAAATCTTACCATTTCTTGAAAAATCCAAAACACCCAACATTATGAGGTACCTTGGCAATAATGGAAGCAAAGATAGGATAATCCTTCTTTGCGAAATGGGTGAAACTTCCTCCTTTTTGCACAAGATTTCTGGTGTAGATGTACCAGATGGCTCTGAATGTAGGGTTCATTGATCCAGGTTCAAAATTGAGAATGTTTAACCCCTCTGGAATAGGCTCATTGGGTCTTAGTAGTTCATAGATTTGCCTATCAGTATAGTTCAATGAAGCTACAGATGGAGGATTGGAGATTTGCAGAATTGAATTTAGATAGGAAGGGGTAATGGTTATTTGTTTGTTTCTAATGGTTGTGGTAACCCTTTCCTCAACTAAATTTCCATCACTTGTCTAGCAAGTTATTGTAGGACATGCCATGGTAGAATACCTTGACAATAGTGGGGCATGTAAGAAGCACTTATGGAAATCAGATTTTCAAATTGTTTCAGCCATGGAAAGAGATCCAAATTGCGCTCTCTTAAGTGCGGCAAGGTCTACGAGAGACGATGGGACAAAAACTTTGGAACCAAATTTTTCTTTAAAATTAATAGCATTGTCTCCTTCCAAACGAATAGGATCACTAGAGAATCCTTCGGGTATAGTAGAGTGATTGTAAATATCATATAGTGCAGGAGTTTCCTTGGATACCTTAGGAGTAGGATCCTCTTGTTGCTGAGACTCTGAGGGAACTTGTGTGCTTGCTTGACCAGTCCCAGAGGTTGCCTTCTTGCTTAGTTTGGACTTGTAGGTTGCAGTGACCTCTGGAATTTTGTCTTTCCCTTTGCTGGTTGCTTCTTCTGGATTTGGTCGTTTCTTGGGAGCCTCTGGTTTGTCTTTAATCTCGATTCCTTTTGGTCTGGAGGTAGGAGTCGAATGAGTTGCTGTAACCCCAGGGATTTGGGTGTCTATCCCAGTATTGAATCGTTTAGGGAGCATTTTCGTTCGTGTAGGACGTTCAGGGTTTTGAGTGGATTGAGAATCTGAGACATTGGCAGAAGCAGAGTGTTCTGGGGCCATTTTCGCTGGGCTTTGTCGAAGAAGATGAGAGAATTTTGAGAGGGAATAGGAGCAAGCTCGAGAGTTGAGTGAAGTGAAGAGGAACAGTCAGGTTTTACATATATAAAGTGCGCGGCAAGCTCGAGCTTGGGAAGCTAAGCTCAAGTTTGCATAAACTTGTACTAACCTGGACTTCAAGAGTGTATGTGAAAACTCTTGAAATTCCTCTGCAAGCTCGAGTTCACTCACTTATAAGCTCGAGTTTGGGTTTCTCCACAATTTTATTTTCTCTCTGACTCCCTCGAGCTCGAGCTTACACTGCTAAGCTCGAGTTTGCCTCTCTTGACAGCAAACTTCAGCAACATGTTAGAGTTGTTTAACATTATAAATGCCCTGCATAAAACACATCTAGATACTCCGATGCTTAAGTTAGTAAAATGTAATCATAAAACACATAACTAACATTTAAGTAGGAGCTACTTACAACTCATTGGGATTTACCATTCCCAATTATCTTCTTATGAACACAAATTGTTCCTTTGCTAATGGCTTTGTGAAGATGTCAGCAAGTTGGAGATGTGTTGGGATGAATATGACCTTGACATCTTTCTTCCGAACATGATCCCTTATGAAATGATGTCTCACATCAATATGCTTGGTTCGAGTATGTTGAACTGGATTCTTGGCCAAGCTTATTGTGCTTGTGTTGTCACATAGAATTGGGATCTCCTTTAAATTGATTCCCAAGTCGAAACTTGTTGCTTGAGCCAAAGGACTTGAGCACAAAGCAACTAGATGCAGCCACATATTCAGCTTCGAAGAGGATACAAAGAACACTTGTTTGCTTCTTGCTGAACCATGAAACAAGTGAACCACCAAGAAATTCACATTGGCCACTTGTGCTTTTTCTATCGGTCTTATATCCAGCATGATCTGAATCTGAATATGCCACCAAATGTTCAGGTTGACCTTTGGGAAACCATAGACCAAGAGTCTTTGTGTCAGCAAGATATCTGAATATTCTTTTCACATTCTCAGCATGTGACTCCTTGGGAGCGATTGAAATCTTGCACACATCCCCACACCGAATTGGATGTCGGGACGACTTCTTTGTGAGATAGAGTAATGATCCAATCATTCCTCTATACTTTGTAATGTTGAAGTCCTTGCCTTCTTCATCAAGATCCAAGGCGGTGGTTGAACTTATTGGAGTATCGGCTCCATTGCATTCATTCATCCCAAACTTCTTTAAGAGATCATTGAGATACTTGGTCCGGGAAATAAAAATTCCATCTTTCTTTTGCTTAATTTGCAGACCAAGGAAATAGTTGAGTTCTCCCATCATGGACATCTCAAATTCTCCCCGCATGTTCTTAGCAAACTCTTCACACAAAGCATTGTTAGAAGCACCAAATATTATATCATCAACATATATTTGGACAATTAAAATTTCATTAAGTTTATTGTTCTTTATGAAGAGAGTTGTATCTGCTTTACCTCTAACAAATCCTTGATCAAGAAGGAATTTGCTTAATCGCTCATACCAAGCTCTAGGAGCTTGCTTAAGACCATATAATGCTTTCTTGAGGCGATAAACATGATCTGGATGATGATCATTTTGAAAACCAGGAGGTTGTTCAACATAAACTTCCTCTTGAATAAAACCATTTAAAAATGCAGATTTTACATCCATTTGATAAAGTTTGAATCCTTTAATACAAGCAAAAGCTAGAAGAACTCTTATAGCTTCCAATCTTGCTACTTTTGGAGCATAAGTTTCTTCATAATCAATTCCTTCTTCTTGATTATATCCTTTTGCAACTAGCCTTGCTTTGTTTCGAACAATTATTGCAGATTCATCACGTTTGTTCTTGAATACCCATTTAGTGCCAATGACGGATGGTCTTTAGGCCTAGGTACCAAATCCCAAACTTGATTTCTTTCAAACTGATGTAACTCCTCTTGCATTGCTATAACCCAATCATTGTCCGAAAGGGCTTCATCAATCTTAGAGGGTTCAATTTTCGAAATGAATGCGAGAAAATGTGACTTCATTCAAGGTGCTTTTTCTGGTTTTAACTCCTTGATTAACATCACCTATCACTTGATCCAGAGGATGACTCCTCTTTGTATCTCCATGATTTAGGTTGGTGTTGATCGGTGTTTTCACAAACATTTTCACAATGATTTTCAAATTCAGTTCCTTTTCCAAAGGTTTTTCTAAATTTGTTAAAGTACGAAGTGTTTTGAACCAGATTGATTTGAAATAGGAGAAACATCATCATCATCATCCAAGGATTTGTCTAGATTGGTTTCACGAATACAACATGCATAGATTCTTCAACAATACGTGTTCTAGTGTTAAAGACTCTATAAGCTTTACTTCGTTTGAATAACCCAAAAATATACCTTCATCCGACTTGGAATCAAACTTACCCAAGTTGTCCTTACCATTGTTGTGGATGAAACATTTGCATCCAAAGATGTGCAAATGAGCTATATTGGGTTTTCTTCCTTTGTACAAATTTCATATGGAGTTTTGTTCAGCTTCTTCCGGAGATATGCTCGATTTGAAATATAGCATGCGGTGCTCATAGCATCAGACCCGAACACTTGAGAAGTCTCGATTTTCATTTAACATGGCCCTTGCCATCTCAAATGAGGACTCTATTCTTTCTTTCAACAACTCCATTTTGTTGAGGAGTTCTTGGGGTTTGAGAAATTGTGATCAATGCCCATATTATCACGGAATTCTCCAAAAGCATGATTTTCAAATTCTCCACCATGATCCGTACGAATTCTCGCAATAGAGAATCCTTTCTCGTTTTGGACCTTCTTGGCAAATACAACAAATTGATCAAATGTTTCATCTTTTGAAGATAAAAATATGGTCCATGCAAATCTAGAGAAATCATCAACTATGACCAAAGTATAAAGATTGCCACCAAGGCTCTTTACTCTAGCGGTCCAACTAAATCCATATGAAGTAGTTGAAGAGGTCTATTAGTTGAAATTTCATTTTTAGATTTGAAGGAAGTCTTGGTTTGTTTACCCTTTTGACATGCATCACAGATCATGTCGTTTTTAAACCGTAATTTTGGTAAACCAATAACCAGATCCTTTTTACGTAACTTGTCAAGTTGAAACATATTAACATGAGCTAATCGTTTATGCCAAAGCCAACTTTCATCCAAGTTACCAACAAAGCGGTTTTCGAAATAGAGTTACTAGAGAGATTGAGAGTATAACGATTACCTTCTCTAGGAGCTCTAAATAAAGCTTTAGCTCTAATGTTGTCTAAAGAGAGAACATCTTTGCTCACAATTAAACATTCCTCAGAATCAAAGATAACTAAGTTACCTTTATCTGTGCTTTGACTCACACTAAGGAGGTTGTGACATAAGCCTTCTACAAGGTAAACATCCTTGATTTGTGGTCCTTCGTTGTTTCCAACTTCTCCAATTCCAGAATCCTTCCGGATTGATTTCCACCAAATGTTACCTTGCCACCATCCTTAGGTTTAATTGTAGCAAATTTAGATTCGTCTCCCGTCATATGTCTTGAGCATCCACTTTGTCAATGAACCACTTGTTGGATTTTGATGCTCTAAGACAAACCCGCATGATATAGAATATCAAGTCTTAGGTACCCATTTTTTCTTGGGTCCTTTTGGGTTAGTTTGTGTCTTAGGAATCTTATAGGATCCCTTAGGCACCCATTGATAATTACCTATAGGCTTGTTTCTTCTTTCCTTTTTATGAAAACAAGAAGAAGTTGCATGACCTTTACGATTGCAATAGTTGCAATGAGCAAAAGGATTAGAGGAGTGGACTGTTTTTTCGAAAATAGTTCAAATAAGATCTTTGTCCAACCTTCTTCTTCCCTTTTTGTTTATCGAATCGGTCTATAACCAATTCCTGACTTATCATTTGTGAACCTTTGCTGTTTTAAAATAACATTGAGCATTTCACTACCTCTAGTGAATTTCTCAAGAGTTTTTGTAAGATGCAAATTTCTTTTCTCTAAAATACAGCAATTGTCACAAACTTTTTACGAAATGTTTTCGCAATTCTTTTCGAAATGTTTTCACAAGGAGAAACAGAAGAAAAAACAGTTCTAGCTTGTTCTTCCAACAATTTAATTTTCTTCTTTGAAGACAGAAGCTCTTTTGCAATTTTTCGAAATTCAATGAAAAGAGAATTATATTCGGTTGAAAGTTCATCATAAGATGAGTCAGAATTATTTACCTCTTCACTATCTGAATCCTCTTCTTGAGCTACAAGACAGATATTGGCTCTGTCTTCTTCTTGTTGGTTTTGATTAGTTTTGATGATGTCTTATATAGATGTCATTCTTAAGAGCAAAAAGGTTGCACACTACATTTACATTATACTTTGACTAATTCTTATATTTAATGTAGATGTGAAGTTTAATGATGGAGAATAATCAAGAGAAGAGAAGAAAGAAAGAAGAACTTGCTGAATATAATGAGAATATCATTATTCAAGTTCCTAGATTGAATCTACAAGTCCTCACGATGATATGGAAGTTGGAACGGCCCAAATCGGAGTTGAAATAAGTAAAATCAAGTTTTGGGATGCATTACCTCGAGCCAAAGGGTCTAGCCTCGAGTTAGAGGTGTTTCTAAAGTGTTTTGGACACATGGGACAAGTTGCCTCGAGTCAGGTTCATCACCACCTCGAGTTAAAGTGTTTGCTACGTGTTTTTGGCTTCGAGTTGATTTACCTCGAGGCGGGGCATCGATCACCTCGAGTTAGCAACCTCGAGGCAAGAATTCAGCTTACCTCGAGTCAAATAGCCTTCAGCACACTCTGTTTCACGTGCAGCTCTGGCGACCTCTGGTAATTCGAAGATATCTCCCAAACCAGGAATTGGATTGACGGGAAATCAGTGGCATATGAAACTAGACTCATAATGCGTTATTTTGATATATAATCCAAGTCAAAAGGAGTTCAGATGCGAGCGCTATGAATTCTACAAGTTGGCACAACAATCACCGTCACAGTCCAGACCAAGCTTCAATGTTTTGAGTGTAACTCACAAACTACAAATCGGATTGAGCTGAAATTGGTGGCATATGAAAGTAGACTCACAGAGCTTTCCATAAAGAGTTTAAACAGCCAAAACGAAGTTAATACCAAGGATATATGGCCCTCGAAAGTGGACACATGAGATTCTGGAATCAATTCAGCATGGCTTCGGATTTACGGATATGGCTCACAACCAATTGAAGTTGTTGCCTCGAGCCGATAGGAATGCAACCTCGAGTTGGTTAACTCGGGCCAAGAATTTATGCACCTCGAGTCTAAGCAGAGAGTTAGATACTTGGAGAAAGGATTTTACCTCGAGCCAGAAGATATACCTCGAGTCTGATGGCAAACATAAAGTTAGACATTTTGAGAAAGGTTTTTGCCTCTAGTCAGACGTCACACCTCGAGTTAAATTGAAGACAGAAAGTTAGACGTTTTGAGAAAGCTTTTTACCTCGAGTCGAGAGTTCACCTCGAGGCAATTGCCAACCGAGAGTTAGAACAATGGAGAGCACTTTTTACCTCCGGGCGAATGCTTACCTCCGTGTAATTTGACAATGCAATACTCGCCAACCTTTGACGATGATTCACCTCGAGTTCACGGGTATGCCGCCTCGAGTCGGGAACCTCGAGTCTCAGTATTATGTATGCCTCGAGTTGGGAACCTCGAGTCTGTCTATAATTACCTACAGGCAGGTTCATTCTTATGCTTCTCTCCTATCACGATGCTTTAACTCGAGCCTACAGGAAGTGTGCCTCGAGTCTATTACCTCGAGTCGCAAGACATGCTGCCTCGAGTCAATATCTCTTCTAGATCACTCTGTTTGATTAATTATCAATTGACTAACTCGAGCCTAGATAATAGCTACCTCGAGTTATTATTTCAGAACTTTATCTCTGCATTTTCGAAGAACTCGAGTAAAGACAACGTCCAAATTCGAAAATCAATATTATCAACTGATTTCTACTTGCTATACTTCTAAATGCTATTAATCATGTTTGTTAGCAAGTTTCGGATGATCAATCGTTGTTTGAATCTTGATGAACTGTGAAGCACCGAAACTTACAAGGAACAGGCCGACAAGATGAAGGATGCCCATAACGTTAAAAGCATCTGAATATTATTTTAAGCCATCCTCCGACCAAGACCACACGAATGACAATCTGTAAAGTGACTCCACCAAGTAGACAATCAATCATGGCTAGGAGCACATATGCTTAAACATCTTCAACGGACATATTCAAACATTCAAACGGTCAGATTCAAATCCTTCAACGGTCCTCAAGCTTCAACTGATATAAATACCCGAAGGTTTGAATTCATCAATAACAGAACAGACATATACACAGAAAAGCATTCAAAGCGATCAATCTATATTCTGTATATATCTTCAGAGATTATTGAGCTTCAGTGATTATCTTTATCTACTCGTGAGGAGTTTCAAACACTTATTTGATTAGTGTGTTGTAAACTCTTAAGGTTGTGGAACCTTAAGTGTGGGTGTACAATTACAACTTGTAAGGGGGAGTGAGTCCTAGGGAGAAAGGATCATCCCGAGTACGAGTGTGTAATTGTGTCTTTGAGTATTTGGTTACAACTTGTAAAGAGGGTAAGTCCTAGTGAGAGGATTACTCGAGAGTTACGAGTGTGTAATCAAGTTTCAAGATAGTGAAATCCCAGTGTCCGGGTGCGGACGTAGGTCAAGGAGTTGGACCGAACCAAGATAATCTCTTGTGTTCATTGCTCTTCTCTCTATCTCTCGTTTTAAGTGTTCTTGAGCAATTAGCGAAAGAATTTCAAGATCACCTATTCACCCCCTCTAGGTGATATTCCACCTTCATTTGGTATCGAGCTTAGGTTTCTCATTTGGGCTTAACATCCCGAGATAGATCATGGAAGGAATATTACCCGACGGTGCCTCAATCAACCGACCACCCGGCTTCAACGGTGAACACTATTCATTCGGAAAGAAAAGTTCAAAGCGTTTGTGTTAGCCACGGAGTATGGTCTCGGGAAGTAATAGAGAATGGGGATTATGTTCCCACAAGAGAAGAAGGCAGAACTAAAGTTCTGAAGGCAAAAGATGAGTTCAACAAAGACGACAGAAGGAAAATAACTCTTAACAGCAGAGCAATTCTAATGCTCCAGAGTGCTCTTAGTCAGAAGGAGTATTTCCGCATCTACAATATATCTACTGCTAAGGAGATGTGGAAAGCTTTGGAAATGACATACGTGTCAACTATAAGTGGAGATAACTCCTCGAGATGAAGCAAGTGAGGCAAAGGAAGTTGCAAACATGTGCTTAATTGCTTTGAGGAAGAAGAGCAATATGAAAACGATGATGAGGTATTTGATTCTCGAACCTACCTATGATGAACTGCTTTCTGAGTATAATGAATTACATTCTGAATATAGTAAAATTGTGAAAGAACTCATTATCTCAAAGAAGAAAATCAAACTGCTTGAAAAACAAGCTAAAGATATTTCTCCATCTTGCGAAAACATGATTTGCAAAACATGCCCTGTTCTTGAAACGAAAAATGTTTATCTTACCAAAACACTTGAGAAGTTCACTAACGGTAGTGAAATGCTCAATGTAATCTTGAAAGCTCAAAGATTTACAAATGATCGATCGAGCATTGGTTACAATCCTATTCTTGATAAAAGAAAAGAAAAAAAAAAGAAGATGGGAGGAAAATCTTATTTGAACTATTTTCAGAAATCTGTTCATACTTCAAATCCATTTGCTCATTGTAATTATTGTAACCGAAAGGGTCATAGCACATCATCTTGTTTTCATAAAAAGGAAAGAAGGGATAAACCCGTTGGTAATTATCAATGGCTACCAAAGGGAACTTATGTTTCCCCTAAGGCTCGAACTAACCCGGAAGGACCCAAGTATAAATGGGTACCAAGATGTCCACCTAGTGCTTTATGTGTGCAGATTGATTCTGAAAAGAATGGACCTAGACGTATAGGGAAGAATAAGAGTCGAAGAGTTTCTCATGAACCGAAAACGAGATTTACATCGATTAGGAGAACTCGTGGAGAAGCCATTGCTGCAACTTTATCCTCAAATCAAAAGAAGCAATGGACAAAAGCAAGAGGAGTATGTTCCACCTCAAGAACAAACTACCACAGAACACCATACAACTATCTTGAGGAAAACAAGAAAAGGAAATTCTCTCAAGTATCAAACAGAAGACACTTGAAGTCTATACCCTTTGAGAGAACTTTGCAGACACCCATGGAAAGACATATGAAGAAGATGCAGTGGGTAAGCAAAGTCGATCCTCCAAGTACCTAAGGCTAAGGTATGCAAAGGTAAAACCTCCTATGCTACTTTCTGAAATATTCATTGAGGTTTTATATCTTGTAGTCTTAGGAATGAGCATTGCAAACTATTCTGAAATTGCTTTTTCACATCCCTTAAAAATCCACGTAATAAGTTTATTAAGTTTATAAGGAGATTGCAATGTTCAATAACTTAGTTCTTTATGCATACATGTTGAATTGAAAATATCTATTTTATGCATAAAGCCAAGGTTAATTCATTATGCTCAATTTCCTCTTCATATTCGTAAGAGCATGTGAATTTTGGATTCTACAAGCTAAGATGATTGGATCCAAGTAAGGTTGGATACCAAGAAAGAAAAAGATTTATATGGCTTTGTAGGATCAGAGAAAGCTTCTCAAGAATGTAACATAGAGAAATGATCCAAGTCTTGAGAAAGCTGAACAAGCAATGCTTGATGATGATCGTCGAAAAGGAAGACATCTACATCAATCTACCTCAATCAAGCAAGCTACTACAAGGACAAGAGGAATTATGGTGATATCTATTTCTTACCCCATACTATGATTGCATATCATTTTTGGGTAATGAATACTTGTCCATCATTGCATTCCATTAGCAATCAATCTTTTATGTTTTTTCAAAATGTTTTTGGATTGCTAAATGGACCGTAAATGAATTTGTGCATAACTTTCGAGTTTATGTTTTTGAAGTGCACAATTCTAAAATCTGTTTCAATTCACTTTGTTTTGTGAAAATGCATACATATGATTTGAAAACATATCCATACTTTAATTGCATTCAAATGATGTTTCAAAATTGGAAGTTAATATTGTATATTGAATGTCGGATATGCTTCAAATTTGTCAAGTTGATTTTCTCTCTCATTCACATATTGATCATCGGTATTTAATGCGATACTTGAATTCCTTATTCCTTATTCTCTAGCTAGTTAGACCTCATATCTAACAAGTTGATCATCTATGAGTTTCAAGTTTATCTCTCATAACGAAATTCAATTTGTGAGTGTTATGCCTCTTTTGCATAAATTCTTGTTGATCAAGTTATTCCAAGCTTTATGTTCATTAGTGCATTTAATGTTGATGCATTAACTTTTAGTGGAATAACTTACTAGGATAATATTTTGAAACTCTAGTCATTTGGGCTAATGAGTGTGTGCTACATTATCCATGAATCCTAGTAGTCATTTTGTTACTCAAATACATCAACATTGTCTTCATCCATTCTTTTGAGTAACTACATCGAAATACTTGCCTTGATCATTCATAAATTCAATTCTAAAAGGCAAGATCATCTCGACTCATAGCAAAGTCGGTTTGCTTATATCCTACGATCTTGTTGACTAACTCATTCTCCTTATGACTTTTGCTTTTGGGATTCAATGTTCGACATGTTCTCAATCGAAGCATTCGATATATTCTTTAAACTTGTTAACTTCCACCATGTTTTAGAATGAACATTGATTTCAAATATGTTTCAAAAATGAATCCTTCATTCATCGAACTTTGATTTCATAATGCATCATCACGGTTTGAAAGAACATTTGAAATTTGAAACTATTTGCATATTTCATTATCATTATTTAAAAATCCGATTTCATCATGAACTATGAATTGATACATGCTTATCCTTGTGGATAAGATTCTTGCTCAAACTTACATGTATTTTGTCAATGACATCATTTCGCATAAAGTATATTTACAAACTGTCATTGAGAAATAACATTTTTGGTATCATTTAGTTATTACCCTTTTTGATTCATTGGCTTGAACTTATTTGATTGGGTAAAATTATGTTTTTGATCCTTGATTGTTATACTCTTTGCTCCAATAAATCATATTGTTAAATTATATAAGAGCTTATGAGTTGTCATGTCTAATCTGTGTGGACTCAAGGATCATTGGGTACCAAAGAACATATATTTGTTTTGCAGGATCCTATGTTCTTGCGTCGGAAATAAACAGAGGAAGATAAGCTTGTAAGGTCCTCTCCTGAGAACAACAAGTAATCGCTATAAAGTCATGGACATCACATGAGTAACAAATCGAGCTATGTGGAAAAGCAACTTCAACAATCATACACTGAGCTTACCACAAACAATATTGAAGTTCGTCACTTTTGTGATTAAAAAGATTAGCTAGCCACAAACGATGCATCTATGGATTACAGAGGAATATGACTCAAGTAATTACGATATTACTTGAGTGAGGTATTGTATTATGAAAGAATATGCATATTGTATATCATAATCATGCTAGGCTAAATTTATTTCATTTTATTTCATTCATCATAGCCTGAGCACACATATTTCAAAATAATCTTTATGCTTTAAACATATTTATCATCATAAAGAGCATAAATGATTTTCGTCTTGAAAATTCAGATACCATGTTATTATGAGCAAAGATTCTTCCAAACCTCATAACATTTGGTGTCACATTATTATTTGGTATCTTTAAAGGGAACTTCATGTTTTAATCATGCATTCATTAAGGGGGAGCTTCACATTCATATGTGTTTTATATTTCAAAAGCTCATCTCCTTTATTTGAAGAAAACCCTTTTAAGTTTACTCATCTGCATTCACTATGTTTTATTAGTTTTGATGATGAGTTAATATCATATTTTCCTTTCATTATCTTCATGTGAAAATATCATTTAGAAAGGAATATTTTGATATTGGTTATATTAACAAATCTCTCTTGCAAAGAAAGTGTTTAAATTTGTAGCAAGAGATTTTGATATGTGCTAGGACTTTCCTTAACCCAATACAAGGAGAATATATTAATTTAAGGAAAGATGCCTTGATGGTTGAAGCTGAGCTATAAAGGAAGAGAGTCTACTACTACTTCGTCTCAGGCCACAGGGATTCAACCGAAATGCATACAACAAGAAAATGGCCTTCATCGATCATCCATCATCTGCAGAATATACATGAGCATTTCTAATCTCTATCTTTTTATATTCAGTAGAAATTCTGCACATGTTTGGTATCTATATGCCTTAATTGTGAAAGATGTTTTGAAAACCTCTCCAAAACGTTTTTCAAACATACTCTTGCATCATCTCAAATATTTTCAAAAAGGGGAGAGAAAAATTGTTCGTTCATATGGTTAAGGAGAGACAAGTCATTTCCAACTTTTTTTTCATATTTTCCTATCCAAATGCATTTCTTCTTTATCTCAACTTTTTGCTAATGACAAATAAGGGGGAGAGAATGGCAAAAAAAATATGAGCTCTAATATTTTTTCATATTCATGTATATTTTTCTTAAGATATTTGCCATCATCAAAAAGGGGGAGAATGTTGGTTTTGATTAGTTTTGATGATGTCTTATATAGATGTCATTCTTAAGAGCAAAAAGGTTGCACACTACATTTACATTATACTTTGACTAATTCTTATATTTAATGTAGATGTGAAGTTTAATGATGGAGAATAATCAAGAGAAGAGAAGAAAGAAAGAAGAACTTGCTGAATATAATGAGAATATCATTATTCAAGTTCCTAGATTGAATCTACAAGTCCTCACGATGATATGGAAGTTGGAACGGCCCAAATCGGAGTTGAAATAAGTAAAATCAAGTTTTGGGATGCATTACCTCGAGCCAAAGGGTCTAGCCTCGAGTTAGAGGTGTTTCTAAAGTGTTTTGGACACATGGACAAGTTGCCTCGAGTCGGGTTCATCACCACCTCGAGTTAAAGTGTTTGCTACAGTGTTTTTGGCTTCGAGTTGATTTACCTCGAGGCGGGGCATCGGTCACCTCGAGTTAGCAACCTCGAGGCAAGAATTCAGCTTACCTCGAGTCAAATAGCCTTCAAAGACACTCTGTTTCACGTGCAGCTCTGCGCGACCTCTGGTAATTCGATGATATCTCCCAAACCAGGAATTGGATTGACGGGAAATCAGTGGAATATGAAACTAGACTCATAATGCGTCATGTTGATATATAATCCAAGTCAAAAGGAGTTCAGATGCGAGCGCTATGAATTCTACAAGTTGGCACAACAATCACCGTCACAGTCCAGACCAAGCTTCAATGTTTTGAGTGTAACTCACAAACTACAAATCGGATTGAGCTGAAATTGGTGGCATATGAAAGTAGACTCACAGAGCTTTCCATAAAGAGTTTAAACAGCCAAAACGAAGTTAATACCAAGGATATATGGCCCTCGAAAGTGGACACATGAGATTCTGGAATCAATTCAGCATGGCTTCGGATTTCTGGATATGGCTCACAACCAATTGAAGTTGTTGCCTCGAGCCGAGGAATGCAACCTCGAGTTGGTTAACTCGGGCCAAGAATTTATGCACCTCGAGTCTAAGCGAGAGAGTTAGATACTTGGAGAAAGGATTTTACCTCGAGCCGAAGATATACCTCGAGTCTGATGGCAAACATAAAGTTAGACATTTTGAGAAAGGTTTTTGCCTCTAGTCAGACGTCACACCTCGAGTTAAATTGAAGACAGAAAGTTAGACGTTTTGAGAAAGCTTTTTACCTCGAGTCAGAGAGTTCACCTCGAGGCAATTGCCAACCAGAGAGTTAGAACAATGGAGAGCACTTTTTACCTCCAGGCAGAATGCTTACCTCCAGGTAATTTGACAAAATTGCAATACTCGCCAACCTTTGACGATGATTCACCTCGAGTTCACGGGTATGCCGCCTCGAGTCGGGAACCTCGAGTCTGTATTATGTATGCCTCGAGTTGGGAACCTCGAGTCTGTCTATAATTACCTACGGCGGTTCATTCTTATGCTTCTCTCCTATCACGATGCTTTAACTCGAGCCTACGGGAAGTGTGCCTCGAGTCTATTACCTCGAGTCGCAAGACATGCCGCCTCGAGTCAATATCTCTTCTAGATCACTCGTTTGATTAATTATCAATTGACTAACTCGAGCCTAGATAATAGCTACCTCGAGTTATTATTTCAGAACTTTATCTCTCGCATTTTCGAAGAACTCGGTGACAAAGAACGTCCAAATTCGAAATCAATATTATCAACGATTTCTACTTGCTATACTTCTAAATGCTATTAATCATGTTTGTTAGCAAGTTTCGGATGATCAATCGTTGTTTGAATCTTAATGAACTGTGAAGCACCGAAACTTACAAGGAACAGAGCCGACAAGATGAAGGATGCCCATAACGTTAAAAGCATCTGAATATTATTTTAAGCCATCCTCCGACCAAGACCACACGAATGACAATCTGTAAAGTGACTCCACCAAGTAGACAATCAATCATGGCTAGGAGCACATATGCTTAAACATCTTCAACGGACATATTCAAACATTCAAACGGTCAGATTCAAATCCTTCAACGGTCCTCAAGCTTCAACTGATATAAATACCCGAAGGTTTGAATTCATCAATAACAGAACAGACATATACACAGAAAAGCATTCAAAGCGATCAATCTATATTCGTATATATCTTCAGAGATTATTGAGCTTCAGTGATTATCTTTATCTACTCGTGAGGAGTTTCAAACACTTATTTGATTAGTGTGTTGTAAACTCTTAAGGTTGTGGAACCTTAAGTGTGGGTGTACAATTACAACTTGTAAGGGGGAGTGAGTCCTAGGGAGAAAGGATCATCCCGAGTACGAGTGTGTAATTGTGTCTTTGAGTATTTGGTTACAACTTGTAAAGAGGGTAAGTCCTAGTGAGAGGATTACTCGAGAGTTACGAGTGTGTAATCAAGTTTCAAGATAGTGAAATCCCAGTGTCCGGGTACCGGACGTAGGTCAAGGAGTTGGACCGAACCAAGATAATCTCTTGTGTTCATTGCTCTTCTCTCTATCTCTGTTTTAAGTGTTCTTGAGCAATTAGCGAAAGAATTTCAAGATCACCTATTCACCCCCCCTCTAGGTGATATTCCACCTTCACTTCTTCAGCTTCATCTTCATCGGATGAGCTATCGCCCCATATAGCTGAAACATAAGCTCTTCTTTTGAACTTATTGAATTTCTTATCTTTGTTCTTCAGCTATGGACATTCAGACTTGATGTGACCAGGCTTCTCACATTCATAGCATATGATGGGTTTCTTTGTTTCTGTGCTAGAGCTACTCTTGTGAAACTTTCTGTAGGCTTGGTCCTTTTTGTAGAATTTCTTGAACTTTCGGACCATCATGCCTAGCTCAGCATCTTCATCTTCATATTCATCATCTGATTTTACCTCATTGACAGTCTTGAGAGCAATTCCTTTATTCTTGCCATCAATCTCATCAAGCCCTTTTCTGAATTTGATTTTTCCTTCATATTCAGAAAGACTGCCAAATAGTGCTTTGCTCTCGAAGCCATTGATTCACCGCGAGCTTCTTCGATTGCGTGACCTTAGCTTCCCATTCCTTGCGAGGATATTTAGTATTTTCCTCACTTGGACAAAGTTGGTCATAGACTTTTCCCAATGCAGCAAGTTGATTGATCGGATGAGTGAATCGAGCTGGAATTCACTAATGGATTCTCCGGACTTCATACGAAATAAATCATATTCAGTCATGAGAGTGTTTACTCGATTTTCCTTGATTCCATTTGTCCCTTCATGGGCTATCTCAAGAGCATCCCACATAGCTTTAGCAGAGATGACAAAGTGCAAATTCGAAAATACTCTTTTTGGCTTAGAGCACTTTGCAGCATGTGAATTGCTTTCATGTTGAGAGTGACTTGCTTTTTGTCATTCTCATCATACTCTTCTTCTAGCTTAGGAGTTCTGACACCATCTTCTGTTGTTGCTGTTAGTTCTCAATGTGTTTTGATGATTAATAACAATTGTAAACATGAGAGAATGTTTTTGTTGTTATAGTCTTGGTAAAGCTTGATGATTCCAATTGAAAAACATTCATCGGCTCCAAACTCGAGCTTGGGTCTCCAAACTCGAGCTTGCCTCTACGAAAAAGCAAACCAAGTTTTTTTGCATTTTCTAAACTTGAGCTTGGTCCATAAACTTGAGCTTGAAGGTTTTCAAAGTTTACTCATATACGAGTAAGCTCGAGCTTGCACCCGTAAGCTTGAGCTTACGAAGGTTTGAGGATTTTATCAAGTTACTCAAATTGCAAACTCAAGCTTATTAGTTATAAGCTCAAGCTTGCCTCTTCCGAGTCTTTTCTCAATGAGTTTACAAATATGTAAACTCGAGCTTGCGTTACAAGCTCGAGCTTACCTCTGGCAAAATCCTTTAAACTTGAGCTTATCATTTTACTTGTAGAGTTTGTGAGTTTACAAAAGTTGTAAACTCGAGCTTGGCACACCAAGCTCGAGCTTGCACCAGACGAAAGTTTTCAAGTTTTTCCTTCAAAGAGTAAACTCAAGTTTAAGACTTGTAAACTCAAGCTTGCGTCGACAAAAATCTTTCAAAGTTTTTAAAACCATTGCCAAACTCGAGCTTGCCCTTGCAAGCTCAAGCTTGGGTCGACAGAGTAATGTCATATTTTGAGCTTAGCAAACTCAAGTTTACACCTCTAAGCTCAAGCTTGCATTTTGTGAACTAAAATTATTTTTGACATGAATAGTGCCAAACTCGAGCTTACTCACTAATAAGCTCAAGCTTGCGTTTTTCCACTTTGGCTCTCAAAATGAATTCAAACATATTTCCCCGACAAATGCTAAACTCGAGCTTACTCATTTACAAGCTCGAGCTTGAGACTTCCGAGGCAAAACTCAAGTTTTAAATGAAGAGCAAACTCGAGCTTACATAGGTAAACTCGAGCTTGGAACTTCGAAACAGAGATGAACGCATCTCGGGTGTATTTTGTTCGTTTGATTTATGCTTTAACTTGATTCTGCGAATTGGTTGTATATGATTTATATGATTCATATCAATATTTCCTAACCAGATTTAACCGGTTTGCTTATGAGATTACGGAAGATCTAGGTTTGTTTTAAAGAAGACTTTAAGACAAACAACTTGACAACTTGCAATATTATATTATATCTTCTTCTCCAAAAGCAATGGGTTACAACCTGGATAGCAACACAACCATTCTCCAAGAAAGAAAGCTAGCCTCCAAACAGCTGGACAACATCATACAACTACCTCCACTAAACATAACAGCATGGGAACACATTCATGAGGAGCCAAATTTCAAATATTCAAATCTGCAACAACCATATTCAAACAGATTTGTTCACAACACTAGATTCATGGAGACACACTCACAACAGCTATATTTTCGAATTAGATCAAGTCTCAACGGATCTACAACGTTCACAAGCTTCAATCCAGTATAAATACATGAAGATTTGAAGTCTGAAAGTAGACAAGACATACACAGAAAACGCATACAAAGATCTCAGTCTTTTACTGCTTATATTTCTCATTTGTATCTTTGATACATTGTGCTTCAGTGCTTATATTCATTCACTCTTTGAGAGAGTTTATTTACGTAAATCATTCTTTGTAAGAATCTCAAAGTTGTGGAACTTTGAGGTTGGGTTATCGATTACAACTTGTAAGGGGGAGTGTATCCTAGAGAGGGATAACTTTCGAGTACGAGTGTGTATCGATTTGAGTGATAGTAGAAAAACCCGGAGAGTCCGGGACCGGACGTAGGTCAAGAGTTAAGACCGAACCAGTATAAATCTTCTTGTCAAGCTCTTCCTCTTTAACTCCATTTACCTTGGTTAAGCATCTGTTGTGTGGGTGATCTGAAAAGAATTTTTAAAATCCCCAATTCACCCCCCCTCTTGGTGATTTCCTTCACTTTCATTTGGTATCAGAGCCTGGTTATCTACATTAAGGATTAACATCCTAGATCAAAGATCCAATGGAAGGAATTCTACCCGATGGAGCTTCAATCAACGAGACCTCCAGGTTTCAATGGAGAACATTACTCCTTCCGGAAGGCCAAGTTCGAGTCTATGTAATGGCAACCGAGTATGGCCTATGGAGGGTATTCGAGAGAGGAAATTATGAACCAAAGCAACAACGAGAAGATGGTGTCGAACTCCTAAGCTAGAAGAAGAGTATGATGAAAATGACAGAAAGCAAGTCACTCTCAACATGAAAGCAATTCACATGCTTTGCAAAGTGCTCTAAGCCAAAAAGAATATTTTCGAATTTGCACTTTGTCATCTGCTAAAGCTATGTGGGATGCTCTTGAGATAGCCCATGAAGGGGACAAATGGAATCAAGGAAAATCGAGTAAACACTCTCATGACTGAATATGATTTATTTCGTATGAAGTTTGGAGAATCCATTAGTGAATTCCAGCTCGATTCACTCATCCGATCAATCAACTTGCTGCATTGGGAAAAGTCTATGACCAACTGTCCAAGTGAGGAAAATACTAAATATCCTCGGCAAGGAATGGGAAGCTAAGGTCACTTTGCAATCGAAGAAGCTCGCGGTGAATCAATGGCTTCGATGGCAGACTATTTGCGCGTCTTTACGAATATGAAGGAAAAATCAAATTCGAGAAAAGGACTTGATGAGATTGATGGCAAGAATAAAGGAATTGCTCTCAAGACTCATCAAAGAGGTAAAATCGGATGATGAAGATAAAGATGAAGATCTTGAGCTAGGCATGATGGTCCGAAAGTTCAAGAAATTCTACAAAAAGGACCAAGCCTACGAAAGTTTCACAAGAGTAGCTCTAGCACGAAACAAAGAAACCCATCATATGCTATGAATGTGAGAAGCCTGGTCACATCAAGTCGAATGTCCACAAATGAAGAACAAAGATAGGAAATTCAATAAGTTCAAAAGAAGAGCTTATGTTTCAGCTATATGGGGCGATAGCTCATCCGATGAAGATGAAGCTGAAGAAGAAGACAGAGCCAATATTTGTCTTGTAGCTCAAGAAGAGGATTCAGATAGTGAAGAGGTAAACAATTCTGACTCACCCTATGATGAACTTTCAGCTGAATATAATTCTCTTTTCATTGAATTTCGAAAAATTGCAAAAGAGCTTTTGTCTTCAAAGAAGAAAATTAAATTGTTGGAAGAACAAGCTCAAACTGTTTCTTCTTCTGTTTCTCCTTGTGAAAACATTTACGAAAAGAATTGCGAAAAGATTTCGGAAAAAGTTTGTGACAATTGCTTTGTATTTTAGAGAAAAGAAATTTGCATCTTACAAAAACTCTTGAGAAATTCACTAGAGGTAGTGAAATGCTCAATGTTATTTTAAAACAGCAAAAGGTTCACAAATGATAAGTCGGGAATTGGTTATAGACCTGATTCGATAAACGAAAAGGGAAGAAGAAGGTTGGACAAAGATCTTATCCGAACTATTTTCGAAAAACAGTCCACTCCTCTAATCCTTTTGCTCATTGCAACTATTGCAATCGTAAAGGTCATGCAACTTCTTCTTGTTTTCATAAAAAGGAAAGAAGAAACAAGCCTATAGGTAATTATCAATGGGTGCCTAAGGGATCCTATAAGATTCCTAAGACACACAAATAAACCCAAAAGGACCCAAGAAAAAATGGGTACCTAAGACTTGATATTCTATATCATGCGGGTTTGTCTTAGAGCATCAAAATCCAACAAGTGGTTCATTGACGGTGGATGCTCAAGACATATGACGGAGACGAATCTAAATTTGCTACAATTAAACCTAAGGATGGTGGCAAGGTAACATTTGGTGGAAATCAATCCGGAAGGATTCTTTGGAATTGGAGAAGTTGGAAACAACGAAGGACCACAAATCAAGGATGTTTACCTTGTAGAAGGCTTATGTCACAACCTCCTTAGTGTGAGTCAAAGTACGAGATAAAGGTAACTTAGTTATCTTTGATTCTCAAGAATGTTTAATTGTGAACAAAGATGTTCTCTCTTTAGACAACATTAGAGCTAAAGCTTTATTTAGAGCTCCTAGAGAAGGTAAGCTGTTATACTCTCAATCTCTCTAGTAACTCTATTTCGAAAACTGCTTTGTTGGTAACTTGGATGAAAGTTGGCTTTGGCATAAACGATTAGCTCATGTTAATATGTTTCAACTTGACAAGTTACTGAGAAAAAGGATCTGGTTATTGGTTTACCAAAATTACGGTTTAAAAACGACATGATCTGTGATGCATGTCAAAAGGGTAAACAAACCAAGACATCCTTCAAATCTAAAAATGAAATTTCAACTAATAGACCTCTTCAACTACTTCATATGGATTTAGTTGGACCAGGCTAGAGTAAAGAGCCTTGGTGGCAATCTTTATACTTTGGTCATAGTTGATGATTTCTCTAGATTTGCATGGACCATATTTTTATCTTCAAAAGATGAAACATTTGATCAATTTGCTGTATTTGCCAAGAAGGTCCAAAACGAGAAAGGATTCTCTATTGCGGGAATTCGTACGGATCATGGTGGAGAATTTGAAAATCATGCTTTTGGAGAATTCTCGTGATAATATGGGCATTGATCACAATTTCTCACCCCAAGAACTCCTCAACAAAATGGAGTTGTTGAAAGAAAGAATAGAGTCCTCACCGAGATGGCAAGGGCCATGTTAAATGAAAATCGACTTCTCAAGTGTTACGGGGTGATGCTATGAGCACTTTGCATGCTATATTTCAAATCGAGCATATCTCCTAAGAAGCTGAACAAAACTCCATATGAGCTACAAAGGAAGAAAACCCAATATAGCTCATTTGCACATCTTTGGATGCAAATGTTTCATCCACAACAATGGTAAGGACAACTTGGGTAAGTTTGATTCCAAGTCGGATGAAGGTATATTTTTGGGTTATTCAAACGAAGTAAAGCTTATAGAGTCTTTAACACTAGAACACGTATTGTTGAAGAATCTATGCATGTTGTATTCTGTGAAACCAATCTAGACAAATCCTTGGATGATGATGATGATGTTTCTCCTATTTCAAATCAATCGGTTCTCAAACACTTCGTACTTTAACAAATTCTGAAAAATCTTTGGAAAAGGAACCTGAATTTGAAAATCATTGTGAAAATGTTTGTGAAAACACTGATCAACACCAACCTAAATCATGGAGATACGAGGAGTCATCCTCTGGATCAAGTGATAGGTGATGTTAATCAAGGAGTTAGAACCAGAAAAAGCACCTTGAATGAAGTCACATTTTCTGCATTCATTTCGAAAATTGAACCCTCTAAGATTGATGAAGCCCTTTCGGACAATGATTGGGTTATAGCAATGCAAGAGGAGTTACATCGATTTGAAAGAAATCAAGTTTGGGATTTGGTACCTAGGCCTAAAGACCATCCAGTCATTGGCACTAAATGGGTATTCAAGAACAAACGTGATGAATCTGCAATAATTGTTCGAAACAAAGCAAGGCTAGTTGCAAAAGGATATAATCAAGAATAAGGAATTGATTATGAAGAAACTTATGCTCCAATTAGCAAGATTGGAAGCTATAAGAGTTCTTCTAGCTTTTGCTTGTATTAAAGGATTCAAACTTTATCAAATGGATGTAAAATCTGCATTTTTAAATGGTTTTATTCAAGAGGAAGTTTATGTTGAACAACCTCCTGGTTTTCAAAATGATCATCATCCAGATCATGTTTATCGCCTCAAGAAAGCATTATATGGTCTTAAGCAAGCTCCTAGAGCTTGGTATGAGCGATTAAGCAAATTCCTTCTTGATCAAGGATTTGTCGAGGTAAAGCGGATACAACTCTCTTCATAAAGAACAATAAACTTAATGAAATTTTAATTGTTCAAATATATGTTGATGATATAATATTTGGTGCTTCTAACAATGCTTTATGTGAAGAGTTTGCTAAGAACATGCGGGAGAATTTGAGATGTCCATGATGGGAGAACTCAACTATTTCCTTGGTCTGCAAATTAAACAAAGGAAAGATGGAATTTTCATTTCCCGGACCAAGTATCTCAATGATCTCTTAAAGAAGTTTGGGATGAATGAATGCAATGGAGCGATACTCCAATGAGTTCAACCACTTTGCCTTGGATCTTGATGAAGAAGGCAAGGACTTCAACATCACAAAGTATAGAGGAATGATTGGATCATTACTCTATCTCACAAAGAAGCCGTCCCGACATCCAATTCGGTGTGGGGATGTGTGCAAGATTTCAATCTGCTCCCAAGGAGTCACATGCTTGAGAATGTGAAAAGAATATTCGATATCTTGCCGACACAAAGACTCTTGGTCTATGGTTTCCCAAAGGTCAACCTGAACAATTGGTGGCTTATTCGATTCAGATCATGCTTGGATATAAGACCGATAGAAAAAGCACAAGTGGCCAATGTGAATTTCTTGGTGGTTCACTTGTTTCATGGTTCAGCAAGAAGCAAACAAGTGTTCTTTGTATCCTCTACGAAGCTGAATATGTGGCTGCATCTAGTTGCTTTGTGCTCAAGTCCTTTGGCTTAAGCAACAAGTTTCGACTTGGGAATCAATTTAAAGGAGATCCCAATTCTATGTGACAACACAAGCACAATAAGCTTGGCCAAGAATCCAGATTCAACATACTCGAACCAAGCATATTGATGTGAGACATCATTTCATAAGGGATCATGTTCAAAAGAAAGATGTCAAGGTCATATTCATCCCAACACATCTCCAACTTGCCGACATCTTCACAAAGCCATTAGCAAAGGAACAATTTGTGTTCATAAGAAGAGAATTGGGAATGGTAAATCCCAATGAGTTGTAAGTAGCTCCTACTTAAATGTTAGTTATGTGTTTTATGATTACAATTTACTAACTTAAGCATCGGAGTATTTAGATGTGTTTTATGCGGGGCATTTATAATGTTAAACAACTCTCACATGTTGCTGAAGTTTGTCTTTGTCAAGAGAGGCAAACTCGAGCTTAGCGATGTAAGCTCGAGCTCGAGGGAGTCGAGAAAATAAAATTTTGGAGAAACCCAAACTCGAGCTTATAAGTGAGTAAACTCGAGCTTGCGAGAGGAGTTTCAAGAGCTTTCACATACACTCTTGAAGTCCGAGGTTAGTACAAGTTTATGCAAACTCGAGCTTAGCTTCCTAAACTCGAGCTTGCCGCGCATTTTATATATGTAAAACCCGACTGTTCCTCTTCACTTCACTCAACTCTTGAGCTTGCTCCTATTCCCTCTCAAAATTCTCTCATCTTCTTCGTCAAAACCCAGCGAAAATGGCCCCGAACACTCGCTTCCGTCAATGTCTCGATTCTCAATCCACTCAAAACCCCGAACGCCCTAGTAGATCAAAAATGCTGCCTAAAAGATTTAATGTTGGGATAGATACCCACATTCCCGGAGTAACACAACCCATTCGACTCCTCCATCAAGACCAAAAGGAATCGAAATTAGAGACAAACCGAGAGGCTCCCAAGAAACGACCAAATCCAGAAGAAGCAACCAGCAAAGGGAAAAGCAAAATTCCAGAGGTGACTGCAACCTACAAGTCCAAACGAAGCAAGAAGGCAACCTCTGGGACTGGTCAAGCAAGCACACAAGTTCCCTCAGAGTCTCAGCAACAAGAGGATCCTACTCCTCAGGTATCCAAGGAAACTCCTGCACTATATGATATTTACAATCACTCTACTATACCTGAAGGATTCTCTAGTGATCCTATTCGTTTGGAAGGAGACAATGCTATTAGCTTTAAAGAAAAATTTGGTTCCAAAGTTTTCTGTCCCATCGTCTCTGTAGACCTTGCTGCACTTAGGAGAGAATGCAATTTGGATCTCTTTCCATGGCTGAAACAGTTTGAAAATCTGATTTCTATAAGTGTTTCTTACAGCCCCACTCTTGTCAAGGTATTCTACCATGGCATGTCCTACGATAACTTGCTAGACAAAATGATGGAAATTTAGTTGAGGAAAGGGTTACCACAACCATTAGAAACAAACAAATAACCATTACCCCTTCCTATCTAAATTCAATTCTGCAAATCTCCAATCCTCCACCTGTAGCTTCATTGAACTATACTGATAGGCAAATCTATGAACTGCTAAGACCCAATGAGCCTATTCCAGAGGGGTTAGAGATTCTCAATTTTGAACCTGGATCAATGAACCCCACCTTCAGGGCTATCTGGTACATCTACACCAGGAATCTCATACAGAAAGGAGGTAGCTTCACCCATTTCGCAAAGAAGGATTATCCTATCTTTGCTTCCATTATTGCCAAGGTACCTCATAATGTTGGGTACTTGGATTTTTCAAGAAATGGTAAAATTTCGTTTTGCTTCCGAGAAAGACTTCTCGAATTCCTTTTGCAAGTCTTATCTCTATCATCCTTTTTCATGAGAAAATTTGGTATATCCCTACCAAAGAAAAACTAGAAAAACCACAAGTGTTTGGAAGGCACATTTTGAACCTCATGAGAATCAATATGGATGAAGGTTCTGGTCAATCAAGGGCCCCACCTCTATCAAGGCCAACCAGATCAAGAGCCACTCACTCCAAAGTGCAAGAAGCACGAGTGCTCCTCCTCCTCCTCCTCCTCCCTACTATGCCTTCGATTTGGATGCAAGGATCAAAGAGATAGTTGACAAAGCTATTTCTGATTTATCGAAGGAATCGAAACGAAATGGGAAAATTGGTCTCTGAAGTAAATAAGGGTCATAACAATCTGGTGGATACTCAGGAAGGTTTCAATATAGGCCAGGAAGAGCTGAAAGAAGGTCAGGCAGAACTGAAAAAGGAAGTTAAAGACCTTAGTGGTCAGCTTGGAGATCACTCGGCAAGTATTTCCACTCTTCGGTGACCATGATGAGTCTCGGTGACAAAATGGACAAAATGCGAAGAATCGGTCCATGTATGCCTTCGGTTTTGGTGCATCTTCCTCGTGAGAACCTAGTTCTACTATGCCCAACACGGACTACGAACCCGCCCCGATCCATGCAATGACCATCTCCATTGAACCCGAGGCAACCCCGGTAGCTCCACCCTTGTTTGCTTGATGACAAAGGGGAGAAGAAAAGAAGTGAAGAGAAAAGCGAGAGCACTTTCATGTTTCTTTTTGTTTTGCTCATGTTTCTTTTTGTTTTTGATCATTTCATTGTAGTTTTAACTTTGATTTTATATATTTGCTTTTGAAACTCTACTTTAATGGATTGATCATTTCGGTCATATCATTATCTGTTATTTGCTCTTGAAATTTTAATATTTTTTGAGACTGATATGATGTTTATATGTTTAAGAATTAAATTGTAATTTCAGCTTTGCTAAACTCGATGTCTACTTAATCTGTATTGTTTAATTTTGTTAAATCTGAGTTTATCAAATTGAAATTTCAAAACCTCAAGTTTGCAAATATTTTTCTCTTTCTCAATGCTCAAAATATCAAATCTGTTTTTGAAAAGAAACAAATGTTTACAAGTGTTGTCATCATCAAAAAGGGGAGAATGTTAGTTCTCAATGTGTTTTGATGATTAATAACAATTGTAAACATGAGAGAATGTTTTTGTTGTTATAGTCTTGGTAAAGCTTGATGATTCCAATTGAAAAACATTCATCGGCTCCAAACTCGAGCTTGGGTCTCCAAACTCGAGCTTGCCTCTTACGAGAAAGCAAACCAAGTTTTTTTGCATTTTCTAAACTTGAGCTTGGTCCATAAACTTGAGCTTGAAGGTTTTCAAAGTTTACTCATATCTTGAGTAAGCTCGAGCTTGCACTGTAAGCTTGAGCTTACGAAGGTTTGAGGATTTTATCAAGTTACTCAAATTGCAAACTCAAGCTTATTAGTTATAAGCTCAAGCTTGCCTCTTCCAGAGTCTTTTCTCAATGAGTTTACAAATATGTAAACTCGAGCTTGCGTTACAAGCTCGAGCTTACCTCTGGCAAAATCCTTTAAACTTGAGCTTATCATTTTACTGTAGAGTTTGTGAGTTTACAAAAGTTGTAAACTCGAGCTTGGCATACCAAGCTCGAGCTTGCACCAGACAGAAAGTTTTCAAGTTTTTCCTTCAAAGAGTAAACTCAAGTTTAAGATCAGTAAACTCAAGCTTGCGTCGACAAAAATCTTTCAAAGTTTTTAAAACCATTGCCAAACTCGAGCTTGCCCTTGCAAGCTCAAGCTTAGGTCGACGAGAGTAATGTCATATTTTGAGCTTAGCAAACTCAAGTTTACACCTCTAAGCTCAAGCTTGCATTTTGTGAACTAAAATTATTTTTGACATGAATAGTGCCAAACTCGAGCTTACTCACTAATAAGCTCAAGCTTGCGTTTTCCACTTTGGCTCTCAAAATGAATTCAAACATATTTCCCGACAAATGCTAAACTCGAGCTTACTCATTTACAAGCTCGAGCTTGAGACTTCCGGAGGCAAAACTCAAGTTTTAAATGAAGAGCAAACTCGAGCTTACATAGGTAAACTCGAGCTTGGAACTTCGAAACAGATGAACGCATCTGGTGTATTTTGTTCGGTTTGATTTATGCTTTAACTTGATTCGCGAATTGGTTGTATATGATTTATATGATTCATATCAATATTTCCTAACCAGATTTAACCGGTTTGCTTATGAGATTACGAAGATCTAGGTTTGTTTTAAAGAAGACTTTAAGACAAACAACTTGACAACTTGCAATATTATATTATATCTTCTTCTCCAAAAGCAATGGGTTACAACCGGATAGCAACACAACCATTCTCCAAGAAAGAAAGCTAGCCTCCAAACAGTGGACAACATCATACAACTGCCTCCACTAAACATAACGACATGGGAACACATTCATGAGGAGCCAAATTTCAAATATTCAAATCTGCAACAACCATATTCAAACAGATTTGTTCACAACGACTAGATTCATGGAGACACACTCACAACAGCTATATTTTCGAATTAGATCAAGTCTCAACGGATCTACAACGTTCACAAGCTTCAATCCGGTATAAATACATGAAGATTTGAAGTCGAAAGTAGACAAGACATACACTGAAACGCATACAAAGATCTCGGTCTTTTCTTGCTTATATTTCTCATTTGTATCTTTGATACATTGTGCTTCGATGCTTATATTCATTCACTCTTTGAGAGAGTTTATTTACGTAAATCATTCTTTGTAAGAATCTCAAAGTTGTGGAACTTTGAGGTTGGGTTATCGATTACAACTTGTAAGGGGGAGTGTATCCTAGAGAGAGGATAACTTTCGAGTACGAGTGTGTATCGATTTGAGTGATAGTAGAAAAACCCGGAGTCGGGGACCGACGTAGGTCAAGAGTTAAGACCGAACCGGTATAAATCTTCTTGTCAAGCTCTTCCTCTTTAACTCCATTTACCTTGGTTAAGCATCTGTTGTGTGGGTGATCTGAAAAGAATTTTTAAAATCCCCAATTCACCCCCCCTCTTGGTGATTTCCTTCACTTTCAGTTGCTGGTTCATAATTTCCTCTCTCGAACACCCTCCATAGGCCATACTCAGTTGCCATTACATAGACTCTGAACTTGGCCTTCCAGAAGGAGTAATGTTCTCCATTGAAACCTGGAGGTCTGTTGATTGAAGCTCCATCGGGTAGAATTCCTTCCATTGGATCTTTGATCTAGGATGTTAATCCTTAATGTAGATAACCAGGCTCGATACCAAATGAAAGTGAAGGAAATCACCAAGAGGGGGTGAATTGGGGATTTTAAAAATTCTTTTCGATCACCCACACAACGGATGCTTAACCAAGGTAAATGGAGTTAGAGAGGAAGAGCTTGACACGAAGATTTATACTGGTTCGGTCTTAACTCTTGACCTACGTCCAAATCCCCGGACTCTCTGGGTTTTTCTACTATCACTCAAATCGATACACACTCGTACTCGAAAGTTATCCTCTCTCTAGGATACACTCCCCTTACAAGTTGTAATCGATAACCCAACCTCAAAGTCCCACAACTTTGAGATTCTTACAAAGAATGATTTACGAAATAAACTCTCTCAAAGAGTGAATGAATATAAGCATGAAGCACAATGTATCAAAGATACAAATGAGAAATATAAGCAAAGGAAAGACCGATGTTCTTGTGTGCGTTTTACGTATGTCTTCTCTACTTTCGACTTCAAATCCTCATGTATTTATACAGGTTTGAAGCTTGTGAACGTTGTAGATCCGTTGAGACTTGATCTAATTCGAAAATATAGCATGTTGTGAGTGTGTCTCCATGAATCTAGTCATTGTGAACAAATCTGTTTGAATATGGTTGTTGCAGATTTGAATATTTGAAATTTGGCTCCTCAAGAATGTGTTCCCATGCTTTGTTATGTTTAGTGGAGGTAGTTGTATAATGTTGTCCAAATTGTTTGGAGGCTAGCTTTCTTTCTTGGAGAATGGTTGTGTTGCTATCCAGTTGTAACCCATTGCTTTTGGAGAAGAAGATATAATATAATATTGCAAGTTGTCAAGTTGTTTGTCTTAAAGTCTTCTTTAAAACAAACCTAGATCTTCCGTAATCTCATAAGCAAACTGGTTAAATCTGGTTAGGAAATATTGATATGAATCATATACAACCAATTCGCGAATCAAGTTAAAGCATAAATCAAACCGAACAAAATACACCCGGATGCGTTCATCTGTTTCGAAGTTCCAAGCTCGAGTTTACTATACCAAGCTCGAGTTTGGTCTTCATTTAAAACTTGAGTTTTGCCTCTCGGAAGCCTCAAGCTCGAGCTTGTAAGTGTGTAAGCTCGAGTTTAGCATTTGTCGGGAAACATGTTTGAAATCATTTTGAGAGCCAAAATGGAAAAACGCAAGCTTGAGCTTATTAGTGAGTAAGCTCGAGTTTGGCACTATTCATGTCAAAAATATTTTTAGTTCACAAAATGCAAGCTTGAGTTTAGAGGTGTAAACTTGAGTTTGCTAAACTCAAAATATGATATTGCTCTCTGTCGACTGAAGCTTGAGCTTGCAAGGGCAAGCTCGAGTTTGGCAATGGTTTTAAAAGCTTTGAAAGATTTTTGTCGACGCAAGCTTGAGTTTACAACCTTAAACTTGAGTTTACTCTTTGAAGGAAAAACTTGAAAACTTTCTCGTCTGGTGCAAGCTCGAGCTTGGTATGCCAAGCTCGAGTTTACAACTTTTGTAAACTCACAAACTCTACAAGAAAAATGATAAGCTCAAGTTTAGAGGATTCTCGCGGAGGTAAGCTCGAGCTTGTAATCGCAAGCTCGAGTTTACATATTTGTAAACTCATTGAGAAAAGTCTCTCGGAAGAGGCAAGCTTGAGCTTAAAACTAATAAGCTTGAGTTTGCAATTTGAGTAACTTGATAAAATCCTCAAACCTTCGTAAGCTCAAGCTCAAGTTTATGGACCAAGCTCAAGTTTAGAAAATGCAAAATAGCTTGGTTTTCTTTCTCGTAGGGGCAAGCTCGAGTTTGGAGACCCAAGCTCGAGTTTGGAGCCGATGCAAATGTTTTTGCATTGCAAACAACATGTTTTACCAATTTCTAACAAAAATCATTCTTTCATGTTTACAATTGTTATTAATCATCAAAACACATTGAGAACTAACAATATTTGTTTTTAATATTCATCCTCTTCGTTTCTTTCTCTCTTTTTTCCTTCTTTCTCTATGATGAGATTTTCAAACTATTTCATTTGTTATCCTTCATTTATTATTTGTTACTTTTTCTTTGCCATCCATTATTCTTTACTATTTACTTATTATTTATAATTTATAATATTTATTATTAAAAATATATATTATTTAATAATGAATAATATTTATGAATTGTTAATATATATAACATTTGTTTTACTCTTACTTTTTCCATTACTTTTTCCACTTTCCATGACTCTCTTCTCATTTCTTTTGAATTTTAATTTTCATGCTAATTCAGCTCTCATCATTTGGCATTATTATTTTTATTTAATAATTGATAGACATTTATTATTTATAATTATTACCTATGACCGCTAATATTTATTTTCTTATCCTATTTCTTGTGCCCCTTGTAGTTGCTAAATATTTTTGTATTATTTAATTGGGATATTTTGTTTATATGTGAATTTGTATTCAATGATTTTCCTTTTTTTTTCATGATGAGGTTTTCAAATAATTCCTTAATTTGAAGTCAATAATTAATTAATAAAATTTGTTTCTATTTATTTATTGTTTTTCATATTCATTTAAGGTCAATTATCATCTAAATGGTGGGTATATAATAGTTATATTTAAATGAACTACTTATTGTAATATTTATTATTTAATTATTAGTCATATTTATGAATTATAATTATATGTAACGATAATTATTTGTTAAGTGTGTTACATTAATATTTAACTAGTTAAATGTGTTACTATTTATTTATCATTTATCATATTTATCTATTATTTAAAGTTGTTTCATATATGGGTTGTATTAGTCATATTTAAAATATTTAAATGATCTGTTGTCCTTTTTTCTATTCTTTTTTTGTTGGCATTTCTTATTTCCTCTTCGATTGCCTTAAAATTTGCATTTGATTATTCTTCTTCTTTCTCTTTTCCTTCTCTCTTTTTTTTATTGTTTATGTATGATGAAATTTATAATCGATCCATTCCATTTGTTGTCTTTTATTTTTTATTTTATACTTTTCATTTATTGTAATATTTATTATTTAATAATTTATAATATTTTTGAATTATCATTGTTTGTATCAGTAATCATATTACTATCCTATTTTATCAAGACTCTCTTCTCATTTGTTTCTATTTTATTTTATTTTTATTGTCATGCTAATTCATCCTTCCTCATTTTGTATTATATTTAATTTTGTTTTTTATACAGTAATTTGGTATTATATTAATTGTTTTCTCTCTTTTTCTCCATAACTTGATTTCTTAATGGACTTTAGGGTAATTAAAATTGCTTAATATATTGGTGCTATTTAGATTATTTGATTTAGATGTGCTATTTGTTATGTTTTTCTTATTCTTTTTTTGTTGTTGGCTTTACTTGTTTTCTATGCTCTTCCCATTGTATCATTGTATTTGAGTATTAGTCCTTCCTCTTTTCCTTCTTTCACTATTATGAGCTTTTTGAACGATTCTATTCATTGCCTTTTATTTATTTATTGTTATTATTTTTTATCTAATAATGAATATATTTATGAACTAACATGTTTGTGTTATTTAAATTATTAGACCTCAATGAGTTGTTTTACAATTTAAATAGACTTCAATTGTTATATTTGTTTTCCTTAAGCATTCTTTTTCCCTCCTTGATATTTTCTTGACTTTTCTTGTTTTCTTCTCTCTTTCTTTAAATTTGCGTTGGATGATTCTTCTCTTCTTTCTCTTCTCCTTCTTCCAAATCTTACATTGTGATGAGGTTTTGACTTTATTTGTCAAGTTTAATGTTCAATTTTTAATTTAAATTTAATATTTAATTAGTCTAATTTGTTACTATTGAATTATTAATTATAATATATATCATTCAGAATTATCTATTATTTAACAAATAATAATAATAAAATAATATTTACGTTAGTGTTTATTATCTAGAACAATTGATTATTTTTATTTTCTACTTCTTCCGCAACTTATGTGATTATTCATTTGCTCATTCTTTTGAAGCCTTCATACGGTACTATATTAATTATTTTTTGTCATGTACCATTTTTTTTTTGTTCAGAACATGTACCATATTTATTGCTTGCTTGATTCGTTTGTTACTGCTACATAAATTATTTGACTTTTTGAGCCATTTAATTAGCCTCTGCTTTCATATTTGTTTCCCTTAGTCATTTATTTTTCTTTTCAAGCTTTTCCACTTAATGTTAATATTTAATTAGTTAAATTTGTTACTATTTATTCATTATTCACAATAATGATCATTTAAAGTTATTTATAAATCTCTATTCCATTTATCTGATTATTCAATATAATACTCATTCACTCACTAATTTACCATTCTTCATTTTGTATCATTTTATTTTGGCTTAAACTATAGGTTAGGTCCTTTAAGTTTGCATCAAGTTTCACATTAGTGTTTTAAGTTTTACTTTCCTCTTTATAAGCTACTTTTATTCAAACCATACAAAACGAACTAGCAGTTAAGATTAGTTAAAAACAATGTATATGTCAAAAATATTATGTTTCTTCAAAATATACCCCTATTTATGAAAAAGCATAGAGGAGAGAATGTGTAATAATCTTGGATTTTAGCAAATCTGGAATTTATGAGATAAAGGAAAATTAATGAATATTTTAATGAAGTAAATTCATGAGATAAAGCTGTTATAGAAAATTGTTATAATTATAGAGTAAAGTGTCAAAAAAGTTACAGGAAAATCGATGAACAAATGACTAAAAATGATATAATGGTGATAAAAACAGTCTAAAATTATTATGATAAATACTGAAAGATCATGAAAAATTATGAGAAAAATATGGAAGTGTTATCCCTAATTATGAGAATTTAATAAATTATTTCAGAGGAAATAACATGAAGAAAAGTTTAAAAAGCATTTCGAACCATAAAGTAACTTGATGGGGTAAACATTTTTAATATTTTACATAAGATATAAAATGACAATATCGGTATAGAAGTTTGTAAGATAACAATATACTGTAAATTAGTAAAGATAAATATATGAAGAAACCTAATCCTAAAAAGATCACTAAACGAAGAAATTAGGTCGATTAAGCCCTAACGAAGGCGGGGGTAAAACGGGAATTTTTGGTAAAAATATTATATTTTTAAAAAATGGAAAAAAATTATAGAAAAATAAATAAATCTGAATTTTAAAATTAAGGGGCCGAAATTATTGGTATTTTTAATTAAAAATAATTGTTTAAATAATTAAAATGATAATTAGAATAAAATAATAATATAATGCGGTGAGTCGGCTCATAGGCGAGACCGAGGGAAAAGTTAGAAATAAATTCTACAGGTAAACCGAGAGGTAAAAGTCTTTTCGACTGATCAAATTAAGTACAAGTGAAATTCTACACGAAGAAAGAATTTACCAGGCGTTGATTCCGCAACCGAAAACCCTAATTTCAAATAAGACGAAAAGTTGATCGATAGAGTAGAGTCGATAGGCAAAGTGAGAACCTATAGAAACAATTGCGTATTTTCAAACACAGGATTAAGTTAGACAACAACCGGACGTTTTACGATTCAAATAATTATTGTCCGAAGTTGGTTCTATCGGAAGCGATTTCCGAATCGGACGCGTTTGTCCGAATATCTTCCGACGCACCGGAGAATACCTGGATATGATCAAAAAGAGGATCAAAATAGATAATATGAAAGAGGATGAAAAGATCTTCAAAGTTACATGCCCATTTTTGAGTTTTCGCAAAATCGCGCGAAACGGACCGTCGATCGTAGCTTTATCGACCGGAGGCCATAAAGCAAGATGACAACTCATTCTTTGACTTTTTGGGCCAAAGAGGTCGGCACCTATGGATGGAGGGCCAAGATTGCTCCTCCCAAAACCCTAGATCTAACGGTTCAAAAACAAAGCGAGAAAATTCCCTTTACGTCCCGAATTTTTTCTATAAATAAGACCCTTCCCTTCTTCATTCTTCACACCTTTTCTTCTCTCTACCTTGGCCGAAACTTAGAGTGAGAAGCTCTGCCAAAGTTGTGCCTTAGCTCCGAGTAAGTTTTTCTGTCCTTAGTTTTTAGTTTCCGTAGTTCTTTCGGTAGTTATAGTATAACTGTTGTTTTGATCTAGGAAGTTTCAGAATTTATTCATATACTTGTTTTTATGCCTCATTGCATTGAAAGATGCCTGACGAGGTAAAAACATAGTGGGGATAATTTTGAAATGGAATACGGTCAAAGTAACGAAGTTCGCGAAATTCCGCCAAATAGGGGTAGTAGGGGCAAAATGGTCTTTTTCACCTAAAATGCATTTATCTTTGCCAAATATTCATAAGTGTGTTTTTATTCTGATTAGAATACTTCGACGTCGAACCGTTGTCGAAATTCCATCGTTCCGCCGTTTGTTTTGCCGTTTGTTTATTTGTTTACGTACGGCCAAAAAGTACCGTTTTTAGCCTAAAGAGCTGGGATATTCGCAACTAAGGTACGGACGCATCTTGTAACCCTAACTCTATCTTTGCTCATATACTTTTGCGTTATAGATACGTTCATAGACTGAGGTTCTGTTGAGAATCGTCAGAGATACTTACAGCTTTACACACGGATTATAGTATTGGTAATGCCGTTTGAGTTATTCCTAGCGTTGAGGACACGTTGTGGCGTGTGTAATACCCGCATATTTATTTATCTGAAATATTACATTTTGGTAAATAAATTGGCTATTGCTGATAAGTGGAATTATTGTTGCAAGACTTGTGTTATTATAGCCTATTTTTCTAGGATGAGTTACGTAGGAAATTAGAGAATTTAAGGGCCAAAGTGCCAAATGACCAAAATACCCCGATATGCATAATGACTTAGGAAAATTGTGAAAAATCCTAAAAGGCAATGAAATAATTATTTGAGTTAGGAGAGTATATTATCTCTAATTGTGATAATTTGATAAATTATGAGCGTGGAGAAATTGAATAAGAATGCTCAAAAAGTATTGTAATGACCATAATACCCTCTCAAATTCTAGAATAATGCGAATACATGAAAACAGAAATGTCGGTGCTAGAATTATGAGGTAATGAGGCATTTTAATTAAGAAAATTATCAACTAGTGATAAAAAAGTAGTTAAGTAATTTACGGCTAATTACTTAAGCATAAGTAAAGGAAATTAAGTAAGTAATTTTGTAAAACCCTAAAATTAGTGGTTTTTGGCTTAAAATTAGTAAGAACATATTTAGTAATTAATTGGAGAATTTTGTAAAAAATAAGTGAGTTTAGGTATTTTTAAGCCTAAATACAAGAATGGACCAATTAGGTAATTTTGAGAAATTTTTGGAAAAATGGAATAAATAAATAAATAAATAAATATAAAATAAATACAAAATAAAAAAAAAGGGGGGCAGCCGAAAATTGAGAAAGAAAATAGAGAAAGGAATAAATTTTAAAAAAATCATGATATTTTATTATTATATAATATAATTAAAGTTAGTGAATAGTAAATGAATAAATAGGAAACGGATCCTATCTAGAGAACCAGGAATAGGAATTCCAAAGTCAAGGTAAAATATTGATCGGTGAGTTTTTACCTTCAAGTGACCTCTTCCGGAAGTTAATTCCGAGGTCGGTAGCGCATTTACCTAATAAGACGAAATAGGGAAAAATGCGAGATAGTCACATTTTGGATCTGAAGAAAATAAATTATAACTCAACATCCGGAGATGAGTTTATGATTATATGGACATATTTGGAATCGGTGAATTTTTGTCCGAGAGGTTGATGATTCCGAAAACGATTTTAAATGAATCGGACGCGCCGGACACGTTTTTCGAGAAAACTTCAACTGGATCAATTGGAACCACGTAAGGGACTGGAATCTAAGTTAAATTAGATATTATTGATGAGGAAGAGAAGATCTTCAAAGTTATGAATTCAGAATTTAGAGACTACGCGAAACGGACACCGATCGGGGAAATTCTATCGGGCCAGGGCATAAAGTAAGCTTAAGTCACCATTCTTGGACCAATGGTTTGATGCCACATCACCCCCCTATATGTCGACCAAGGCAGCCCATGGACAAGAATTTACCACATTTTAACTTGATTTTACATGGTTAAAAAGAAAGGAAAAATTACAAAACTTGGAAAGTGAAAATTACCAAAGTAGCCCAATTTTGCCTATATAAAGGCATGAACTCTTCATTCATTCTTCACACCTCCTCTTCTCTCTACCTTGGCCAAAACTTAGAGTGAGAAGCTCTGTAAAAGTTTTGCCTTAGCTCCGAGTAAGTTCTTCTATCCTTAGTTTTTAGTTTCCGTAGTTCTTTCGGTAGTTATAGTAGAACTGTTGTTTTGATCTAGGAAGTTTCGGAATTTGTTCCTATGTTTTTTTTTATGCCTCATTGCATTGAAAGATGCCCGACGAGGTAAAAACATAGTGGGGATAATTTTGAAATGGAATACGGACAAAGTAACGAAGTTACGCGAAATTCCGCCAAATTAGGGGTAGAAGGGAAAAATGGTGGTAATTTTTACCTAAAATGCCGATTATGATGTCAAATCACTAATGAAAGTGATATTACTCCTATAGGGCATCGAAACTCGATTTGCTTTGCCGTTCTGCCGCCGACGACGTGCCGTCGAACATTTCACGTTTTTTCGTAAAAAGTACGTTTTTCCGCCGAAGTACCTAACGTCGTCAACGAAGGTACGGACGCGTCTTGTAACATTAATCTTGTCTTGCTTAAATGCATATATGTGATAGATACGTTCGTAGACCAATATACGGAGCAGTTTACACGGGTTATGGTCATGATAACGCCGTATGTTTTTCTCGGGCGAGAACACGAGTGGTATCGTGGCACTTTGGTGAATAGTGCAAGCCGTTATTGTTGTTTTACATTGTGGGGCTTTACATCTTTAACGTAATGCTTATGTTTTGTCGGCATAATGATCATGCATCTCGTATGCTTATGTAGTGATATCTTTGTTGTATTGTCTAGAATATCTCATTATCGTATCTTATTGTTTGGGTTTGAGATTAACCGTTACACGAGATTCAATGCGGTGAATTGAATCTCGACCATAGCATCGAGGATCCGGAGGAATACGGATCGAAGATCGAGGCAAGCAGACGAGACGTGCGGCCAGAGATTTATCTATCTTTACCGCTTTCAGTTATTCACTTTCAAACTCTAGGATTAATGTAATCATTACAATGTTACACTGTGGTTGATGTTTTTTATGAATCAGTTACTCACTCGCTCCAATGCTCTACTATGACTACTCTGCTTGAAATATTTGGAAACGTTTTTTTTAAAAAAAAAAATTCCGCCGTTTTCAAATGGGATGTTACATTTATGGTATCAGAGCAGTAGTCCTGGCATTGGTCTGACTATGTTTAGTATGAACAGTCTGGGGGTGCCAAAGTAAGGCTAGTCCCATGATAGACACTTACTTGGTCTTTCTGTTCGACTAACGGAGTTAGGCTCTACGCCTTTTTAAAGAGCATGTTTTGAAAATGAGTACTGATATAGCCCTGAGTCGGTGTACCGATGACCGGGACGTATACCATTCTGAACCGGTGTACCACCCTCTGTCGGTGCATCATTCTAACCCAGAATCAGTAAATCCATCGTCCATATTCATATTTGATATCAGACCCTGATCATTCTGATAACTCTGATATCAGTCTCTGATAATTCTGATAATCGTCAGTTTGTACTGGACGACTATTCTGTCCTAGCGCAGAGCTTATATGTGGAGCTAGGCCACGCCGGATGAAACTCCGAGACCAACAAGGATAGGTACATGCAGTATTTGACTCATGTAGAGGAACTCCTGATACGATATTCCGTACCCGTTTCTGAGTAGACCGAATCAACGAAATCCTTAACGAGGGAAATAGTACGAGTGTCCGTTAGTTTGTAGTACTAGTGTGATAGAGTCTGCGATAGACATGCCTATAGATTTCCCATATTGTTTGATAAATAGTTATCTTACTTGCCACAAAAATTTTAGTTTCCGATGCATATCTCCTAGTTACTACAACCGGACCGCGATCATGTCATTGAGTAGGAGGTATCTTGTGTTGTCATGGTGTATGGGCGCCATGGAGACATTTTGATATCTGGTATTGACCACGGTATATGGGTGCCACGGGAAATACTATATATCAAAGTACGATATGACAAGATCTTTGTGGTCAAACCAGAGCGAATTCTCGATCACCAAGAGGAGCGGCTGATGGATAGAGTAAAGTTCCGGAGCGTATAGTCCGAAGTGTAGTTTAGTACATAGTCTAAATTAGCAGAGATCTCTCATAGATGCACTCTTGGCAAGGCAACGTCAACAGGATGAAGAAGCCCAAAGACAGTTGGAAGCACGACAACACGAGGAAGAACGTGATGAGGAAAGTGACAATGACAATGACGAAGAAGAAGATGATAATGAAGAGGAGGACAATGATGAACATAACAATGAAGAAAATGAATCGAACGATCCCGATCACCTCCACGACAAGAAAGAAGAGAAAGAACCACGGAAAGCTGGGTCAACCAGTTCTGCAAGCTTAAACCACCCGGTTTCCGGGGAAAGAGTGAATTGGCTGAGGATTGGCTTCTGAGTCTGGAAAAGATATTCGAAGTCATTGAGTGCCGGGAAATCGGAAGGCTCGGTGGCAATCTACAAGCTAGAGGGCGATGCCCACAGGTGGTGGAAGAGTGTTTCCACAACCCTTCAAGGCCCTGTTACTTGGGAGGCATTCCTAGAACAGTTCAACGAACATTATTTTCCTCCCTCGGTACAGGTGATTAAAGAAGAGGAATTTCTTCACATCCAGCAAGGAAATGAAGAATCATTCGACGACTACTTCGTGCGTTTCACCAACCTGTCTCGTTATTCATCATATCGGAAAGGCCACAAAAATAAGAGCTGGAAGGCGAATCGATTAGTGACCGGACTGAAATATGAAATAAGGGCGAGGCTAGTATCGCAGCGAGCTTCCGAGAATGGCCCAAGCCGTGGAATCTGCGAGATTGACCGAGCGCAATTTGAAAGAACTGCGCAAATTCCGAGGCCAAGAAGGAAACAATGCAACCCGCAGCTGGTCTAACCGCGGAGGCTCCTCACGAGAGAGGAAGGCGCCTTGGAGCGATAACCGAGGCGGAACAGGAGACCCTACCAAACTGGACAAATGAATTACCCCAAACAGCCGGGATCCCGACGTGTCCAAAATGCAAGAAGTACCATCCAGAGCCAACCGTGATGGGAAACAAGTCTGTTCAGTGCCGAAGCACCGGACACATTAGCCGGATTGCCACGAGAAGGCTGCGGAGGCAAGACCTCGGAGCGCCGGCCGGATCTTTGCGTTGACAAACACCGAGGCCAGACAGTCTCTAGAAATGGTCCAAGGTACCATCTATCTTAATGGGAATAAATTGCAAGCATTGTATGATTCGGGTGCCAGTCATTCGTTTATATCTTATGATTGTGCAAGTCGTTTAGGAATGCATGCCCGTAGTTTACCTTTTGATCGGTAGTGTCTACACCTCCGGGTATAAAATCTTTAGCTTCTGATGCGTGTATGAACTGTACCGCTAACGTGGATGGACGAGTGTCAAAGATAGATCTCATTCGTCTACATCTTCACGGCATCGACGTCATTTTCGGTCTGAATTGGCTAACGGCCAACGGTGCAATGATCGATTGTGGCAAGAAGAAGATATCATTTCCGGAGACAAGGTTGATGTGAGCCCGAGCTTTCTCCCGCTACGTGTTGATCGATGCGTGAAACGGATGCCATGCCTACATGGTATTCTTTTCGGTTAAAGCGAAGCCGAACTTTCACTCCGGGATGTCCCCGTGGTGAATGATTTTCCCGATGTATTTCCGGAGGATCTCACCGAGTTACCTCCTATCCGAGAGGTGGAGTTCAATATTGAATTGATGCAGCCGGCACATGATCAATATCAAAGGCGCCGTATCGTATGGCTCCAAATGAAATGCAAGAGTTGAAGAAACAAATGGAAGAACTTACGAAGAAGGGGTTCATTCGACCCAATGTATCACCCCGGGGAGCTCCGATTCGTTCGTGAAAAGAAAGATGGAAGTTTTCGACTCGCATCGATTATCGTGAACTAAATAAAGTGATCAAAAACAAATATCCACTTCCCCGGATTGATGATCTTTTGGATCGATTACCTGGTTCCACTGTCTTTTCAAAGATTGATTTGCGTTCGGGATATCATCGATTCGAGTCAAAGACGATGATATTTCCAAAACGGCTTTCGGAACCGAGATATGGGCATTATGAATTCCTTGTGATGCCCTTCGGATTAACAAATGCACTGCGGTATTCATGGATTACATGAACCGTATCTTCCGACAACACCTAGACCAGTTTGTGGTGGTGTTCATTGACGATATACTCGTCTATTCCAAAAGCAGAAAAGAGCATGAAGAACATCTGCGCCTAGTATTGAACATACTAAGAGAAAAGCAGCTCTACGCAAAGTTGAGCAAATGCGAATTTTGGCTGCCAGAAGTGAGATTTCTGGGCCATGTGATATCTAGCGGCGGAGTTGTTGTTGACCCGAGCAAGGTGGAAGCGGTTACGGACTGGAAGAGGCCGGAGACGATGACGGAGATACGTAGTTTTCTAGGTCTCGCGGGATATTACCGCAGATTTATACGGGATTTCTCGCGTCTTGCCCTACCATTGACAAAGCTTACGAGGAAGAATCAACCCTTTGTATGGGGAGATGACGTGAGGGAGAGCTTTCGAGATCGAGGGAGAGGTTGACTACGGCACCGCATTGATAATCCCGCATCCCGATGAGACATATGTTGTCTACGGTGATGCCGGTGGGCAAGGATTGGGTTGTGTCCTAATGCAATTGGGCGAGTGGTGGCTTATGCCTCTCGTCGGTGAAGCCGCACGAGTCGAACTATCCTACACACGATTTGGAGCTTGCGCCATCGTGTTCGCTTTGAAGATATGGAGGCACTATCTCGTACGGTACGACCGTAGAACTATACTGCGACCACAAGAGCACGAAGTATCTCTTTGATCAAAGGGAACTGAATATGAGGCAACGTCGTTGGATGGAATTGCTTTGAAAGACTACAACCTGGAGATCAAGTATCACCCGGGAAAGCAAATGTTGTTGCAGATGCTCTAAGCAGGAAGAAGGTGCAAGTGTCATACATGATGATACAAGAGCAGAAGTTACTTGAAGATTTCAGAGACCTGAATCTTTCAAACCAAATCTGCATGAATTTCAACGCACAAAGTGACGCCTACCTTGCAAATCTTCTTGTGAGTCAAGGGGAGTACGACCTGAGAGATGAAGTTGATAAAGCTCAGAGACAAGATGATTGGGCAATCTCCATGCGGGAGAAGATCTCTCAAGGTGAAACCCAAGACCACGACCTTTCATCGAGTGGATTGGTCGAGACACAAGGGCGCATTTACATACCGCCGAGTTGATGAACCGAAGCGGAAGATACTTTTGGATGAGGCTCATAAGAGTAAGTACACTCGCATCCGTCAAAGAATGGTCAAGATGTACCAGAACTTGAAGGCCGAAGTTTGGTGGCCTGGAATGAAAAGAGACGTAACTCGGTACGTAGGCCGGGTGTCTAACTTGCCGAAAAGTAAAGATTGAGCACCGGCGACCCCACGGTCTTCTCGCAAGGACTAGAACTATGGGAGTGGAAATGGGAGAATGTGACCATGGATCTTGTGGTAGGTCTACCTAAGATCGGGCATCACGATACCATTTGGGTGATCGTCGACCGATTAACCAAGTCGGCACATTTCATACCCATTAGCATCCACTACTCTCCAGAACGATTGGCTGCAATCTACATCAAAGAGATCGTGAGACTGCACGGAGTCCCTAAGAGTATTATGTCTGATGGGATACTCGATTCCAATCCCGCTTTTGGCAAGCACTACATGAAGGAATGGGTACCAAGGCGAAGTTCGGTTCAGCTTATCACCCTCAAACCGACGGTCAATCGAGAGGACGATACGATACGCCGGAGGATATCTTTGCGAGCATATGCCCCGGATTTCAAAGGAAATTGGGACGAACACCTCTCACTAGCGGAAATTCGCGTATAACAATATTTATTATTCAAGCATACAAATGGCCCCGTTCGAGGCTTTGTATGGGCGAAAGTGCCAATCGCCTTTATCTTTGGACGATGCATCCGAAAAGCGATTTGCTTGGACCGGATATGCTAAAAGAGACCTCCGAGCGGATCGCTCGATCAAGAAGAGACTCCTTGCCGATGAAGAGACGGAAGAGCTATGCGAGATAAGAGGAGAAGACCGTTGAAGTTTGAAGTCGGAGACCATGTGTTTCGAAATTATCTCCGATGAACCGGTGTCGGCGGAACACGAAGAGAAAGAAGCTTAGTCCGCGTTACGTTGGACCAATTGAAGTGTTAGCCGAGCGAGGACCGATTGCGTATCAACTAGCGTTACCCCCGAACCTGAGTAATCTCCACGATGTTTTTCACGTGTCACAACTGAAGAAATACCTACCAGATCGAGATCATGTCATAGAGTACGATGATGTTGAAGTACGGCATGATAACACCTTTGTAGTCGAGCCGGAGCAAATTCTCGAACGCCAGGAGAAACGGCTTAGGACTAAAACTATACCGAGATAGTGAAGGTGGTGCGGAGGGTTTGTCATCAAACGAGGCAACTTGGGAAATCGAGAGTGACATGAAGGAGAAGTACCCAGAGTTTATGGCCCGTAGTCTAGTTAGTATAGATTAAATTTCGAGGGCGAAATTTTGTTTAAGGGGGAGAGAAATGTAATACCCGCATATTTATTTATCTGAAATATTACATTTTGGTAAATAAATTGGCTATTGCTGATAAGTGGAATTATTGTTGCAAGACTTGTGTTATTATAGCCTATTTTTCTAGGATGAGTTCGTAGGAAATTAGAGAATTTAAGGGCCAAAGTGCCAAATGACCAAAATACCCCTGATATGCATAATGACTTAGGAAAATTGTGAAAAATCCTAAAAGGCAATGAAATAATTATTTGAGTTAGGAGAGTATATTATCTCTAATTGTGATAATTTGATAAATTATGAGCGTGGAGAAATTGAATAAGAATGCTCAAAAAGTATTGTAATGACCATAATACCCTCTCAAATTCTAGAATAATGCGAGAATACATGAAAACGAAATGTCGGTGCTAGAATTATGAGGTAATGAGGCATTTTAATTAAGAAAATTATCAACTAGTGATAAAAAAGTAGTTAAGTAATTTCTGGCTAATTACTTAAGCATAAGTAAAGGAAATTCGTAAGTAATTTTGTAAAACCCTAAAATTAGTGGTTTTTGGCTTAAAATTAGTAAGAACATATTTAGTAATTAATTGGAGAATTTTGTAAAAAATAAGTGAGTTTAGGTATTTTTAAGCCTAAATACAAGAATGGACCAATTAGGTAATTTTGAGAAATTTTTGGAAAAATGGAATAAATAAATAAATAAATAAATATAAAATAAATACAAAATAAAAAAAAAGGGGGGGCAGCCGAAAATTGAGAAAGAAAATAGAGAAAGGAATAAATTTTAAAAAAATCATGATATTTTATTATTATATAATATAATTAAAGTTAGTGAATAGTAAATGAATAAATAGGAAACGGATCCTATCTAGAGAACCAGGAATAGGAATTCCAAAGTCAAGGTAAAATATTGATCAGTGAGTTTTTACCTTCAAGTGACCTCTTCCGGAAGTTAATTAGGCTCGGTAGCGCATTTACCTAATAAGACGAAATAGGGAAAAATGCGATAGTCACATTTTGGATCTGAAGAAAATAAATTATAACTCAACATCCGGAGATGAGTTTATGATTATATGGACATATTTGGAATCAGTGAATTTTTGTCCAGAGGTTGATGATTCCGAAAACGATTTTCGAATCGGACGCGCGGACACGTTTTTCGAGAAAACTTCAACTGGATCATTGGAACCCCGTAAGGGACTGGAATCTAAGTTAAATTAGATATTATTGATGAGGAAGAGAAGATCTTCAAAGTTATGAATTCAGAATTTAGAGACTACGCGAAACGGACACCGATCGGGGAAATTCTATCGGACCGGGCATAAAGTAAGCTTAAGTCACCATTCTTGGACCAATGGTTTGATGCCACATCACCCCCCTATATGTCGACCAAGGCAGCCCATGGACAAGAATTTACCACATTTTAACTTGATTTTACATGGTTAAAAAGAAAGGAAAAATTACAAAACTTGGAAAGTGAAAATTACCAAAGTAGCCCAATTTTTGCCTATATAAAGGCATGAACTCTTCATTCATTCTTCACACCTCCTCTTCTCTCTACCTTGGCCAAAACTTAGAGTGAGAAGCTCTGTAAAAGTTTTGCCTTAGCTCCGAGTAAGTTCTTACGTCCTTAGTTTTTAGTTTCCGTAGTTCTTTCGGTAGTTATAGTAGAACCGTTGTTTTGATCTAGGAAGTTTCGAATTTGTTCCTATGTTTGTTTTTATGCCTCATTGCATTGAAAGATGCCTGACGAGGTAAAAACATAGTGGGGATAATTTTGAAATGGAATACGGACAAAGTAACGAAGTTACGCGAAATTCCGCCAAATTAGGGGTAGAAGGGCAAAATGGTAATTTTTACCTAAAATGCCGTTTATGATGTCAAATCACTAATGAAAGTGATATTACTCCTATAGGGCATCGAAACTCGATTTGCTGCCGTTACTGCCGCCCGACGTGCGTTGTCGAACATTTCACGTTTTTCCGTAAAAGTACGTTTTTACGCGGAAGTACCTAACGTCGTCAACGAAGGTACGGACGCGTCTTAAACACTAATCTTGTGCTGCTTAAATGCATATATGTGATAGATACATTCGTAGACCAATATACGGAACGGTTTTACACGTTATGGTCATGATAACGCCGTATGTTTTTACGGCGCGAGAACACGAGTGGTATCGTGGCACCGTGAATAGTGCAAGATGTTATTGTTGTTTTACATTGTGGGGCTTTACATACTGCGTAATGCTTATGTTTTGTCGGCATAATGATCATGCATCTGCTGTATGCTTATGTAGTGATATACTTGTTGTATTGTCTAGAATATCTTATCCGTATACTTTGTATTGTTTGGGTTTGAGATTAACCGTTACCCGAGATTCAATGCGGTGAATTGAATCTCGCCATAGCATCGAGATCCGGAGGAATACGGATCGAAGATCGAGGCAAGCAAAGACGTGCGTGCAGCCGAGACTTATCTATCTTTACCGCTTTCGCTTATTCACTTTCAAACTCTAGGATTAATGTAATCATTACAATGTTACACTTGTGGTTGATGTTTTTTATGAATCGATTACTCACTCGCTCCAATGCTCTACTCGACTACTACTCGCTTGAAATATTTGGAAACGTTTTTTTAAAAAAAAAAAAATTCCGCCGTTTTCAAATGGGATGTTACAAAGTAAGCGTGGCCTTTGGATATGTGCGTAGAACTAGTCGAGAGAGACTTTACATACCGCTTTGTGCTTATGTTCTCCCATGTTATTGATCATACATCTCTTTGTTGCTTTTGTGATGATATGCTTTGTATTGAAATGAATATCTCGTTGTACGTATCTTGTTTTATTTGAGCATAAGGTTAACCGTTACACGAGATCCATATGTGAAATGGATCTCGGTTGTAGCATCGTGGTCGGAGGACCAATCTTAGGCGATCGAGGCAAGCAACCGAAGTAGGCCGGGACGTGTCTACATTATCTATCATTTCCCTTAGTTTCTTTAATCTTTAAGAATTCGGATGACGTAATCCAATACAATTACACTATGGTCCATATTTTGAATGTAATGTAAATTACTTACTCGCTCCAATGCTCTACTCTGACTACTCTGCTTGAAATATTTGGAAACGTTTTAAAAAAAAAAAAAATCCGCCGTTTTCAAATGGGATGTTACAGAATGAGTGACAAATATGAGAGAGTATGAGTATAAAATATGAGGCAATGTGTAATAAATATGTAAATGAAAGAAAATTAATTAGTGGTGGATTGGAGGTAATTAATATATATAAATATGTATGTTTAATAGGTGTAGAAAAGAAAAAAGTAGTTTAAAATTTGAGACATAAGGACAAGGAGGAGAAAATTGTTTATAAAAAAGAACAACCCCAAAAGAGAGGAAATTGCTTATAAAGAGGACTGTAGGGATTGAAAGTACAATTTTAATCATTTATTTTTTATAACTTTAGTTTTATTTAATAGAAAATATTGACTCATCAAATTTAAATAGTGATTCTGCAATTAAATGTTGATAAATCATACCTAAATTTTAAAATATAAAAGATGATATTAAAGAATTAAAATTTGAACATATTAAATAATTACTCCTTATGAGTATGCATTTTTTCATTTTATTATATTTAAAGGACTAAAAGCGTATTTTTTGAAATTTAAGAGACCGAACTGAAATTTGACGTTAACTTAGAGGATCAAACATTTACTTTAACCTTTTAATTGATATGTTTGCGTAATTGGACTTAACTTAATAACTTAATGGAATTTTGAGCAATGTAAGTTGCTTAATATGTTTGCATTATTTAAATTATTCGAGTCCAATGTGCTGTTTTAGTTATGTATAAACTATTTAATATTTAAATGGATGTCATATTTGTTTCCCTTAAACTTTCTCTTCTTTTTTTTCTTTTTGCAATCTTCTTTGACTTTCCTTATTTTCCCTTCTTTACTTTAAATCTTTTTATTGGTATTTCTTCTTCTTTCTTTTACCCTATATCATATAGGGGCTATTAGTTTTTTTTTTGGTATGAAAAATTTTTCTGTCAGATTTTTTTTAAAAAAAATTCATTTTTCTTACTCTTTAATGTTAAATATTTCACTGGGATAAGGATCTTAAATGCCATAGAAGTTTTTGCTCAAAAGCACTGGTAAGACGGAAGTTTTTTTTGGACCAAAAATGCCACAGAAGTTTACAAAACGTAGCAATTTTGCCCCTCCGTTAATTTTGACCGTTAAGTTTAACTAAGTGCTCACGTGGCATGCCACCTCATCACATATGGCATGTCACTTCATCAATCAAAAGTATCATTTTTGCCCCAGAAGTTTTCACTAAGGAGCAATTTTGCCCCGGAAATTTACAAAACGTAGCAATTTTGCCCTTCTGTCCCCATTTATTAAATTTGACTATTAAATCAGTCAAAGACCACACATGTCATGCCTTGAAAAGGTCGAACTTGGAGTCAAAGAAAGAGATCCTTGAGATGTTGAGCTCAAGGCGGCCAAAATTTGTGAAGCCGAACTGGTCAAAGGGACTGAAAGGTCTGTCGCAAAACCCAGAGGAAGCATCACTTATTATCTAAGCAAATGAAACGCAAAACGAGAAATGAATTGTTCCAAAAATTGGTTCAGTAAAAGAAATCAACAATGATAATATTTACATTTGTATAGACTAATCATTTGCTTAGATCATAAGTTATGCTTCCTCTGGGTTTTGCGACGTAGCTTTCGATCCTTTGACCCGCCGGCTTCACAAATTCTGGCCGCCTTGAGCTCAACATCTCAAGGGTCTCCTTCTCTGACTCCAAGTTCGACCTTTTCAAGGCATGACATGTGTGATCTTTGACTGATTTAATAGTCAAATTTAATATTGGGAGACAAAAGGGCAAAATTGCTACGTTTTGTAAACTTACGGGGCAAAATTGCTCCTTAGTGAAAACTTCCGGGGCAAAATTACTCCTCAGTGAAAACTTCTGGGGCAAAATTGATACTTAACTCTTATTTGATTGATGAGGTGGCATGTCACGTGTGCACTCAGTTAAACTTAACAGTCAAATTAATGGAGGGGCAAAATTGCTACGTTTTGTAAACTTCCGGGGCATTTTTGGTCCAAAAAAAACTTTCGTCTTACCAGTGCTCCTGAGCGAAAACTTCCATGGCATTTAAGACCCTTATCCCATATTTCACTTGTTATGTTCACTTATCAGTAAAGAATTTTCTGATATTATTTTCTTTGGTTGGGACGTCATTATCATTCTCCCTTGATTTTGTTGATTTGGGTGTTTGTATGATGGTCTACTGCACTTTGCTTTCCTATTTCCCACAAGAAATTGCTCCAAAAAATTTTGAGCTTCATTAATCCTATTTATATATATAAAAAATCTTGTCTGGAACATTTTATTAATGAAATCAATTATTAAAAATAACCAACTAATTATTTAATGGTACTCCTTTCAGTCATAAATATAAAACTAAGTGACTTTGTTGTAAATATTAAGAAAGATAATTAAATTACTTTAAAATATTAATATTTTTCATTTTTTTCTTCAAACTATTTTGGTTATATATATAATCTGAGATTACACAATATATGATATGATTAATTAACTTATTTAGCTTCCTTAATGTAACACTCGTCCTTAATTCGCCTTTATTTATCAAAGTTTAGCGCACAACACATCGAAATAGTTTGGACGACTTAATTGCGAATTAAAACTTTCTTAAAATAACTTAGTTGAAAATATAAGGATAAATTTTTCGTGATTCGAATCTATCCCATAGTGGGATGTTAATACATTAATCCTAAATAGACATATAATAAACGATAAAATACAGTCCATTTACTCATATTTTTCCAAAAAGTTCCTTCTATTGTAACCCGTACAACTGCATCTATCCTCTTGATCTCGATCTACTACATGTCTCTTTCATACGATCTGGAGTTCAAATGAATGAACTCCAGGGGTAACAGTTAATCTTATATCCAAGTATGAAATATAAATGACAACAAATCACATGTTAAGCATAGAATAATTCACAGTAAACAAGTCGCATCGTAACCACAGTTATTGGCCAAGGACTGCAGCCCTTTAGGACACGCAGCTCTATTTTAGGACACACAGCCCTATAGGAGACGCAACCCAAATCCATAGCTAGGATACACATATGCAAATTATTTAGCAAACATGGTTAGTCGTATATAAATACATACATACAAGCTAATAAGATAACAGTTACCCACCTCAAGTTTGAATCCTTAACTTTGTCCGGAGGTGTTGGATTGGTAGAGGTGTCAAGGTATGCCTATAAACGGTCATAATTGTCATTAGTCACTTCTTGTGATGCAAAGTAACTAACTACGTGAATTTGTTTTTAAAGGATTAAAAGTGGTTATTAACCCCTAATATTCCCTTAATAATAATACCCGTTTTTATTTATTATTAATCAATAACTCTCTTTATTATTTATTCCTCGCATTAATAATAATAATAATATTTATTATTATTATTACTATTTTTTCTATTTATTATTTATTTCCTTTTTTAATAATAACAATAATATTTATTTTATTATTATTATTATTTCAAACTCTCGAGGCTATCCTAACACTTTAAATTAGGAGTTTATAAATACCAATCATCATATAAATTATGCGTTAATGCGTTACATATAATGTTTCTCATGGTTTTCCAAAACATCTATATATATTCATGACAGTATAGTCTTCGTGACAATTCCAAGTGCATCATTTTGTATATATATATATATATATATATATTCAACTCATTTGTAACTCTAATATATATTATTGTGTCAAAAGTGGAAGCGTATTCAGTTTCAAACTTCCGGATTTCCCATTTATCAAAAACTCAATCAGCTCTTCGATTGTTGTTATTTCCTAAATCTATTACTTTGACATGCTTTTCTTATATATTTTAGCATGAGGAGTTCATTGGAGCCATCAACTTGAATAAAATCCAACTCCTTCTGGCTAAAAAAAACGTTACACGAACAGGGGAGAACAACAGAGTCCATGTACAAAAATTCTGACATTTCTAAACTCCATATTTTTCCTCTTAGGTGCCATATATACTTTGGGAAAAACACTTCTCATGTTGTAGGACAAGTGTATTCTCATGTCACACACACATGAAATGGTGGGACCCACATATATATATATGTAGGTCCCACCATTTCATGTGTGGGTAGGAATCTTCTTCTTTTCATGCAACATGAGAAGTTTAAACCCATATACTTTATTCCAATTCTTCATAACTTGAGTATATTATAGCCATTGGAACAGTAAACTCTTCTTAAATTTCCAGCTTCAAAGTAATCCACCAACTATCATATTGGAGTTTAATAAAATTGGATTATTCACCTATACATAACTTTTGAATAAAGTAAAGCATCAAAATAGTGGGTACTTTAGCTTTTAGACCACAATTCTGATCCCCATAAGCACTTTAACATTTAACACCCAAAACATCATGTTTACTGATTAATTAAACATTCCAAAACATACTTTAATACTTTTAACTCGCTTGTTTGAAAGTTTAAAATCCCAAAATAACAATTTACAACCAGCAAGTATCTCTCTCATCCATCAATAACACAATTCTATAGTTTCAGCCTCAACGACTTTGGATGCCCCTTTTTACTAAGTCTGAAATTTGTATCTAGTAAACCTTCAAAAAAAAAATTATCTTCTCATTTCTTAATATATTTAATCTCCATTGAGAGTATCTTTGGCTTTTAACTGACCGTCAAACAGTGGGGTACATTTGGCTTCAAACTTTCATCTTTCAATACTATCTAGCAACAATGATTTCCACAAGCATACCGATATATTCCTTATGTTAGCAAGCCTTTTGTGCGTCTAAGATTTCCTTCTACTTCTCATAAAAGAATTTGACACTTACTTATTGAACAGTAAGGATCTATTCTACACACACACACACATATATAAAAGATAGCAACTTGTAGCCTAAAGACTTACCTAGCTAGCTTTTCAGATATGCCAAGGCTTGCTGCTTCTCAACGTCGGACTCGCCTCTGTTTTCTGAACCAAAAACAGGGCACAAATGATTGAATCTCTCTCTCTCACGTTTCTCACTTTTGGTTTCCCTCTCGCTCTCGGTTTCACTTGGGCTGATCAAAGTGAATGAATGAAGATCAAGGAACAATGTTTAAATAAGGACTCACGGTCTAGTCCAAGAAGAAGAGTGACCAGCGGTTCACGGCGTGAAGCTCGAGAGGGTATGGAAGGTCTGGGTTTGCTGATAGACAAAACATGGGTTTACTGTTTTCACTCTTCTTGCGTGTTCAGTTGATCGCCGAAAGTGCTGGCGAGGGAGTTATGGCGTTGATGTTTTTCTCGCTGCTTTCTCGTTGTGATGTGGGTTCAGTTTTTCTCCACTGCGAACTTCTCCTTTTTTTTGGTAAAAGGCGAGGCATTAGCCATCATATATTAATAAAACATCAAGAGGGGAAACCAAGTCCCATACAATCAGACATAAGCACAGTCCTAAATTTAGAAGGACACTTGTCCAAAAGAGAGGTAACAGAAAGTCCCTCCTTAGCCAACACATCAGCTAGTGAATTACAAGTCCTCGGTATATGCTGCAATCTGACTTCCCAAGAGTAGGAAACCATCTCTTTTATCTGCAGAAGCACCGTGCTAGTGTTTGGAACCACAACTGGGTGCAAAATTTTATCAACCAAAATCTTTGCATCTGATTCAACAAGAATTTGTTTATGTCCCTCTCCCCATGCCAAATTTAATCCATGCAGGAGTGCCCATTCCTCAGCTTCATAAGCTTCGCAATCCCCCAAAAATTGAGTAAATCCAGAGACCCATTTTCCTTGATGATCCCGTATTGCACCGCCACAGGCCCCTTTTCTCGCAGACACCTTGCAAGCGCCATCAATATTCAGCTTGACCCATCCTGTAGGTGGAGGAGTCCATTTGATACTATCACTCACAGATGTACTCTCCAGATTGTGATCACTATTCCCTTCAAGACAAAAATTCTTCCGCGATTGCTTAATGACCCATGTGGGATTGTAAGGTTTGTGAAAATCATCATGGAATAAGCAATTATTCCTCCATAGCCAAAGAAGCCAGAGACCCACACCCCATAGCAGATTCCAATTATAAGATGTATCTACTCTCAGTTCCTCATACAGATTGAACGTAAACCATTCAGTAAGAGATAATGAAAAGAAAACTGACACATACCTCGGTTGAATCAAGGATAGCCAGATTTGCCGCGCATAATAGCAATCCCTGAAGATGTGCAATTCGTCTTCAATGCTTTCTTCACAATACAAACAAAAGGCAGACGTGGAAGACCACCTGCTCCTTCTTTCATTGGTGTATAGCCTATTATGATAAGCCAACCATAGGAAGACTCTAATTTTTTCCACCCCTTGCCAAGCCCAAATCATCTTAAAAGACTTGTCATGAGGCCGTGCTGGAGGTTTCTCTATTAGGTAGTAAGCACTTTTAACTGTAAAATTCCCATGTGCAGTGGCATTCCATAACATTACGTCATTTCCAGCCCCCGTCCTGGGAGGATAAACAGCTAATAATTTATAGATGATCTCTTCATTCACTGTTGTTGTCAGGCGTGATAGGTCCCAAGTTCCATAAGCCACCCATTTATCCACAGTACTCTCCACCTCCTCAGCACTTAAGGGTCTTAAACAAAGATCCCTGACTTTTTTATTTTTGAAAAGCCAGAAATCCTTAAAGAATCTGATAGATTTACCATCCCTGACTTTCTAACAGGAACCCTCCTCGATAATGCTCTTTTGTCGGCATATGAATTTCTAGAGATGGGAGTCATTTGGTCTAGACTCCAACAGTGACAAATTTTCCCTGCAAAACTTGAGCCCATAAACCTTCGGACCCCTGAGTTAACGACCATGCCAGTTTTGCCCCAAAAGCTCTGTTAACAGCACTGAGTTTTTTAATTCCCAGACCACCACATAGCTTTGGTTGTGTGACTTTTCCCCAACTGATTGGGTGAGAGCCTTTTCGATTATCACATGTACCCCAAATAAAATCACGTTGGAGTTTCTCAATCTCATCACAAATACTCATTGGTAGTTGAGCGACTTGCATAGGATAGAGTGGAATTGAACTTAGGACCGATTTAGCTAAAGTGATCATTCCTGCCTTATATAAGCAATTGACCTTCCAAGCTGCCAGTTTGCCTTTGACTCTATCAACCACGTATTTAAAGGTGTCCTTGTTTCTTCTTTGCCTAGACAAGGGGAAGCCAAGGTACCTTCCTATTTCACATGAGATTTGCATCCCTGTAATACTTTTAACTCTCCCTTTCATCATAGTTGAGACCTTATGAGAAAAGAAGATGGATGATTTGCCGAGATTCACCTTTTCCCCCGACACTGCACATAAAGTATTAATAGCTTTCATCATGCAAGAAGCTTGGCTTTCCGATGCCTCCCCAAACAGAAGCAGATCATCTGCAAACATTAAATGAGATATGGAGGGGCCTTCCTTAGATATCCTAATTGGTTTCCAGTTGTTGACTCTGACCTCATCATTAATAATGTGAGATAATTTCTCCATGCATAAGACAAAGATGAAGGGGGAGATTGGGTCTCCCTATCTTAGACCTCTACTTGGAAGAAATGTTTCAGTTCTATCTCCATTCCATAGGACATTCAACGACGAGGAATTGAACTGATAGAATTCATGATAAGATCTCTGAATTTTTCTTCAAACCCTGCCTCCACAAGAACTTTACCAATGAAGGACCAACTAATTCTATCAAAGGCCTTCTCGAAGTCAATCTTAATGGTCATCAATCCGCGCTTCCCTTTGGTGTTCTTCATCTTGTGAAGGATTTCTTGTCCAATCACAATATTGTCCTGAATGTGCCTTCCCGGTACAAAACTGGACTGGAAGGGAGAGGTCAAGTCTACCATAAGTCCTCTTAACCATTGAGTTATGATCTTCGTAATGCATTTGTAATGCACCGAACAAAGTGAGATAGGCCTAAATTGTTCTAGTCTCTGCGGCTGATCTGTTTTTGGAATTAAGGAAATGAGAGTTTGGTTAGCATCTGCCAGACTAGTATTTCCTTGAAACACTCCTTTAACAAAATTGCAGAAGCCCGGCCCCACAAACTCCCAATTCTTCTGAAAGAAAATGGGTGGGAAGCCATCCACCCCAGGCACTTTATACGGACCCATCAGCTTCAAAGTGTCATGAACTTCCTGATTAGAGGGTATAAATGCTAAGTCAACCTTGCAACCATCGATACTAGGAAAGTTACTCGTAGTTGACAGTCTGACATCCGCACCGGCCTCAACCTCAAATAATTTTTTGAAGTACTCCACAACCATTTTCTTTAAATCTTCCTCGTCCACAATCCAATCTCCAGATTGGTTCTTAAGGGAAGTAACTCTGTTCCTTCTTCTTCTGATTTTAGTCTTCAGGTGATAGTAACGAGTGTTTTTATCGCCTTTGGAAATCCAATCCGATCGAGATTTCTGGAACCATTTTAGTTTTTCCAATTTAGAGATTTCCTCTAATTGATCTTGCAGTTCTAACTCTAGGTTGCATAGGAAATTCGAGAAGGGATAAGCGGAAGATCTTTGTATCCCGTTAAGTCTGGCTAATAACTCTTTTTTCTTAAATTCCACATTGCCAAAGATGCTTTTGTTCCAATCTGGAATAGCACACTTTAATCTGTCCATATTCACCACAAGCTCTTCATCAACATCCCATAGATTTTGCATAAGATTCAAAAAATCTTCATGAGCCATCCACATGGCCTCGAAACGGAAGGGCCTATGCCTACCATTTCTGATTCGCAACCCCATATTTAGAAGGATGGGATTGTGATCAGAGAACGAACCTTGTCCTGGGCAAATTTCTAACGGCACAATTAGAAAATTGAGAGATGAAATCCTGATTAGCAAAAGCCCTATCCAGTCTTTCAAAAAGCCTAGAACTCCCTCTAATACATGGTCCTTTCCATGTGAATTTAGGTTCAGACGCCCCTAAATCAATTAAGCCACAATGTTGAACTTGACCTTGGAACCATTGCATTCTTCTTAAGTTACCGCCGTTGCCCCCTGTTCGTTCATTCAACGATAAAATATCATTGAAATCCCCCCATACAACCAATGGCATAGAGATCGCAGACGCTAAACCACATAGTTTATTCCAGAGAACCTGTCTGAAATCAGAATGAGGAAGGGCATAGACTGAAGTTAGGGTGAAGCTTGGCGTACCTGGAATTGAGTAGATCATATGGAAGAACTGTCTATCCTTCTCAACCATCGTCACCGAAATCGCAGAACTATCCCAAACAACGACAATACCCCCCGACTGTCCAACACTCGGAATAACAGAGATGCTGTCATAACCCAGACGTAGCAGCCGTTGAAGTCGAGACTCATCCTGGCATTTCGTTTCAGCAAGAATGAAAAGAATGGGCTTAGGCCCATTGAAGCTGGTTTTTAAATTTCTGATAAGGCTCGTACCGCAAGAGCCCCTACAGTTCCAGAAAAATAAGCTATCCATAAAAACCTTATGATAAAGTTGGAAAAAAAACCCAAAGCCCAAAGGCCCAATCACATAGGAGTTTCTGGGACCATGGATGCATCCACACCCATAGCCTCCTCACATCCAGACTCGTCTGCCTCTAGTGGGCTACTATCATAGAAATTCTCATTTTCTATCATAGGCCCAATAGACTCCTCCAGCATCTCTCCAGGGTCATGTGGCTTGGGCTCACAAGGAATGGATTTGTCATATGAATCCATTGACATTTCGTCCCTATTAGCCCTTTTTTGAGAAACCACCAAACTTCTCTCCTGCAAGTCACTATCATCACCCATTGTTATCCTCAGTACGTCCGTCCTCGTATTATCTGACACATCCCGCGTTCGTTTCTCCACCCGTCTGCTCTGCTTTTGCACATAATTATTGTGCGCGCTCTCCACTACCTTTGTAACTACCTCAACTTCCGAAAGACCCTTAGTGCCCTTCCCTCTCCCTTTCTGTCTCCTCTGTGTACTCTGTTCTATCGGTTTTGGAACAGGGGCCTCTGGTACATTATTAATCTCCCTCTGATCTTCATTAAATCCCACGTTAATTCCATCTGACTCCGCTAATACCTCAAATCTAGACCCATCCTTCTGATGATTAGGAAGCCCATTAGTTGTCTCTTTCTGTTTCCTCGACCGACGCTGTTTATGAATAACACGCCATTGCTTCGTCGAATCACCACTCCATTCCTCCCCCACCTTGTTACTCTCAGCTACTTTTACTTGTTCCTCCACATTCACCGGAATACGACTCGAACATGTTTCAAATCTATGACCATAATTTCCACAAGTGGTGCATAAAAGGTGCAAACCTTCATACTCCAGATAAAAAGCTTCCTGATCCAGATAAAAGCCCTGCATTAGCTGTTTACCCAGCTCAACCACAACACATATTCTGGCGAATTGTCCTCTGAGTTGACATGAAGTATTCATGTCAACCTTAATAGTTTTACCAATTCTGTTCCCTATCATAGTTAACGCAACACTATCATAGTATTCCAATGGGAGTTTCGGAATTCAGACCCAGACCGCTGCCCTGTCAATAGTTGCTTTATCTGGTCTAAAGTTGGCTTGCCATGGTTGCACTGTGAGGTAGTGATCATAGATCAACCAAGGACCACCCGTGATAGCATTAGAGCAATCATCTTCATTGGTAAACTTCACCACAAAGTAACCGTGTCCCATATTAATCAGTGTAATCACACCCCGTTTCGCCCACATAGATTGTAACCTTTTCTCCAGCGCTCTGAATCCTATGGCTCGGCCTAGGAGCTTAACGATAACAGCTTTACCCCAAGCCTTATACAGCCTTGCCTTCATTTTTTTAGAGAAACAGAATGAAGGGAAAATGCCCTTTGAACCTTCAGTTATTTTGCACCACCCTTCCTTCTCTTGTTCTTGATCGGAATCCTCCATAGAGTCATCAGATAAAGCATTATCTGAGTTATGGTTCTTACCATGCACTTCTTCGTTATCGACACACGTTCCTTTCAGCTTATCAGCAAAGGAGGGTCCTCCAAGATGAACAGTGGAAACGTTATTTCCTAGCTTTGGCCAGGGATCTTGAGGAGTAATCTCTTCGTCACCAGCAACTACATTCTTAATTTTCTTAGAGCTACGAGCTAATAAATCTTCTTCCTCCGTCGAGATGGTCTTCTGGGAAACCCTACGTTCCGAGAGCACAGGAGCACTCATTGCTGTGATCTCTTTTGGTTTAACGTTGTGAACTTCTCCTTGCTTGCGTGTTTGACCGAGATGATATATGGGCTGGGTGATATCACATTGAGGCGTATGTTGTGTGTATGTGTGTGTGTGTGTGTGTGTAGATGAGTTTTTGGGCCAATAGGTATTATTGAATAAATGAGAGAGGCTGTACGTTAGGCTTGCTTTATTGTTCAAATGGTTCTGCACAAAATGAATATATGGGCCAAGATGTGTTTAATGAATAGATAGAAATAAAATGGGTGTTTTACATGGAGGAGCACGTGACTTGAGGAAGGAAAAGGAATGGAGTGTTGTGCTCCAATCTTTGCATTATTTAAATATTCTCCCATCATTCTCTTGTCTATCACAATGTTTATCAATTGAATTTCCAGTGGCCATGTGACTTCAAAAAAGAAATAAGCTCTGCATAAATAAGATAAAGCCAATAATTCTTTATTCTTCTTTTCTTTCTAACATTAGCCATTAAACTTCAATAATTCTTTTTCCCAAAAACTCAAGGAAAAATATGTCTTAATTTCCAATAATTATTTTAGGCCATAAATTATCCTTTCTATATATTCCTTGAATTTATTCTTTTCCCGAAATAAATTAAGGGAAAAATAAGCCTAAATTTCCATATAGTATTTTCCAATTTTCAAATCCCAAAATTTGGGATGTTACACTTAATTTCGTCCCAAAAAAAAAAGCATCTACTACCTTCAAGTCTTAGAACTGCCTTAGTGGTCCCTGCTTTCACCATCTTCATATGTGAATAGCCTGCATGCTGCCGATTACTCAGGTATGGTTCCTTTTACCAATCCCCATATTTTAATCTTCATCTGTGAATAGCCTGCATTTTATTTTGGTTATGTCTAAATCCATTAGATTTCGAAGTCACTTCTGGCTTATATTTGGGTTGAATAAGTTAAAATTTTCATTGGTATTTGTCATGTGCTCTAGATTTTTGGAACATATTGTTTTTTTTAACATCACATTTATTTGATGTAATAAATGTGAAGGCATATTTGGGAAGGCTATCAGGCGTTATAAATTTTAAAGACCGTACTCAACCCACAGGTAGTAATTGTTTACTCGCGGACTTGATATGTGTTTGTTGTATGTTTGTTTGCCATGTTTATTTTGCCAAATATGCATACAGAGCAAGTTGGGGTTCGAGTCCCTGACTATTATGTTCCTAGCGCTGAGGATTAATCTGGGGCTTGCCTTAAGTGGTAGCTCGACGGTTCATGATGATTGGTTATTGTGTATGTTTCTGAATGCATATATGATATTTTTGGCTTGTTGACTGTGATTCTTACATGATATGGTTGCATGCATACACTATACACATATAGTACATGAGTTTGACAGTTACTTTGGGGTTCATTTTTAAACTCCTGATAGATCTGTTGATCCAGGAGAACGCACCTGAGCCGAAAAGACCTTTTTGGAGAGGTAGGGCTTATCAATGCTGATTGAAGAATAGGGAATGCCCTATTATACTCTGTATTTATTTTGGGATGACTTTATATTATTTTTGATATTTATGTTAGATGACTGTACCCTTAACCCTTCGGGGACTCTTTAATATTGATTTATCGCACTTTTACTAGTACATTAGGTTGTCCAAACCGATATAATGCTCTGTGCGCACACTTTGATATATGCTAAAATGGAATGAATATCTAAGGTAAGGTAACATATAAAAAGAACCCCTCTAACCCGCCACCCGAAAGGGCGAGGCCGGTAGGGGTGTAACATTCTAGGAGTCAGATTGTAAACCTAACAAATATTGATTGAGGAATATTTGAGGATAGTGCTTGAGTATTGTAAGCTATGATCTTGATGATCGTAGCATGCTATTGGAATTAGGTTGATGAACCTAATAATTGGTTGGGCATCCTGAGGAATTGCTACCAACCGAATCGTGATCTAAGAATCTAATTTGATAAGTGATTCTTTACACATTTGATTGATTTGAGTAAACTGAGGCACTAGAATGTCATACCAATTTATGAGGTATTTAGAGGTTGCTAGCTGTTGATATAGCATAGAGAAAAGATCTTGATCTTAAAATATTCCCTTAGAAAGAATAATTAAGAGTCGTTCCCTGATGGAACCAGGTGATAGCTAGAACCTCGGTAGCCATAAATTATGGTCGTTTGATCGTGACAGATAATTGTATAAATGATTGTGGCTAATAGATTTCTTGAACGTATGGATTGAGTACTTGATAGGGAAAGTTGAGATTGGTGAATATGACTTAAGCTTGACTAATATTAGAAGTTCATATACATAATGGCCCCAGCTAAGGTTTATATGATGCATCGCCATGGGTGCTCCAAAACTGTGGGTTTACTATTGAGTATAGTTGTGCCATGAATATATAATGGACAGTGAGACCTAATGGATTGGTATGATCCCAGGTCGTTAAATTGATAAATATTCAATGAGAAGCCCTAAGTCCTGTGTGACTAGTGTATCCATAGGCCGGCAGGAGCCTACAATTATTAGATCATGAATCCCGAAGATGTTGAAAAGTCTGAGAATTACAAGCATTGTCTTGGAGTGGTCAAAGGGATGGAATATAATGGATTGTGTGTCCCATAAATGGCTCGAGTAACAAGAGTAAGAGCCTCGAATGTGTTGTAATTCATGTCCCTCTATATCAGTTGTCTGGTTCCTAGTATGTTTGAAAATTGAATTTTGAACTTGCCAATGCACCTACTGTATTTGTGAAATTTTGAAATTGAATTTCTGAACTGAACTTTTGAGTACAATGTTTTCTACGAATTTGAGACCATTTGTAGTAGTCATTTCAAAACTATGTTGTCTCATGGATAGGTCCTGATGGAACCCAGACTTAAAACTGAATCGTGAATCATGTTTGTGGTGGAAGCAGTACAAAAATGGAAGAGGTCAAAAACTATGCCAAGTATTTTAGAATGTTTTGAATAGCTGGCCATTGATTAAAAGCTCTTTTAAGGGGATTAGTTGTTTATAAGCTGATACTCACACCAGCAATGTATGCACCCAATCTGAGTAGTTTTGCCTTGCAGGGGCGCGTGTTTTGCCTTGTCTAGTCAGCACCCATGCAGGCGTTAATAGCAGGCTCTGAGGACGATGGTCCTTTGTCCCGATATGGGATCTCGGTGGGTTGCCCATTATAGTGCAGACACTAGGTCCCTTATGGGGGAACCGAAACACTCCCACATTGGCCAGCAAGTGTGTTACCACTTTGGTGGTTTGTGTATGAAAGGATTGGTGGCAAAAGCTTCTTAATGTTAAATTTGTGAAATGATTTATCCCATTTATGTATTAAACCGGCAAAAAATGTGTTTTCTTGAATTTGGGCCGGTAGTAAATGTATTTTCTTGAAATTGAGTTGGCAGCGATTATGTTTATTGAAAATGTGAAAATATTGTTTTGTGCGATTATGAAAATGTACTGCGACCGCAGAAATTTTTGAATATTTGAAAATCAAAAGTTGAATATGAGACAACATAGAGGAATGAAAAGCAATGGCGTGATTGTCATTGCTAATGAGATAAAAAGCAGTGCGGTTGGTGATTATGCTGATACAGGAACAGAAACTAATAGAATGGTCTAGAAATCCGAATTGGTTAAGTCAGACAGAATTTTCCAACCATAGTGCTAAGCAAGAGGAAAATAATCTAATAGCTTGAATTGAAATAGCTCAAACATGAGATATACGAGCAGAGGCTCAAGGCGGTAAGACCCGGTGTGCAAGTTCGCACGGGGTGATGTCCCTGGGCCGTAAGAACTGTATGCCTAGCACTGTGTTTGTTGCCTGTCATAGTAACTTTGGACCAAAGTGCCTAGAGTATGTCTTAAGGCTGGCAGAGTATTTAGACTGTATCAAGTTGAAGTCAAGATGGTTATGGCCTGAGGATGATTCCTAAATGATAAGGTTAGAACATCAAGCGCTGTGAGATTAGACCAGAGGGTCTTGTGTTGAATATTACACCTGGGTACGGAATAGAAGAGAATTTTGTATGATGATTATGTTGCATGTTTAATAAAAAATGCATAGAAAAGGGAAGTAAATTGAGTGGTTAGAATGATTTCCCAAGGATATGTGTTCAAATTTTGAGGACGAAATTTATTGAACAAGGGGAGAAATGTAATATCTTAAATTTTGAGCATAAAGATTTGAGGATAAATCTGTATCAGGAAGGCGACTAAGCCCAGTTTAGGAAGAGACCCTAGAATGTCGAGAGATAGGAAGCCTCTCGGGGACTAAGTAACTCGGCTATACGGGTTAGTGGACCTAGTATGTATAAGCCATGGAATTAAAGTACCAATAAAAAAGGGGCACAGAAAACCTATACGATGTAAATCCGGTTAGAAAAGATGTCACCCAACTATGTCCTGAGGTATAGGACAATTAGTTTAGCAAAAACAAGCTGGTATAAGTAAGTATACAACATTTTCAGGGCAGTCGGGTATGCCCTGCGTTTTTTAGAAAACATCGGTATGTGGCATTGTTTGTCAGGTCTTGGTATGCGTGTCACAATCCCAAGCAGAATTCCGGGCAAGCACCAATAAAGTACCTTTATTAAAGTAACTTTAATAAAGTAAGTCATGATGATTAATGATGACATGCTTTTCTGTTGGTCAAATAAAAAGATGACACGTGTAGTATAAAGTTACTTTTGTGTTGGTTTGATAAGAGCATGACATGTGTCCCGTCATTATGAAAAGGTACAAAGCTACTTTTATGTTGTCCCAGTAGAATGATGACACTTGTCCCGTTATGATTACAAAGGAAATCTACTTTTGCATCGGCGCAATAGAAAGACGACATGTGTCTCTCATCATGACAAGTAAAAAAGCTACTTTTGTGTTGGCCAAATAGAAATATGACATGTGTCCCATCATCATGACTAATGATGACAGATTTTGAGTCATTACAATGAGATCATGACACGTGTTCCGTCATCAAGACAAGGCATAAAGCTACTTTTAGGTTGGTCAATTGGAAAGAAAACACATGGCGCATTCTGGACCAGACAAGTGGAGCATTATGGACCTGACACGTGGCGTGTTCTGGACCGCACCCGTGTTCTATATATATGTCTTTCCCCTTATTTTTCTTTAGGCCATTCTTGGCCAAAGCATGGAAAAGAGAAGAGAAAGAGAGAGAAAAATGAAATAGAGAGAGAAGGAAAAGAGGAAGAAGGAGCTAGAGAAGAGAGAAAGAGTCAGGGGTCGACTTCGCCTCCGATTTAGTGTTTCTAGCTCCTGAGGTCTTCTCTAAAGTTGTTCCTCTCGATGAGAGAAACATTTGTCCGGTTTTGGAATCTTGGTTTGAGGTGTTTGGTGCCGTCTACATGGTGGAGATGCTGCCGGATCTCCAAACCGATCGCGGAATCAAGATAAGTAAGACTTGGATTCTTGCTCTACTTCCTTCGATCTTCATGGACATTCCTAAGATCTTGATGAATGATTCTTGCATGGTGTTATCAAGTCTTGACCGAAAATACAAGGAAGTTCAAGGAGGAAAGATTTCAAAGAAAAGCTAAGATCAAGGACAAGGAGTATCGTTGTCCGAAGCTTTAAGGAATTTTGGGAGTTAATTCTCATTCTAAGAATTTACCAGGTAGTAACTTTAATCTCATGTACTTTGTATATCTCTGTATTTGTGTTTACCATGATTGTACATGCATTCAGTTATGTATTATGATATTCCAAGCGCTGTGGAACCGAAATATGCTGAGTGCATTAAGGGTCTTGCATTGATGTGTGCATTATATTGAATACTATGTGGTATATTTTTATTTTTCTAATTATGGTTGCTTGCATACTCTGTATATACTTTGTATATGAGATTAACTTGTTACTCTGGGATCCTTTGGGATTCCAACCCTTATTACTACCTATGAATAGTATAGCTTAACGGACATAGCTCCCAGGGTAGAGAAGCGGATGCTAGCAAATGGAGTTGCTAGACTGATTTCAGATTAGTTGGAGAATATTTGTAGAAATCTTATGTAATTATTGTTTTAAATTTTGTAACCAAGATTTGTAATTTATTATCAGTATACTATGCCTAAACCGTTTTACCACTGTGTTGCGCTATAATGCTCTGATCTATGATATATTATTGGAAGGGGGTGACAGTTGGAGTTAATAAATAAGAGGGTATCACACTACCCGCCACCCAAAAGGGCAAGACCAGTAGGGGTGTAACAATTCTTCCCTCTATTTTTTTTTTCTCTTTCATTTATTTATTATCTGTTACTATTTATTTATTTATTTTAATATTTAATAATTGGTAATACTTATGAATTATCATTATATGTAACGATAATCATATTATTCTTCTACTTTTTCCATGTCTCTCTTCTCATTTGTTTATATTTGATTGTTTTTATTGTCATGCTAATTCACCATTCTTCATTTGATATTATCTTAATTGTTTTATCTTTTTTCCATAACTTTTTGACTTAATGGACTTCCGAATAATTTAAGTTTCTTAATATGTTTGTTCTATTTACATTGTTTGAGTTAATATGTTTAGGTATTTAAATTATTTGATTTAAATGCGCGCTATTTTTGTGTGTTCATATTTAATTAGTTTTTTCCCCTTTAAATCCCATCATTGAATGCCCTTGCTGGAATAAGTTAAATTGTATTTATTTATTATTAGTAAAGTTTCCTTTTATACATGACTCTCTTATCATTTGTATTTGATTTTTTTATATTCCTGCTAATTCATCCTTCCTCATTTTGTATTATATTATGTTTTTTCCATAACTTTATACAACTTAATGGACTTTAGAGTATTCTATTTAAGGACTTTATAGTAAAGCTGTTATTTATTTTCTTTAAGGGAAAATTCTATAAAAATACAATTAAAAATGGGAAAAGACACTTTATCAAATTCCAAATTAGAACTAAAATAGGAATATGTGATTTACAATTCTGATCAAATGACCAAAATGCCCTGACTTGAGGGTACAAGTTTCAGGGGTCAATAATAACATCTGTACCTATATTAACAACATCAAATTTTACATTAATAACTTTACTTTCATGTTTCACACCGTCATATCCCAAAAATCAGAGATAATTTTGAGGGCACAAGTTTTAGGGATCAATAACAACATCTATATCTATATTAACAATATCGTATTTTACAACTTTACTTTCATGTTTCACAACTTCATATCCCAAAAACCAGAAATAATTTTGAGGGCACAAATTTCAGGGGGCAATAACAACAACATATGTATCTATATTAACATCATATTTTACATTAACGACTTTATTTTTATGTTTCACAACTTCATATCCCAAAAACCAATGATAATTTTGAGAGTACAAGTTTCAATGGTCAATGACAACATCTCTGTCTATCTTAACAACATCAGATTTTACATTAACGACTTCATTTTCATTTTTCACAACTTAACTCAGGGAAGTTTGGTCATTTGGTCAAAATTGGAAATCTCGTATTCCTACATCAATTCGCTGCATCAATTTGTCTTTTCGTAGCACCTATGGAATGATATAAAGAAGGGAAAATAAGGAAAGTCAAAGAAGATTGCAAAAAGAACAAGAAAAAAGAGAGAGAGAAAGTTTAAGGGAAACAAATATGACATTAGAAATCCATTTAAATATTAAATAGTTTATACATAACTAAAATAGAAAATTTAACTTGAATAGTTTAAATAATGCAAACATATTAAGCAACTTACATTGCTCAAAAGTCCATTAAGTTATATAGTTAAGTCCAATTACGCAAAGAAGATAGACATATCAATTAAAAGGTTAAAGTAAATGTTTTGATCCTTTAAGTTAACACGTCCAGTTTCAGTTTGGTCCCTTAAGTTTAAAAAATACGCTTTTAGTCCTTAGGTTAAAGTATAATTAAATGAAAAATGCATTCTCATCAAGAGTAATTATTTAATATGTTCAAATTTTAATTCTTTAATATCATCATTTTTATATTTTAAAATTTAGGTATGATTTATCAAAATTTAATTGCAGAGTCGCTATTTAATTTGATGAGTCAATACTTTCTAATAAATAAAACTAAAGACATTAAAAATAAATTATTAAAATTTTACTTTCGCTCCCTGGTCTTTTTATAAGCAATTTTCTCTCTCTTAGGGTTCGTCTTTTTTATAAACAACTTTCTCCTTGTATCTCAAAATTTAAACTATTTTTTTCCTTTTCTACCCATATTAAATATACATATTTATATTAATTACCTCTATCCACTAATTCTCTTTCATTTACATATTTATTACACATTTTATGCTCATACTCTATCATATTTGTTACTCATTCTCTCATCTATGCTCTTTTCATAAATAGAGGCATATTTAGAAGAAATATCATATTTTTGACACATACATTGCTTTTAACTAATCTTAACCTCGTTTTACGTAGTAAGCTAGGATAAAAGTAGCTTATAAAGAGAGTGTGAGTAAAACTAAAACACTAAAGTGAAGCTTGAAGCAAACTTAAAGGATCTAACCTATAGTTTAAGGCAAAATATACAAAATGAAGAATGGTAAATTAGTATGAGTGAATGAGTATTGAATAATCACATAAATAGAATAGAGATTTATAAATACTTATTATAAATATTGTTAATTATTAGATGTTAGATAACTTTTGATTATCATTATTGTGAATAATGAATAAATAGTAACAAATTTAACTAATTAGATATTAACATTAAATCGAAAAGCTTGAAAAGAAAAATAAAAGATTAAGGGAAATGTAACATCCCATTTTCAAAAGCAGTATAATTTTTTTTTTCATCAGAGTAGAGCATTGGAGCGATTGAGTAACTGATAATTAGATTCAAAATGCCGTAAGTCTGGCTGATTACAAAAGCGGTACAATAACCGAGAGTTTTTAAAGTAAATAACAACAGAAGTGTCTCCCTGGCAACACCCATGCTGTGGCAACAAAAGAAATTCTCCTATTTGGGACTCTAAGCGTGCTGCTTGCCCTTATCTTCGGCGCTCGGTCCTCCTGACCCTGAAGCTATTTTAAATGCTGAGGTCCAAATTCACATCGGACCTCAGGTAACGGTTAACCTCATATTTATATAGACAGCATATGGAAGACAATCACAGATTAATCCACACATAAGTACATAGCGAGATGCAAGATTAAAATAACAACAAGACACATCTCATGTAAAGTTATATATGCTAACAAGACACATCGCATGTAAAGTTATCTATGTTAACAAGTACACATCGCATGTAAAGTTATCTATACAATTCACTTGTATAGTCGTCTATCACATATAGGTATACGGTAAATATCGAGTTAGTGTTACAAGACGAACGTACCTTCGTTGTCGACTACGATGACGTTTGGATGATCAAACAAAGTGATCCCGGATATCCTATAAGGGTAATATCGTCTCTATTAATTCAAAAATATTATTTCAAGAGATAGTTTGGCTATATCTGACCATTTTACCCTGGATTAATTATTTCCAATTAATTTCACCTTATTTTCGTAAAAACACTTATTTACTCAATAAATGCTGATTTTTCGCCTAACTTTGAAAAATCATAACTAATTCTACAGAACTCGAAACGAGGATCCGTAAAATTTCTCGGAATCCTTAGGATGTATACTTTTAGGAAACATTATTGGTTCTTGCCCAGAGTTCATATACAATTCCCATTTTTCGCAACAACATGTTCTGTCCAGAAATTTCCAGTATTTTTAGCCTATCTTTGAACATTTTTATCTCCTAGCACAGAACTCAAAACGACATGCTATAGGTATATTTGGAAATCTATATATGTCTACTCCATCCATGAATTTTATCAGAATTTTGGCATAGCATCTTCAACATAAGATACCAGCATTTTTGAAATTGCTTTCGGGAGTCGCTAACCGACAAAATTTCGCCATAACTTCGTTACTTTGACCATAATCTCCCAAAAATTTTGCTATAACTTCTTCTTCATCATTTTTTTTTGAAATAAATCCAATTATAATAATAAAAACATGTAAATAACACTATAATTTGAAGATTATGTATCAAAACAACGTTTAGGCTAAAAACTAAAAGCTAGAGCATAAGAACTTACCTAGAACTTTGCTCCTCCTTCCTTCTTGCCTCAAGAACTCTCTCTACTCACTCAAGAACTTCTAAAATCAGATCACTCTTAGGCTGATTTGGTGTGAAGAAATGAAGAGGGGAAGCCCTCTATTTATAGGGAAATTTTAAGGACACAAGTGGAAATTAAATTTGACTAACACTCACCTTGACCATTGGATTAAAATGACACTTTATTAACTTTAATCTCCACCTCTCCTTTAGTGCCGACATGCCCCTCCTATTTATCCATTTAATTGTGTTTGGCTTTTGCTTTTGGTCCATGCGTCACTTATTATGTTTTGAAATAGCAAGCTAATTGATTTAATCATTTAATTGAAACCAAAGATACCATGTGCTGGCCGACATACTCTCTTAATTCAGCCATTTAGTGTCTATTTTTATTAACAAAATATTGTTTATTTCATGGCTTTTGATTGGTTAGTTGAAAAGTTTGACTTTTCAACTCTAAGCTTGTATAATTGTATGATAAATCATCTCTTTTCCTCCTTCAATTTCAGCTGCACGTTTTTTTCTAATTTTTGGGGTTGTTTCATGAAGCTAATTAATATACTAAACAAGTGCTTTAATTGCCCTTTAATTACCCTTGTCATTGTTGGACTTGTTTATTAGCTAATCATGGCAATTAGTGCTTATTAAAACAAGTATTATTTCATTCTCTTTGGCTTAATTATTTTTGAATATAATTAGCCCTCTTTTGATGCTTTTAATTTGTCTTTAATTAATTAGGATAATTTATGCCATTAATCCTAATTAATGCAAGCTAATTTGCCCATTATTTTCTAATTGACACTTAATTTAATTAAGTGTTTTATAATTCTTCCATGGCTCATTTACTCTTAAAATAGCCATTATTTTATGTGAATTTATGTTACATTTTATAGCTCCTAATATGTGGTCTCATTAATCAACCATTGGTTAATTAATTCCCAAGTGAAATTTGGACAAGAATATAATCAATAGATTATAATTCTTTGAGACACATATTCACCTTTGTATGTTATTTGCCTCTTAGGATTTATCATAATATTTTCGGGTATTTTATGACCCACAATTGCATTTAGGGATTTTTAGCTCTTTATTCACCCTAATTTCAATAGAAATTACCTTAGGAAATAAGGTATTTATTACACTAGTTTCGAGACCACATATTCACCTATTTCCAATAGGTATTATTTATCGAAATATGATACTTATCATAAATACGATTTTTAGGGTATTACAGGAAACATATATGAAAGCAGAAGTCTAATTAAATGGCTCAAAAAGACATATAATTTTTATATTAGTAACAACCGAATCAAGCAAGCAATAAATATTGTACATGACAAAAAAAACAAAAAAGATTAATATAGTACCGGATGAAGGCTTCAATAGAATGAGCAAATGAATAATCACATAAGTTGCGAAGTAGAAAATGAAAATAATCATTACTTGTTCTAAATAATAATCACTAACATAAGTATTATTATCATTATGTTTATTTGTTAAATAATATTATAATTAATAGTTCAATAGTAACAAATTAGACTAATTAAATATTAAATTAAAATTAAAAATTGAACATTAAACTTGACAAATAAAGTCAAAACCTCATCACAACGTAAGATTTGAAAGGAGGAGAAGAAGAGAAGAGAAGAATCATTCTACGCAAATTTAAAGAAGGGAAAATCTCCCTTAGGGCCCAAGTAAGCAAGATATTGTTAAAAAAATGCCTAAAGAAAAGTCACACAAAAAGGTCCTAGTTATTAACGTATACTGATTTAGTTGTTAATGTTGTACTAATTTAGTTGTTAAATACTTGTTAAGATATAGTGGGGCATTTTCCCCTTAAAGAAAGAGAGAAGAAAACAAGAAGAGTCAAAGAAAATATCAAGGGGGAAAAAAACGTTTAAGGAAGACAAATATAACAATAGAAATCTATTTACACGGTAAAACCACTCATTTAGGTTAAATAACTTAAATAGCACAAACATGTTACGAAAAATCACTCAAAAGCCCGTTTAGTTATAAAGTCAAGTCCATGCAAAAGATAAAAAACAATTACTATAATAATAATCATGATTAAATATGAAAGAGAAGGGAACAAAAGGAAACCCAATTAAATATTCCGACAAACAAACAAAAAACGAAAATTCAAGGAAAATAAATATGAAAGTAGAAGTAAGATAATTATTGTTACATGTAAAAATAATTCATAAATGTATTCATTATTAGAAAAAATATTATAATAAATAATAAATAAATAGTAACAATGAATAAATAAAAGACAATGAATAATCGTTCAAAAAGCTCATAATAGTGAAAGAAGGAAAAGATGAAGAACTAATACTCAAATACAATGGGAAGAGCAAAGAAAACAAGTAAAACCAACAAACAACAAAGAGAATAAGAAAAACATAACAAATAGTACATGTAAATCAAATAATCTAAATAGCACAATTATATTAAGCAATTTTAATTACCCTAAAGTCCATTAAGAAATAAAGTTATGGAAGAAAAGAGAGAAAACAATTAAAAAGAGAATAAGAAAAACATAACATATAGTACATCTAAATCAAATAATAGCATAAATATATTAGCAATTTTAATTACCTTAAAGTCCATTAAGAAATAAAGTTATGGAAAAAAGAGAAAAAAATTAATATAATACAAAATGAGGAAGGATGAATTGGCATGACAATAAAACAATAAAATAGAAACAAATGAGTCTTGATAAAATAGGATAATAATATAATTATTGATACGAATAATAATAATTCAAAAATGTTATAAATTATTAAAAAATAAATATTACAATAAATAAAAAGTATCAAATAATAAATAAAAGACAACAAATGGAATGGATACAAATTTCATCATACTAAAACAATAAAATAAAAAAAGAGAAAAGGAAAAGAGAAATAAGAAGAATAATCAAATGCAAATTTTAAGGCATAAAATGATAAATAAATAGTAACACATTTAACTAATTAAATATAAATGTAACACATTTAACAAATAATTATCATTATATATATAGTTCATCAATATGACCAATAATTAAATAATAAATATTACAATAAATAGTCCATTTAAATATTTTTAAATATAACTATTATATACCCACAAATTTATATGATAATTAACTTTAAATGAATATGAAAAAAATTAAATAAATAGAAATAAATTTAACTAATTAAATACTGACTTCGAATTAAGGAACTATTTGAAAAATGATGAGGAAAAAAAAAAGGAAAATCATCAAATACAATTCACATATACCCAAAATAGCCCATTTAAATATGGGTTTAATGTTTCGCATTTACCGCCGAAATATTTTTTCTATAGCACTCACATAAAAGTGAGTAGGTCCCACTAATATTTTCTCTCCTCTTTACAATGGGACCCACTCACTTTTATGTGAGTGCTGCAGAAAAAATATTTCTGCAACAAATGCAAAAACATTAAACCCTTTAAATAATACAAATATATTTAGCAACTAGAACTGGCAGAAAATATAGGATAAGAAAATAAATATTAGTGGTCTTATGTAATAATTATAAATCAAAACTATCTATCAATTATTAGATAATAAATATGATAAACAATAAATAATTATTAAATAATAAATATGATCAACAATAAATAAATAGTGAAGAATTTAATAGTAACAAATAATTTAAGTCAAATATGACAGAAAACTCAAAGCTACAACCAAATAGAAAATCTAAAGATAGGGTTTCTATGATTTTTTACACTGGTTTCACGACCGGTTCGCCGGTTTTTCAAATCCAACCAACTGGCTCAAGTTGCTAAAACAAAAACTATTAAGAGGAATGGTGAATTAGCATGACCATAAAAAAAATCAAATAGAAACAAATGACAAGAGAAAAAGTTGAAGAATAATATAATTATTGTTACATGATAATTCATAAATATACCAATTATTAAATAATAAATATTAAAATAAATAATAAATAAATGAAAGAGAAGGTGAAGGAAAAGAGAGGGGATAATAATATAATCATGTACAAATCAAATAAAAGAAGAGAAAATAAGAAATAGCCCATTTACCTCAAATAATTTACGAATACAAATATATTCAAGCAACTCCAAGTGGCGCAAGAAATAAAATAAATAACTATAAATCATAAATATCTATTAATTATTAAATAATAAATAAATTTAAATAGTAAATATGATAAATAATAATAAAAAAATAGTAAAGAATGACTAATTAAATATCAACTAAAATTTAAATAGCACAAACATGACAACAAATAGTAACAAATAATAGCATGACAATATTAAGTTAAATAATTTAAACAACACAAACATATTAATCAACTTCAAATACTCTAAAGACCATTAAGTTATATAAATTTATGGAAAAAAGAGGCAAGGAAGAATTATCATGATAATAAAAAGGTCAAATAGAAACAAGTGAATAATAAATAGATAGATAAATATGATTAAGAAAATAATTAAGGGAAAAAAATTAATTGATTAATTATGAACGTAACAAACAATAAGTCAAACATGACAAAAAATAGCACATCTAAATCAACTCAAATAATATAAATAAGAACAAACATAAACATATTGAGCAACTTAAATTACCATTAAATTACAAAGTTATGGAAAAAAGAGAGAAAGTAATATATTACTAAAAAAATGGTGAATTAGCTTGGCAATAACTATCTTACATATAAGGATACAAAGGTTATTAAAACCATACGGTACTGGGTCAAGGTTAGTGGGTCAAACTGGAGCTAAAACAAAGATTTTAGAATTATTAATATGAAATTATAAAAAGATCTGTCTCCTTCTATGTCTCTTTGTCCCCTCCTCCTTCTATCCTTCTTCTATGTCTCATGAGTTTCAGGCGACTTCAAGGGCAGAAATGAAACCAATTGTTGTGATAACGGTTCCTATCAATGATTTTTCGGACTTCGAATTGGCCGGTCTGGGTTTCATACATTATAAATATTACTAATTATTAAATTATAAGTATTACAATAAATAAATGGAAGAGGAGTAGCAATATTTTTCTATAAGTAATAATAATAATCATCAACTATATATCAAATAAAAACTACAAATCAAATAAGGAGAAGAGAAAATAGGAAAAGCTATAAAAAAATGATTGTAGAAGTCCATTTAAATATTTATTTTAAATATTAATATATACATGTTAAGGACCTACATTAGGCCCAACAACTGGAAGACCCAACAATGAATATATCACATATTAGGATCTACCTATAATAAAGGGAAATCCTTTCTCATCTATAATCAAGGGAGATCTATCTTATCCAAAGATAGATTCAACGGTTATGATACTAGGGCCGTGGATTATGAGGCCCATACTATCCCACCTGAGGTACACTCTATAAATACAGAGGTCAAACCCTAAAGTGCAGATAGACTACTCTCACTGGAGCATACACACCACCCCTTTGGCTAAACGCCTATGTGTGTCTCAAACTACGTGGACTTTGATCCCTCTACAGGGTACGTAGGCCCAAGGCATCGTTCCTAGGTCAAGTCCGCTCCAACCAACATCAAACAGGCTAGTCCATTAGGGCTAGCCACATCTGGTTCTAGACCAGAACATTGGCGCCGACCGTGGGGACGTTAAATTTCGATCCCCGTGACCACCGATGGTCAATACCAGAAGCAGCAGTTAGATGCCTTTGCACGGGCAGTTCCTAAAAATCCGCGGCAGCAAAATCAAGAACCGTAGCAGACCTAGAGGATCTATTCGACAACTTCAGAGAAACAATGGTTGTTTGAGCAACGGCTTTGGTTTTGAGCTGCTTCACATGGGTCTCCTTTTAAAGAAGATAGTTAGAAGGATCACCAGGTTCTCTCTTTGGGTCCTCTCCCATGGTTTAAAGATTCTATGTTCTCCTATTTAGTTCTTCTATTGTTCGTAAATGGAGGCCCCGACAACCATGGTTAATGCCGTAACCACATGATGAAGAAGATAGTTGGAAGGATCGCCAGGTTCTATCTTTGGGAATTCTTTTAAGAGGGGTGCGCCATATGTTTAGTCCTTAAATGAGAGACACTTTTCACCTCTGGCATAAATTTAGATGTCATGCTTGGATTATAAGCAACCACAACATTTGAACTCTCCATGTCATTTAGTTCAAAGTACTTGCCACTTTCTATTAAATGTTATTTATCAAGCTCTAATATGGAAAACTCCTCAAAGTTACCGTCACCCATGCAAGATTCTCCTAGATCTTGTATTTCACTTTGGGTATTTTCACGACTAGGTGATGCAGGGAGGTCAATAACGGGTTCACACCACGCCTTCCATCAGCAGTGTTTTGAGGTAAGGCAAGTAGTGTTGGACTTGCAACTGCGCTTTGAAAATGTTTACATTCTCCTCTCATTGGACAAGCTCAGCAACTGAGTTGTGTCCACATGATGAAAAGATAGTTTGAAGGATCACCAGAAAGAAATCAGAGAAGTCTTCGGTGGCCTTAATGAAAAAATAGCAGACCTAGAGGATCTTGTTCAACAACTGCAGATCCTCCTATCGTCGTGCCAGCAGCCTCCGGGCCCATCGCGTAACAACAGCCACTGGACAGAGGATGAGATCTAGGAATCGATACAGCTACGGGTTCAATACCCGTTTGAGAATCCCAAATCAAGATATCTGAGATAGTCGAGGTTGTTGGTAAGCCGAGGCTGATTCAATGCCAAAGGAATTATTTTCACGACTCGGTGATGCAACGAGGTCAATAATAGGATCACACTACTTTATGTTTGCCTTAGCTATATCTGCTTTGTCTTTGCTATATCATTCACATTAGAAAGAGTTAGCGGATTACTAGAACCCTCCAAATATATAGCAATAGTGTCTGATCACGTTGAACTATTATTTGGTCTATGAGAATTGTTTTGAGGCAGGGCAAACGAGCAAATCGAGATAGCCGAGGTTGTTGTTAAGCCGAGGCTGATTCAAACGCCTATGTCGTCCCAACTCCATCGTGATAGTCGAGGTTGATGATACGCCGAGATGAGGAGGTGCCGAGACGCCGAGGTACGCTGAGATTGTTAGATGCCAAGATTTATAGAATGCCGGGATATACTCTGAGTGCATGTCGAGATGTACTCTCGGCTGAGATTTGTATTTCCCTTCTCCGGATCTAATTGTTTTTAGGCAGGACAAATGAGCAAATGGAGATAGCTAATACTCTAGAAAAGCCAAGGCTGAGAAGATTTAGGAGAGATGTTTATCCTTTCTTCTACGCAAGCTGAGGGTTGATGAAGAAACATCAAAGGTAGAATTTATTAGCAAAAAGCATCTAGTTTCCGATGGCTTGCTTTCTTGCCCAAGATAAAGTTCGACAAATTGTCTAGAGGAAATTTGGGGGCCATCGTGGTTTTTTTTTCCCGAACCCGGAAGGCTTCAATTTATACCTAGAGGATCTTGTTCGACAACTTCGGATCCTCCTATCGTCATGCCGCCACTGAAGTAGGCACAAAGCCTGAGCCCTCCCGGCTCCCCGCGCAATGTGCATGGAGATCCAAAAAGCATAGGCACGGAGATATGGCTTATGAAGGGGATGCAGACTGGGAGATTTTAACAAACGATCTACCTTTTCTTCATACAGATTGGAGGTCAGGTACCTTTTTCTTTCAAATCTGTTTTCTTTATATGTAATTGTTCATTGCATATTTCCTCAAGTCTACATATCACACGTGTGTCCTCGGGAACGCGATAAAGTCAAGATCAAGGTTAAAACATATTCTTTCGAGATGCAGTAAAACCGAGAAGGCGGACCCGGTTACGCTGAATCTAGTTAAAATTCGGGCTCCGTGTAAAGTTTTGCGGGACGCGAAAGGAAGGAAGACCCTGGTCACACTTAATACAGTTAAAACCTGGGCTCCGTGTAAAGTTTTGCGGGGAGAGAAAAGAAGCCGGACCCCAGTTACACTGCATTCCAGTTAAAATCCGGGCTCCGTGTAAAGTTTTGCGGGACACGAAAGGAAGGCGGACCCCGATTACACTTAATACAGTTAAAATCCTGGCTCTGACCAAAATACAGTTAAATCCGCGCTCCTTAATTGGACCCCGGATAAACTGAAAATTATACAGTTATGGAATTTCGGGTTATGACACCCATCACGGATAAACAAATTCCGAGGACGACACCCATAATGGAATCCCGGGTTACGACACCCATCTCAGATAAACAAATTATGGGTTGCGACACCCGTCATGGATAAACAAATCCATGATCAGATTGGACCCCGGATAAACTGAAAGTCACACATTTGACTCCGCGCTCCTTAATTGGACCCCGGATAAACAGAAAATTACACAATTGACTCCGTGCTCCTTAATTGGACCCCGGATAAACTGAAAATACATCCCAGCAGCTCAAAAGCTTGAACTACCGGGTTGGGGGGCATCTGTTAAGGACCTACATTAGGCCCAACAACTGGACGACCCAACAATGAATATATCACATATTAGGATCTACCTATAATAAAGGGAAATCCTATCTCAACTATAATCAAGGGAGATCTATCTTATCCAAAGATAGATTCGACGGTTATGATACTAGGGCCGTGGATTACGAGGCCCATACTATCCTTCCTAAGGTACACTCTATAATTTCAGAGGTCAAACTCTAAGGTGCAGATAGACTACTCTCACTGGAGCATACACACCACCCTTTTGGCTAAACGCCTATGTGTGTCTCGAACTGTAATACCAGGATAAATATCTATCCAGAGTCTTGTTAAAATAAGAGAAATTGTTATTTTCAAATGGATGGATATGGAATATCAAACAATATAGTTTTTAAGTGTCTTATTTCTAAGGAAATTACTGTGAAAATTTGAAAGGGAAATAAGCTAAAAATACATGGAAAATGTATTTTATAAGGCAGAAAATGATCTAAAAGCATTATGGAAAATACCATATGATAACAGATACTGGAAAAAACTTAGAAAGTATGTTATCTTGAATTTTAGAAATTTTTGGGATTATTTCCCTGGAAAAATATTGAGCATAAATAAAATAATATTAAAAAGCACTTTATGCTCTTTGATTTTTAATATTTAATATAAGATATAAAATATCAATGTCGGTTCAATAGTTATGAGAAAATAATTTATCCTAAATCTTAAAATTATCAACAATTAGTAAATGGCTAATTATATAATTAATGGCTAATTGTTTAGATTAAGGTATAAATAAATTATTTAGTAAAACTAATTAAATTAAATTAAAATTCGAAATTAATTAATAAAAAAAAATTATAATAAGTAGAAATACCGATAGCTAAGGATCAATGGATAGAAATAAAATCAAACCTCAAGATGTAAAAACAAAGTCAGAAACAACTGCACTTGTTATGAACAAGTGAAATTCTACCTCGGAGTGGACTATCTCCGAAGTTGATTCTGAAGCCAATAGGGAAAATAAGAGACCGGGTATATCGGAGAATAAGCGAGATAGTGAAAAGTGAACCCGTATTAATCTTGAGTGTTGTGAAAATCCAGAATGAGTTTCCTTAGGTCGAACGTAATACGAATCCACGAATTATTATCCAGAAGTTGGTTCTACCGGAAATCATTTCCGCAACCGACCGCGTCTGGCCTGAAATGTTCAGCCAGCAATGGAATACCCTTAAAGGGATTTAAAATTTAGTCAACCCAGATATTATGATTGAGGAAGTTTAAACCTTCAAAACACCGCTGTCGGAATTTTGAGTTTCGGCAAGATTACGCGATTCGAACACCGATCAGGGGAGACTATCGGTAAGTCAGCATGTGTGACATCATCAAAGATGATGTCACAAGGGGGGGAGGTCGTCACCTTATGTGTAAGGCCAAGATCAGCCCATTTGTCCCAAGTGCGATCCAACGGCCGAAATCCGATCTGGAGAACTTTTCATAAATTCCCACCTTGTCCTTGTTTTTCCCTATAAATAGCAAGGTCCTCTCCTCTCATTTTTCACACCAAAACCTCAGCCTTGAGAGAGAGTAGAGAGAAGGAAGAGCTCTTGAAGTTCTAGCCAAAGCCGGAGTAAGTTTTTCGGTCCCTAGTCTTAAGCTTCGGTAGTTCTTTCGGTAGATAGAGTAGAAATGCTAGAATTTCTTTTAATCTTTCTGAATAGTTTTAGATATCATATTTTATGAGTATATGTGATATTTATGTTGAAGATATTTTGGGAAAAGAGATCTGGCAAAATTTTGGATAAAAAGAGCGGAAACAGCGAAGCTCTGGCGAAATTCTGCCAATTAGCCTAACTAGGGGCAAAATAGTAATTTTCGCCCAAATGGCCTGTTATGATGCCAAATGTTGATAAACACTGTCCTTATAGGATATCTGAGCTAATCGAGCCGCCGTCGTCCCGCTGTTTTTTTCCCGCCGTCGAAATTTACGTTTTTACGTAGAAGTTCCGTAGTACCGCCGAAAAGGTACGGACGCGTATTGTAACCTTAACTCTTGCGCTTATTGTATTCTATGTGTGTTTGCTTTGTTCCTATACCGAGTTTCTGTTGTTGAAAATGTTGAAAACAAGATTCTGTCTGTTGAGACGTTGAAATTATAAATATACGGGTTATGGATTTAATAACACCGAATTATAGTTTTCCTAGCGCTGAGGACACGACCGTACATCGTGGCACTGGATTATGTGCAGATTGAGGGTAACATACATATTGCAGGTGGGCATGTAATGTTATTGCTTGCTATGATCTGTTATGATCGATATATGATATTTTGCGAAATATTGTGGATATCTCGCTATGCATATACGTGTACATAAGCATGAGGTTAACCGTTACGAGATCCAATGGGCATTGGATCTCGGTGTGATGTAGCTTCGGGATCCCGAGGAGTTCGGATCGGAGAAAAGGGTAAGGAACCGGCGTAGAGAAGCCAACGGAGGAATAAATTAGCAGTTTATTTTTGTTAGAGAAACATCAGATGAATGTACTTATGACTACCAGAACATATTATTATGAATGTTATTCAGTGACCCTCTTTTATAAAAAAAAAAACTTTCCGGCGCTCAAACTCTGATCACAAACTGCGAGAAAACGTTTACGAAAACGGGGTGTTACATTTTTGGTATCAGAGCAGTTTTCCTGGCATGAATCTGACTATGTTATTGCGAACAGATAGTGCCGAAGGCAAGGCTAGTCTATGTGGGTACGCCAATCAGTCACCCTAGCACGGTGAGGCCCCCATAATAGACACTTACCTGGCTACTCTGTTCGGTTAACGGAGTTAGGTTCAAAAGCCTTTTAGATTTTGAACAAATTTTTTAAAAGAGTACTGACATAACCTGGTGTTGTGTTGTAGAGATGGACAGGGATGAGGAACCTTATGTTATATACCTAGGAAGGAGAAGGCGCGTAGCGCAACGGACATATCCATGTAGAGTAAGCTTAAGAAGGAACCCTGAACCAGAACCACCATCCCCTGATCCAACGAATGTCTCATTCTATACACCCATACCGGAAGTAGAGCCAGATTACCACCCTGGCCCCACATACCAACCGTACCCTGACAATATGTACGACCCTGTACCAGCACAAGATGAACTCCCAAACTACATGGTTGACGTTATCCTAGTGAGCCCAGATAGTTCTCATCACTCCTCTGTGGGTGATAACTTTGAATATCCTGACATCCAAAGTCTGGACATTGCAGATAATGATGGTCTGCAGTATGTCCTGGACGATCATACCACCCTTGTCCACACCACCCAGTTAGACTTACAAGGTATCTTTGAAGCATCTACCAATTCTCTCAAGACCCAATATCTTTACTATTTAACCCGTGTCGAGGACTTCTACCTTGCCACTATGAATTCCTCGATCCAATATGCTAGTGGAGATTGGGTCAGATCCATTCTCTATCATTTCCCCAGGACCCCTTATTGGGTCCAGAAAACCAATAACCTGTTAAATGAGGAGAATTTGGAGAATGTGTGCCCGATTATCTGGGAAATTAGGTGTTGGGTGTGTGAAAGTATGTGAGGATGGTGGAATCCAGGAGAAACAGAGCAAGAAAGCTGTGGAAGATAGAAGTAGTTGTAGTAGTTTGTAAAACTACATATGCATTTTAAATTGTGAGTTTGTTTAAATTGTTAATTTGCAAACTATGTGTGTGAGACCCATTGATATGAGGGTCATATGATGATGCATACTATTCTACCGTTGTTGTATGGTTTGAATTATGTGGATAAATAAAATATTTATGTACACCTTGTTTGCTAACGGAACTAATGTCTCTCGTAAATAAATGAACTTAGAATATTATGGCAAACCTGAGAGGAGCAGGTGCTCCTAGAGGCCGACGCAGAGGAAGGGGCTGAGGCCGACAACCTCGAGTAATTCCCATTCCGACACATGAACCGGAGCCAGAGGCTCGGGATCAAAACCCGCCAAATCAAAATGCATGGCAAGAAGTCATGGCAATGTTGCAAGAGCAACGGGCTATGATAGAGGAATTACGTGTCAATCGGCAAGTTGTAAGACAAGCCGAAGAAGAAACAGAAGATGAGGAAGTTATAGAGGAAAGTCAATCTGAGGAAGAAGAAGAACCCGAACGATCACCATCCCCACACAGGCTCGAAAGGGCGATCGTGCATCTGCAACCTCCCCGTAGGGAGGCTGAGACTACTCACTATTGGGTAGCCCAATTCTGCAAGCTGAAACCCCCAGTTTTTCGTGGTAAGTTAGACTCAGCAGAGGACTGGCTTATGAAATTAAAGAAAATCTTTGAAGTAATGGAATGCTCAGAAGATCGCAAACCCCAACTGGCGATTTATAAACTGGAAGGAGACGCGACCTCGGTGGAATTCAATAGCGATATTTACGTCTCCGTTATTGTCCCATCACATGGGAGAAATTTCTAGAAAAATTCAACGAGCGCATTTCCCCGCTTCGTGCAAATCATGAAGGAGTCTGAATTCCTTCACATCCGACAGGGCCAAGAGGAGTCAGTAGATGACTACTTCGCCCGCTTCACAAATCTGTCCTGTTACTCTTCGCATGTTAGAAGAGATGATGAAGGAAGCAGTATGGCAAACATACTAATTTACGGACTCAAATATGAAATCAGAGAGAAACTCGTTTCTCTGCAATTTCAAGATCTTATTCATGTTGTTGAAGCATGTCGGCACATTGAACGAAATCTAAGGGAGCTGCGGAGGAACAGGCCCTCCAGCAATACTGGCCCAAATCGTGGCGGTGCCAACCGCGGAAACTTCGGCCAGAAAAGGAGGCCACCTTGGAGTAATTTCCAAGGAGGAAACAAGAGGCCCTATCAACCCGGACAACAAAATGTTTCGAGGATCCAAGCGTCACGACCATGTCCCAAATGCGGACGAAACCATCCGGGAAGCTCCTGCGAAGGACAGATGACCTGCTATAAATGTCATAAGCTTGGACATATTAGCACGTACTGCCCACTGAAAGCAGCAGAGCAAAAGTCGCAGAACCAGGGTCGAGTTTTTTCCTTGACCAGAGAAGAGGCCCGACAATCCCCGGACATGATCCAAGGTACAATCTTTCTAAACGGAAATTCATTGATAGCATTGTACGACTTGGGTGCTAGTCACTCGTTTATTTCACACGAATGTGCTAAACGTTTAGGGATGCATGCCTTTAGTTTACCTTGTGATCTGTTAGTAGCTACACCACTAGGTGTTAAGACATTAGCTTCTGATGCATGTCTAAATTGTGTTGCGAGTGTAAATGGGCGAGACTCCAACATCGATCTTATCCGACTGCCGCTCCACGGCATCGACGTCATTCTCGGTGGGATTGGGCACGTGCGCAAACAACGCGATCATTGATTGCGGAAGCAAGAAGATTTCTTTTGCACCTTCTCGTGGCAGAGGCAAGATCGACGTAAATCTAAATTTCCTTCCTGTTGCGGAGGCCCAGAGATGTCTAAAATGAGGATGCCAAGCCTACATGGTATTCTTTTCAATTAAGGCAGAGGCCGAACCTTCACTTCGAGACATCCCTGTCGTGAATGAATTTCCCGATGTATTTCCCGATGATCTCACGAAACTACCTCCAAACAGAGAAGTTGAGTTCGCTATTGAACTGATGCCTGGCACAGGTTCAATATCCAAAGCTCCATACCGAATGGCGCCAAACGAAATGCTGGAATTGAAGAAACAACTTGAGGAACTGCTCGAGAAAGGGTTTATCCGACCCAGTGTATCTCCTTGGGGAGCCCCGGTGTTGTTCGTAAAGAAGAAAGAAGGTAGTCTTAGACTTTGTATCGACTATCGTGAGTTGAACAAAGTGACGATCAAAAATAAGTATCCACTTCCCAGGATTGATGATCTTTTGGATCAACTATCTGGTTCTAGTATTTTCTCAAAGATCGATTTGCGATCAGGATATCACCAGCTGCGAGTCAAAGCTAGTGATGTATCTAAAACGGCTTTCAGAACCAGGTACGGGCATTACGAATTCCTTGTGATGCCTTTCGGTTTAACAAATGCACCTGCTGTATTCATGGACTACATGAACAGAATTTTCCGTCAACACCTTGATAAGTTTGTAGTGGTGTTTATTGACAACATCCTTGTCTATTCTAAGACTAAGGAAGAGCACGAAGAACATCTGCGTATAGTGCTGAGTGTACTCCGAGAAAGGCGACTCTTTGCTAAACTTAGCAAATATGAGTTTTGGTTACCAGAAGTTAGATTTCTGGGCCATGTTATATCGCGAGGCGATGTTGCAGTTGATCCCAGCAAGGTGGAAGCGTTACGGGATCGGAAAAGGCCAGAAACCGTGACGGAGATTCATAGTTTTCTGGGTTTAGCGGGCTATTACCGCATATTCATAAAGAATTTCTCTCGTCTTGCCCTACCATTGACAAAGCTCACGAGGAAAAACCAACCCTTTGTATGGGGTGACGACTGTGAGGATAGTTTTCAGAGACTGCGAGAGAGGTTGACTACGGCACCAGTATTGATAATCCCAGATCCAAATGAGACGTATATGGTCTACAGTGATGCCAGCGGGCGTGGACTGGGATGTGTCCTGATGCAACAGGGCAGAGTGGTGGCCTATGCCTCTCGTCACCGAAACCTCACGAGTTGAATTATCCGACGCATGATTTAGAACTTGCGGCGATCGTGTTTGCTTTGAAGATATGGAGGCATTATCTGCGGTGCGGCCGTAGAATTGTATCTTGCGACCACAAGAGCACTGAAATACCTTTTTGATCAAAAGGAACTCAATATGAGGCGGCGTCGCTGGATGGAGCTACTCAAAGACTACGACCTGGAGATTAAATATCATCCGGGGAAAGCCAACGTTGAGGTAGATGCTCTTAGTAGAAATTCGGTGCAGGTGGCACACATGATGGTTCGAGAACTGAAGTTGCTTGAGGACTTCAGGGATTTGAATTTGTCAAACCAAATTTGCGGAAACTTCGACGCACCTGGTGAAGCCTATCTTGCGAGTCTCCTGGTTAGTCAAGGAGAGACGAGATTGAAGACGCTCAGAAACATGATGACCGAGCTATTGCTGTACGAGAAATGATCGCTCGAGGCGAGGCTCACGACTATGAGTTATCCATTAGTGGATTAGTCGAGTACGGAAGCGAATCTACGTACCCCGATCGATGAATTGCGAGAAAAAATTCTGGATGAAGCTCACAAGAGTAAGTATACCTTGCATCCAGGAATGGTCAAGATGTACCAAAATCTCAAGTCCGAAATATGGTGGCCCAGACTGAAGAGAGACGTGACCGAATACGTTTCCAAATGTTTAACTTGCCAGAAAGTGAAAATTGAACACCGGCGACCCCCTGGTCTTCTTCAAGGACTAGAACTGCCGGAATGGAAATGGGAGAATGTAACCATGGATCTGGTGGTAGGTTTACCGAAGATCCATCATCACGATACGATTTGGGTAGTTGTGGACCGATTAACCAAGTCGGCACATTTCATACCCATCAGTATTCATTATTCTCCGGAGCGATTAGCGGAGATTTACATCAAAGAGATTGTGAGGTTACACGGTGTCCCTAAGAGTATTATCTCTGATCGGGATACGCGATTCCAATCCCGTTTCTGGCGAGCTATACACGAAGGAATGGGTACCAAGCTGAGATTCAGCTCGGCTTATCACCCTCAGACCGACGGTCAATCTGAAAGAACGATACAGACGTTGGAAGATATGTTATGAGCATGTGCGCTGGATTACAAAGGAAGTTGGGATTGACATCTTTCTTTGGCAGAATTCGCGTACAACAACAGCTATCATGCAAGCATACAAATGGCCCCATTCGAGGCATTGTATGGGCGAAAGTGTCAGTCACCGCTATGCTGGACGGATTCATCTGAGGAAAAGTTGCTCGGACCAAACATGATTGAGAAGACCTCCGAACAAATCGCATTAATCAAGAAGAGACTCCTGGCAGCTCAAAGCAGACAAAAGAGTTACGCTGACAAAAGAAGGAGACCACTAGAATTTGAAGTCGGAGATCATGTATTCCTGAAGATGTCCCCGGTGACCGGAGTCGGTAGAACACTTAAGAGGCGGAAGCTAAGTCCTCGTTACGTCGAACCTTTCGAAATCTTAGCAAGACGTGGACCCGTCGCTTACCAAATAGCTTTACCCCCGAACTTAAGCAACCTTAATGACGTTTTCCATGTTTCTCAGTTGAAGAAATATCAATCGGACTATGATCATGTCATAGAATACGAAGATATTGAAACACGACATGATAATACCTACGTGGTCGAGCCGGAGCGAATTCTCGAACATCAGGAGAAACGGCTTAGGAATAAGACCATACCAATGGTAAAGGTAGTCTAGAAAGGGTTGTCACCTAGTGAGGCGACTTGGGAAATAGAGAGAGATATGAGGGAGAGATACCCTGAGTTTATGACCCAGAGTCTAGTTAATATAGATTGAAATTTCGAGGGCGAAATTTTGTTTAACGGGGGGAGAAATGTAATACCGGATAAATATCTATCCGAGTCTTGTTAAAATAAGAGAAATTGTTATTTTCAAATGGATGGATATGGAATATCAAACAATATAGTTTTTAAGTGTCTTATTTTCTAAGGAAATTACGTGAACATTTGAAAGGGAAATAAGCTAAAAATACATGGAAAATGTATTTTATAAGGCGAAAAAATGATCTAAAAGCATTATGGAAAATACCATATGATAACGAGATCTTTGGAAAAAACTTAGAAAGTATGTTATCTTGAATTTTAGAAATTTTTGGGATTATTTCCCTGGAAAAATATTGAGCATAAATAAAATAATATTAAAAAGCACTTTATGCTCTTTGATTTTTAATATTTAATATAGGATATAAAATACCAATGTCGGTTCAATAGTTATGAGAAAATAATTTATCCTAAATCTTAAAATTATCAACAATTAGTAAATGGCTAATTATATAATTAATGGCTAATTGTTTAGATTAAGGTATAAATAAATTATTTAGTAAAACTAATTAAATTAAATTAAAATTCGAAATTAATTAATAAAAAAAAAAAAAAATAAGAAGTAGAAATACCGATAGCTAAGGATCAATGGATAGAAATAAAATCAAACCTCAAGATGTAAAAACAAAGTCGAAACAACCGCACTTGTTATGAACAAGTGAAATTCTACCTCGGAGTGGACTATCTCCGAAGTTGATTCAAGCCAATAGGGAAAATAAGAGACCGGGTATATCGAGAATAAGCGAGATAGTGAAAAGTGAACCCGTAGTAATCTTGAGTGTTGTGACAATCCGGGAATGAGTTTCCTTAGGTCGAACGTAATACGAATCCACGAATTATTATCCGGGAAGTTGGTTCTACCTTAAAATCATTTCCGCAATCGACGTCGGCCGGCCCGAAATGTTCGGCCAAAGAATGGAATACCCTTAAAGGGATTTAAAATTTAGTCAACCCAGATATTATGATTGAGGAAGTTTAAACCTTCAAAACACCGCTGTCGGAATTTTGAGTTTCGACAAGATTACTCGATTCGAACACCGATCAGGGGAGACTATCAATAAGTCAGCATGTGTGACATCATCAAAGATGATGTCACAAGGGGGGGAGGTCAGCACCTTATGTGTAAGGCCAAGATCAGCCCATTTGTCCCAAGTGCGATCCAACGGCCGAAATCCGATCTGGAGAACTTTTCATAAATTCCCACCTTGTCCTTGTTTTTCCCTATAAATAGCAAGGTCCTCTCCTCTCATTTTTCACACCAAAACCTCAGCCTTGAGAGAGAGTAGAGAGAAGGAAGAGCTCTTGAAGTTCTAGCCAAAGCCGAGTAAGTTTTTCGGTCCCTAGTCTTAAGCTTCGGTAGTTCTTTCGGTAGATAGAGTAGAAATGTTAGAATTTCTTTTAATCTTTCTGAATAGTTTTAGATATCATATTTTATGAGTATATGTGATATTTATGTTGAAGATATTTTTGGGAAAAGAGATCTGGCAAAATTTTGGATAAAAAGAGCGGAAACAGCGAAGCTCTGGCGAAATTCCGCCAATTAGCCTAACTAGGGGCAAAATAGTAATTTTCGCCCAAATGGCCTGTTATGATGCCAAATGTTGATAAACACTGTCCTTATAGGATATCTGAGCTAATCGAGCCGCCGTCGTCCCGCTGTTTTTCCCGCCGTCGAAATTTACGTTTTTCTGTAGAAGTTCCGTAGTACCGCCGAAAAGGTACGGACGCGTATTGTAACCTTAACTCTTGCGCTTATTGTATTCTATGTGTGTTTGATGTGTTCCTATACTGAGTTTCTGTTGTTGAAAATGTTGAAAACGAGATTCTGTCTGTTGAGACGTTGAAATTATAAATATACGGGTTATGGATTTAATAACACCGAATTATAGTTTTCCTAGCGCGAGGACACGACCGTACATCGTGGCACTTTGGATTATGTGCGATTGAGGGTAACATACATATTGCGTGGGCCGTGTAATGTTATTGCTTGCTATGATCTGTTATGATCGATATATGATATTTTGCGAAATATTGTGGATATCTCTATGCATATACGTGTACATAAGCATGAGGTTAACCGTTACACGAGATCCAATGGGCATTGGATCTCGGTGATGATGTAGCTTCAGGATCCCGAGGAGTTCGGATCGGAGAAAAGGGTAAGGAACCGGCGTAGAGAAGCCAACGGAGGAATAAATTAGCAGTTTATTTTTGTTAGAGAAACATCAGATGAATGTACTTATGACTACCAGAACATATTATTATGAATGTTATTCAGTGACTCTCTTTTATAAAAAAAAAAAAAACAAAAAACTTTCCAGCGCTCAAACTCTGATCACAAACTGCGAGAAAACGTTTACGAAAATGGGGTGTTACACGAACTACGTGGACTTTGATCCCTCTACAGGGTACGTAGGCCCTAGGCATCGTTCCTAGGTCAAGTCCGCTCCAACCAACATCAAACAGGCTAGTCCATTAGGGCTAGCCACATCTGGTTCTAGACCAGAACAATACCCAACCCATTAGAAGTTATAAAATTATGGGAAAAAAAGAGAGAACAATTAATATAATACCAAATGAGGAATAGTAAATTAGCAAAACTCAAATAGCAACAAAGGCCAACATGAATAAAGTAGAAGAAAATAGAAGAAATTATTTGGAATCGGAAAAACGAGAAAACAATTAATATAATATAATATAATACCAAATGAGGAATAGTAAAATAACAAAAATCAAATAGAAACAAATGAGAAGGGAGATATGAAAAAAGTAGAAGAAAAAATTTAACTAATTATATAGAAAGGAATAATTTAAAATAATCAAATACAAATTTAAATACAAATAAAATAGCACATTTAACTCAAATCGGCAAAAAAATTAATAAATAATGAAACATATTAAGCAACTCCAAGTCGGGAAAGAAATAGGAAAAAAATAAGTATTACTTGCCATCTAACAAAATAGTACATTTAAGTTTAAATAGCACAAACACGATTATAGAAACAAGAGAAAACAAATAAAAACATGCCAAATGAGGAATGCTGAATTAACATGAAAATCAAAATTAGAAAGAAATGAGAAGAGAGTCATGGAAAAAGTAGAAGAGTAAAATAATTATTAATTATCATATATTAACAATTCATAAATATTATTAATTATTAAATAATAGAAATCTTTTTGAATAATAAATAATAAGTAAATAGTAAGGAAAAGAGGAGGATGAATATTAAAAACAAATATGACAAAAAAGTCCATTTAAATAATTTAAATATAAACAAATATTAAGACTTAAACCACTCAAAAGTCTATAAGCCCAATTATACAAAAAAGAAAAACTACTAAAATGATACAAATGAAGAAGGGTGAATTAGGAAGTATAAGTAGATAATAATTATTAATAGTTATAATAAAATTATAAATCATAAATAAATTATAGAAGAAGTGAAAAGGTCAGTTAACCATATGAAGCAGATAGATTGAGGAGTTGGGGCTTCACCATAGAGCAACCAATGCATTATCAATTCAGGATTCAGTGAAAAGCAGTTGTTTCTCGTCCCACTACAATTTTGTCGCAACCTTCAAAATTAGGACACCTAAATTGGGATTGAAAATGCATGTTTTATTCAAGAAGTGACATATATAGGGAGATATTGCATAAAAGGACTACAATTTGCAACTTTTTAAAACAGCTTGAAAAATAAGGAAGCATAACATTTAAACTTGTAGAGAAAAATACCAACATTTCATAAAAAAGAAAGGAGTGAAGAGATTACTTGTGCTACTTGTGGGGTTTTAAACAAATTGGAGTGGGTAATGAAAAGATGACAACTTAAATATGAATATTTCCCATCCACCATCTAATTCGTTCATCCAAGACAATGAGATAGAAATCTATTGCCTACAAAGGGCCTCTTATTTTAATAATATATTAGAAAGTAGTAGCCTAGCCAATAGACATAATAAGAGAAGGAGATTACTCTATTAAACAAAAAACAAATGGAGGGAGGAGACATTTTCGGCTTACCACACCAACACAAATGGTCGCTGCTGAAATACTATCATTTCTTTGCAAAAGTCCTGTCCTACCTTGTAGATATGGAGACAATCATCTTTCTTCTATCAGTGATAGACTATTTTTAGTGCTCTTTCCATTTTCAATTGTCACCACTCCTCTCCTATCTACTCGTTCAAGATCTTCAACTCACAAATGCAGTCAGGGTTATAGATGAATTCACAAAATTTGAAACTACAGGTTCAGTAGGCAGAAAAATTATAGTCAGCATCTACACCAAGATGGAATGTGTACAATCATCAAATCAATGGGATATTGAAAAAAAAAAGAACATGTTCCAGAAATTTAGAGCGCATGAAAAATACCAATAAGATTTTCACCTCATTCAACCTACATATAAGCCAGCTACAACCTTCTCCTAAAAGTGACTTCGAAATCTAATGGATTTAGGCATCACCAAAAGAAAATGCCAACAAAAGGAATTTACAATGGTTACAACAAGACCCAAAACCTCCTATCTTCCAAGCAACACGAAAGTTATATGGTCTCTCCTATAAAAGCCACAAAGCAAATAGAAGTAACGAAAACTACCGTTCAAAAATAGTTTCTTCTTGATTTAAAATTACACCTTCATAATGGAAGAATAGTTTCATTTTCCTCATTTGGTTCATAAAAAAAAAAAAAAAACATATTAGGACTTCGGAGATGGCCTCTAAGGGGAGAAGGAAAAGGGGGAAACCAAACCAAAAATCCAAATCGGATCTTTGAAGAATTTGAGAACATTAAAATAGGGGGCTTGGTAAGAGGAACTGCGTCTGAGTAATCGATAGTATGCAAGTAGGGGTGGAAACAGGTCAGGCCAAGTTAGGCCTCACCCTGAGCCAAAGAATAAAGTTATAGGCTTTTTTTCCTACCTGAGCCTGGCCTGTGGCCTGTTAAGAAGGCCTGTATTTTTTAAAAATTTTGTAATTAGGCTAACAGGCTGCCTCACTGCAAAACATGCTTACTTTAAACAGGTCTAATTTAAACAAAAATCCAAAAGAGGGAGGAGCCCTACTTCATAATGTAGCAGTTTCAGCTCCAATAATTCACAACACTTAACTAATTGGTTAATTAATAAGACACGAGCAAGAGCAAATGAAGGAGATAATTCAAATCTTAAAAGGCAAAATAAATAAACAGAAAAATAGAAAGGAATAATCTATCAAATAAAAGGAAGAGTGGAAGACAATGAATGGTACAAGAACTTATTCAAATTTATAGTAAACATAAATAAATATAGAAAAGACAGTAGCAACCAATGAATAACATACATATATGAATTGAGAAGATAAGTAACTTTACAAGTACTAAATTTAAAACAAACCATTAACTATTCATTATAAAATAAGTAGCACGTCTCATGAAAAAGTAAATTAATCAATTAATAATTCATTGAGAATAACGAAATAAATTAATTAACAAGATAATAAATAAAACAAATAGACAACTTCAGGGAAAAAAATAATGAATGCTAAATTATTGATAAAGAAGCTGTACAGTATTTGAAAGAAGGCATTAATAAGCAACATGAATAATTAAGTATTATAAATAATGTTTATAAACAATAATAAATTCATGTGAAAAGATAAAATAAATATAAATAACAAATAATAAGGGGGAGGATGAGAGCAAATAATAAAGGAGAACGGGGAAATAGATCAATACATCAAACTATAAAGGGTTAAGATGCATCTTCAAGTATGGAAACATATCTCAAACTATAAAGATAATTTGGTTCTGACATGCATACTCAAGCAAGAGGTGGTATAAGTTACTCCACTGCTCTCTCATATTTAATAGCAGCCTCTAGCCTCCTCAATAATTAGGTGGAAGCCAAATTCTATTAGTAATGGAAATGAGTTCCTTTGGATTCAGGTCGCCTCCCTGCTTGAAATTTCTTTCCAGCCACACTAATTTCAGAATTACACCTGAAATACAAACAACAACCAAACAGCTGTCCAAATCTGGAAATTCCACTAAATTGCTGCTAAAATAATCATTTTAATCAAAATCTCCTAATATATGCATTTATCTTATTAATGCCTAATTATGCAAATAATACTCTATATTCTTCCTAAAATCTCACAAAAATGTTCACTTAACTATATAAAAATAATGGTTTTTCAAGTTCCCCAACACTTGCACAGTTGCACTCCCTAGAAAAAGATTCAATGAAGGAAATACAATACAAAACCGAATAGATATAAAAGTAGGAATGTAGCAAGCTTAAATCAAAATATGCAAGCATAGTAGTATATCATACTTCAACTAATACCACAAGCAAAGTGTACAAATGCAAATCAAATAGTCCACATACTTAGCCTAGCCAATAGTGAGTAATGCTTTAGAATACAACTTGGTCTTGTTTTGCACTTCTCACATTCCTCTCTTAAGGTAATTTCACTCCTCTCTACTAGCCCGACTCCTACCATAGGCTTGTAATGTGTGTACCATCTCTACTACGTATTATACACTAGAGTAATGAATCATGAGGTCTTTGCTTTGGTTGTTATGGAAAAAAGAATGGCACATGATTTGAAGAAATATACGCAAGTGATGAGCAATAATTAGACAAACAAGTGGCTGAAACTTCAGCATTTGGTGTCATGTACAACAATGTTCAAGCATAAATCTATTGGTTCAAATTATATTCAAAAGCTGAAAGAGTTCCTTGGACAATTTGTTCTCTCCTTTTCCTTTTCTCTATTTTTTTTCATGTTCTTTTAAGGACATTTGTGTTCTGCCTTCTTTACCTTTTTTTTTTCCTTTTCTTCTTTCTACACATAAGGCTTTTCATATATCTTCCTTGCCTTTTTCTCCTTTTTTTATTCATATATTTTTTTTCATTCTGGCTTTTTCTATTTTCTTTCTTTTTTCCTATACACTCATATATATTTTCCTTTTCTCTATCCAAGAACAACTAATCAGCCATATCAAACTCAATAAGTGACATGATCAATGTTAACCATGTACTAAACACATACAAAAATGTATCAAAGTATCCAATTATTTTCATCTCAAAGGAAATTCTATCAAATACGAAATCAAGTCTCTTGTATTAATTCAGATTCAGTGCATATGTAAAGAAGAAATGAAAGTGAAGGGCTCAATGGGGTTAGCAAGGGATTGATTTAAATGGCTTGTGTTTAGGAAAACAGGTGAAGAAATAGAATGCCTCAATCATATTCATGACTCTTGTGCAATTGTGTGGCCTTGATTAAGACGCAAGACAAGTTCTAGAGGAAATCGAATCAAGTGGAGTATGCACACTGAATTTATGAATGATAATAAGTCTCAAATCCTTCCATCAAGGTTTGTGCATTCTAAACTAACTCACACAAGGCTAAACCATGCACATAACCATTTTCAATGCATGAGAACATTCTACTTATAATACAAATTTTCCAGATGATAAACCACATAGTTGGCATCAATATGTAAACAGTATTTGCTTCATTCATTCATGATGAGTTTGATTCTGCATGTGTATCTCAGAATTAGCAAAGTGCAGTCCAAAAAAATTCATAAATCAAGCATTATTAAGGAAAGATTCAGTTCCGGACCAGATTCTCAAAGCACTGGGAGAAGTTAAAGTCAACAATCAATAATTCTAGCAAAGATATTATCCAAAATTCCTGTAATATCACCTAGAAAATCAATAAGCTAAACTCCTCCCACAATCATACTTAGCATTGACCTCAATGCAAGCTTAGAACAACCAAAGAGGCCAAAAAATCATCACCCTAAGGGCTAGTTTGGTTTGAGGGAGGGGGAGGGGCTAATCTTTGGTCTCCTCTTTACTAAATTTCCCCTAGAAACTTTTCAATATTCCAAAAATATACTCTCAACAAAAAGGAATATTCCTTTCATTAATGGCAATTTGGTCATTTCCCTACTTTCCACTCCCTTCCCTCCTACTCCCTCCCCTTAAACCAAACATACCGTAAAACTACATTTTCCTAATGATTTAGTCCCTCGCCCCACACTCATTTTAGGCAATCAAGTCCAACAAGTAATTTCACAAGCAATTCAATATAGTAAAGGGAGGAAAGGGACAACCATGCAGATGAAATCTTCATAAGCTCTTGAAGCAAAAAATCTCATCGCAGATGAGAATCATAAACCTCTTGAGGATAGGCCTTCCTCCTTGACAAATCTTTGTCGGTGGTGGTTTCGATTCAATGGCTAAAGGCTCTTCAATGTAAGGCAGAGAGTGATCCTTTTGGAGTGCCTCCATATCAAGTTCCTTCAAGAAAGAGAAAGAATCAATGTGAGTAGCAACCATACAGAAATGGGGATAAGATGGCTAAAGGCTCTTCAATGCTCTGTTTTAGTATTCTGAAAATAGGGTATAATAGAGAAGAGAAAGGAAAGCAAGACACAAGAAATTTATACTTGTTCGGTCTAACCTCTTGACCTACGTCCAATCCCTAGACTCTCTGGGATTTTCACTATCTCAATTGATTACACACTCTGTAACTCAAGAGTAATTCTCTCACTAGAACTTACTCCCCCTTACAAGTTGCAACCAATATTCCAATCTCCAAGTCCTCAGACTTGAGATTCTTACAATAAATGGATTTCAATAAATGAACTCTCTCTAAGAGTGGATAAATATAATCACTGAAGTACAAATGTATCAAAAGATACTTTACACAAGAAAACTCAGAGTAGTTGGAAACTTGAATGATTTTCATTTTCTGCAGATTGGTTGTTGAGAAGAATTGAATGCAGCTCTATTTATACTAAGAGAGCATTAAATAACCGTTGTAATCTTCAATGTAACCGTTGGAGACATTCAGGAAGGATTAGGTTAAGCTTTGGTCTTCTTCTCTCTTTACTCTTTGCTTAATCCAGTTGCACATAAGTTTATGGTTAACCTCTTGAATATTAATCTGTTGGAAGAGTAGCTACTGGATGTGGAAAGGAAACATTAATCCCTTTGCAACGTGTGTAAAATGATTGTCCAAAAGGATGCAAGTTTTCTAGACTTTGCATGTAATGTGTTGACGTCACTTTTTGCTTTTGTTCAAATCTTCATTTAATATCTTCTAAACCATCTGAAACTCATTAACAAACTGATTAAACATAGTTAAGAATAGTAATGAGTGATGATAAGAAGTATTAGGATCAAACGAGAAGATTTCAGAAATTCGAGCAAGTTGATTTTCAAAACCAGCGACACAAACTCGAGTTTTATTTATCCAAACTCGAGTTTTGGACTTTTATAGTGAAAAATGTTTAAGTCCAAAAGTTTAAAACTAGAGTTTCCAAAATGGTGAAATGAGCAAAGCTTTCTGTAAGACACAAACTCGAGTTTCCATAACCAAACTCGAGTTTCCTTTTAAAATTGGAAACCTTTGAAAATCTTTGCCAAGTGAAAACTTGAGTTTTCAAATGTAAACTTGAGTTTTCTTAAAGTGGATAAAACATGATGACTTTACGCTCAAGCACAAACTCGAGTTTCCAAATACAAACTCGAGTTTCCTCATAACTTTGGAAAACTTAGAAAATGCTTGGCCAAGGAAAACTGGAGTTTCCAAATGTAAACTGGAGTTTGCTTGGGATGAAAAATATTTAGACTCTCTGCCAAGCCCAAACTCGAGTTTGGTCAAGTTCACACAACTTGACAAAACTCTCTGTTTGGTGTAAACTAGAGTTTACTTAAGTTCAAAACTTTGGGAGCTCTCTGTATGATCAAAACTCGAGTTTACAAAACCCAAACTCGAGTTTCCTCATAAGAGAAAACTTTTACAAACTCTCTGGTAGTTGAAAACTGGAGTTTTGCATTCTTCACGAAACTTGAAGTGTCTCTGTATGGTACAAACTCGAGTTTGTCTTGATGTGAAAAGCTTGAGTGCTCTCTGTGTCTTGCAAATTCGAGTTTGCCTAAGCAAATTGGAGTTTTCTTTACTTTATAAATTTGAGCTACTCTTTGTCAAGTCAAAACTCGAGTTTTGCTTCCAAAACTCGAGTTTGCCTTTGACAGTAAACTTTTTATCTTACCAAAGACAAACTTCAACTTGTGTTTACAATTGTCAGTTATCATCAAAACACATAGAGAACTAACACATGCAACATGTAGCAGGTTCTTGATGCTAACATCAACTCCAGGGCATTCACCAAAAAAAAAAGAACATCAGTTCAATAAATCAATTCAACAATAGATAGAGAATTTTTCCAAGTCACTCAACCAAAGCAACATAATTTTCTTCAAAACGATAGGAGTTCATGACACACATGAAATGAGGCAAACAAGCACAAAACTCTCGGGCAATTTTCACATGACAGCACTATGAACTCTTCAATTCTTCTCAGATTCCACAAGAGAAGATGATTCACACAGAAGCAATATTTATGAACCAACAATGCACCAATACAGTTTTTTTTTTCAAGAATTCCAGCAGTAAATCATCTTTCACAAAAAAAATGTGACACTACCAATCAAATTAGAGACAAACTTAAAGTTTAGCAAGTAACGACCTCAACAGCAGCAATATATATCCTTACAAAAATGCAACCAACACTCAGCAACTAGCAGAGAAATTGAATTGCAACAGTCAATAGAGTTATCACAAGAGATTATAGGCTAAAAGCCAGAGCCAAGAGCCTAATCCTAATCTCATCACAGTTACAACAACAAAATCAAGCCACCGACAGCATCAACAATTCCAGAAAACTCTACACAGCTCTATTTTTATTTGAGTTTTTTTTCTAAGCCACTGACATGTTGCATCTGTTTATATTTTTACTTACCCCAAAAGTGGCAATTGAGTACAATAACGATGTTACTCCTTAAGATTTATGAACATGACAAAAACCAACCACTTCTTCTTCGAGATGTTATTTTACCACCGGAGAACCCAATCCTAAATCAATTTAAGTCAAATCAAAGATGATCCCAGTTATTCTACAAAACAATCAATAATACACAAATATTCTTTGAGCATTAGCAAGACGCATTAGGTAAAAACGCAAAATCACAAACAATTCATCATCAAGGCGGTGTTAAGGCCATGGTACACTCACTGGAAAATAAAAAGCAATTTGATTTGATTATAATTCAATAGTGACTCCTTAAATTATGAAATAATTGATATTATTTTTTAAAATTTCCATAGATATAGAATCTAAAATAAAAAAATGTTATTCTATCTCCAATATTGTAAAAGAAATCAATCATTTTAAAATTTATATATTAAAAACTCATCAAAATAATAAACACATAGGGTGGAAACAGGCCATGCTCTGGCCAAGTTTTCACTTAAGTTTAACTTTGTGGCCTATTTTAGTAGGCTAACCGGGCACGTCACCAAAAATAGGCCTAAATATATATGAAAGGAACCAGAACCTTATCACAACCAGTTTTAGTTTAACTGAAACATAACCAACAAACCGTTTCTGTAAAGCATTATTCCCAACTAAATAGCTGTTGACACTGCCTAACTAATATATATATATATATATATATATGAAAGGAACCAAAACCGTATCATATATATAAATATATGATCACCAGAACCAGGAATAAGATATTTCTCTACCTTTTACATATATTTGAAACAGGAAACGAAGAAATATATAATCACCAGAACCAGGAATAGAAACACGACAGTAGCATTATAAACAATGTAGAAAATAGAACCAGGAATAAGATATTTCTCTGCCTTTTACATACATTATAAACATGAGAGTTGACTAAAATGCAGAAACACGAGAATTGAAAAGAACAGGTTTTCACATCTCAATGAAAAATCGAAAGTATTATTCCTAGATCGACTAGGAAATGAGAACTGCAAAGCATTTTTCCTAAAATCAAAAGTTGCACAATCGAAAGGGAGTGGAGTTACATTGAAAAGCCGTCGACTTTGAGTGAAGCAGGGATCGAAACAAACAAATCTGGGACTGTGTGTGTGTGTGTGTGTGTGTTTGTATGAGTGTGTGACTGACAAAGAAGAAGAGAGGGATTGGGACAAGGAGGAGAGGATAACCCTTTACCTGGTGTGGCTTAGGAGATAGAGGAGCGACGGTTGCCGGAAGACGGAAGTGCTTGCGTGATTGAGAGATTGGGACTCGGCTTGCGTGATTGAGGAGAAGGTAGATGATGGACTCGGCTTTCTCAATCAGATCCCGGATGAGTTGCCGTCGGCTTGAGTGATTGAGATTTGAGGGCAGGCACTGTGTTGAGATTGAGAACCAAAGAATAAGAGGATTTTGATTTAGGACAGAGGAATGTCGAGCTTGAGGACACTTATGAGGTGAACGGTTGAAAGATTGGACTGAAGGTTAGGGTTTGCGGCTGAAAGATTGGACTTTTCAAACAAGAAAGACACAATCTTAATGGAAGATAGAGGGACTAATTATAATAAATGCGATGCAACAGAATGCTCCATCTTCCCCATACTCCGACAAAAGCAAATAGAACGGTCCATCTTCTGGGTGAAGCAACGGTTACAAAATTGAGATGTTTTTCTTAATAATAAATGCAACAAATTTAAATGAATTCATCATTCCAGTTTGATCTAGTAAAAAAATTATTACAGTTTGAAAACAATTTTAAATGAACTCATGCTGATATCGGAATCAATAGTATTGAAATGTAATGAATATTTTTTTTTATAATAAATATAAAGAAAGTGACTAGCCCTTCTTAGTCAATCTTATTTTCTTTTACTTGAGAGTAAATACTTTTGTTATGATAATTTTTTTTAAGTCGTAAAGTAAATATTAATATTTCTTTCAGAAAAAAAAATATCTTAACCAAACAATTATAAATTTAAATGAAAATGATCACACTTTATCAGTTTTATTTAAAAAGAAAATAAAACAAAACAATTTTTTATTTTGGTCCTTTCATTGTCTATCAAAATCATAGTGCTACATTTTATACAACTTTTTTAGCCTAAAATTTGCATAATTAGACTTTACTAGTTTACCTTATCTTTAGGGCTTGTTTGGTATGAGGGGAGAGGAGGGAAAGCGAGCAGAAGAAAAAAAATATTTGAGTTAGATTTAAGAAGAAGAAGAAAAAAAGAAGTTGGGATAAAAAAATTTAATTAATTTTTCTTACTCTTTTATCTTAAATTTTCTCTATATTAAAATTTTGTAATCACACTTCTCCAATTTTCTTAAATCCAACGCATAAAAATCTCCTCTCCCCTTTAAATCCCTCATACCAAACAAACCCTTAAAGAACTGCACTTCATATGTACATTGTCCAATACACACACACACACACACACACACACACACACACACACACACACACACACACTTTAGATAACTACTACATGTGGTCCTTATTATAATGAACCAACTACCTTTAACTAACTAATTTATTGGTTTTTCCCCATTGTGCCCTCATTTATTGAGCCCATATTTTTTATTGACTATTGCATTCTCAATCCATTCATCATGTTTCTCTCTCCCCCCCATTAAGTTTGTATATTTCCAATCCAATCAGCATGTTTCTCTTTCTCCTCCCATTAAGTTTGTTTTTCTAATTCAATCAGCATGTTTCTCTCTCCCCCAATAAAGTAGGGGTAAATATGAAAAAATTTATCAACTGAACACTAATAATGACTTAACTGCCAAGGAACTTGAAGGCCATGATAGTTCTTCTAGAAGCACGTGCTTTGTCAGGAAAAAGCAAGCCTATATTGCTCTGAATAGACTCCCACCAAGATCATATTTTTTGGGTAGGGACTTTTGTTTCTGAGTCTCTTTCTTCTAAAAGCACACACTTGATTGTAATTGTAATGTACTTCCTTTGGTCTTTATTATAAGGCACCAACTAATAAGTGTATTTGGTCCTTTTTATACGGTACTTGCTTGTTCCCAATGAGCATTACTAATGTTTTTCCATGTATGCCCTTAATTAATAAGGGTAGTAAGTGAGAGTAATAATTAATATGATATTAGAGTTCAGTGCAATTAGTAGGGGTAATATTGGAAATTACTTAAATTCCAGGATAACTTTATTGACTTTAACTATTTTTATTTGTTTATGAGAATTGTTAGTTATTGTCTTATATTCATAATAAGGACCAGAGAAAGTACTACGGATAATATAAGTTTGAATAAGATTTATATTTTTATTCTTTACTTGAAATAACTCAAATAAAAGAATAATTCATATTGCATTATTGTTGATACTTTCATTGAGCTTGATGGTCACCATTTTATGTTTTCCCATAAATTCATCCTTATTTAGATTCTTGTTGGCTACTACATCCTTAATTAACAAAAACTTTTAATTATTAATTTTTAAATGATTAAAGTGCTAATCCCGACATAACTTAGTGTCTCTTTGGATTAACAGTGGAGAGTTATATTTATATTTTTACAGGTAAATACTCGTATAAGAGTAGTTATATATGTTTAACGCATCATAAAAGTGGTTATTTCTAGTTGATTTAAAGGGAATCCTAATTGTTGAACTCAATACAAATTCATAAAAAAAAAATGTCTTGCTGTATGATAATAACAAAAATGAAAAAATTGCATCCATTTCTTATTTTTATTTGGTTATTTAAATACTCAGATTGAGTCGCCGAACATGTGAGGCACTAGGGAGTTCTAGGAAGTTGCATGTGGATTGAATCATCAATCACTTTATTTTAGGTTCACGTTATTTTATTGTCTATAATGTCAGTAGGGTGTTGGGTGAATAATAACCATTACAAGTTTTTAAGAGGATGCTTATTTATTGATATGATCCAAACAGCTTGGGATATTTTTTGATTCATTGAAGATTTTATTCCCTCTAGTCTTTAATACTCCCTTTGACTTTTTTGAAGTGATTAAGGAAGCAAATTAAATTAATTTAGAGCTTTTTTATTTTTTATTTTTTTTCTTTAAACTAATTAGTTTGACTAATAAACTAATATATAATATAAGGATATACAACATATGAAATGATTAAGTAGCTTATTTAGCTTCCTTAATCTCTCCAAAAAAAGTCAACCATATCTTATAATTAGGACCGGAGGTAGTACTACTTTTAGTCCTAAATATAAGATTTAATTGACTTTTTTAAAAGGAATTAAGAAAAATAAATATGTTACTTAATCATATCATATGTTGTGTATCATTAAATTATATAGTAATTTATAAATCACAAACTAGTTTAGAGAAAAACAATAAATATAAATACTTTAAAGTAATTTAATTAGCTTTCTTAGTTCCCAAAAAAGTCAACTGGGTGTTATATTTAGAATGGAGGTAGTACAAGACTTAGTTGACTTTTTTTTTAGAGATTAATGAATCCAAATGAGCAACTCAATCATAGCATATGTTGTCTATTGTTATACATACATATATATATATATATATATATATATATATATATATATATGTATGTTCTGGTATAAAACACAGATGTTTAGCCTGGTGGGCTAGTAGGTTGACATAGGATCTAAATGCTCGATCTTAGTTACTATGAGGTAGATAACCATAAGAGCATGGGATCATTGTACATAGACTAGGCTTTCACCAAAGGGTGTGATGTGTGTGTACAATGTGACAGTATGTAAATAGTTCCAGGTTAGAACGTGTGTACCTTAAGGCTTGACCTCTGTATTTATAGGGTGTACATTGTTAGTATTTAGGTGTCCTAGAGACAATCCATAAGGATAGATTAGCACCTTTTTCTACGTTGTAGTATTTCATAAATGAGCATATTTTATCTTTATCATATTTATGTCTCACCTTTATTTTAAAGTAAATATGTGTTTGAAGATAAAAGCCCTAGGAATAGAATATGTGTTAATCTCGAGGATCAATGATAAGAGATCATGATCATAAGGACTCGAGAACACTGTATATCTATTACCTAAAATTTGTTCCTAGTCTTGAATCACCAAGAAAGGGCATTGATGATCTCAATAAGACTAGTACGACATCGTCTACTTGTATAGAGATACAAGGTAGGGACCTCATGGAATACAGGCATGGTGATGCCTTAGCTGATGTCGTGGGTGGATCTGTTGGAGAACAAATAGCACCGAACTGACCCGTCGAGAGACTCCACAAAGATTCATTGTAGAGAGTATCATTGGATATATAAAGTCTCTCATCGTTTGGTAGTGCGGATCGTCCTGGACTTAAGGATGTCATCGAACACTATGTCCTAGGGTTATACTTTGACTGTACTACTCTATCCACATGAAAATGGGGAGAACAGTGTACTCTTGGGTATAACTTGAATACATGAGTATAGATGGACATGCTGAGAGGACTCACAGTCCCCTACAAGGGATTAGTCATTCATAAGACCGGTAGAGCTTGGATAGCTTCTAATTAACTTAGGAGTCTGTGCACACAACAAGTGATCATGAAGAGTCATGATCCGTTATAGAGTTAATATAAGAAGATTCTTAGTTCTGTGAATTAGCTACATTTAGTCAATTAAGAGAGATGATACTATATCTTTGCTCTCGACTAAATGTGAATGACGATGTGAGGGATGATGTCTACACGGTGTCCAAATATGAAAGGTAGATCACTTGATCAACTCAATTAGTTCTGGGGCCACAGAGCATTGCTAGTGTCTTATGAGGTCATTAAATAAATTGTGCCCGTTAAAGGAGTTTTAATTGGTTCAAGTTTATTTATGTCAATGACTAATTGGGCCTAATGGGTCACACACAAATGTTATTCCCGATTGTTTAAAATTAGCAAACTTGGACCAATAATTGTTATTGGGCTTTATCAAGAGTAAATGTGTAATTGAGTTGGAGTGGGACTCCAAGCCCAATGAGGAGATTTGAATTTTAATTCAAAAAGGATAGGTTATAAAAGATAGTTCTGAATTATCTAATATATATATATATATATATATATATATATATATATATATATATATATAGATTCGATAATGATTGGATGAAGATATGAGAAATAATAAATGAGGATTGATTTAAAATGATTTTGAATTTTAGTTTAAGAGATGAATGTGATTCATCATCTTAAATTATTATTCAATATTCAAGATATGAATTTAATTCATTGCGATTTGGATTTTCCAATTCAAGTTTGGATTGAGCTTTTCTTGTGAGCACTTAAAATAGGGTTAGACTCTTATAAATTGCTGATTTTTAATGTGCCCTTTTTATGGACGTTTTTTGAAGAAAAAAATGGGAATTTAATGTGACTTGGTTGACAAGATATGAATATGATTCATCATATTAAATTCAATCAATCAATCAAGATGTGAATTTAATGTGACTTGGTTGACAAGATATGAATATGATTCATCATATTAAATTCAATCAATCAATCAAGATATGAATTTAATTAATTGTGAATTGGATTTTACAATTCAAACTTGGATTGGGCCTTTCTTGTAAACACTTAAATTAGGGTTAGACTCTTATAAAGTGCTGATTTTTGGTGTGCCTGATTCTTGCAAGTGATCTAAGGTAATCTTAATTTCTAATAATCGTGTTATCAAGTTATCCTGATCCCCAATAGTTGTTTTAATTAGTAATCCCAAAGGTCATGAATATTATAAATTGTTATAAATTCTCATGAGCGCCGTAAAGAGTTACGGATTAATAATTATTAACTAATTAATGTAATGAGTTAAGGTTAATAACTCATGAGGATTGTAAGGAGTTACGGGTTTCCACAACGATTAAACAAAATTTTTGTGTTCAACCTCATGAACCTTTGCATGAAAGTCATGTAATAGGAAAAATTAACCATCATACCTTAGGTTGGATATCGTGGGCCTCGTGTGATCTTTGGCCCGAGCATCTTAACTGCTATATCATATCTAAAGATATTCCTTGATTATGGGCGAGTTAGGATCCTCCTTTATAGTAGATAGATTGTGATATGCATTATACCCCTTGTTGGGTCGTCTTGCTATTGGGCCTGATACAGATCCGTAACAATTGCCCACAGCCCGGTAATTCAAGCTTTTGAGCTGCCGGGATGTATTTTGCCCCCAGGTAGGTTATTCTAGATAATTGGTCGTGACCCTGGCTCTCTTGCGACTTTATCGTACCTTGCCGAGTTGGGTTATGTTGACCCCGGCTTCGGAAGTCATTCACCTGGACCCGAGGTAATGTCTAAAGTTTCAAGGATCCAGGATACTTGCCAAGGGGTTTGCTCGAATAACCGCCTAAGGGTTCGAGGATCTGAGGTGATCGCCAAGGGGTTCGCTTGACTTCGAGGTAAGGACCCTTCTGCATTCGCCATCATTGCCCCCTGACACCTGGCCTCCCTGGATTGGTGAAGGGTTATAACCGCCATGCCTAGCCGTCTCCGATTTTCATGCGCATTTAATGCACCCATCGCATGTCGTACGTCACCCCTACTTTTATGGTGAATAGTCTCCTTTACCCTTGTCGCTTCAGTATCATTTCGTATTTCCCTCCATTTTTCACACTTCACTCGTTCCTGGCCTTCTCTTTTCTACTTTGAAAAACTCTGGTTTTGTTGCACCAAAAAACCTCTCAGCGACCCTCGCATTCCACTGCTTCATACTTCTCCGTCTTTCAGTTATTCAGGTATGTCCTACACTCCCCACCATTTATCTGCTTTCATTTTGAAATTCGTTGGTTTTGCGATTTTCACTTTTTCGCTTCTTCCTCCCTATATCGTAGGTAGGCTTGTCTTTGGGTTTTCTGGGTGTGTTTTGGTAGGAATATCTGGGTTGCCTCTGAGTTCTAGCTATATATCATTGTGCGTAGTTGACATGTGTATTTTTGCTCTTATTTTGGGAGTTCATGGGTATTTTTACATCTCCGAAAAGCATTTGGTATTAGGTGCCCCTTGAGTAAAAGCCCATATGCATTTTTGCACCTTTACCCTTAGTTATTTCTTCATTTGTGCCGTAATCTATGTTCGATTGGTTTTCTTTTTGAGAAGGTTCATTGACTTGGATTTATGATTACACTGACTTGTTTTATTCCTCTCTTATTCATCTAGTTTACTCCGTCGGTGTATATAAAGTCTTTTTAATGGGTTTCTAAAAAACAATTAAAATTATTTAAAAGTAATATGTAGAAAATATAATTTTTTCCTCATAAATGCCCTTATTTATGAATGAGAAAGAGATGGTAATAATGAGAAAATGATGAAAGAGAATTTAAAGGGGAAGATGATGTGAGATAATAAAGGGAACGAGTCAACATCTTAATTAATACAATGCATGAAATTAATTGAGGGTAAAATGGGTAAGAATCCATTTATTATCCATAACTACTCAAATGAGACCATGTAAAAGGGGATTCGGCTTCACCTTCACATCCTCTTCCTTAAAACAACACCGTTTTGGGTAATTAAACAACACCTGATGCTCTTTTTTTATATGCATATTTCACTGTATGTAGGTGTTAAAAAGATACTTCTGGATACTGACCAATACTAAAAAATACTTCATGATCTTGAAAAATTATTTTAGGATATTGAAAACATATTTCAGGGTACTGATTGATACTAAAAATATACTTGAATCTTGGGCGAGGATCTTGATACCTTGACGCAGAAAAAGTATTTCATGATCTTAAAAAATTATTTTAATATCTTGAAATTTATTTTGAGAGTTGAAATAACACAGTTATTGGAACCAGAGTATGTTGAGTCTAGGTATCATCAGCCGGAAAATCAACAAGTTATCTTGGGCTGGCCTTTTGATTTAAGAGAGATGGGCTTTCCATAGGTTCTGGGACCCGATTAGTTGAAATCTTGACATTTATTGTCTCAATAATCACAGCATCTGACTTCTTGGAGGTTTTTGGCGTTGGCTAATTTTTCGGGATGCTAATATCTGGGAATTTAATTTTTGGGGTTTCTCTAATAAAGAGCACACATGATTTATGTTACAAGTGTCGATGTTTTAAAAGTCAGCCCAGACATCAAGTTGTAACAATTAACAAGTCACAGTTCAAAGTAATAAAAATTTAATAAAAAATATTTCCTCTAGTCTTAATTATATGAACATTTTTGTAGTACAAATTACACTACAAAAATGTTCCTATAATTAGGACCGGAGGCAGTAATAATGTATATAAAAATTAAATCTATATAGTCTCATTGTCACCATAATAACACAATATATATATATATATATATATATATATATATTGAATTTTTTTCTAAATTTTTTTCATTAGACCCAAAAAGTCACCTTGTTTTCTAAACCCCGTTCTAGTTCCCAATCAAATTGAACCCGGCTTCCCTCCTCTGCGTCTCCTATCCACTGCCTCCTTTTTTTAAATAAAAAAATCTCATCTCTCCATCTTCCAATCCCTTTGAGCCACGCCCTTCCCCTCACTCCTTATAGTTTTTGCTCAAACCCTCACTCCTTATATTTTTTGTTCAAACCCTCACTCCTTATACACTTACACGGTTTATGCAACAAGGACATGAAACAGAATTTATTTTTTAGTATCTTGAAAAAATATTTCAAGTTACTAAGGGTGTGCATGGTAACATTGCAAGAATGAGTTTTTTTTAAATTTTTGTTAAAAAAAGAAAAATGAATAAGAATTGTGTTTGGTAAGATCGGTTTTTTTTTTTCTTTCCAAGGTTGAATCCTGGTTTATTTTTTAAATTTGGGGATTAAAAATAAGAAGTAGAAAATTTCAGCTTCTTTTGGTCCAGGCCGAGAATCCCTTTTCTCCCGAGAACAAATTCGCCCGACCCTTTCTTTTCTCTTCTCTTCGACATTCGACCTTCGACCTACAGCTCAGCGACTGTTCCCGTTCCCGCGACCAGTTCACCACCGCGACCCAGCGTCGCCGTCTCACGTTCTCCAGGTCCGACTAGGTAAGTTGTTTTTCCCCTTCTCCTTTCTTCCCCTGTTTTTTCCCCTTCTGGCTTCAAAATCGGAATCGACGCTGCCCTCCATCGCTCCCTTCTCTTTGCATTTTTTCTGCTCATCTTCCTCTCTGAGGAGCCTCGGAGGCAACTAAGGTACTCTATATATCTACCTATCTCTTTATCTATGTGTGCTTCTGAGTCTTCTGGTGAAGTGGTTTAATTTTGGTAGGTTTTGTTTATACAGATACCTTTCTATGTTCTTATGAGATTTCCGAGTTGAACTTTGTTAGATTCTCGGGTTGCTGTTTAGGATTGGATGAGATTTCTGTAATTGAATTGTTTCACAGCTCTGATTTCTTTGGATTCTTTTCTTTATGTTTTTAAATCTTCCTTTGATTCTTTGGTGGGTCCTTTCTCTATCTGTGTATGTTCCTGGGTCTTGTGAGCCTAGCTGAGTTCCTGTTTCTGAGCAGCTCAAGTGTTTGATTTTATATCTATTTATGCTTGTTCGTTGTTCTTTTGAGGAGAGTGGCTATTTTGAAAATTTTCATTTGCTAAGATCTAGAATCGCAGTTCAGGTGTTTGATTTTATGTCCCTGTCTATCTCTCTATTTTATATGCGATGTCATTTGTCACTAGTAATTTAAATTATAGAAGATTCAATAAACTGATATTTGAGGTTAAAAGTAGATAGTGTGATATGATTCTTTTAATTTTGTGATAAGGTGAAGTTAAAGCAAGTAGAGATTATTTGGCTGTTGCGTTTTGCTTCTTTGACTGAGAAATCAATTGAGCAGATAGATGAAGCCTATCAAACCGATTAGTTTTATTTTTGATTCAGTTTGAATTAGGTTTGAGGAGAATACATTACTTTCACGATGAAAAATGGTGTCAGGCCCTGTAAGTGAAAATGGTGTGCTGATTAATTTTGTCAACTATATATAATGAATCCTAGCTATCCCCATATGAAATAATAAGTATTGTAGGAAATATACTTGATTTTCTTGTCCACCAGGATGATGATTAAAAACCATTATATGATTAAGTAGGCAAAGATATAAGTGAGATGGTCCACAACAATCCTTTGAGCAGATAAATGTTGAGCTAGCAAGTTGTCTTCAAAGTAGCCTAGGCACTGATTTTAATCATGACGTTTCCTTGAATGTATGGATTCTGTTAGTGAGCTAGACAGAATGTAGGACTGGATTGGAATTGTAAGCTTTGTTAGATTCAGTTATGACATTTCCTTGAATGTATGGATGCTGTTAGTGAGCTAGACAGAGTGTAGGCTGTTGCGTTTTGCTTCTTTGACTGTCATGAAGGCTCTGTGCAAGAGCTTAACGAGAGGCACTGAGTTTCGAGTTGCAACTATATAATGCTCTTGAAGAGTTACATGACATATCATTAGAGGATTGTCTGTCTGGTTATAGTGTCTCCCTTACCATTTTCCTAAGCTGCGTCCTTCAGCTGTCCCTTCAAAACATCACATGTGCTCTGCCAACCCAGGATGTTTGGCATCAGGCATGTCTTTTGATTATTTATTGCTTAATTTGTACGAATATCTTCAAAATTGAACCACATTAGTTTGATAAATAAAATTATTAGCAAACAAATACACTAGTTAAGAATTAATTTTTAATATAAATTGAAATTTCATAAAATTAATAGCATGACTGGGAATTAAGATTATTCCATACAGTTGAACATTGTTTGTTTGTTGTCCGTGTTAGATGAGTTTATAGGTCTATGATCTTCACCCCTGGTTAATGTCTTTTCCCATTGTATTCAAGGAAAAAGTGGGTGTACTGTGAGGAGAGTTAGTTTTAGATCTCCCAGAAAATTCTAAGAGGGAATGAATTGAATCCCATACAGTCACTTTCAAGCAAACTTCTCAAGTGAATGCAGCTTAACACTAGGCAAAGGTGCTTTCCTTTGATTCTGCCTGCAATTATTGGATGGGTTCTGTTTGTTTCTGTCTATTGTTATCTCTATAGGTATTGTTGATTTGTTAATTTTTGAGTCCTTTTGCATTGTCATGTATGTTGTTTAAAAGAAAAACTAGGCAAAGGTGCTTTCCTTTGTTAGTTTATTGTTGTTCATTTTGCAGATACTTTTCTATACTGATACAAGGGTGATTTTCACGTGATTTAGTGTATCCAAGATGCTCTTTAAGTGTTGTTTGTGGAAAAAAAAAATCTTATGATTCCTATATCCCATTTATCTAGTCAAATACATTGGAATTAGGAAAGAATTCCAGTGTAAAGGCATCAGCACCTTTGATCCAATACATTGAAAAACTCTTTCTATCAAGAGAATTGGGCATTGATTGGTGAATCTTGGACAGTACCTACTACAATTACAGTGATTCAATAATCTATTCACGGAAAAGTTATGTCTTTATATTGCCAAGCATCTAGGTCGTAGAATTTGTATGTATAAACTGTACGTTTTATTACTAATTTGATGGTTATTGAGTTGCTGCTTCATACTAAATGTGATCTTCTATTAGTGAATAATTGATAAATTCATGTGAGAAATTAGCCAAATGTTGGGAATATTTGTGCATAGTATAAATTTATATGTGAACTTGTGTAGGACTGGATTGTCATTTGTGTTACACTTTCTTTCGTCATACATTAGGTTGAATCCAAAGTGAGGAGTTATTTCTTTAATTGAGAATGGCATCTGAAGGGTACACAGCAAAATAGACTGATAAAAACACAATTCTTCTTGTTACTTTGATGGTTGAGGAAGTGAAAAAAGGGAATAGAACTAAATTAGGTAAATCTTTTGTACAGGACAATTCTCGATGGGAGAAATTTCGGAAGAATGGCCTTCCTTATTGGGAACAACTAGTTGAGATATTTGGGGATGTCTATGCAAGTGGAGATAATGGTGTGGGAAATGCTGAGGCACATGACTAATGTAGAAATTTTTTTTTGTACATTAGTTATTTTTGCTTTAAATTATTGTGGTATCATGAAAATTTAGTTATTTTTGCTTTGAGCAACTCATACATATTTTTTTGTTCAATTCAACATCAGTTATTTTTGCTTTAAATTATTGTGGTATCATGAAAATTTAGTTGAGTCACATGACTAATGTAGATATATTTATTTATTCATTTGTATAATTAATATTAAGGTAATAATATGGTATTAAAAAATGAGAGCAAAACGTAAATAAATATATTATTTTTTTAGACATGAAATGTTGGCATTTTAGTTAAAATATACCCCAATTTATTATTTTATACCGTTGATGAAACCTATAAACAAAAAATAAAGAAATAGATTTGTATTGTATAATTCTAATTCTCGGAATAAAAATAAAAATGTGTTAACAAACGTAATTTTGATTCTCAGAATGAAAAAAAAATGTGTTACCAAACGTATTTCTGATTCTCGGAATAAAAATAAAATGAGTTACCAAACGTCATTCTGATTCTCAGAACTCTTCCAGCATTTAATCGGAAAAAACTCTTTCATCTCGAAACTTGATCTTGAAATAGAATGGTTACTACGCACACCCTAATTGATACTAAAAAAATATTTTATGATACTAAGCGATACTAAAAACATACCTTATGATCTTGAAAAATTATTTGAGAGATCACGATGATACTTAAAGGATACTTCAAGGAATTCACTAGTATTAAAAAAAAAATACATGATTTTGAAAATTTATTTTAGAATCTTGAAAAAATATTTTAAGTCTTGACTAAGATTAAAAAAATTACTTTATGAAACTGACTGGTATTGAAAAAATACCTTATGATCTGGAAAAATTATTTTAAGGTACTGAATGGTACTAAAAGGATATTTCAGGGTAGTAACATGTAATAAAAATATACTGTATGATATTTTTTCAAGATTATTTTTCAGTACCAATTAATATCTTCAAGTATTTTTTGAGTACCAATCAGTACCCTAAATATTTTTTTTAAGATCCTAAAAAAATTTGTTTCAAGTCCCTGTTTCAGGGGCTTGAAGGGATTCAAGGATGGAGAGATGAGAAATTGGGGGGAGAAAGGGCAGCGGATGGGAGATGAATAGGAGAAAAGCCGGGTCCAATCAAATTCTGGGTTATGGCTCAATAACCACCCGACTGGCTCAACCATAACGGATATTTGTTATGTCCAGGCCGAGTTACTGATGAGTCCAGGTGACGGTCCAACTAGTTGAACCGTCAAATCCGGTTCTTAAATCTTTGCAAGGTATCATCTTTCCCTTGTGAGTAAAACTTTCCGACAGCTTCCAGAATATAACGTGTTCTCATTAAATATAAGAATGTCTGGAAGGGCATAGAGCGTAATCCACTTGGAACCTGACTAATATTTTGAAGAAGAAAAATTAAATGACGTCTACTTTTCAAACTTCATTTCAAAGAACTTATACTTCAAATGATACCATTGCCAAGCTATAATTTTGAAGTAACATTATGCGAGGTTTCAGTCCATCACCTATATTTTTCCTCCTTACTAATAATATTCAATATAAGATATAAAATCTGTCTGAAGTAGTATTATTTACAGTCCATAAACGGCATGATCCATTTCTTAAATTCCATGCAATACCTGGAAAAGAACATTTTTTTAAAAAAAAATAAAATAAAATAAAAATAAAAAAAGACCAAAAAAGGCATCAATCTTGAGTGGTTTTTAGGATATACGCATATCTTTAGAACAATGGGGCTGAATGAAGTAAACCCAGTATTTGTATACTCTCTTGACATTATACAAAAACGTGAACAAAATATACCGCTCTTACTTGTCCATCAAGATCCTTTCAGGGGAAGCATTTCATCCTCTGCAATAAGACACAAGTCAACTAAAGCAGAACAAAGATTAATAATATTACCAACTGTGTTCTGAACTAGTTCCGTTTATTGTTTACCTGTCTTTCGATTTCAACAGCTGAAGCAGCTAGCCTGCGCTTCAGAATCGATCTGTCTCGCTCGCAATCTTCTCTCTCGGTGTCTAAGAGTATAGATAATTGATTAAGGTTCAGAAAGAGTGTGAAGGAATCCAATGTAGAAAAAGAAAGACAAGTGAATATGATCTGACCAAGTGACTAAAGATATTGATACTAGAATACTCCATTGGTAGGACTTAATTGGCGAATTGATATTAGTTCTAAATGTAAATGTAAGACCCATTTCACATATTTATTTCACATATTTATCAATTTATCTCCAAATTAACCCTATTGATATTCCCTCAACAATAACCAACCAGAAGAGAGAGAAACAAAATTAAGAAAGATGATTAAAGTGTTTTAGAAAAATCATGTTATATTAATTAACTTAACTAACTTCTTTAATCTAATTAAATTAGTTAATTCGGTCTTACATTAAGAACCAGAGAAGTAAAACCTTAACTTCATTCATGCCCCTCTAAAATCTGCATGTTCTCTTACCATCATCCCAGTGCTGAGACTCTTAATTGAATTAATTCGTTCTTACTTTTAATTCAGCTTGTTACTTCCCAGTGCTAACACACTTTCACTTGAATTAATATATAGGTTGTATAAGTTCATGTTCAATCAATCAAGTTCTCACATTAAATATTTCAGATTAAATTGCTTTAAACCCAATGTAATTTACAAACACCTTTCTATTTTCAACCTTGCCTAAAAATTCAGTAATCCAGCAGTTGCATTTCTATACATTCCTTTAATACACGTTTTTAAGACTTCAACATTAAATTATTTCAAATTCATGTAAATCACAGAAATGACCAAACCCTCCATTTCTTTGCCACATTAGCATTGTTCGAGCAAGAGCCCAAGGCCATCTTTTTTTACCCGTCTGTCTCTCTATCATTCTCAAACAACTTTTTTTGAAAAAAAAAAAAAAAACTTTATGGTCATGTTTGGTGAGTATCAAAGGAGTTTTAAGAAGAGAGAGAAATTCTTAATATGTTTAGAACAAATTATTTAGCTTTATAAAAAATTCATGCCTCCCTCACTTAGAGTGTTTGGTTTGAGGAAAGGGGATGGGAGGGAAGGGGAAAATTATCCCCTCCCCTCATTTGGTTTAAAATTTTGGAGGGAAGGGGAGCCAAAATCTTAAACCACCCTCCCCCTCCCCTCTTAAATCAAACAAAGGGTCTTTTCCCCTTCCTCTTCCCTCTAAAAAACCAAACAAGGTAACAAACCTTCCCCTCCCACCCCTCAAACCAAACACACCCTTAGGGGAAGTTAGCCTCCTTCACTTTAGTCAAGGAAAGAGGTTTTCTGCTGTAGAACTAAAAAGGTGTTGTCAGTTTTCCCTACATTATGAAATATTTTGACTATATTGCCCTTTTTAATCTAAAAACACCCTTAACCTTCAGTTATCATTCATTTTATCTCACTTTTTATTTAATTAGGAGACATTTGATGTCACAATATTAAGGCCATAAAGTTTATAGCCAAAACAAATGGGCCAAAAGAGTAACTACGTCAAATCCAAATCATTAGTGAACCAGGTTCATATAATGAATATATATATAAGTAAAGCTCCATGACTAGACATCTATACAATCTAGCTCAATTATCAGATACGCATACTATGCCTCATGGATCAAGTATGGTGTACATGAGCCAATACAGTGTGATACAGCAGAAAACTAAATTTTGTCAGTCTAGAAGCACAAGGCACATGATGCCATAAAGTATGAACATCAACCAATGCAAATGGTCTCTAGTTGAAAACGTATGAGCAAAATTAGTTATGCATGATGTTTAAACTGCTACGTTTTGGACCCAAAAAAGGACATTTAATTGATATCAAAGGCGGCTGAGGAAAAAAGAAAAGGAGAAAAACTTTCAAACTTGGGTTAAAACAAAAAAGAAGAAAGGTGAGTTTAGTGGGCTCTTACCGTAGTAATAGGATGACAGAATAGTAATACGCTCCGTTGGCTGGGAAAGCAGGAAAAAATCATCTTAGTACTGAGGCATAAGTATATAGACAATTTGTTAAGAATTTATGAAGCAAGCTCCAACGAGATATAACAAGAAAAAAGTTTACAAAATTATTGGCTTGTTAAAGATGGTAGGATATACCTAAGGTTCACCTATGAGTGGATAACTTAGATGTTAAAGAATGAATGCATTGAGTATATTATATTTTTCAGTTAGGGGAAGAAAATAAGAATTTTGCATTTCATAAATATCAAATTATCAATTCTTTTTGGTATAAAAATTATTAAATCAAAAGATTCAAAGGTGGGTGAACATCCATCCGAAAGTTGAGAGATTCAATAAACATAAACTTTAAGTGCATGATCAGCAAATGAACATCAAATCCAGGAAAAACCAATGCTCACAGAAGGATAAGATTTTCAAATATACCATAACAAATATCCCCTCTTTACGAGTTGGTACTTCCTCAAGCTTTCGCAACATATCAACACCTTTAGTGACTTTTCCAAATATTGCATACTGAAAAGGGCATACATCAGAATATCAATTGGAATCATGCCCTGAGTTAATGATTTGCAATATTGTTTGGCAAGTATAGCTCGACCACCTGGCCGTCAAGATGAGGAGCATCTCCTAGAAGCATTGAAAATGAGGATCCACCGCTGTCTGGATCATTATACCTGTAAGAGAACAAAAAACCATCAAATATTCTGCAGTCACTCAAACCAAATATATAGTGTGCCAGTTGGTTTTAGCTTTTTAAAAGCACTTTCTATATGCCAAGACTAAATTTCTCTCACATACTTACCTTGTACACCATAAAATCACTTCCAAAAGCTAATCCAAACACACATTCGAATGGTTCAAAACGTCAAAGCAAGAAAACGTTTGTGTGAAGACTCCAAAAATACATACTTGCCTCACTCCTGGCTGATAAATACCATCAACATGGCCATGCCAGTTTCACAAAGACACATATCACAAGTATTCAATAAACTAGTGACAGTCCTACTCCTAACATTTTGAATAAGTGGTTTCTATCATATATTATCCTCGATCCAACAAAAGTGTAAGAATTCAAAAAATATTGATATAAGATAAATCCAGCATTATTATCTTTTTTTCCCATCATTTTTCCATTTCCAACTTAGAATACACTAAATCTTCTCCTTCAAGAACATAAACTAAATATCTGACCACATACAAATCAATACTAGATCGACAGACTCGCATAACATCTTAATATTTCATCAACCCTAAATGAATTTGTTTTCAATGGATATCATATCTGGCCAAGACCGTGCAAGTACATTTTCCTCCACATTAATACAATGACAGTTTGACTCTTATGAACTGAGCTGGATCATTTTCAAGAGGTAATTATTCAATGTGAAGTGGATAGTAAGATTACCATATCAAACTTAAGTTGTAAAACGATTTACCTAACAAGAAACCAATGAGATTTTGTAAATCTCAGTGAAGTTCTACACCACTCCATGCCTTGAAAATCTCTTAAGAACTTGTTGCAATTTTAAACATATATATACTTGATCTTAAGTGGTTCATTACGCTAAATGTAGTATAGACTGACAATCCTTGTAGTAAAACCACATGCAAAGCAAGTTAATGACAGAAAAAGAAGCAGGATTATACAGATGCCATGTCCAGGAGAGATCTTACCTTCCCATAGAAAGAATGCCTCTAACATGTTTGACTTGGCTAAATTCACCAACAACAGTTTTTTTAGCTTCTCTTTTTTGTTCTTCATTCATGGGAGCGGATCTTCCACCCATAACATCCGCTACTTGGGCCACAAAGCCCTTATCTACCTGCCCATTCAATTCAAGCCCTCTTGAGCTAAGAAAAAGAAATACCCACCAAGTGTTAGCTTGCATAGGTTCAGAGAACAATACCCGGAAAAAATTATTTGTGTTATAGCATCCAAGTCGTATAAGTTTAAAAACGTGATCAACGGTTTTGGGCGCAACTGTGGGAAAGAAACCGAATTCAACATCCCCGTAATTCGTCTGCATTCAAAAACTAAAGTAATTCAGGCCAACAGAAAAAACCTATATGAATATTAGAAATGATTATCTACCGCATATTCTCAAACAAGAAGTGATCTTTCATTCCCTGAGCAACTAAACTCAAAATTTCACTACTACACAGCACCCGCTAAGAATAAAACTTCTCTGAAAGCGCTTATCACTCAAAATGGGTGATCCATAGTTTGGCTTTCTCATCATCATTATCACCCATGGACGATAAATACACATTCATAAAAGGGGTCTTCCTCGAAGATTTGACATATAAATAAGAAGTACCAAGTCATTCTGCAATAGCTTTCAAGTTTAAAATTGCAATGTAAAATCAAGAGACGGTTTGGCGAACTAACTATCAGGACTATAGAAATTTTAACCTGAAAGACCACACGGGTAGATCCGAGTTCGGGTTCCTGAGCTAAAGCCCCAGAAATTGCAGAAATACACACCAGATAAATGCAACCCTTGGTCCAGAAGTTCCACATTTTGGAGTTTGCTCCCCTGACCAGTCCCCCAGAATATGGAGTCAAGTTCATCGTCGATCATTTCACAGTTCGCACTTAAAAATGACTTTTTTTTTTTGTTTTTTTTCTCAACAATTTCTTTTTCAAAAGTGATTAAAAAAAATCACTTTTTTTTTTTTTTTTTTAACTTTAAAATCTGAAGGGCAAATTTCATTTAAATTTACTAAACCACCAAAAGCCCACTGAATTTGTTAAAGAAGTGAGAAGGGACATGGGGCAATGAGGGATGTGCAATTTGGGATGAAAAGTATAAACTACCCTTTCCTTGAATGGCATCATCTACGACTCCTATAAACCATTTCTCATCTCTCTTCGCCTTCATTGCTCTCTCCGGCGTTTGGCTCTCCTCACCTTCTCTTATTCTCTCTCTCTCTCTGCCATAGATACTTCTCTACAACTCGCAGGGAGTATAGGAAGGATCGGAAAGAAAGAGAGGAAGAGAGGGTGAGGAGAGAGAAAGAGGAATTTCATTGTTGGGCCTGGACTCCATTGTTGGAAGGGGAAGAAAGGAAAGATGAAGAAGACGATGAACAATGCCACAAGTGAAAAACCTGACGAAAGAACTGGTTATTCCCATTACTAAACTTGTAAATACCATTAACGAATTTGTAATTCTCATTATAAGATTTGTTAAAATTGACTCTTATTTGTTGTTTCATCAGAGACACAAGTGAAAAACCTGACGAAAGGACTGATTATTCTCATTATTGCACTTGTAAATACCATTAACGAATTTGTAATTCTCATTACAAGATTTGTTAAAATTGACCCTTATTTGTTAATTGTATTTACAAGTTCAGTAATGGAAATAACCAGTCCTTTCGTCAAGTTTTTCACTTGTGTCTTTGATGAAACAACAAATAAGGGTCAATTTTAACAAATCTTGTGATGAGAATTACAAATTCATTAATGATATTTATAAGTTCAGTAATGGGAATAACCAGTCAATTCGTCAGGTTTTTCACTTGTGTCTCTGATGAAACAACAAATAATGGTCAATTTTAACAAATCTTGTAATGGGAACTACAAATTCGTTAATGGTATTTACAAGTTCAGTAATGGGAATAACCAAACCTTTCGTCAGGTTTTTCACTTGTGACATTGTTCATTGTCTTCTTCATCTCTCCTTCCTTCCCCTTCCAACAATGGAGTCCAGCCCCAACAACCACCACATCCCAAAACCCTTCCAACAATGGAATTCCTCTTTCTCTCTCCTCACTCTCTATTCCTCTGCCTCTTTCTGATCCTTACTATAATCCTCGCGAGTTGCTGAGAAGTATCCATGGCGAGGGGGGAGAGAGAGAGAGAGAATTAGAGAAGGTGAGGAGAGAGAAAGAGGAAGAAAGGGTGAGGAGAGCCAAACACCAGAGAGAGAGCAATGAAGGCAGAGAGACGAGAAGGTTTCAGAGGAGTCATAGAGGGTGGCATTCAAGGAAAGGGTAGTTTGGACTTTTCATCCCAAATTGCATATCCCTCATTATCCCATGTCCCTTCTCAATCCTTTAACAAATTCAGTGGATTTATAGGGGTTTAGCAAATTCAACTAGTATTTAAATGGAATTTTCCCTTTAAACAACAACAACAACAACAAAAAATAGTAAAGTAAAGTAATTGATAACTAATTTTATTGAAAAATCATGTATTCAAAATTTTGAAGATATTTTCTTTCGATTTTCCAATCTTTTTCTTCTTAGGGAAAATGACAATTAAATACCAAATGAAATTGCAAACCCAAAAGTCTGTTAAAATTTGTAAAGGACTTAAAAGTGATAAGAATCAAATTGGGATTTTGAAATGTTAATGAATTTACCATTATGCCCTCTCTTCCTCTTTCTCTCTTCCTCATCCTCTTCCCATTGCACCACCGACTGCAAAGACCGCCACTATCGAGGCCCTTCCTTCCACCGATAAACCCTAGATTCTACACGGAAGTGAGAGTGACTCTTTAATCACAAGACTCAAAGTTTTGAGTTGCTTCCGCCTTCTTCTTCAACTACGCCTCCGCATAAAACAACACTGCTTCTATGGGTTTAATTCCTTTTCAGCCCTTTCTTCCCAACGAGCTCATCAAAGAAATTTTCTCGCAGCTTTTAGTGAAGTTGCTTCTGAGATTTAGGAATGTTTGCTAGCGACGAAACTCATTAATTTCTAATTCTTAATTTGTGTGGAAGCACCTTCACTTGTCAACTTAAAGCTCTAATTTCTCTTTCACCCGGTTTTCTTGTACCTTATAATATTCATTTGTAGGATTAGACTAAGTGTACTTGACTATTGAACCTACCCCCTCCTGAGTTAAATAGTATCTGGGTTTTGAGGAAGAAGAAGGTGAACAGTAAATGTGGGATTTAACAAAAATCGTAATGAAATAATAAGTTCATTAATGGGATTAACAAATTCAGTAATAGGAATAACAAGTTCATTAATGGGATTAACAAATTCAGTAATAGGAATAACAAGTTCATTCTTCAGGGGAACACATGTCAATGATGAAACCAAAATCTGACCACCATTAACAAATTGCGTAATGAGAATAACAAGTTCATTATGGTCAGATTTTGGTTTCATGAGTGACATGTGTTCCCCTAAAGAATGAACTTGTTATTCCCATTACTAAACTTGATAATCTCATTAATTAACTTGTTATTCACATTATGCAATTTGTTAATGGTGGTCAGATTTTGGTTTCATTAGTGACATGTGTTCCCCTGAAGAATGAACTTGTTATTCCCATTACTGGACTTGTTAATCCCATTAATAAACTTGTTAATCCCATTAATGAACTTGTTATCCCATTATGATTTTTGTTAAATCTCACATTTACTGTTCACATTTTTCTTCCTCAAAACTCAAATACTGTTCAACTTAGGAGGGGGTAGGTTCAGTAATCAAGTTCTCTCAGTCTAATCCTACAAATGAATATTATGAGGTACAAAGAAAATCCAAGTGAAAGAGAAATTGGGGCTTTGAGTTGATAAGTGAAGGTGCTTCCACACAAAGTAAGAATTAGAAATTAATGAGTTCCGTCACTAGCAAACGTTCCTGAATCTCATAAGCGACTTCATGAGAAGCAGCGAGAGAATTTCTTTGATGAGCTTGTAGGGAAGGAAGCCCCGCAAAGAAATCCAAACCCATAGAAACAACATCATTCTACATGGAGCTTAGTACTGATCCTGATGATGATGAGTTGTAGTCAAAGAAGAAGGTGGAAGCAACTCAAAACTTTGAGTCTTGTGATTAAAGAGTCGCTCTTGTTTTCGTGTAGAATGTAACATCCCAAATTTTGGAATTTGAAATTTGGATATTATGGAAAATTAATTATGTAATTTTGGTTTAAAATAATTATGAGAATAATTATTGGAAATTTAGGCTTATTTTTCCCTTAATTAATTTATTTTGGGAAAAAAGGATAAATACAAGTAAGGAATAATTTAGGCCTAAAAATTATGGAATTAATATTTTTCTGGCTTAGGAAAAATTAATTGATAAAGAAAAACCCTTATGAGATTAAGGATTTTATTTTAAGATTTATCTATTAAATTGCAATTAAATGAGTAATGGTCTTAAATTACAAATAAGGGGCTTGTAGGGAGTCATGTGGGATAATTTTTTTTGATATTGAAAAAGTTTTGGAGGGTTTCATCGTCACTCAAGCGCCAGCAAGAAGACGGCCGGGCTCTATGAAGACTTACTCGGGACTTACGAGATCGCTTACAAAGGAGTCCCCAAAGCGACGAGAGGATCAACCCACGGCCCAAGGCTGTCATCCTGGATCCCTTCTTCTTATCTATGCCAACTCACATTGGCTCATGTGGGATAATTGTTTTGTCTCACAACACTCAAAACACGTATATATTGTTTTGGCCCATGAATTAAACCCAATACAATACCAAACCAACGCTTATCTATTGGGCCAGCAGAGAATATTGAATTAGTGATGAGGGAGTATACAAATACTAGGCACGAGAGTTGAAAGGACTGGATCACGCAGAAAAGAAAAGAGTGAGATACAAACACAGATATAAAGCCCATGCAATAAAACCCAACAACCCATTATTCCTCACTCAGCTGATAAAAAACATAGAAGCAGGAACATATATGTATCAGCTTTCTCTGATTCAGTCCGCCAAAGCACGAAACGCAACAGAAAAGGAAAGAAAAGAAACACCATGCCGTCCACGCAACAACAAACCTCCACATCTCGAGCCTCACCCAGCGTTTGTCTGTTGGCTTTTCCTTCCTCAGTCCAGACCCTTAGGATATTATATAACCATACTCCATTGCTTCCCTCATGTCTTATGCGCAACCCATATTCTATTTCCTCTCTGGAAACTCATCGTGGCAGCAATATTCATACTCCCTTTTATTTATTCATCCGGCAAGTATTCATGCACCACCATTTCTCTTGAAACTCAGCGTGACAGAATCCACACTCCACTGTCGTTTGCATTCTCACGTTTTCAGCAACCCATACTCCCTCTGCTCGCTATTCCTTCTTGGTCAGGACCTATCCCACTTCATTTCCTATTTTGATTCATTAAGCTCTTGCATGACAGATACAACAAGAGAAAGGGAGCACCAAAATGCATGGAGTTAGAATAAGAAAGAAAGCTGAAACAAAGAGAAGGATAGAGAGGAGAAACCGAGAATGAAAACAAGGTGTTCGGGCTGTTAGGAAGAAGAGAAAAGGAGTGCACTCACACATTATATTCCATTTGGTCTGCATGACTGAAGAGAAAGAGAGAGGGAGATGAAGCCGAGAACGAGAGGCACAGTTGGAAAGAAGGAGTTTAAGCGTTGCATGCAAGCTTGAGTTTATAACAAGGTCTTTCTAGCTTTTGCTGTCTCTGCACGTTAGCTCCTGCTATTTGGGTTAAGGGAAAAAGCATGCACGTTGGTTACTCTGGTTTTGAGCACTGAAACAGAGCGTTGCTATAGTAAAATCGTGAATGAACAGTATTGCACGCATGTCACTGTAGCAATTAAAGTTATTGTACGTGTATTGTAGCATCTGTTATATTTTTTTGTTCTGTTTGAAGCATCGATTTTTAAGTAAGGTAAAACTAGGGTAAACGAACTCTTTTGAACCTGAAATTTTGTGAACATATAGTACACATAATAATATTTAAAACGAGATTTGAATCACCCAAAAAGGATGTCTATAACTCCAGTTATGATTTTTGGAAGTTGAGCTAAAAATTTAGAAATTTCTGGTATGCTTCTGGAGCATGAAAATAACGTGGCATTTTGGACCAAGTAAACCTTTTTGTTTTTACATGAAATTTTTAAGATAAATATTAGACACATAGAGGTTTAATTTGATAGGTAATTTGTCGAATTCCAATAAGTATTGAAGGAGTTATGATTCTTCAAAGATTGGTCAAGAAATTTGGAAAATTCTAGACATTGTTTGTGTTTTTCGAAAGATGGAAATTTTCTCAGCCATAAATCAACTTGGTGAATTTAATTTATGAAAATAGACTTATCAAGGTTTAAGTATAAATTGGAATCACTCCATTTGGAGTTGTATCGGTCTAGTTATGAATTTTCTAAATTCTCAAAAAAGTTAAAGGCTGAATTTTTTATAAGTCTTAAAATAGTCACGCAAGTTATTAATTGTGCATAACCTTCAAAGTAAATGTTTTTATTTTGGATAACTTGTCTATTAAGGGTTATAAAGACTCTAACCTTCTTAACATTTTTAAAGGACATGATTCTTAATAAAATAGATAAATAAATAATAATAAATAACATTATTATTTATTAAGAAGGTTATTATTAGTAGGGGAATTTTGGGGGTTAATCCATTTTTAATCCTCTAAAAATTAATTCGCGTAGCTAGTTACTTTGCGACACAAGAAGTTACTAATGACAATAATAAACGTTTATAGGCATACCTTGACACCTCTACCGATCCCAGCACCTCTAGACAAAGTTAAAGATTCAAGCTTAAGGTGAGTAACTGTTATCTTATTAGCTTGTATGTATGTATTCATGTATGAAAAACTTGTTAGTTCTCTGTATGTTTTGATGATAACTAACATTTGGAAATAAAAAAGAATGTTATTGATTCAAGCCATTGTGTTAAAATTCAAAAGTTAACTTGGTTCAATAACAATATGTCATTCTGTGTTGATATGACTCGAGTCAGAGTTTTATAACTCGAGTCATATCTCTCTATGTCATAAGCAATTAATCTTTGAACGAGATGACTCGGGTCAGACACATTTAACTCGAGTCATAGTTTTACTAAACAAATTTTTGAAAGGCTTATGACTCGAGTCAAATATGTGTGACTCAAGTCATATGGTTGTGTTTTTGTTGGATATGATTAGTTTTGATGATGTCTTATATAGATGTCATTCTTAAGAGTAAAAAGCTTGTATAATATATTTATCTCCTACATTGACTAACTACTATAATTAATGTTGATTAGTCCAAGTTGAATTATAGATCGAGAAGGAGATAAGAGATTTCAGAAAGAAGAATTTGGAGAAAATGTTAAGTTCAAGAAGAAGAGGAGATATTGAAGAAGGTAGAACTTGTAGAAAATGATGAGTCCAAGTTAAACAATGAAGAATGATCAAGAGAGGAGATTGAAGATGGAAGAACTTGCTGAATGGAATGAGAATATCATTATTCAAGTTCCTAGATTGATACTAGAAGTCTCCATGATCAAATGGAAGTTGGAATGACTCAATTCGGAGTTAAAATAAGCTACAGTTGCATTCCTGAAGTCGTTCTCGAGTACAACAATGTAATTCTCGAGTATGGTACTATTCATACAAAAATTTAAGTCATTCTTGAGCCATTCTCAAGAATCAAATAGCCATTCTCGAGAATCATCGTGTTTCAGCTACTCTGTTCGAATCTGTTTCACGTTTCACTTGGGCGACGTCTGGTAAGTCAATTATATCTCTCCAACCAGAAGTCTGATTGAGGTGAAACCAATTTTGTTGGAAACTAGACTTCCAATGCGTCATTTTGACAAAGATTCAAGTCCAAAGGAGTTCAGATGAGAGATCTATGATTTTTTAAAGTTGCCACAACAATCAACATCACTCAGCAGACCCAACTTCGGTATTTTGAGTATATCTCACAAACGACAAATCCAAATGAGCTGCAACTAGTTCCATTTGAAACTAGACTCACATACCTTTCCAAAAACATCAAGATCAAGGAAAAAAAAGATCAATTGAAGGAAATATGATAGATCCACCAGTATGATAGATCAAGGATTATTTTCATGTGTAATTGATTCTCGAGAATGGATCAAGGATTCTCGAGAATGGTATGATAGATCCACCATCACAAGTCTTCTTTGATACAATTCTCGAGAATGAGTAAGTGATTCTTGAGAATGGTTCTCGAGAATGGGTAAGTTAATTCTCGAGAATACACAACTTAATACGTTAAGTGCTTTCTGGTTGCATTATTTTCAAACATTGATATGTTGATATGATTCTCGAGTATTAACAAAATGATTCTCTAAAGTAGTTCTCAAGAATGCAACATAGAGAAATAATCCAAGTCTTGAGAAAGCTAAACAAGCTATGCTTAATGTTGATGGTGAACATCGGAAAAGGAGTTATCTACATTAATCCATCTCAACCAAGCAAACTTCTATGAGGACAAGAGGAATTACGGTGATATCTAATTCTTACCTCATACTATGATTATATTTTTGGTTTGTCTTTGGTTAAGTTAAAAGGCTTTGAAACTTATTCAATTTCAATCAACAATTTTACTGTCAAAGCCAAACTCCAGTTTAGAAGTTGTAAACTTGAGTTTAGCATTGCAAACTCCAGTTTAAACTTTCTAAATGAAAGTGGAGCTTAATCACCAAGAGGGGGTGAATTTGGGATTTTAAAAATTCTTTTATAAAGCTCTGTTTTTGAACACTAAAAACAGGGTATAACAGAGAAGAGAAAGGAGAAGCAAGACACAAGAAATTTATACTGGTTCGGTCCAATCTCTTGACCTACGTCCAGTCCCCAGACACTCTAGGATTTCACTATCTCAATTGATTACACACTCTGTAGGGACCTTGTAGGATCCCTTAGGCACCCATTGATAATTTCCTACAGGTTTACTCTTTCTTTCCTTTTGATGAAAACAGGAAGAAGTAGTATGACCTTTACGATTGCAATAATTGCAATGAGCAAAATGGTTTGATGAATGAACAGATTTTCTAAAGTAGTTAATATAAGATTTTTCTCCAAATTTCTTTTTGCCTTTCTTCTTATCAAAATCAGGTTTATAACCAATCCCTGATCTGTCACTTGTAAACCTTTGCTGTTTTAAAATGACATTGAGCATTTCACTACCCTGAGTGAACTTCTCAAGTGTTTTTGTAAGATATAGATTCTTTTTTCTCTAAAACAGTACAATCTTCTCAAACATTATTTTCACAAGAAGAGTTTTTGACTTGCATTTCAAGAGTTATGTTTTTCTGTTTTAAAGAAAAATATTTTCCAACAAGTTTCTCAAATTCATATTGAAGAAGATTGTATTCATTGAATAGCTCATCATAAAAAGGTTGTGAATCATATACCTCATCAATATTTTCATATTGCTCTTCTTCTTGAGCCACGAGGCATATGTTAGCTTTATCCTCCTCTTCAGCTTCATCTTCATCGGATGAGCTGTCTCCCTATATCGCTGAGATATAAGCTTTCTTCTTGTCTTTGTCTTTGTTCTTCAGCTGGGGGCATTCTGACTTGATGTGGCCAGGCTTTTCACATTCGTAGCAGATAATTGGCTTTTTTTTCCTCAATGCTGGAGCTACCTTTGTGAAACTTTTTGTATCCTTGATCCTTCTTGTAGAATCTTTTGAATCTTCGGACAATCATGCCCAGCTCTCTATCTTCGTCTTCTTCTACATCATCATCTGACTCCTTAGCTTCTTTGACAGCTTTAAAAGCAACACCTTTGCTCTTGACAGTTGCTTCATCAAGCCCCTTTTTGAACTTGAGCTTGGATTCATATTCAGAGAGACTACCAAAGAGGGCTGCCACAGATCCCATTGATTCGCCACGAGTTTCTTCAATCGCTGTTACTTTAGCTTCCCATTCCTTGTTGAGGATATTGACAATTTTCCTCACTTGGACAGGTTGCTCATATTCTTTGCCCAATGCAACATGCTGGTTAATCAGATGGGTGAATCTTAATTGAAATTCGTTGATGGATTCACTAGGCTTCGTACGAAGAAGATCATATTCTGTGATGAGAGTGTTGATCCTATTTTGCTTTACTCCAACAGTTCCTTCATGAGCTATCTCCAGAGCATCCCACATGGCTTTAGCAGTTAGCAATGTGCAAATACGAAAATACTCTTGTTGACTTAAGGCGCTTTGCAACATGAGAATAGCTTTACTGTTGAGTGTGATATTTCTCCTATCATTTTCGTCATAAGCCTCTTCAGGCTTGGGAACTCTGAGGCCATTTTCAAGAACAATTGGGTTGTAGTCTCCAATCTGGAACACTATCCATAGGCCATATTCAGAAGCCATGACAAAGACTCGAATTTGGCTTTCCGGAAGGAATAATGCTCTCCACCAATCCGGTGGTCTCGTTGATCGAAGCTCCATCGTGTAAGATACCTTCCATAGTGATCCTTCTAGAGATGTTAATCTCTTCAGAGAAGACCTTGCTCTGATACCAAATGAAAGTGGAGCTTAATCACCAAGAGGGGGTGAATTGGGGATTTTAAAAATTCTTTTCTAAAGCTCTGTTTTTGAACACGAAAAACAGGGTATAACAGAGAAGAGAAAGGAGAAGCAAGACACAAGAAATTTATACTGGTTCAGTCCAATCTCTTGACCTACGTCCAGTCCCCAGACACTCTGGGATTTCACTATCTCAATTGATTACACATTCTGTAACTCTAGAGTAATTCTCTCACTAGAACTTACTCCCCCTTACAAGTTGCAATCAATATCCCAATCTCCAAGTCCCCTGACTTGAGATACTTACAATAAATGAATTTCAATAAATGAACTCTCTCTAAGAGTGGATAAATATAATCACTGAAGATCAATGTATCAAAAGATACTTTACAAGTGAAAACTGAAAGAGTAGTTGGTAAACTTGAATGCAATTCGTTTTCAGTAGATTAATTGTTGAGAAGAATTGAATGCAACTCTATTTATACGAAGAGAGCATTAAATGATCGTTGCAATCTCCATTATAACCGTTGGTGCATTAATCCAGCTGTTGGAGGCACTTTGGTGTCTTCTCTATCTCTCTTCAGTTAATTCCTTTTGTCCAGAGGATTAGTGTTGACTTTCTTTGTAATAGATTTGTTGGAAGAGCAGCTACTGCATAGGGAAAGCATACATTAATCCCTTTGCAACGTGTGTAGAATGATTGTCTAAAAGGGTGCAAGATTTCTGGACTTTGCATTTAATGTGTTGACGTCACTTTTTGCTTTTGTTCAAATCTTCATTTAATATCTTCTAAACCATCTAAAACTCACTAACAAACTGATTAAACATAGTTAAGAATAGTAATGAGTGATGTTAAGAATTATTGGGATCAATCATGAAGATTTCACAAATTCGTCAGATTTGAATTTCAAACTCAGCGACACAAACTCAAGTTTGTTTTATCAAAACTGGAGTTTGTCACTGTGAACTAATAGCAAACTCGAGTTTCCATCTTCCAAAGAGGAACGTCGCAATTTGAGCTTTGGACCATATTTTTGAATGGGAGCAAAACTCGAGTTTCCAATTACAAACTCGAGTTTTGGACTCTTGATATGAAAAATGAGTTTAAGTCCAAAACCTCAAAACTTGAGTTTTCATTCTCAACTGGAGTTTTCAAAATCGTTAAAAAAGAGCAAAGCTTTTTGCTTGGCCAAAACTCGAGTTTCCAAAACTAAACTCGAGTTTCCTTTCAAATATGAAAACCTTAGAAAAGCTATGCCAAGACAAAAACTGAAGTTTTCTTATCAAAACTAGAGTTTTCACAAACGAGTAAAAACTTGAACTCTCATCAAGTGCAAACTCGAGTTTCCAAATCTAAACTCAAGTTTTCATAAAAACTTGGAAAACTTAGAAAACTCATGGAAAACTGAAAACTGGAGTTTCCATATCAAAACTGGAGTTTGCATAAGCCCAAAATGTTGGAGACTCTCTGTATGACCAAAACTCGAGTTTCTATATGGAAACTGGAGTTTTGTCTTCTTCAGAAAATATTGAAGAGTCTTTGTATTATGCAAACTGGAGTTTTGCCTCGGTGTGAAAAACTTGGAGTACTTTCTGTAAGTCCAAAACTCGAGTTTCTGAATGGAAACTGGAGTTTTGCTTAGTTCATTAAAATTGAGCTATTCTCTGTCAAGTCAAAACTAGAGTTTTCAAATCAAAACTCGAGTTTGCCTTTGACAGTAAGTTTTTCATCTTACTAAAGACAAACTTCATCTTGTGTTTACAATTGTCAGTTATCATCAAAACCCATAGAGAACTAACACTAAACTCTAGTTTCCATTGGGCCAAGAGTTTTCAAAATTTTCATACTTTAAGCAAACTCGAGTTTGTCCTAGTAAACTCCAGTTTGTGCTTGGCCGAGAGTTTTCAATGGTTTTCTTATTTTAAGGAAACTCGAGTTTGAGTTCCCAAACTCAAGTTTGCACCATACCAAGAGCAATGCTCTATTTTAAACTTAAAAAAACTCCAGTTTGCATTTGAAAACTCCATTTTACATTTTGAGGACTAAAAATGATTTTAAACATGAATAGTCCTAAACTCAAGTTTCGTCACTTATAGACTCGAGTTTGCCCTCAGCTCAAAATGTCTCTCAAAATGTTTTCGCGACGTTTTCCTTGACAAAGGTCTAAACTCGAGTTTAGATATGGAAACTAGAGTTTGACACTTGAGTAAAATATGAAGATGGAATATCACCTAGAGGGGGGGTGAATAGGTGATCTCAAAAACTTTTCGCGAGTTGCACAGGAACACAAGTAATACAGAGACAGAGAAAAGAGATAGACACAGAGCAATTTATATTGGTTCGGTCTAACACTTCGACCTACATCCAGTCCCCAAGCACACCTTGAGATTTTCACTAACTCTTCAAATACGTATACAATTACACACTCTGTAACTTAGGATGATCCTTTCACTCGGACTCACTCCCCCTTACAAGTTGTAATTGATACACCCACACTTAAGGTTCCGCAACCTTAAGATTTTGACAACTAAAAGAATTAAATGGTGTTTAAACTCCTCACTGAGTAAATATTGATAAACACTGAAGTACAACAATATATCCGAAGATATTAATGAAACAGTTGAAACAACAAATTGCAATAAGTTCAAATTGAATGCACAGTGTTTCGGTCATTGGCCAATTCAATGCTTCGTCTATTTATAGATGTTGTAATTAAAGACTGTTGAAGAAGCTTTGAAGAATAGCCGTTGAGTGTCTTGAATGTGTTCGTTAGACAGATGAAACTTCACTGGATACATTTGACGTAAATCCTTCATCCTTCTCAGATATTCTTTATTCCGTTTGTTGTGTCCGTTGAGAGAAAGCATTAATGGCGTAGACGGAATAGCAGTGAAAGCTTTATATTGATCAGACCATTGGTTATAGAGATTATCACCCGGTTTGGCAACTGCATTTAATGCTCGTCTGACACAATGTGCTTTCTGCTAATTTGAAGTTTAACTCATGCTGAAATCATTTGAAAAACTTATTAACAAACTAGTTAAAAACATTTAAGGTTAGTAATGAGTATCATTTAGAAGTAATGAATTTAACATAGTGATTGCATTAATTACGCAGAGGGAGATTTCAAAATAGAGGGATCTTGCTCGAGCAATAATCCATGTTTGCTCGGGCAAGCTACTCTTAAATTAGTTAAGAATGTTCTTGATCGCTGATGCTCGAGCAAAGGTATTTTTCCTGCTCGAGCATGATAATTTTCATGCTCAGGCAAGCCTTTCATTAGGTAGTGGAAAAGGCTTCTACTCGCTGTTGCTCGAGCAAGCCATCTTCCCTGCTCGAGCATGGTGTAGTCAGAGGCGAGACTTGAAAGAAACAACCATGCTTCTCGGGCAATATTTTTATCTTGCTCGGGCATGATGCTCGTGTTGGGATCCGTACACGCAACGGAATTATAAAAATTTTACGAATCCCAAAGAGGATCGCTCAACCGTGTTTAAATCAAGGTTAAAGAGTCTGAATCATACCTATGGAAATTCTGAGCGTTTCTTACGTTCGATTTGATCACGTGGGCTACCTTCTCGATCATCCAGGAGCAGACTCTACGAATCTCCTCCCTCTACCGGTATCCACACGAATAGTCTCCGAACACGACTGCGGCAGAGTGCTAGCGCCTTCAAATTTCTCGCGTCTCTCAATTTGCTCTAGGGTTTCTCGTGGCTTTCTAATACGTCTGACTTAATGTCCCGTCGGTATTTCAAAACCCATTAGACGTATTATATATTCAAAATTAATCTAATTAATTTCGAAATTCAAGTTTGAATTAAAATAATATATTAATTAAATCTATCAAATAGATCTAATCTATTATATTTATTTAATCCAAATTATAAGCCTATAGATTTAATTTATCTTTATAAATTAAATCTAAGATATGATATCTTTTATTTAATTAAATCTGAAATACTATACCTCAATTTAATTAAATCTAAGATACTATATTTTTATTCGAAAATTAAATCGAGATACAATATCTCAATTTATTATAGTTATTTAATTTATCAAATTAATTAAATACTATATATAATAATATTATTATCTATAAATAATATTATTATTATTTTGAATTTAATAATAAATATATATACATACATATATATATATATATCCACCCTAGATTAAATACAATATTCATCAAATCTTATACACATATAAGATTCAATGAATCTGGACACTTTTGCTCGTGTTGGGCTATTCTTGTGTGCGACCCTGCAGGCCCATATGAGATTGGTAGTGGGCCAATACTGTACCAGCCCACAAATCGCAAGCGGCCTCTAGCAAGACATTGCGACTACCCAATTCATTTGGGGATCGATGATACGATACTACCTATCGAACAACCATGTCACGCGATAATTTGGTCAAGGATGAGGCATGGATAATATCAACTTCCTGTTCTTGACCATTACTTTCTCGATTCTCGAGTAGTCTAATAGAAATTGAAACTCCTTTCCATTGTAGTATGGCCATACGTTTCTCAGACTCACTCATCGAGGGGCCCAGTATTATCTCTCTACAAATGTGAGGGACAAATTCCATCTTGACCATTCACATTCCTCTGCATGAAAACCACCGATCCCGATCCAAGCCTTTATCATCACCCTAGGTCAAAGGTGACTTTTGACTAAGTCAAAGATCGCGACTTATCATGTAGGAATCCATGATGATCTCGGTCAAAGGGCGTTGTGACGCGGTTATACATGAGATAAGCTTATGACTAAATCCATGCAGCTTTCTCATAGTGGGTCGGTCCAGCACCTTGTACTCCTACAAGTGCCCATGACTTTGATTCGTATCTTCATACCTCATCAAAGTCATACTCGTCTTATTTCATCTTCGCTCCCGCGTAGATGACTGACCAGGGACATTTAGGATAATCTATAAGATATATCCAAGGATCAGTTATCACTATAAACATGCAAATGAAATGATAACTAAAGGAAAATGACTTGCCCCTAGGGCATAATTTCCAACAGACTCCAACTTGCACTAGGCGCAATCATTAATTACTCTAATTCCAATTGCCCTAACATGACGCTCATGTTTTGCTTGTGCAAGCGGCTTAGTAAGAGGATCAGCATCATTGTCTTCTCCTAGTACTTCGCATATATATATATATATATCACCTCTTTCATTGATTTCTCTGATAAGATGAAATTGCCTGAGTACATGCTTGGTCCTTTGATGTGACCTAGGCTCCTTGGTCTGCGCAATAGCACCGCTATTGTCACAGAACAAGTCTATTGGATTTGAGATGGTAGGAACCACCTCAAGTTCATTAATGAACTTTCTAATCCAAAAGGCCTCCTTAGCCGCATTCGATCTTATATACTCGGCTCGGCTTCTATTGCAGAATCAGCTACAGTGCTCTCCTTAAAGCACTTTCAGCTTACTACACCACCATTCAACAGGAATACATATCCTGATTGTGATCTTAGATCATCTTGTTCAGTTTGGAAACTCGCATCAGTGTAACCAATCACACAGAGCTCATCTTTCAAACTACCATATACCAAGAATAAGTCCTTAGTCCTTCTTAAGTACTTTAGGATATTCTTGACAGCAGTCCAGTGACCCTCAAAGATCTTGTTGATATCTGCTGGTCATACTCAAGGCAAATGATAGATCCAATGGCCGAGGCATATGGAATCTTACTCATGCGGTCTCTTTGATCTTGTGTACTAGGACATAGATCCTTACTGAGATGGATGCCATGAGACATGGGCATGTAACCCATTTTAGAATCCTGCATACTGAACCTATGCGAGTATCTTGTCTATGTATGTACTCTAACTTAGGCCTATCAGCCTCTTGGATCTATCTCTATAGATCCTAATCCCTAGGATATAAGTGGCTTCGCCTAAGTCTTTCATTGAAAAAGAATTTCCTAACCAAGACTTGACACTCTGTAAGGTAGGAATGTCATTCCCAATGAGTAGGATGTCATTAATATAAAGCACTAGAAATACAACTGTGCTCCCACTAACCTTCTTGTAAACACAAGGTTCATCGATGTTTTGAATGAATCCAAACTCTTTGACTCCTTAATCAAAACGATGATTCTAGCTCCGGGATGCTTGCTTCAATCCATAAATGGATCTTTGAAGCTTGCAAACTTTACCAGATCCATCAGGACGCACAAAGCCTTCAGGTTGTGTCATGTACACATCCTCAAGGAGCTTTCCGTTAAGGAAGGCAGTTTTGACGTCCATCTGCCATATTTCATAGTCATAATATGATGCAATGGCAAGCAGGATTCTGATTGATTTGGTCATTGCATCTGGGGAAAAGGTTTCATCACAGTCTACACCATGAGTTTGAGTGAATCCTTTTGCAACCAGACGTGCTTTGAAGACATTTACTTTGCCATCCATGTCAGTTTTCTCCTTGAAAACCCACTTGCACCCAACGGTCTTTACATCTTCAGGTGGATCGACTAAGGTGTTGGTTTTGATTAGTTTTGATGATGTCTTATATAGATGTCATTCTTAAGAGCAAAAAGGTTGCACACTACATTTACATTATACTTTGACTAATTCTTATATTTAATGTAGATGTGAAGTTTAATGATGGAGAATAATCAAGAGAAGAGAAGAAAGAAAGAAGAACTTGCTGAATATAATGAGAATATCATTATTCAAGTTCCTAGATTGATTCTACAAGTCCCCACGATGATATGGAAGTTGGAACGGCCCAAATCGGAGTTGAAATAAGTAAAATCAAGTTTTGGGATGAATTACCTCGAGCCAAAGGGTCTAGCCTCGAGTTAGAGGTGTTTCTAAAGTGTTTTGGACACATGGGACAAGTTGCCTCGAGTCAGGATCATCACCACCTCCAGTTAAAGTGTTTGCTACAGTGTTTTTGGCTTCGAGTTGATTTACCTCGAGGCGGGGCATCGGTCACCTCGAGTTAGCAACCTCGAGGCAAGAATTCAGCTTACCTCGAGTCAAATAGCCTTCAGCACACTCTGTTTCACGTGCAGCTCTGGCGACCTCTGGTTATTCGATGATATCTCCCAAACCAGGAATTGGATTGACGGGAAATCAGTGGCATATGAAACTAGACTCATAATGCGTCATTTTGATATATAATCCAAGTCAAAAGGAGTTCAGATTAGAGAGCTATGAATTCTACAAGTTGGCACAACAATCACCGTCACAGTCCAGACCAAGCTTCAATGTTTTGCGTGTAACTCACAAACTAAAAATCCGATTGAGCTGGAATTGGTGGAATATGAAAGTATACTCACATAGCTTTCTATCAAGAGTTTAACCACCCAAAACGGAGTTCTGAACAAGGAGATATGGCCCTCGAAAGTGGAAACTCGTGATTCTAGAATCAAATCAGCATAGCTTCGGTTTTCTGTTTCTACACAACCAAATGAAATGAAACCAATTCTATATGATTCTAGACACAACAAGGGTTTCATAGAATTTGGAAGAAACCAATTTTTATGAGTGCCTCCTCAAATCAAGTTCAAGTCGAAAGCACGAATTGACGTTTGCACCTCGAGACAACACATCCACCTCGAGTCGAATGCAAACGAGAGTTAGAAGAATTGAGAAGGCTTTTTACCTCCAAGCAGAAGGTTTACCTCGAGTCTGCCCTGAGAGTTAGAACAATGGAGAGCACTTTTTACCTCCAGGCAGAGAGTTCACCTCGAGGCAATTGCCAACAAGAGAGTTAGAACAATGGAGAGCACTTTTTACCTCCAGGAAGAATGCTTACCTCCAGGTAATTTGACAGCTGCAATACTCTTCCAACCTTTGATGATGATTCACCTCGAGTTCACAGGTATGCCGCCTCGAGTCAGGAACCTCGAGTCTGTATTATGTATGCCTCGAGTTGGGAACCTCGAGTCTGTCTATAATTACCTCCAGGCAGGTTCATTCTTATGCTTCTCTGCTATCACGATGCACCTCGAGGTAACAGGAATGACGCCTCGAGTTCACCGCCTCGAGTCGCCTAAGTGACACCTCGAGTGATTTTCTCATCTGGATTCTCTTGTTTGAATATTACCAATTGATTGCCTCAAGTCAGTAAACACATTACCTCGAGTTAAGACTGTCTCGCTTTCGAAAAGATTATCATTGAATATAGTATGCTGCAAACACAAATCATATACTTCAATATTACCTATGATATTTCTAATCTTCTTCCTGAGTGTTTTTGCAAGATATACAATCAGGTTCAATCTGACTAGCTATGGCGCACCGAAAGTGTCGAGAAACAAAGCCGACAAAAAGATTCTTATCTTGATGTGCCCATACTGCAAAAGTATATGAATCAATATTCTAAGCTTATCTTCATCGGAGACCACGAGTAAGACAACCTGTAAAGAGACCCAACTTAACGGATACTCAATCATGGTCAGCAGAAGGCGCGGGTGTTTAAACGTTCACAACAGCTATGGTCACAAGAGCTGGATTTTTGAATGGATTCAAATCTGAATATGATTTTCTTAAGTTATCTTCAGACCAAGACCACATGGAAGACAATATTCGAAGTTACTGTTCATGACAGGTTACTGTTCATAACGTTCAGATTTCTCAACGGACATATTCAAACATTCAAACAGGCAGATTCAAATCCTTCAACGGTCCTCAATCTTCAAGTACTATAAATACCCGAAGGATTGAATTCATCAAGGTAGAACAAACATATACACAGACAAAGCATTCAAAGCGATCAATCTATAGTCTGTATATATCTTCATATATTATTGAGCTTCAGTGTTTATCATTCATCTACTCTGTGAGAGAGTTCAAACACTTATTTGATTATTGTGTTGTAAAATCTTAAGGTTGTGGAACCTTAAGTGTGGGTGTACAATTACAACTTGTAAGGGGGAGTGAGTCCTAGGGAGAAAGGATCATCCTGAGTACAGAGTGTGTAATTGTGTCATTAGTTATTTGGTTACAGCTTGTAAAGAGGAGTAAGTCCTAGTGAGAGGATTACTCGAGAGTTACAGAGTGTGTAATCAAGTTTCGAGATAGTGAAATCCCAGAGTGTCTGGGTACTGGACGTAGGTCAAGGAGTTGGACCGAACCAGTATAATCTCTTGTGTTCATTGCTCTTCTCTCTATCTCTGGTTCAAGTGGTCTTGAGCAATTAGCGAAAGAATTTCATAATCACCTATTCACCCCCCTCTAGGTGATATTCCACCTTCATAAGGTCCATACCTCATTGTCGTACATGGATTGCATTTCAGACTTCATGGCATTAAGCCATCTTTCGGAGTTTGGTCCCACCACGGCCTCTCGATAGTTAGTTGGCTCATTCCCGCTCAATGAGCGAAACATCACGACTTCCCGAATCGAAATCCATATCTCTGAGGTTGTAGCCGTGATCTATCGGACCTTCATGGGCCTTGTGTTACTTGAGTAGGCTCAACAACTTGTTATGAGTCTTCTTAATTTTCCATCTGTGGTTCTACGTGGTCTTGTCACTCTCGAACTTATTTGAGATTCACCTTACTCCCACTGGCTCTTTTAGAGATAAACTCCTTTCCCAAAAGATACCATTCCGAATAACAAACACTTTGTGATCGGTAGGATTGTAGACATAGTATCCTTAGGATACCCCGCAAAAAGGCATTTTGAGGATTTGGATGATAATTTAACAGAGGCTTATTGTTTAACATAAACCTCACATCCCCAAATTTTAAGAAATGACAAACTGGGTTTCTTCCCAGTCCATATCTCATATGGTGTCTTTTCAACTGCCTTCGATGGAACACGATTCAGTGTGAACGCAGCTGTTTCTAAAGCATGGCCCCAAAAGGAAGGTGGAAGATCTGTTTGACTCATCATAATCGAACCATATCTAATAGAGTTTAATTCCTCCGTTCAGAAACACCATTCCATTGAGGTGTTCCTAGAGGAGTTAGTTGTGAGATGATCCCACAACTCCTAAGGTGGTCAATGAAATCTTGGCTCAAATATTCACCACCCCGATCAGATCGAAGTGCCTTAATTGTTTTGCCAAGTTTGTTTTGCACTTCATTTTTGAATATTTTGAACATTTCAAAAGATTCATACTTATATTTCATTTAAATAGATATACCCTTATCTACTAAAATCATCTATAAAATAATGAAGTACAAATGACCTCCTTTGGCAGATGTATTCATTGGTCCACACACATCAGTATGTATGAGGCCCAATAAATCAATGGCGCTCTCACTATGCCTAGTGAAAGGTGTCTTTGTCATCTTTCCCAATAAACAAGAAGTACATGTATCAAATGATTCGAAATGAAATGAGTGTAGAAATCCATCTTGATGGAGTTTCGTAATGTGTTTCTCATTTATATAGCCTAGACAACAATGCCATAGGTAGATCGGATTCAAATCATTTGACTTGATCCTTTTTGGTAGTTTATGTTACAGATATGTTCATTCAATTTTCTACTGTCCTTGGGACCCTGCACATTTATACAAATGTGAGAACCACATGTGATATCTAATACCCATGTTGAGGAAGTAGAAAGGTGAATATCTACGACTTAGATACCTGAAGCGATAGTCTCGCTATCCTTCTTATTCTTTTCCAGATCTTCGATGTAGAGTTTGCAATTCCTCTTCCAATGACCAATTTCATTGCAGAAGAAGCAGACCCCATCCTTTGGAGGTTTTTCCTTCTTGGTCTTTTGGTTTCATTCCATTCCTTTCTGAACGACAAAACAGTGTTGGGCCTCTTCTTAAGGCTCTGCTCAGCAATTTTAAAAATCCCATGTAGTTCAGAAATTGATTCCTCCATGTTGTTCATGTTGTAATCCATGACAAAATGATCATAACTTCCTGGGAGTAAGTTTAAGATCACATATGTAGCTAACTCCTGGGACATGGGGAATCCAAGCCTCTCAAGGTGATCAATGTAGCCTTTCATTTTCAACAATGAGGACCAACTGATGCACCTTCAACCATCTTGCAGGAGAATAAGGCCTCTTTGGTCTCATACCTCTCCTGCATTGCCTGTTGCTGGAATATTTCCATAGGATGATCAATCATCTCATAGGCCTCCACATGTTCGAGATCTCTATCGAGTTCTGGAAGCATAGTGGCAGGCATCCTGCATCCACAGAGTCATCCTTATGCTTCGTATAAGCATCAGTCTGAGCTCTTGGATTAGTAGCTGCAAGCTCGTCAGGAATGGGTTGATCGATGGAAACAGCAGGCTGAGAGGAGGTCACAGGCGTCTTACCCTTGCACTTCTTGGATGAGGCCTCAGTGAAGGAAATCCTTAGGCGAATCATGTGTTCCTTGCCAAAACAAGGAGGATACTTTTCCTTGTCATCCGAGAGATACCAGATATTGTTGGCTTCCAAGATCCAAGAAATCAACGATGGATAAGGTATGGTAGCACGAAGCTTGACCTTGGCCTCAGAGATAAAGGTCATCATCTCCTCCATAATCTATTTGCCAAGATTGCGGGGCTCCTTGGCAACTAGTGAGGCAAATCGCTCAAAATCTCGCTGCACAAAATGGGTGAAACTTTGGCCTTTCTGAACTAGGCTTCGACTGTACACATACCAGAGAACCCTATACTCATCTTGCATTATAGCAGGGGTGACATTGAGTTTCTTGCCCTCAATTGGTACAGCTGGAAGAAGAATCCGATGGCACTCAATGAGAGACAACTTCAGTGGATCTTCAGGGGGATCTACAATGCCAAGTATAACATTGAGATTATGAGCTGTGAGTTTGATCGTTTGATCCCAAATCTTGGTAACTAAGATATCATCTTCATCATCTTGAGTCTTAGCTTGCAGATGCATATTGTGATAGAAGAGGCGGACCACCTCTGGCGAGTAAGGCTTGTTAATGCCAAGTAGTGGCATATACTGAAGTAGCCAGTTTGACAGATCCAAATTGCATTCCTTCTTGAAATGGCCCAAATCCACATAGACAATTGGACAGAATGGACGGTGCTCATAATAACGACCAAAGAAGGCAATATCACCTACGACCATACCCGGTGAAGGTTTAGGCAATTGTCCATCCGGAGGACGACTAGTCGCGACTTGCTCCTTTTTGCTTTCGGTAGCTTGTGATTTTAGTGAGAAGGATACTTTTTTCTTCTTGCTACCGAAGGCCTTAGATTTCTGACTGATAGCTGGCTTAAGAGTCTGAAGTTGGTCTTCCTTTGCCTTGGAGCGACCCTCATCCATTGTTTTCTCGGAATCGTGGGAGTTCGATGGAGACTTCGCACTTTTTCCTCCTTTTGGAAGTGACCCTGTCTGGAATCGAGTTGTTGGCTTTGGCGATTCTTGTGTCGACACCCCTTTCGGAGATTCCTTGGAAACCGATGGCTTCTTCACGCTCTTGGGTTTGGAAGCGTCGACTTTGGGGCGATAATATCTAGATTTCTTTGCCGGAGGTCGTTTGGAAGGCGATTTGTCACTTGAACCCGCCATTGAGAGAATCAAAGATAGAAGTTTGAAAAACAATCGATCACCAGCGACGAAGAGGACGGATTTGGAGGGAAAGATAACAATTTGGAACAGATGTAACAGATGAAAGGAAGACAGTGAGTGTTAGGGTTTTGACAGATTTTTTTTAAGAGAGAGATGAACCGTCAAAATGGAACGACACATGTTTTTTAAAAACCCTGTCAATCGATGTTGCTCGAGCAGCGTTTTCTTCGTGCTCAAGTAGGGGCTTGCTCGAGCAGACTTTTTGTCTTGCTCGAGCATGGGCAGGCGCAAGCATTTAAAAGATTTAAATTAAATGGTGAAACTAACCTCCCATCAAGTGTGTTTTGTGAACACTTGATTCATAGATGAAGTTTGGATATTTGATTATTAAGATTAGAACCTCTGCTTTCAGGAATTCATCTGTCATTGTCTTACGCTCGAGCATGAATATGAGGTTGCTCGATCAGCGTTCCTCAAATTCCAATTTTTCTTCAGGAATCCCGCTGTTACTCGGGCAAACTCCGAGGCATGTTCGAGCAGCAACTATAACCTTTTCAAATTCAGAGCATCTGCATCCGCTGTTGCTCGAGCATGAAATGTAGCGTGCTCGAGCAAGCTTTTTCTTTCCATTATTGCTCGAGTATGGTTTAGAGAACGTGCTCGAGCAGGTTTGTTTAACTCTAATTTTCTAATATTTTTCTTCGTGATTGCTCGAGCAGGGAAGACTGGTATGCTCGAGCAGGAATAACTCTGTTACTCTTTGTTTTAACTCTTATGAACAGAGTCCTGTATAAACACAATCTAGAAGCTCCGATGCTAAAGTTAGTAATTCCTTAATTAAAATAAATTGTTTAAAAAGTAAAATACTCACAATTCATTGGGATTAACCATTCCCAATTCTCTACGAATGAACATGAATTTCTTTTTAGCAAGCGGTTTGGTGAAGATATCAGCAAGTTGCAAGTGCGTGGGTATGAACATCACTTTGACATCTTTCTTCTGCAAGTGGTCTCTGATAAAGTGATATCTCACATCAATATGCTTGGTTCTTGTATGTTGAACAGGATTCTTTGCCAAGCTTATTGTGCTGGTGTTTTCACATAGGATTGAAATTTCTTTCAGATGGACCCCCAAGTTGGATAGTTGTTGCTTAAGCCACAACACTTGTGTACAACAACTTGAAGCAGCCACATATTCAGCTTCAGTAGAATATACAGCCACTGTTGTTTGCTTCTTGATAAACCATGATACGAGAGATCCTCCGAGAAACTCACACTGACCACTTGTACTTTTTCTGTTAGTCTTATAGCCCGCGTGGTCAGAGTCCGAATATGCAACTAGGAATTCTTGTTGACCCTTTGGAAACCAAAGACCCAATTCTTTAGTGTCTGAGAGATACCGAAAGATTCTCTTGACATGCTCAGCATGGGACTCTTTAGGTGCAGATTGGAACCTTGCGCACATTCCCACACTGAATTGAATATCAAGCCGACTCACAGTTAAGTATAATAATGATCCGATCATTCCTTGGTATTTGGTTATGTTGAAATCCTTGCCTTTCTCTTCATCTGCATCCAAAGAAGCAGTTGAGTTCATCAGAGTGTCGACTCCATTGCAATTTTCCAGTCCAAACTTCTTTAGCAAATCACGGAGATATTTTGTTTGTGAAATGAATATTCCATCCTTCCGTTGTTTGATTTGTAAGCCAAGAAAGTAGTTCAACTCTCCCATCATGGACATGTCGAATTCTCCCTGCATTTTCTTGGAAAATTCTTCACAAAGAGAATCATTAGTAGCACCAAATATTATGTCATCTACATATATTTGTACGATTAAGATTTCATTAAGCTTATTGGTTTTGATAAACAATGTTGTATCTGCTTTTCCTCTAACAAATCCTTGGTCTAAAAGAAATTTACTTAAACGTTCATACCAGGCTCTAGGAGCTTGTTTAAGACCATACAAGGCTTTCTTAAGACGATAGACATGATATGGATGATGTTCATTTTTGAAACCGGGAGGTTGTTCAACGTAAACTTCTTCCTAAATGAAACCATTTAGAAAGGCACTCTTAACATCCATTTGATAGAGTTTAAATCCTTTGATACACGCAAAAGCTAAGAGTACGCGTATAACTTCCAATCTGGCCACTGGAGCATACGTTTCCTCATAATCAATGCCTTCTTCCTGATTATAGCCTTCGGCAACCAATCTAGCCTTGTTACGGACTATAATTGCAGATTCATCACGCTTGTTTTTGAATACCCATTTAGTGCCAATGACTGGATGGTATTTAGGCCTAGGTACCAAGTCCCCAAACTTGATTTCTATCAAATTGATGTAGCTCCTCTTGCATTGCTATCACCCAATTATTGTCTGATAGGGCTTCGTCAATCTTAGAGGGCTCAATCTTAGATATGAAGGCAAAAAATGTGACCTCATTTAAGGTACTTTTCTGGTTCTTACCCCTTAATTTATATCTCCTATTACCTGGTCCAAAGGATGATTCCTAATGAACTTCCAGGCTCTAGGCTGAGATTGATCAGAATTTTCAAAGATATTTTGAGAATCATTTTCAAAAACATTTTCTAAGTTTTCAAGAGAAAGAGGAGTAGTTTTTGAAAAGAATTGATTTATGTCAGAAACTTCCTCTTTATCATCCAAAGATACATCAGATTTAGATTCACAGAACACAACATGTATTGATTCTTCAACTATACGAGTACGCTTGTTAAAAACTCTATATGCTTTACTTCTATTAGAATAACCAAGAAATATGCCTTCATCATATTTGGAATCAAATTTTCCTAAATTGTCCTTACCATTGTTATGCACAAAACACTTACAGCCAAAAATATGAAGGTGAGCCAAATTTGGTTTCCTTCCTTTGTATAGTTCATAAGGAGTCTTATTGAGCTTCTTTCGGAGATAGGCTCTGTTGGAGATATAGCTGGCCGTGCTCATTGCATCTGCCTAGAAGACTTGTAAAGTTTGATTTTCATTTAGCATGGCACGAGCTATCTCAGTGAGCACACGATTCTTTCTTTCCACCACACCATTCTGTTGTGGTGTTCTTGGAGCAGAGAAATTGTGATCAATTCCATGGGCTTCACAAAATTCTCCGAACGATTGATTGCCGAATTCACCTCCATGATATGTTCGAATGGCTGTAATGCAAATACCTTTCTCATTTTGCACCTTTTTGGCAAACACAACAAATAGATCAAATGTTTCATCCTTAGAAGATAAGAAAATAGTCCACGTGAAACACGAGAAATCATCTACAATCACCAGAGTATATAAGTTACCACCAAGGCTCTTTACCCTTGCAGGTCCAACTAAATCCATATGAAGTAGTTGAAGAGGCTGGTTTGTCGAAATTTCAGGTTTGTTTTTGAAAGATGATTTAGTTTGTTTACCCCGTTGGCATGAATCACAAAACATGTCATTTTTAAAACGAAGTTTGGGTAAACCGATTACCAAGTCTTTTCTTAACAACTTATCCAGCTGAAACATGTTGACATGAGCTAGTTGCTTATGCCAAAGCCAACTTTCGTCTAAGTTGCTAACAAAACACTTTTCAGAATTTACTTTAGGCAAGTCCAATGTATAACAGTTCCCTTCACGAGGAGCTTTGAATAATACCTTCAGTTTACCTTTATCAATTGGGAGATCATCTTTGTTGACAATGAGACATTCTTCTAAGTCAAAGATAATCCAGTTGTTCTTATCAGCACTTTGACTCACACTTAGGAGGTTATGACAGAGACCTTCAACAAGGTACACGTCTTGAATTAGAGGCCCACTCTTGGCACCGATCTCACCAATCCCAATGATTTTTCCAGATTGATCCCCTCCAAAGGTGACTTTGCCACCATGTTTTGATCTCATTGCAACAAACTTATCCGCATCCCCCGTCATGTGTCTTGAGCATCCACTGTCAATATACCACTTGTTGATCCTTGATGCTCTTAGACAAAACTGCAAATCAAAAGAAATTAAGCCTTAGGTACCCATCTTTTCTTGGGTCCTTTTGGGTTAGTTTGGGCCTTAGGAACATAAGTTCCCTTAGGTATCCATTGATAATTTCCAATAGGTTTATTTCTTCTTTCTTTCTTGTGAAAACAGGATGAAGTACTGTGTCCCTTTCGGTTCTGATAATTACAATGAGCAAAAGGATTTGATGCATGAACGGTTTTCTTCGAAAATAATTCAAGTATGATTTTCCACCAGTTTTCTTTTTACCCTTCCTTTTGTCAAAAATGGGATTATATCCTATGCCTGATCTAACATTGGTAAATCTTTGGGCTTTCAAAATTACGTTGAGCATTTCACTATCTCTAGTGAATTTCTCGAGCGTTTTTGTGAGGTACCCATTCTTTTTCTCTAAGTTCAGGCATTCTTCGCAAATAATATTTTCACAGGAAAGATTTTTGACTTGTTGTTTGAGAGTTATGTTCTTTTTTTTCAAGGCTATACATTCCTCAACAACTTTTTCAAATTCTGATTGTATCTCATTATACTCATCAAATAACTCATCATATGAAGGTTGTAAATCATTTACCTCTCCATCTCTTTCAGGTTGCTCTTCCTCTGCAACCAGAAAAATGTTTTCTGTTTCTTTTTCTTCTTCGGTCTCTTCTTCTGAGGAGCCATCTCCCCATATGGCCGATACATAGGCCTTCTTTTTGAAGTGGTTGAACTTTTTCTTCTTTTCTTTATCATTATCTTTCAGCTGGGGGCATTCTGATTTGTAATGTCCTGGCTTCTCACATTCGTAACAGATGACTTGGTCTTTATCTTTGAATTCTCGTCTGTTACTGGAACCACCTTTTTGGAACCTATTTCTGAAGCCTTGGTCCTTTCTATAAAACTTCTTGAATCTTCTCACGAACAAGCCCATCTCATCATCGTCATCATCTTCGTCTTTATCTTCTTTTTCCTTTACAGCATTAAGAGCGATACCTTTGTTTCGAGTAGTGTTGACTTCCTCCAAGTCCTTCTTGAATTTCAGCTTGCTTTCATATTCAGATAGACTTCCGAATAAAGCAGCAACTGAAGTCATTGATTCTCCACGAGTCTCCTCTATTGCTGTAACTTTTGCTTCCTAATCTTTTGTTAGAAAGTTGAGAATTTTTCTGACTTGAGGACCTTGATCATATGTTTTGGCCAAGGCCGCCAGTTGATTGATAAGATGAGTGTAGCGAAGTTGAAACTCAGCAATAGTTTCCCCGGTCTTCATTTGAAGAAGATCATACTCAGTGGTCAGAGTACTAATCCGGTTTTCGTTAATGCCGGTGGTTCCTTCATATGCTACCTCCAGAGCCTTCCACATCTCTTTCGCAGTCGACAAGTTGCATATTTGAAAGTACTCCTTCTGACTGAGTGCACTTTGTAACATCAGGATAGCTTTACTGTTGAGAGTGATGTTTCTCTTGTCATTTTCATCGAACTCGGCTTCTTCCTTGGGGATGGCGATGTCGCCTTCTATCCTTGTGGGAACATAATCTTCCGTCTCTATTTCTCGCCAGAGACCATATTCAGTAGCTAACACAAACACTCTGAATTTTGCTGTTCAGAATGAGTAATGCTCGCCATTGAAACCTGGAGGGCGATTAATTGAAGCACCATCAGGCAATATTCATTCCATGATCTATCTCGGGATGTTAAGCCTAACTGAGAAACCTGGCTCTAATACCAAATGAAGATAGAATATCACTTAGAGGGGGGTGAATAGGTGATCTCAAAAACTTTTCGCGAGTTGCACAGGAACACAAGTAATACAGAGACAGAGAAGAGAGATAGACACAGAGCAATTTATACTGGTTCGGTCTAACACTTCGACCTACATCCAGTCCCCAAGCACACCTTGGGATTTTTACTAACTCTTCAAATACGTATACAATTACACACTCTGTAACTTAGGATGATCCTTTCACTCAGACTCACTCCCCCTTACAAGTTGTAATTGATACACCCACACTTAAGGTTCCGCAACCTTAAGATTTTGACAACTAAAAGAATTAAATGGTGTTTAAACTCCTCACTGAGTAAATATTGATAAACACTGAAGTATAGCAATATATCTGAAGATATTAATGAAACAGTTGAAATAGCAAATTGAAATAAGTTCAAATTGAATGCACAGCGTTTCGGTCATTGGCCAATTCAATGCTTCGTCTATTTATAGATGTTGTAATTAAAGACCGTTGAAGAAGCTTTGAAGAATAGCCGTTGAGTGTCTTGAATGTGTCTGTTAGACAGATGAAACTTCACTGGATACATTTGACGTAAATCCTTCATCCTTCGTAGATATTCTTTATTCTGTTTGTTGTGTCATGCTTAAATCATTTGAAAAACTTATTAACAAACTAGTTAAAAGCATTTAAGCTTAGTAATGAGTATCATTTATAAGTAATGAATTTAACACAGTGATTGCATATATTACGCAAAGGGAGATTTCAAAACAGAGGGATCTTGCTCGAGCAATAATCCATGTTTGCTCGGGCAAGCTACTCTTGAATTAGTTAAGAATGTTCTTGATCGCTGATGCTCGAGCAAAGGTATTTTGCCTGCTCGAGCATGATAATTTTCATGCTCAGGCAAGCCTTTCATTAGGTAGTGGAAAAGGCTTCTACTCGTTGTTGTTCGAGCAAGCCATCTTCCCTGCTCGAGCATGGTGTAGTCAGAGGCAAGACTTGAAAGAAAAAACCATGCTTCTCGGGCAATATTTTTATCTTGCTTGGGCATGATGCTCGAGCATGTAATTTTTTATGCTCGGGCAAGTGTGATACAGAGATGAGGAATGAAATGGAGAGAGACTGCTCGAGCACGAATCTGTCTCTGCTCGAGCATGGTGCTCGGGCAAACTTTCTTGAATGCTCGAGCAAGGTATGTTGTCTTCATCTTTTTGCTTCTGCCTTGACGCTGCTCAAGCATGAATTTCCTTCTGCTTGAGCAGGATTGCTCAACTTATTCATTTTGCTTCTGACTCGATGATGCTCAGGCAAACTAAATTTCCTGCTTGAGCACGACCATTTAAAAATAATTTCTTATTCTTGAGAATCCCGATGATGCTCGGGCAAGGCTAGCATGTGCTGCTCGATCAACCCATGACTTTAAACGAATATGACTCAATACAAAAATTTGGAATTTGTAACCATCAAAACACTGAGAACTAACAAAATATTCCAAACTCCAGTTTGTCTTTCCAAACTCAAGTTTGAGTCAACCTTGTTTTGAAATCATCTTGCTCGAATTTGTGAAATCTTACTGTATGATCTATATACTCCATATCATCAATCACTAATATTCCGAACTCTATTTAATCAAATTGTTAGTGAGTTTCTGATGATCAAACAAGTGAATTTGTGCATAACTTTTTGAGTTTATGTTTTTGAAATGCACAAGTCTAAAATTTGTTTGGATTCAATTCACTCTGTTTTGTGACAATGCATACACATGTTTTGGAAAATATTCATACTTTGATTGCATTCAAATGATGTTTCAAAATTGGAAGTTAAATCTTTGTATATTGAATGTCAAATATGCTTCAAATCTGTCCATTAGAATTTTCCATATCATTCACATATTGATATTTGGTATTCAATATGATGCTTGAACTCCTCATTCTTTGTTTTCAATCAAGTTAGATCTTATATCTAACAAATTGATTATCTATATGAGCTTCAAGCTTATCTCCATAAAAGAATTTAATTTGTGAAAATCTTATGCCTATTGGATAAATCTTTATTGGCCAAGTTTTTCCAAGCATTATGAATGTTCATTAATGCATTAAATGTTAGTGTATTAACCATTATATGGAATAACTTACTAGGATAATATTATGGAACTCTAGTCATCTGGACTAATGAGTTTGTGCTTCATCATCCATGAATCCCAGTACTTATTTTGTTACTCAAATACATAAGCATTTGTCTACATCCATATTTTGAGTAACTATTTATGTATACTCATATTCTTGCCTTGAATATTCTTATATTTCAAGACTCTATTCTAAAAGGCAAGATTATCTCTTGATCAGTAGCAAAGTCATTGTGCTCATATATTTTTTTTGGTACTAAGCATGTTTCGATAATGCTCTACCTTCATGACTTTTGCTTTTGAGAAAATTCTTCAACATGTTAACTGCAATGTTCAACATGTTCTCTAAAACTGAAGCATACTGATATATTCATTAAACCTATTGACTTCGACCATGTTTTAAAGTGATCATTGTTTTTCAAACACGTTTCAAAAATAAATCTTTCATTCATCAAAATTTTGATTTCATAATGCATTATCACGGTTTGAAAGAACATTTGAGATTTGAAACATTTTGCATATTTCATTCTTGGAAAATCTGATCTCATTCATAAACTATTAGTTGATAAATGCTTATCTTTATGGATAAGATTTTCTATGCTCTATGCTCAAACTTACATCTATTTTATCAATGACATTTTTTCTACATAAAGTATATTTCCAACTTGTCATTGAGAAATAACATTCTTGGTATCATTTATTTGTTACCCTTTATGATTCATTAGAGTGAATTTATTTAATTGGGTAAAATTATATTTTGGTCTTTGAATGACTTATTATACTCTTTGCTTAAATATCATATGATTTAATCTTATAAGAGCACAAGAGTTGTCATGTCTAATTTTGTGTGGACTTAAGAATCATTGAGTACCAAAGAACACATATTTTTGTAGGAGTTCATCAAAATGTTCTGTTGTCAAATACAAAGAACATAGGCAAACAAAATAGACCATTTCAGTGGCTATGTCTGCCAATTCTGTGACATCACTTGAGTGACATCCCATCACTAGCAAGAGGCTTAGACCAAGATGATAAGGAGCATACTTGCTTGATGAGAAGCTATGAGCAGAAACTAATTTTGAGATCCTATTCAAAGCTCATTTGGGATTTCTACTTCTAAGATGCATTCAGAACAATTGGTGGTTATAGAGACTCATCCTAGCTTATTCACATCTGGGAGATCCTCAGTATTGATCACATTATCAGATAATAGCTAGCCAGTGATGCATCTATGGATTACAAATGATTATGACTCAAGTAATTACGATATTACTTGAGTGAGGTATTGTAATATGCATATATCATAATCATGCTAGGCTAACTTGATTTTATTCATTCCATTTTATTTCATGAATCTTAGCATGAGCATACTCATTTGTTTAAAGTGATCCTTATGCTTTAAACTCTTTTATCATCATAAAAATCATAAGTGATTTCTTTATACCAATTTCAAGTCCACCCATGTGAACTTAAAAGTTCTTAATTCTGAGATACCATGTTATGTCCATTGGAGTTGGAGGAACTCTAGACCTCATAACATTTGGTGTCACATTATTATTTGGTATCATTAAAGGGAGCTTCACATTTTAGTCATGCATTCATTAAGGGGGAGCTTCACATTCATATGTGTTTTATAAAAAATCATCTCCTTTATTTGAAGAAAACCCTTTTAAGCATACTCATCTGCATTCACTATCTTTTATTAGTTTTGATGATGAGTTAATTTTATATTTGAAAATATCTTATATTTTCCTTTCATTATCTTTATTTGAAAATATCATTTAGAAAGGAATACTTTGATATTTGGTTTGCACTAATAAATCTCTTTTGCAATTTTTTTTTCAATTTGTAGCAGGAGACTTTGTTATGCACTAGGACATTCCTTAATGCACTACAAGGAGAAATCATCAAATTGAGGAATAATGCTTTCACGTTCCATCATTCAGCTGAGATATACCCTATGAAGAAAAGTCAAAGGATGGAAGCTGAGTACTGACTATATGCATTCATATGAGATAAAACTCAAGAAGCCAGTACTTTAGTCTCACTCCACATCTCAAAGGCCATTCAGAGCACATCACGGATCTCACGCAACAAGAAAGAAAGCAAATGGACTTCATTGATCATTCATCAATTTGCAGAAACTACATGAGCATTTCTAATATCTATCTTTTTATATTAAGTGAAAATTTTGCACATGTATGGTATCTACATGCTTTAATTGTGAAAGATTTCTTGAAAATTTCTCCAAATTCTATCAACTTTATTTTCATAAAAACATTCCAAATTGCATCATGTTAAGAATGACAATTCTTCCAAATCAGGGAGAGAAAATCAGTTCCTTGACTCATTCTAATTTGGTTTCATATTTGCCTCTCCAAGTATCTCTTATTCACTTCAACTTTTTGCTAATGACAAGTAAGGGGGAGAGAATGGCAAGAAAAATATGTTGGGTCTAATATATTTTCATATTCATACATATTTTTCTTAAAGTATTTGCTATCATCAAAAAGGGGGAGAATGTTGGATATGATTAGTTTGAAAGTGGAGCTAAATCACCAAGAGGGGGGGTGAATTGGGGATTTTAAAATCTTTTTGTGAATACCTCTGTTTTTGTACACTAAAAACAGAGATGAACTAAGATGAGAGTAGAAGAGCAAGACACAAGGATTTATACTTGGTTCGGTCCAATCTCTTGACCAACGTCCAAATCCCGGACTCTCTCCGGGATTTTCACTATCTCAATTGATTACACACTCGTACTCAAGAGTAATTCTCTCACTAGAACTTACTCCCCCTTACAAGTTGCAATCAATGAACCCAATCACCAAGTCCCCGGACTTGTGATACTTTACAATAAATGATATACGAAAAGAAACTCTCTCTAAGAGTGGATATAGATAAACACTGAAGCTTTTTGTATCAATAGATACTTTACAAAGAAAAACTCAAGAGTAGTTGGACACTTTGAATGATTTTCATTTTCTGCTGTATATTGGTTGTTGAGAGGAATTGAATGCAACTTTATTTATACTGAGAGTGCATTAGATGACCATTGTAATCTTCAATATAACCGTTGCCTTCATTAGACAAGGTTCTGGTTTAGTTTTGGTCTTCTTCTCTCTCTAATCTCCACTTAATCCAAATTGAGCGTGTTCGGAGTTGACTTCCTGGGAATTAATCCGTTGGAATAGCAGCTACTGGATGTGGTATGTAGACATTAATCCTTTGTAGGCGTGTGCAGAAGGATTTCCCAAAAGTATGCAACTTTCTGGGTTTTGCATTTAATGTTCTGACATCACTTTTGCTTTAGCTTTAAACCTTCAATAAACATTCTCTAATTCATCTGAAACTCACTAAAGTACAAATCAATATTTAATAATAATGGCTTTAATTGAATATGAAGAGAGTAGCAGTTGGGCATTGAGGTGATGCTATATTTCTAAGTTTAGCTGTTTAGTTTTTCCTTCTTGAGAACTGTTGGGGAATGACTGGATCAGGATATTCCTAAATTGTATTGCAAGTGTGGTCCTGATGATTTTGCAAGTCATCTGTGTATAGTTGCATTTGATGTATTGTTGAAAGCAGATTTCTGATCCACATATTTTGCTAGTCTTCATGTACTCTATTTTAGTAATTATGATTATTTTAATTTTATGTTAAAGCTTTTAATTTGTAAATATGTTGGCTCTGAAACTTACATTTATTTAGGTTTTAGTAGGTTTAAAGCTTACTTATGGTCTTCAAGGCCTGTAATATGATGCCTTTTTAAAGATCTACATTATAAGTAGGCCCGTAAAAAGGCTTTAGGCTTATCTAGGCCTCATGTAGGCTCAGACCTGAGTCTAAAAAAAAGCCTGCTCAGGCTTCAGATTCCAATTACAAGCTCAGACCTATTTAGCCAAAGCCTGGCCTGGCCTATTTCCACGCTTAGATAGAATAGAATTACTGGATCAGAAGGGAATGTGATTTTTTTAAAAAACCAGTGAAATTTTACTACAAAAGATTAAAAAATATAGTAAAAAAGGAATAAACCACTGATAATTACTTTTGACAGCAGAAACGCAGAAATCAACAAGTTAAGGTGATTATGATGTCTTCTCAAAATGGATATGAGAGTCCTCACCATCAGCAGCAGCAACAACAGCTGCAACCTACTGGTAAATATGACTGGTTGTTTTTTTTTTTTTTTCGCAATTTTTTTTAAAACTTCATCTGATGCACAAGTTGGTCAGCAACATCAACAATGAAGTTTGATTAAGCTTTCTGATCTTACTTATCAAATAATCAGAGATTGTAACAGTATATATAGATACAAGTCTCAATGATTAGAGATATTCTGAGATACTAGGAGGGATAATAGCTCGGATATTAGAGAAATAAATCAAAAAATAAAACAAAATACAGAATCAGAGTTAGCTAAATTATTGTGATGGCTGTGACTGTTTTTTGGTCCAAAGGCTCAACTAAAGAAACTGAAGTATATGTAATGAGGGATGAACCAATCCAACTGAGTTAGGCAATTTTCAGTGCATAGTAACTTTTATTGGTGTATTCCTTGACTTTTTGATTAGTACTGGAATAATTATAATTTGTCTAGACAAAATTTTACAAGCTTATATACTAGTTTCATGATGTTTGTATGTTGTCTTTACAGGTGGAGAGCACCATTTTAGAGTGAACTCTGAAACCATTACTGAGGTTGGATGGTATGTTCTTGGAGAAAATCAGCAGTAGGAGGGTCCCTATGCAATCTCAGAGCTGTGCGGTGAGTTCTGGCTCCACTTTTGTGGACTATTACTAATCTATACTCTGTGTCTAATCCCTAAATTGGTGCTCGGAGTAGTATTAGTGGATAGTATTATTAGTGTTTTAAAGTTCAGGAGAAGAAAGTTGAGTCTAGCAATTGCTTTTGTGGTTTCATATTTCTTGCTTTTGTTGTCACTCCAAATTTATCAATGCCTTCGTTCTCCTTTCTTGAATTTCAGTTCTACCATAAGTGAATAGCTCGATTTCAGACTTTCTGGACAATTGTTGCATGTTGATATCTCTATTTAGCTTTTTTACTTCGCCTGGACAGAGCATTTCTCCAATGGATACCTCTCAGAGAATACACTTGTTTGGTGTGAAGGAAAAACTGAATGGCAGCCATTGTACCTAGTTTCTGAGTTGTGGACAAGAATTTACTCACAGGGATCTGATCACTCAACTACACGTATGCTTATTCTTTCTCTTTCTATATCTGTATATTCATTTTATTACCTTCATTTAATCTATCTTGGATTTTACTAAGTGACCTACTTTTAGTGTCTGCCCACGACAATCATGAGTTTGAGAGATGGCAGAATGAAATAAAGGAGGCAGAAGCACAACTTGAAGGGTCTGAATTTGGATCTGTTTCCGGTGATGTTGGAGCTGAAATGGGAGGTGGTTCTGATAGACCTTCAACACCACCTGAGGGTGAAGAAGAATTTACTGATGACGATGGAACTAAATATAAGTGGGATAGGAATCTTAGGGTCTGGGTTCCGCAGGTTAGTGTATTAGTGTATCATATCTTTGTCAGCACTTGTCATGTGATATATTATTTGATGACATGAGGTATTCTCTTTTTTATTAATCTACTTTTTTTGCATGAGTAATAGTCTTTACTGAATCTTGGCCTCAAATTTAGGTTAAGTCCTTAAACTTTTGAATGTCTTTAGCAGCTTCTGCTGCTCATCATTGGACTGCTTATCATTTTTATTGAGATATCACAATTCACATAAATGGTACAGTTTTGTATTTATTTACCATTCTTACCATTGATTTTCATTTTTTGTGAGTAAATAGGGTTGGTCATTATGCGATTAGCCACTTGTTTCATGATGATAAATAGACAATGTCAATGCTTGAGATTTTAAACTATAGGTGAAATTTAGAGTGTCACTTTGTCATTTTTGGCTTGCTCTATTGACATCAGTGAGAGGTGACTGAATGGTCTTGACCTTGCTTGAGAAAATCAATAATGACAAAAATTATTGCAAGAATTTATAGTATGAAATGTTTATGTAAAAGTCTTAAAACTTGAAAACAAGTAACTTTTCACCCTAGAAAATCTAGGTACTTCATTCAGAGAATTCACTCCGCCAGGGGTTAACATACAGTCATCTTTATTTTTTTAAATTTTGTGCTAGCATTGAATAATTACTGGAGCTTCGGTTGTGGTATGCTGGTATGTTTAATTTTAACTAATTCTTATTTGGAAATTGCGATTGTTGTTCATTATCCTAGTTGACGTCAGGTTTGAAACGCTCATTTCTTTTGTGGGGTGCTAGATACCAAGGGCATATCCTTGGAACCTTTTGCTTTTTATAAATAGCACTAAATAGTAGATTGGAGTTAAAATTTTGTTTTGACTTGATTAGTAGTTGTTATGTTGATATCCAAACTTGTTTTAGTTCAATCATGTGGCATTTTCTATGTTGTAATACTCAGAATGTCATCCTTCTGAGCTGAGACTTGTATGTTTTTCGATTAATGTTTTATGCACTTTTACATGTATGTAAAGCAACAGCCTTTATTCATATCAATAATGCCCTTGAGTTTGTGTTCCTTAGCCATGGCAGTGTTGTTTATTCATTAATTTACTTTTAATTACTTTAACATTGAAAAGGAGTACACATCTGGCAGCAAAGAGCCTTATGGAGTTGAGGAGATGACTTTCTTGGAGGAAGAGGAAGTTTTCCCCTCATTAACTGGTTTGGATGCTTCTGTAAAGGATGATGATTCAAAATTAATTTGTTCCGTGGCTTCAACAAAGGAAGAAGTAAATATTACGAATATTGGAGCAGAAGGAAAGAAAGATGGAAAGAGAAAGCTTTCAGATAAACAAGATGACAAGAAGGTCCCCTTGTTTCATTTTGTCTATTTAAAAGGCACCGTCCTTATTTTGAGTTGCTTTGAGTTAGAAATGTTGTATCATCTTGGAAACTGAATGACTTCTCCTATGACCTGCATTCTGTTTCAGGAAGCTAATAAACCTCCTAATAGCTGGTTTGAGTTAAAGGTCAATACACACGTTTATATCACTGGATTGCCTGAGGATGTTACCACTGATGAAGTAAGTTTTAATCTCTCCTAAACGGCCTTCACTGTTTCTTGTTGCAAGAAACTTACATGGGAAATATATTGTAGGTGGTGGAGGTGTTTTCCAAGTGTGGCATTATAAAGGAGGTATTATTTTATTCCTGAGCTATCTTGATCTCAAGTATTGTTGATCGGCAGTACTATTATTTGTTTGGATGTATATTGCACTCTTGGGGATGTCTTTTTATGGCAAACTCTATTTACACATTAAAATCTAATTAATGGCAAATTGGTTCTGCGATGCTTCATAAAGTACAGATTAAAATTTCTTTGGTGGAAGATTAAGGAATGTTGAGTATCATGTTGTTATTGCTTATTTTGGTTGTTAGCATCGTTTTGATTGTCCTTTTATTCTTGGCTTGTGCTAACTTACACTTATAGCCAAAAGTAAGCACACTTGGCAATGCAACTCCTACTAGTTGTCACCACATACTAATAGTCCTCGGAGAGATAATGTTGTCATCAAATTTGTTATGGAACGAAAATTAGTGTTTACTCATAGAGATGACATATTCTCTTGATGAGTGCTGGTTGATTTGGGCCTCATGCGAATGTGTGTTTTATATAAAATGATAGGACCCTGAAACCAAAAAGCCTCGAGTCAAGATCTATGTTGATAAAGAGACAGGGAGAAAAAAGGGAGATGCATTGGTCTCATTTCTCAAGGTAACTTTCATCTTATTTTGATATGCTTATAACATGTAGTTGTGCATGGGGTTTACATTATGTTGATGTATACTAGGAACCATCAGTGGCTTTGGCTATTCAAATATTGGATGGAACTCCTCTTCGCCCTGGTGGCAAGATTCCCATGTCTGTCACCCATGCTAAATTTGAGCAGAAAGGTAGTAAGCATTTATTGTTGAATATTTGATGTGATAGTCTCTTTTCTCTCACGGACCATGCATACATATTACCCCTTATAAATATTCTAGTTATTTATAGGGCTTCATGTGCTTGATGGCTCTTTCTTCAAGTTTGCAGGAGATACATTCATAGCCAAACAAGTAGATAATAAAAAGAAGAAGAAATTAAAAAGAGTGGAAGAGAAGATGCTTGGCTGGGGTATGTGTAGCCTTATTTGTTGCAAATTGTTAATAAAGAAATTGATTGAATTGTGAAATATTTGGTGGTATAACAGCTCTGTTTATTATTGATATGAGTTGGCTGCATATATAGGAGTAGAGAATCCATTCTAATCAGGTTGCCTAAAATCTCTCCCATCTTCTGGAAGAATCAAAACTAAACTAATAATAATATCAACAATCTGATATGGTATTAATAATAATACTACAATTGTACTACAAACCAAAGTAGTCAATCCCGGATAGCGGCGCGGAGCGGCTGGCCTAAAAAATGCTATAGCAGTATAGCGCATAGTAGGATGACCGCTATACCAAAGATAGCAGATACACACTGATATATAGATATTCCATAGCGAGGGCTTAATAGTAAATAACAGCTGAGTTAGTTAGATGAGAGAATTAGTGCCATCGTGGCTAGGCAGAAGGGATATATGCACTGTACCTGCCATTTACTGATTTTGTGTGAATGAATTACTACTGTTTTCCTCTCTTTTCCTTCTCTATACTATCAAAGGTATCAGAGCCCTTGTCCGGCCATGACGCCGCCGCCGGACACACGTTCCCAGGACCGTTTAGGGGAACTTGAACACCGTTTGGAGAATCTCCACGCTACGATGCACTCTCGACTGGATCAGAGTTCCCACGACATTAATTACCTTAAGTCGTTAGCTATTAGACTCGAAGAGGGAATGAAAACCATGGATGCCCGACTTGCGTCTCTGACTCTGGTTACCGGGAAACAAACCGTTACAGGCAACAATGGCTCTGGTGGCAACGGAGGTCCTGACGGCAGCTCTAGCTCGACGACTGCTCTGCACAGTCGCATTCCACCATTTGGGTCATTCCATGAGTTGCAGCAACCGTCTCCTCCTTACTTCATTCCGACTAAGCAGAGTCGAGTAGAATTTTCGAGATTCGATGGTTCAGATTTTCGCGGCTGGGCATATCGTTGCCGTCAATTCTTTGAGGTGGATGGCACTCCCCAAGAACACCGCATCAGATTGCTCAGTATCCACCTGGAGGGTCATGCTCTTCGCTGGCATCAAACTTTCATGCGTCACCGTTCTTTTTCGGAGGTCAAATGGGAAGAGTATTTCCGAGAGATGAAGACCAAGTTTGCAGAGATTCGAGATGAGAAACCACTGATTGCACTTAAGAAATCGCAACAAGCCGATGACCCTGTTGCAGACTACGAGAAGAAATTTGATGAGTTATTGTCGGAGGTGGATGTTGCTGAAGAAGTTTCCGTTAATCTCTTTATCGGTGGCTTACGAGCTGATTGTTAGTATGTAGGTGTCCTAGAGACAATATGTTGAACACCTTGTACTGTTTGATATTTCATGATTAATATATTTGAGCATAATTTATCTTTATCATATTTATGTCTCGCCTATATTTTATGGTTAATATGACTTTAAAGATAAAGGCCCAAGGAATAGAATAGGTGTTCACTCGATGATCTATGATAGAGATCATGATCATGAGGAATCGAGGACACTACATGTCTATTGCTTAAAACTTGTTCCTAGTCTTGAGTCACCAAGAAAGGGCATTGGTGATCTCAATAAGACTAAGACGACATCATCTACTTGTATAGTGATACAAGGTAGGGACCTCATGGAATGCGGGTATAGTGATACCTTAGCCGATGTCGTGGGTGGATCTGTTAGAGAACGATAGCACCGAACGACCGACCGAGAGACTCCACAAGGATTCATTGTAGAGAGTATCATTGGATTTGTAATGTCTCTCATCATTTGGTAGTGCTGATCATCTTAGCCTTGAGGATGTCATCGAACACTATGTCCTAGGGTTATACTTTGACTGTACAACTCTATCCGCCTGAAATATGGGGAGAACAGTGTACTCTTGGGTATAACTTGAATACATAAGTATAGATGGACATGCCGAAAGGACTTACAATCCCCCACAAGGATTAGTTGTTCACAAGACCTAGGGGCTTGGATGACTTCTAGTTGACTCGGGAATCTATGCATAGTAAGTGATCATGAAGAGTCATGATCCGTCTTAAGTCAATAAAGAATATTCCTAGTTCTGTAATAGCTACATTTAGTCAATCAAGAGAGATGATACTCTATTCTTGCTCTCAACTAAATATGAACAACGTTGTAAGGGATGATACATGCACAGTATCCAAATTAGAAAGGTAGATCACTTGATCAACTTGATTAGTTCTGGGACTGCAAAGCATTGCTAGTGTCTTATGTAGTCATTAGATAAATTGACCTATTAAAGGAGTTTAATTGGTTCAAGTTTATCTATGTCAGTAACTAATTGGGCCTAATGGGTCACACACTAAGATTATTCTTGATTGCATAGTTTAGCAAGTTTGGACCAATAATTGTTATTGGATTTTATCAAGGCTATTGATGTAATTGGGTTAGAACTTCAAGCCCAATTATAAAGAGGATAAGAGATTAAGGATAATTTATGAATTATCCAGGCGCTCGATCCAATCGGATTGGATAAAGATAATAATTAATTAATAATTATTCATTCATGTGAATAGTGTCAAATGAATAGTAAATTACTATTCATATTTTACTATTCATGAATAATTAATTATTATAATTAATTATAAAAGAAGACTTCTTGAAAGAATTAATTATTCAAGAATCACTTTTGGAATAATTGATTTTTCAAGAAGACTTTGGATTTGGAGTAGAAATGAATATGTACTACATCGTTGAAAGAAGAACGCTACTACCTGTCACCCGCTGTTTATAAATAGAATTCATTTCTTCATTCAAAAACACACCTCTTCTCTCTTCTCTCCTCTCTCGTTCCTCTTAAGGAAGTTATCTAAGCGCTCTAGTAGTCTTTATAGTCTTGAGGTAAGAGATCCAAACTCTTGAGCTTTCTACTACCTTATCTTACGCTAGCAAAGATCCAAGGTGTCGGGAATTCAGGAGAAGGAGTTCTCATTTGCAACCAGGAGATAATCGTGTGGATCAACGTTAGAGGACATCATACTCTTTGACGTCTTCAAGTGATCACAGGTATTCCTGAAACCCTGTATGTGTTTTAACGAGTAGATCCTTAATATGTATTGTAAAGAGTTACGGTACGTGGTTCATGGTTCATGAGAATAGTATTTCCACATGGCGCAGTAAATATTATTTAACTGAGACAAAATTTTCTGAGTATGCTCTGTGGCTGCAGCTTAGTCTGATCTGTCACATCAGAAAAGAATTAATCTTGGGCAGTAAATATTATTTACTGGCGCAGTAAAAATTATTTACCCGTGCAGTAAAAATTATTTACCTTTACGGTAAATATTATATACTGGTACGGTAAAAATATTTTTACTGGTACTATTTCATGAATAGTATTTACTATTCACGCGGTAAAAAATATTTACCTTCAAAGTAAATATTATTTACCAGCATGGTAAAAATATTTTTACTGGTACTATTCATATGAATAGTATTTACTATTTACGTGAATAGTAAATGTCAATGTGGGTTCCGCAAATACGAGAAAAATTTTGTTTTTCAACCTCGTGAACATATTGCTTGAATGTCGCCAAAACAATTTTAACCTTCAAGTGGTATCGGGCGGCTGCTACACAAAACACGTGGGGTTATTCCTATTGAATTTTCAAAAGAGTTTTTGAAGTCTACAATTTTATAAACAAGATTTTGAATCTTGATTATGAAATATGGTTAATCATCAAAGTGTTGATGATTTTCATGTAGATGATTCAATGATTATTTAGGATTTGCAAATTGTTTGTGTATATGTTTCTAACTTTTTGTAGGAACAAGGACTATGAGTTTAAATTTCAAAGTTTTGAATTTTGAAATTACGACTAGTATGCATGATAAGACAAGCCGTATAAAATTAACTATGTGATAGTTAGTAAGTTTATATGTCTAATTATGCATGCAAGATAAAATTAATTATGTGATAATATGATGAGACCGAAAAGAATCCCTCACGAAAATTATCTAGCATGTTTGATTGTTTCCCATCATTGGTGGTACTTAAAATCCCTTCTAAATGGTAGGACTCTCTAGCTCGGCCTAAGACCTATCTTTTCGTTGGGTAAATAGTACCATTTGAAGTGTATGACACTTAGAATGATGGTTTGTGCTAGAATAGATGTATAGTCTGCAGGCTCAGCCGAGTCTATACATTTATGGCAATAGTGCCAGGTTGTTACATATTGATGTGACACTAAGTGACAAGGTGTTGTCAACCTGATGATCTAAGAGAAGACATGGAGATGTTGTTGATTAACCTACTAGACAAATTGGTTTTGCAGGCTCAGCCGGAAACTAATGAATCTAGTCGTTCTCTTAGCCCACTACGAATATTCTTTATGAAGGATAACCTTAAATCAATAACTGAGGATCATTGATTTTAGAGAAATAGTGGGAGGACCATATACATTTAAAAGTCTCTGTATTTGGTTGTTTAAAATTCATGAAATACTCATATTAGTCCATCTTTTATTTTCAGCATTTGTGCCAATGGCTGGAACTTTTAATTTGTGTTCTATTCTGGATACTAATAAGTTAACTGGACCAAACTTTCTGGACTGGTATCGGAATGTAAAAATAGTTTTACGTTCTGAAAAGAAAGCTTATGTCATAGATTCTCCAATTCCCGTTGCTCCTACCCAAGGGCAAGATGGGTATGATCGGTTGATCGAAACCCATAAACAAAGACCTAGCGAGACAATGAAAGCGGGCGGTTTGTATACCGTTGGCGTCAATGTCTGCAGAGCTCCAAATCGGCATGAGCATATGGATGCTCCCTCTATAATCTTGCATTTGCAAGAGCTTTATGATAAGCAAGGAGGACGAGCGCTTTGAGACCTCTAAGGAACCGTTTGGCCGCAAGTTGGTCAAGGCATGACGGTTGGACCACATGTTCTCAAAATGATTGGACTTATAGAGAAGCTTGCTTCTCTTGGTTTTATCATAGATAATGAGCCGAGTATTGACTTGGTCTTGCGCCTTTGCCACTTTCATTTAATGGGTTTGTGGTCAATTATTATATGAATAAGGTGGAATCAACACTTCCTGAGTTGTTGAATCTACTGACCACTGCTGAGGGTGCTATTAAAAAGAATAGGACCCAAGCTCTTTTGATTGATAGGCCTTCTAAGGGTAAGGGCAAATCTGGGTGCGCAGACAAGTTCAAACCCAAGGGTAAGCCCAAGAAAAAGAAAGGTAAGGGAAAGGTAAAAGGAAAAACTAATGACAAAGCTTCTGCTGTATGCTTCCATTGTCAAAAAGAAGGACATTGGAAGAGGAACTGCCCATTGTACCTTGCGAGCCTCAAGGGAAAGAAGTATGGTGATGTTTCCGCCTCTGGTATGTTCACTATAGAAATTAATTTTTCAAGTGTTGATTCAGCTTCTTGGGTATTAGATACCGATTGTGGTTCTCATATCTGCAATTTGTTGCAGGTTCTAAAGAATCCTAGAAAGTTGAGCAAGAATGAGGTGAATCTCCGTGTTGGGAATGGAGCAAGAGTTTCTGCATTAGTTGTAGGAGATGTAGACCTTGTATTGCCTACGGGCCTTGTATTGCACTTGAATAATTGTTTTTATGTTCCTTCTATATCTCGAAACATAATTTCTATTTCCAGTTTGGAACAATCTGGTTTTCACTTTATAATAAAGGATGGCAAGTTTCCTATCATTAAGAATGATCTTGTTTATGCTTGCGCATCTAGAGTGAATGGATTATATGTTTTAGATTTAGAATTGAATAGTGAAATTCTTAACGTTCAAGTTAATAAGAAACCAAGATTAAATAATCGATCCTATCTTTGGCACTGTAGGTTGGGACACATTAATGAGACAAGATTGTCTAGACTCCATCATGATGGATATCTAGATTCCATGGATTTAGAATCCTATGGGCCTTGTGAATCTTGTTTGGTCGGAAAGATGACGAAGACCAAACTTGAAAAGCTTGTGAGTCATAGAGCCAATGAGTTGTTGGAACTCATTCATTCTCGATGTTTGTGGGCCCATGTCTACACAAAGCGTAGGAGGATATTCCTACTTTATCACCTTTACGATGATAAGTCCAGATTCGGATATGTGTATCTTATGAAACACAAATCGAGGCCTTTGAAAAGTTCAAAGAGTTTAGGAATGAAGTAGAGAAACAACTTGGCAAGATGATTAAAACACTTCGATCCGATCGAGGTGGCGAATATCCGAGTCGAGTTTCGGGATTATTTAAGAGAGAATGGGATTCTTTCACAGTTGACGGCTTCATACACACCACATCAAAATGACGTGTCTGAAAGGAGAAACCGAACCTTACTTGATATGGTACGGTCTATGATGAGTAGTACGAAGCTCCCAAAATTGTTTTGGGGATTCGCCTTAGATACGGCAATATACCTTCTTAATAGGGTTCCATCAAAATCTGTTCAGACTACTCCGTATGAGATATGGAAGGGCCGGAAGCCCAACTTGAGTTACCTCAAGGTGTGGGGTTGTCCAGCTTATGTCAAGACCCTAACATCAGATAAATTAGGGGCTAAGAGCACTTTGTGCTATTTTGTAGGATATCCCAAGGGAACTAAGGGATACTACTTTTACTGTCCTGAGGATTACAAAGTGTTTGTATCCAAGAATGCTATATTTCTTGAGGAGGATTTACTTTCTCAAGCAAATAGTGGGAGTAAAGTAGAACTTGAAGAAATTCAAGACCTACAAGAACGATAACGTAACCCGAGTTCGTTGATCGGCGATGCCTCAATTAGAGGTTTTAGACACCCAACCCCGTAGGACATCTAGGATAAGTCATCAACTCCGAGAGGTATGGTTTTGTGATTGAGAATCATCAAACCGTTGAGGATGACGAACCTACTTCCTACACTGAGGCGGTCAAAGATGTTGACTCCTCAGAATGGCATAAAGCCATGGAATCTGAAATAGATTCGATGCATCAAAACAAGGTATGGACCTTGGTTCCACCACCTAAGGGAATAGTTCCTATTGGGTGTAAGTGGGTCTTCAAGAGGAAGACTGATGCTGATGGCAACATTCAAACCTATAAAGCTAGGTTAGTTGCGAAAGGTTATCGTCAAAGGCAAGGTATTGACTATGATGAAACTTTCTCGCCTGTTGCCATGATCAAATCTATTAGGATCATGCTAGCTATAGCTGCATATTATAATTATGAAATTTGGCAGATGGATGTCAAAACCGCCTTCTTAAATGGTTTTTTGAAGGAGGAAGTGTATATGACACAACCTGAAGGTTTTGAATCTAAAGGCCAAGAGCATATGGTATGCAAACTTCGAAATCAATATATGGGCTTAAGCAAGCTTCCAGGAGTTGGAATCTTCGTTTTGATGAAGTCGTTAAGAGTTATGGCTTTATAAAGAACGAAGATGAACCATGGGTTTACAAGAAGGTTAGTGGGAGTAATGTTGTTTTCCTTGTGCTATATGTGGATGACATATTGCTTATTGGAAATGACATACCTATGTTACAGTCTACGAAAATTTGGTTGTCAGAAAACTTCACCATGAAGGATTTGGGAGAAGCAGCCTATATACTTGGAATTAAGATCTATAGAGATAGATCCAAAAGGTTGCTTGGGTTATCCCAATCCACGTACATAGATAAGATGCTAAAGAGGTTTAGCATGGAAGGGTCGAAAAGGGGTTTTCTTCCTGTCAATCATGGAATACATCTTTCCAAGTCTATGTGTCCTAAGACACAGGATGAAAGGAAACGCATGGAAAGGATTCCATATGCATCTGCAATTTGATCCATCATGTATGCTATGCTATGTACGAGACCAGATGTCTCTTATGCTTTGAGCATTACAAGCAGATTTCAGGCTGACCCTGGAGAAGGTCACTGGACAGCTGTAAAGACGATCCTAAAGTACTTAAGAAGGACTAAGGATCAGTTTCTATGGTGGTTGTGATGAGTTGAAAGTGAAAGGGTTCACTGATGCCAGTTTCCAGAGTGACAGAGATGATTTAAAATCCCAGTCTGGTTTTGTCTACGCCTTAAATGGTGGAGCAATTTGTTGGAAAAGTTCCAAGCAAGAAACCACGGCAGACTCGCTCACGAGGCTGAATACATAGCGCTTCGAAAGCGGCTAAGGAGGCGAGATATGGATCAAAAAGTTCATTGGTGAACTTGGAGTGGTTCCTAGCATTGTTGAACCAATACCTTTGTATTGTGACAACACTGGAGCTATAGCTCAGGGCAAAGAACCCAGGTCTCATCAGAGATCCAAACATGTGCTCCGCAAGTATCACCTCATTCGAGAAATTGTACAAAGACAAGATATAAAGATGGACTATGTTCCCACTGATGATAATTTGGCTGATTCTCTGACAAAAGGTCTTTCTCAGAGAAAGCATGATAGTCATTATGAGTCATTGAGTTTGACACGTCAACCAGATTGGCTCTAGGCCAAGTGGGAGATTGTTAGTATGTAGGTGTCCTAGAGACAATCTGTTGAACACCTTGTCTTGTTTGATATTTCATGATTAATATATTTGAGCATAATTTATCTTTATCATATTTATGTCTCGCCTATATTTTATGGTTAATATGACTTTAAAGATAAAGGCCCAAGGAATAGAATAGGTGTTCACTCGATGATCTATGATAGAGATCATGATCATGAGGAATCGAGGACACTACATGTCTATTGCCTAAAACTTGTTCCTAGTCTTGAGTCACCAAGAAAGGGCATTGGTGATCTCAATAAGACTAGTACGACATCATCTACTTGTATAGTGATACAAGGTAGTGACCTCATGGAATGCAGGTATAGTGATACCTTAGGCGATGTCGTGGGTGGATCTGTTAGAGAACGATAAGACAACCGACCCGGTTGAGAGACTCCACAAGGATTCATTGTAGAGAGAATCATTGGATTTGTAATGTCTCTCATCATTTGGTAGTGCTTGATCATCTTAGACTTGAGGATGTCATCGAACACTATGTCCTAGGGTTATACTTTGACTGTACAACTCTATCCGCCTGAAATATGGGGAGAACAGTGTACTCTTGGGTATAACTTGAATACATAAGTATAGATGGACATGCCGAAAGGACTTACAATCCCCCACAAGGGATTAGTTGTTCACAAGACCGGTAGGGCTTGGATGACTTCTAGTTGACTCGGGAATCTATGCATAGTAAGTGATCATGAAGAGTCATGATCCGTCTTAGAGTCAATAGAAGAATATTCCTAGTTCTATGTAATAGCTACATTTAGTCAATCAAGAGAGATGATACTCTATTCTTGCTCTCGACTAAATATGAACAACGTTGTAAGGGATGATACATGCACAGTATCCAAATTAGAAAGGTAGATCACTTGATCAACTTGATTAGTTCTGGGACTGCAAAGCATTGCTAGTGTCTTATGTAGTCATTAGATAAATTGACCTATTAAAGGAGTTTAATTGGTTCAAGTTTATCTATGTCGATGAACTAATTGGGCCTAATGGGTCACACACTAAGATTATTCTTGATTGCATAGTTTAGCAAGTTTGGACCAATAATTGTTATTGGATTTTATCAAGGCTATTGATGTAATTGGGTTAGAACTTCAAGCCCAATTATAAAGAGGATAAGAGATTAAGGATAATTTATGAATTATCAAAATATCAGATCCAATCGGATTGGATAAAGATAATAATTAATTAATAATTATTCATTCATGTGAATAGTGTCAAATGAATAGTAAATTACTATTCATATTTTACTATTCATGAATAATTAATTATTATAATTAATTATAAAAGACTTCTTGAAAGAATTAATTATTCAAGAATCACTTCTTGGAATAATTGATTTTTCAAGAAGACTTTGGATTTGGAGTAGAAGAATGAATATGTAGCTACATTGAAAGAAGAATACGCTGGCTCATCGTTGAAAGAAGAACGTGTGGCTACTACTCACCCGTCGTTTCTATAAATAGAATTCATTTCTTCATTCAAAAACACACCTCTTCTCTCTTCTCTCCTCTCTCGTTCCTCTTAAGGAAGTTATCTTTCTAAGCGCTCAGTAGTCTTTATATCTCTTGAGGTAAGAGATCCAAACTCTTGAGCTCTCTACCTTATTCTCGCTAAGCAAGATCCAAGGTGTCGGGAATTCAGGAGAAGGAGTTCTCATTTGCAATCAGGAGATAATCGTGTGGATCAACGTTAGAGGACATCATACTCTTTGACGTCTTCAAGTGATCACATGTATTCCTGAAACCCTGTATGTGTTTTAACGAGTAGATCCTTAATATGTATTGTAAAGAGTTACGGTACGTGGTTCATGGTTCATGAGAATAGTATTTCCACATGGCGCAATAAATATTATTTAACTGAGACAAAATTTTCTGAGTATGCTCTGTGGCTGCAGCTTAGTCTGATCTGTCACATCGAAAAGAATTAATCTTGGGCGAAAATATTATTTATCGGCGCAAAAAAATTATTTACCCGTGCGGTAAAAAAATTATTTACCTTTACGGTAAATATTATATACTTGGTACGGTAAAAATATTTTTATCGTACTATTTCATGAATAGTATTTACTATTCACGCAGTAAAAAATATTTACCTTCAAAGTAAATATTATTTACTGGTACAGTAAAAATTATTTACCAGCACGGTAAAAATATTTTTACTAGGACTATTCATATGAATAGTAATTACTATTTACGTGAATAGTAAATGTCAATGTGGGTTCCGCAAATACAGAAAATTTTTGTTTTTCAACCTCGTGAACATATTGCTTGAATGTCAAGCAAGAACAATTTTAACCTTCAAGTATATCCAGCAATTAGTTCTAAATCTGACGCCGTCGACCTTGGCTTCTGCGATGAACTCAGCACGGTTGCAGTAGGCTACGATTCAAGCTCTCCATGATCATCTTCCGTCTCGCTATCGGAAAGAACCATCAGGTTCTACTTTTGTGGGTCGCTCCATTGGACTCGGGTCACGAGTTGACTATACTATGGGCTCTAAACCAGGCCCACAACCCACCTCATTGAACCCATCAGCAGCATCGAACAAACAGGGACTGGTTACTCCTTCGTCCTCTACAACTTCATCGGCAAATTCGTCTCTGCCCAAGCCTACCCGACAGCTATCTAAGCGAGAAATGGATGAGCGTCGCCGTAAGGGACTATGCTATTGGTGTCCCGAAAAATTCAGTACTGGCTATCGATGCAAGGAATCACACCTCTTCACTCTAGTGGTTGACGAGGGTGAAGAGAAATTTGAAGATGCTGTAGGGGAAATCCAAGGTGAAGCCGACGGTAGTATTAACGCCGTGGAGGGCTCTGTGCATACCTTCACCTTAAAGCTGTTGGGCCATATCAAGAATCAGAGAATCGTCATTCTCATAGATACAGGCAGCACCCACAACATCCTTGATGCGTCAATCGCTAAACGACTACGGCTACCCACTCAAGAGCGGAATCCAATCCGACTTACAGTTGCTGATTCTCGTCAGATTTGCGTCACTAAACACTGTCCTGACTTAACATGGGAAATGGGTGGCTCATATTTCTCGTCGGATTTCTTGCTCATGAAAGTCAGTGGATATGATGCAATCTTGGGGATTCAATGGCTGAAAACTTTGGGTAAATTTGCAATGAACATGGAGTCCAAGACTTTCGAATTTCAAATTAAGGGCCAACCAGTGGAATTGAAGGGAATCTGTGCTGAGATGACCATTCAGTCAGAGGAGGTATTTGCTCTTCGTGATTTTATTGTAGCTAATGAATTATACTTAATTCATACTCCATCTCAAATGCTAGTGAATTTGAAGTTTGATTCTGATCTCTCTGAAGAACAACAACTAGCATTGCAGACCCTTTTACATAATTTTAATGATGTTTTCACTGAACCAACTGGTCTGCCTCCTTCTAGAAATTTTGATCATTCTATTCCTCTTCAACATGATCAACCTATCAGCTGTAGACCTTATAGATATGGTCCGGTTCAGAAGACTGAAATTGAATCACAAATCCAACAAATGCTTCTTAATGGCGTTATACGTGAGAGTTCTAGTGACTTTGCTGCTCCTGTAGTTTTGGTACAAAATAAGGAAGGTACTTGGTGGTTTTGTGTGGACTACCGCAAATTAAATGAGGCTACTGTTAAGAACAAGTTTCCAATTCCAGTTATTGATGAATTGTTGGATGAACTCACTGGAGCAACTTTCTTCTCCAAACTTGATTTACGTGTCGGGTATCATCAGATTCGCATGAAGGCAGAAGATGTTCCTAAGACAGCCTTTTGCACTCATGAGGGGTTATATGAGTTCTTAGTTATGCCTTTCGGCCTCACGAATGCCCCGGCCACTTTCCAAGGGCTGATGAACTCTGTTTTTAAGCCTTTCCTGCGCAAGTTCATATTAGTCTTCTTTGATGACATATTGGTCTATAGCAAGGACTGGAATTCTCACTTGCAACACTTGGAGACTACATTGTCAGTTTTAAGGCAGCAACACCTTTTTGCTAAAGCTTCGAAATGCACCTTCGCTGCTACAAAAATTGACTACTTGGGTTACCTTATCTCTGCTCAGGGAGTTCAAGCGGATTCTCAGAAGCTGGCAGCCATCTCTTCATGGCCACGACCCTCCTCCCTTCGGGAATTACGTGGATTCCTTGGCCTTACCGGTTATTACCGCCGTTTCATCCAGAATTTTGGCTCTCTTAGTCAACCCTTGACTGATTTATTGCGGAAGCATGACAAGTTTATATGGACTCCGGAGGCTACCACTGCTTTTGAACTTCTTAAAGAGGTCATGATGTCACCTCCGGTGCTTGCTTTGCCCAATTTTACTGAGACTTTTGTTGTCGAGACAGATGCATCTGGTTCTGGTTTGGGGGCAGTTTTGTCCCAAAATGGCCATCCCTTGGCCTATGCTAGTAAGAGCCTTGCTTCCTCTAAGCGCCATTTGTCCACCTATGAACGAGAAGTTCTTGCTATCCTTTTTGCAGTCAAGCAATGGCGTTCTTATCTGTGGGGCCGCAAGTTTATTATCCGTACTGACCATTTACCGCTGAAGCACTTATTAGAACAGCGGGATCTTAGTCAAGAACAGTTTAAATGGTTGCATAAATTATGGGGGTTACACTATGAGATTGTATACCGGAAAGGAAGTGATAACGTGGTGGCAGATGCTCTTTCTCGCCGAGCTGATGGGTCTTGTTCAGCCCTCACGGGTCCTATCTCACCTCTTTACGATAGAGTTCGAGATTCTTGGTTGACTGATGATGCTTTACAGAGTTTGATTAAGGCCCTAGAGTTAGATCCAAACTCTCATTCGAAATTCACTTGGCAGCACCACCTACCAAAACGCAATGGCAAGCTAGTGGTAGCAGCCGATGTTGCCAAGCTGAAGAATGGTGTCTCAGATGCTTTTACCAATGCCCTGGAGTAGGTTCAATTTTTGAACCCAACGGTGACGTTGAATCTGGAAGGGGCACACATGAATGCCTATGTTGAAGACAGGAAATTTTTCCCTGCTCCTCCAGCTGTTGGTTCACCTGCTCCCAGCTCCGTGGTGGTTCCGGAGGCCGATGGGGAAGACCAATCTCATGGGGAAGATCCTCCCCCGGCCTGATTGTCTTGCTTTGTAGCTATCGCTTTTGCCCGCTTGGGGTCTTGTAATAGACAATCTATTAAATAACATACTTGCTTTTTTCTTTTTATCCGAATTGACTCTGAATTTCTCTTTGCGCTTACTACTTTTCTATTCTCGTTCTTAATAGAAGTCGGGATCCGACGTGATCAGCGTCGGGAAACCCTTCTCGATCGATACTCTCCTAGTCTTTTTAGACTCGGGGTATGTTTCTTCTTTGGCGGCCTTGCCGCTATGACAAATTTCGCGTAATCGGGCTTTGTACCCGAGTCGCTCATGTCTTACGTTTATACCCGCCGCTGTCTTTTGGACTCGGGTATGTTTTTTCTTTGACGGCCTTGCCGCTATGACAAATTTCGCGTAATCGGGCTTTGTACCCTGAGTCGCCCATGTCTTATGTTCATACCCGCTTTGTCTGTTTGGACTCGGGGTGTGTTTTTTCTTTGACGGCCTTGCCGCTATGACAAATTTCGCGTAATCGGGCTTTGTACCCTGAGTCGCTCATGTCTATATTTATATTCGCCTTTCCCACCACATGATTTATGAAAGAGTTTCGAACCTCTATTCATACATGTTAGCGTTTTTATGTTCTCTTGCAGATTGCCAAATACGGGCTTCATGACCCTACGTTCTTTATTTCTTCAGTCGAGGAAGTTACATCATATTTGATTCACATGAGAATTTAAATGTACTTGCGACCGGTTTTCCTGAAAATAAAGCTAAGTGAAATGGCTAAAAGCAGAAAACAAACCCAATAGAAACTACTCTCCCCGAGTTTAACTATAGTAGGCTTTAAGTTTGTCCGCGTTCCAGGTTCTTTTGATTGCTTTGCCTGTTAGAGATTCCAGCACATAGGCCCCTTTTCCGAGTTCGTCTATAATACGGTAAGGCCCTTCCCAATTTGCAGCGAGTTTGCCATCTCGAGCGTTTTTATTGCCGATGTCGGCCCTTCGGAGTACCAGGTCGCCCTTTACGAAGGAGCGTGGAATTACCTTCCTATTGTATCTCGAGGCGATGAGTTGCTTGGCGGCTAAATCCCGAAGGTGAGCTGTGGCTCTGACTTCGTCTATGAGGTCCATTTCAATCGCCAACTCTTGATCATTCTGCCCCCGCGCATGGTGTAGCCTTCTCCATGAAGGTTCCCCGACTTCGACTGGGATCATTGCTTCGCATCCATACGTGAGTCGAAACAGGGTCTCGCCTGTTGAAGTCTGAGAAGTAGTCCGATGTCCCCATAACACTGAATGTAAATGTTCAACCCAACTACTTTCAGCATCTTCCATCCGCTTCTTCAGTCCATCCACTATGACCTTGTTGGCTGCTTCGGCCTGCCCATTGGACTGTGGGTGTTCAACCGAGGCAAAATGATGTTTAATCTAAAAGTCGGCTACCAATTTTTGAAAGTTTTTATCCACGAATTGGGTCCCATTGTCGGTCACCAACTCGGCTGGTATTCCGAAACGCGAAATAATGCTTCTCTTGAGGAATTTCTGCACATTTACCGAGGTGATGGTCGCCAAAGGTTCGGCTTCAATCCATTTGGTGAAGTAATCCACCGCAACAATGAGCCACTTCAGTTGTCCTTGTGCCGCCTTGAATGGTCCCAACAGATCCATGCCCCACTTGTAAAACGGCCAAGGAGCCGAGATCTGTGTCAGCTTGGATGGAGGGGTCCATATTATTCTGCCGTGTTTCTGGCAACTTTCACATTTCTGGACATGATCCTTGGCATCTTGGGCCATGGTAGGCCAATAATATCCAGCTCGTATTGCTTTTCGAGCCAACGCCTTTGCTCCCATGTGCTGTCCGTTTATTCCTTCATGGATTTCTGCAAGTACGTACTGGGCTTCAATTTGGTCGAGACATTTGGCCATCGGGGAGTGTAAGCCCCTTCGATATAACTGATCATCCATCATTGAGTAAGCGGTCATTCGATCGATCTCTTTGATTCCGCCGTGTCTTCTGGAACAATCCCCCTTTCTAGATAATCGGCAATTGGCTTTCTCCAATCGCGATCATCTAAAATAAGCATGATGCAGCTCGGTTCTAAGAGATTCTGCTGTATTACGGTCCGAAGATTACCAGGACTTTTAGTGCTAGCGAGTTTAGACAGGACATCGGCTCTAACGTTTTCAGTCCGAGGAATGTGCACAATTTCCACTTTATCGAACTCGGCAATGATATCCTTCACTTTTCGCAAGTATTTTGCCAACAACGGGCCTTTTGCTTGGTAGGTTCCTTGTATCTAGGAGGCCACCAGTTGAGAATCTGTTGCTAAATGTACCTGTTGAGCTCCATTCTCCTTAGCTGTAGTAAGCTGCGATGAGTGCCTCATACTCGGCCTGATTATTTGATGTCGGAAAATCCAGCCGAAGTGATAATTCCATTGCCACTCCTTCGGGGCTCTCCACAATGACTCCCGCGCCGCTTCCCTTAACATTTGATGAGCCATCTACAAACACCTTCCACGGCTCATTTGGCGTTTCCTGCATTGGAGTTGACGGGGTTAACTCCATTATGAAATCAGCCAATGCCTGAGATTTGATTGATTGCCGGGCTTCGTAGCTGATGTCAAACTCGGACAATTGGACTGCCCAGCTTGTCATTCGTCCCGCTAAGTCTGGTTTATGCAGTACTTGGCGAATAGGTTGATTAGTCCTGACGACAATAGAGTGCCCGTGAAAGTAATGGCGCGATCGCCGCCTTGCCGCAGCCGAGCGGTGCAAATGCCATTTTCTCCAATTTCTGATATCTCATTTCAGAACCTTGTAAAACCCTGTTAACGAAGTACACGGGCTTTTGCCCCTCTTCCAGTTCTCGGACGAGAACGGCACTGACCGCTTCTTCTTCTACTGATAAATATAGGATCAGTGTTTCTCCGGGTTCAGGTTTGGAAAGTACTGGTGGAGATGCCGGACGGGACTTTATGTTTGCAAATGCCTCCTCACAACTGAGTTCCATCCTCCATGTGCCTCTTTTTTTCGAAGTTTAAAAACGGAAGTGACCTTTCACCGACCTAGGCAAAAACCTTGTCAACGCGCCAATCGACTGTTAATTGTTGGACTTCTTTTTTGTTGACTGGAGCCTTCATTTCCAACACCGCTTTTCATTTTTCAGGATTTGCCTCTATTCCCCGGTGGGTCGAAAAAACCCAAGAATTTGCCCGATGGTACTCCAAAGGCACATTTGGCGGGTTCGATCGATCCAATGCTTTCTCGCTTTTTCAAATGTCTGTCGCAGATTATCGACATGGTTTTTCTCATCCTTCGATTTAACTATCATGTCGTCGATATATACTTCTACATTCTTCCCCATTTGACTAGCAAAGACCTTGGTCATCATTCTTTGATAAGTAGCTCCAGCATTCTTAAGGCCAAAAGGCATCACGTTGTAGCAGTAATTAGCATTATTCGTGATGAAGGCCGTCTTTTCTTGATCATCGGGATGCATGGCTATCTGATTGTATCCCGAGTATGCGTCCATGAATGATAGGAGTTGAAAACCCGAGGATTTATCCACCAGCTGGTCTATGTTAGGCATTGGAAATGCGTCTTTTGGGCACACCTTATTGAGATCTTTATAATCTGTACAGACACGCCATTTCCCATTTGGTTTCTTGACCATAACCACGTTGGAGAGCCATGTTGTGTATTGTATCTCCCGGATAAACCCGGCTTCGAGTAATTCCTCCACATGTGCTTCCAAGGCCGTAGAGCGGTCGGAGCCTTGCTTTCTCTTCTTTTGCGCCACGGGTCGAGCGAGTGGATGGCCAAACTATGGCGCGAGAACTCCGGATCCATGCCCGGATTTCAGCGGCCTTCCATGCAAATACATCTTTATTTTCCATTAAGAATTTTTCAATGTCTTTGCGGATCTCGGGATCCAACCATTTCCCGACTTTAGTGATTTTCTCTGGGGTGTCTCCCAAGACGTAGTCCTCGAGTTCATCATTTGGTTCCGCTCTTTGGATCTTGTCCTCCTCCCTTAAATCTAACTCCACAACATGGACCGCCTTGGCTTCTTTCTGTGGTTCGCCTTTCTTTGAATCTTTATTACTTTTGACTGTGTCAAAGTAGCATTATCGAGAGTCTTTTTGGTCGCCTCTGACGGTAACCACTTGGTTACCTTTGTTGATGAACTTGAGCTTCTGGTGATTTGAAGACACCAACATGTTCCAGTCATGAATGGCGGGTCATCCCAGGATGATATTGTATGTGGAGGGGAAGTCGGCCACTATAAACCGAACCATCTCTGTCTTAAAAGCTTCCTTGGTGCCCAGAGTGAGTTTGAGATCAATGAATCCTTTTGGACGGGTATCTTGACCATTAAAACCCGTTAACACGGTCTTACAGGGTTTCAGCTCCTCAGAATCAAACCTCATGCGTTTGAATACGTCCCAAAGGATAAGATTAACGGCGCTGCCATTATCAAGAAAGATTTTCCTTACTCGGCAATTCACCAACATCCCCGTGATGACCAGGCCGTCATGATGACCTGGTATTACCTCATCCAGTTCTTCATCCGTGAAACCGAGTACTGGGGCAGGAGTTTTTCCCGATTCTCCCTTGAACTCGGACGACTTCTCACGAGAGGATCTCTTTCAAATATTTTTTCCTCCTCGACTAACTGAATCTCCCCCTCCGCCAAAACCTCCGACTATGACATTACAGTCGTACTTTGACTCGGGAAATTCATCATCTCGGCCTTGCCCCGGTTTTCTCTGTTCTCTTCTCTTCTTTTCAGGTGCTGGGCTCCTACTTCTACCTTCCCGACGCTTGTTTTGCCGTCCTTGTGTTTGTATAACATAACGGCGCAGTTTTCCTTCTCGAATGAATTTTTCAATGGTGTCCCGCAAGTCCCAGCACATGTCCGTCGTGTGGCCATGCTGATCATGGAACTCGCAATATCGAGATTTATCTAGAGTGGTCTCATTGCGCATTGGCCGTGGTCGTTCTACCTTTTTCATTTCCGTTAAGGAGACTTCCTTCCAAATTTGCGCTTGCGGCATCTTTAACGGGGCATATCGATTGTATCTTCCTTCTGCCTTGTCTCTTATTGATTTGCTATCCCTTACATGCGTCCGAGTATCCCGTTGATTCATTCCGAATTGTTGTTTCTCTATGGGAGACGGGCTTTTCGCCTTACTTCGAGGCGCGTGGGTCATGATGTCCATCTGTTCTAGCTCTATGTACTGTTTTGAGCGGTCTCTGAAATCTGACAGAGTTTTGGGTCGACGCTTCATCACGGATTTTTTCAAGCGAGAATCCTTGTCTAAGCCTGAAATGACACAATGCAAGTGTACCTCATCCTTTAACCCGGGGACATGTAAGGCTACGTCCTTGAAACGCTCCAAATATCTTTGTATTGTCTCTCCTGGCGACTGCTTAACCTGGTCGAGTTGAAACTCGGTTTTTGGTTGTTTCCAACTTGTCGCGAAGTTCTGCAAGAATTTCTTTTCGAAATCCTTCATGTCCGTGATTGACTTCATAGGTAGAGAGCTGAACCATATTTGAGCCGGACCTCGGAACGTTCCGGCAAATAGTCGGGGATCACCGGCCCGGTAAACCCTTTCACCATTATATCGGTTTAAAGTGACCGATGTGCAATCATGGATCTTGACTCCCGTCATATTTAGGAAAGTCTTTGGTATCCAAGCGCTTTGGATATGGGGCGGCCATTATTTTATCCACAAAAGGACTCTGAATATTGTCATCATAGGCGTCTGGCTCATATGAAGTCGGCGTCGCATCTTTCTTTGAGTGCTTGCGGGCCTGTAGTGGTTCCTTTGCTTTTTCACCGATTAACTTCTCTGCCTCTGCCCCATTTCGCCCTTCTTTGCCAATGTTTGCCCGAGAATTTGCTTCCTGATCGTGCTCACTTGGGTTCCCTCCGAGCTGTTTCAGGAATTCGATTTGTTCCTGCAAAGCTCGTATCTTCCGCGACCGCTCCTCGATGAATTGCTCTTGATCTTCCCCGAGCATGGGGTCTTCTCTCAATTGTTCCTGTGAAGTTCCCGCCTTCGTGACATGGAAACTTCATCCCCGCGTGACCGACTACTTTTTTACCCGGATCCGAGTATGGTTTCCTTCCTGTCCGAACTGTCGCTCGAACATTCGCTTCCACTCTTCATTTCGACTGTTTAACTCCTCCCTGAATGCTCGGGCATCCTCTTCACGTAGTAGGCGATTCCGGGTTTCCATTGCCTCCATCCGGTTATACATGGAGCCGAGTGTGGTTTGCATAATGCGAATGTCGGGGTCTACATTTTGGGACTCTGATGGGTGTTGCTGCGGTGGAATCTGCGGATTGATTTGGCTTTGGATGACGAAGTTCCCGAGAGCGGGGGAATTTGCCGTATCCGATGTCTCATGCTCGGTTTCTACCATCACATTTTCTCGCTTCGGGTTGGTAGAGCCTTCCCGGCGTGATGTTGGCTCCCGGAGATTTTGCCCCGCTCCTTCCGGGCGGTTGGTTGTGCCGAGTTTCTATGTTTTTTCTTCGGTGTTCGCCATGCTTCGGTTGAACCCGTAGCTTTGCGGTATGGGATTCGAAATTTATCGTCCCCACGGTCGGCGCCAATGTTCTGGAGTAGAACACAAATGTCTAGCTTTAGGTTAGCTAGTAAGTCGATATAGGATCTTTTAGTCTTCTCTCAGATATCTACGGGGGAGATATCCAGATAGATAGGAGATCACGAGCTTTAAACACAAGGGTTTTCACCCAAAGGCGTGGGGTGTGTGTTACGTGTATGCGATATGTATATAGGTTCGAGAGAATGTGTGTACCGTGCACTGTTGGATCCTTCCTATTTATAGAGGAAGGGTTCTCTTCATCTCGTGGCCGCTTTGCTCGGCATGTCCCCTCTCCATCATTCATGATGATGGGGATCGTGGGATCCGAGATCATGGGATCATGGGGTCATGGGATCATGGGTTCATGGGATCATGGGTCCTGTCCCTGTAGGAGCACGTTGGCGGGCCTTATCTTCCGAGGCCCATTTATCTCGGTCCATAACATTGTTATTTAAAATTACATACTTGTAATACTTTAAAAATGATAGTAATAATAATAGTGGTTTAAACAAGTAATGTTTATATTACAATTTCCCCGAGAACTCGAGAAATAGGATTTTTGTTTTCCTCTTCGAACAGTTGATTCTCATGTAAACATCGATATTTCCTAATATGCAGGATGATGAAAATTTACGTTCAGAACTAGAAGATGTTAAAGAGGAATGTGTAAAGCTTGGCCCTGTGGACTCAGTCAAGGTAATTTGTTTTGTAGGAAACTTAGGTATAATCTTATATATTTAAGGTACTTCTGTTCCCATCAATTTGAACTAGTGCGATTTAAATTTACAGGTGTTAATAACAAGAGTTAGTAACAGGGTAAACAGTGCATATAAAAGTTGTCTTATTCTGATTTGACTGGAACACTATAACTTAATATAAGCTTAAGTAACTGTGTTTCTGTTTACTTACTAGTGTGAAATTTATTAATAGACAAAACAGACTCATGTTTAATCTTTCCTTGTCTACTTATACCATTTGCAAGTTCAATTGAATTAATGATTAACGGATGCAAAATTTCTCCAATTTGAAAAGTAGTGGGATGACATTGCTGCAGTTGAAACTAACAATGATTTGATAAGTAAAATTGAAGGCAGGAGGGGAAGGGGGGGTTGAGACGGACTCATCAAAATCTTGCTTGGTAACTTTTTCAAGGACAGGAAAATCAAAGGATTTTCTAGAAACCTTGCCCAAAATACTCCAAAATCCCCTTGCGGTATATATTGTAATCCCCCCTTCTGAGGAGTAACTGTACGTATAAAATGGATCAATTATTTTATACAGTTAAAGGAAACAGAGTTCGGACTCTAAATATTATTGTTGGTAGTTTTTACCTGGTGGAGGAGTCTATTATTTGGATAATGTGACTTAGATGAGTTATCAGCATCGGTAAGCCACTTTTGTCGTCACAATTTTTGGATTAAGGAGATTGGAATCATTTGGCCAGACAGCATTTTCCAATGAAGTGCGTGTGTGTGTGTGTATATATTTTAATTTATGGAGAAGTCAAAGGAAGAATGCTATACCTATAGTCATAGTGGTTATAGAGGATCAATCCGTCCATTTAATAAACCTGGGCTAATCATGCATTAAGGTGAGCATAAAGGAGCCAGATGTTATTAGGATTTATGATGATTTTGCTATTGCGTTTTATTTTCTTCTTCGAGGACTTATCCTCCGTCTAGTTAATTCTTTTGTCTTGTAAAATTCAATGGTGATTTTTCCTGCATCAAGGTTCTCATTGTTTCTTTTTTAATGAATTGCATATATTTTCATTCTTATTTAAAAAACCATGCAATCCATCCGCCTTCAATAAACAAATGCTAATTATATTGTCCCTAAACTTGCTCAAAACTTGGGGCTCTTGTAAATGTTTTTATTGTATTCTCTCGTGTACCTTCCATTTCATCGTAAATTAATTCTTTTAATTTGTTGTAGAATAAAAACAAAATACCACTCTGTTTGAGTTTCCTTTTTGTTGCTCAAGTTCCTCATAATCTTTGCCTGCAGATTTGTGAGAATCATCCTTGTAACACCCCAATTTCCGTAGCATAAATCGTGCCGGTGACACGTGGTTTTATAAGAATTCATCAGAGTTTTGAGGTGCTACCGCTTAGCGTTTTGCAGAAACGAAGAGCATGTACTAAAAATTTGAACAACAGATATAACACTGAGTAACTGATATGAAATACTCAGACATATGATGATGCCTGACGTATACTGATATATATATATATATTACAAAATCTCCCGAAGGAATTATTCATGTGATACAGTAATACAAAACTTTAATGTTACAATTCTTACATGTAACTATTCCCGTTTTCTGTCAAGCCTTAGGTAGACTTGGGACATAGAACCTAACTCAGTTAAATCATCCCATTTGGCCAGGCTGGGTAGGTCTAGTGGAAGTCTCACCGTGCTAGGGTGACTGATTGACTGAACCACATAGACGACCCTTCTAGTTTAAGCACCAAATGATATGAAGTAACTTTATTAGATTCATGCCATAAGGTAGGTTCTCGTTGACTTTCTTCCCGCATTTCCTTTGACCGGTGCCTTCTCACGGCTCCGTCTCATCGGCGTATATCTATAGTTCCGTCCCCTGGTGCCTTCTCTGGTTCAAGACCCTTTCTTGTCTATTCATTCAGACTGAGGTCCAATGCCCATCGGACCTCAGGTAACGGTTAACCTCATGCTTATGCAAGCAATATATGTATGACAGGCATTCATGACATTTTCACAATAATCACTACAAAAGCCCATAACAGATGTAGGAAGCAAATGATCAGATATATACGGCAATAACAATACACAGCCCCTCGCAGTATGTTTGTTATCCCAGTCTGCACACTCTCCGGTGCCACGATGTACGGTCGTGTCCAAAGCGCTAAGGAAAACTTTCAACGGTGTTAACAATACCATAACCCGTGTAATCATGATGTCACCAATTTCAAATGAGACAGAGTCTCAGTACAAGAACATAGCAATCATATATGAGCATAACACAAGCATCAGAGTTAGTATTACAGTACGCCGCGAACGTACCTTCGTCGATGGTACTTCGGCACGTTTTACGAAAAACAGCTATATTTTGACAGCGGCCCAATGGCGGTACGACAGCGGTTCGACAGCGGTTTAATTATCTCAGATATCCTATAAGGATTGTATTTATCAATATCTAACAGCATAACAGGCATTTTAGGTATAAATTACCATTTTGCCCCTGACCCCCTAATCGGCGGAATTTCGCCAGAGCTTCGCTACTTTGACCCGATTTCCCCAGAATTTTGACATATCTCTTTTATCAATATATTTTCGAAATAAATATCATATTTACCCCTAAATATGATATCTAGACTACCTGTGAAATTTAAAGATAAATCTAGCATTTCTACTATATCTACTGAAATTGCACATTAAGTGGTGTCTAACAATATCTCAAGTGGTGGTAGTTAGCTATGGTAGTAGGAGCTACTATCAATTGAGAATATTGGACTCAAGTGGTTTCTTGAGGTTTTTCTTATTGAGACTTAATGAAGCTTTGACTCCCATATTTCTTTTGAGCGAAGATAGCTATTTTCTTCATTACCAAGAGCACTCAATCATTAAATCCCTTTTTGATCCAAATCATTATTCATTATTTTCTAAAAAAAAAAAATCAAAAAGAATAGAATTAGTTTCTTCTTATTTTAATGAATTTTAGTTTATAGAAAACCAATTTCAAAACCCCATTCTAACCATGATTTTAGCACTTAGTTTAAGCTAGGGAATTCAAAATAAATTGGCTCCTTGATAAGAGAACGATCCCGAGTTATTTGCACTATATTGCATTTTAATTCGTGGTAAATTGTGATTTGACCCTGAGGTGACTAAAGTTTCTGTCAAATCAATGAAGACTCATGAGACATATCCAACACATAGAAGTCAGCAGGGAAAACCAAGTCTTTGACTTTAACAAGAAAATCCTCAATGATGCCTAGTGGGTATCTAATACTCCTATCAGCTAGTTGGAGAACCACACTAGTCCTCTTAAGCTCTTTGACACCAAGAGATTTAAAAATGGCACTAGGCATGACATTAATGGCTGCACCTAAATCTAACAAGGCTTGAGCTACATTCACATTACCTATGGTACAAGGTATAGTAAATGAGCCGGGATCCTTGCACTTAATAGGGAGTTGGGGTTTGAAAAGGGCAGACACATTAGGGCTAATTTGCACTCTCTCATTAGGCCTAAACTTCCTCTTGTTAGTACAAAGCTCTTTCAAGAATTTGCAATAACTAGGCATAGACTTAACAAGTTGAAAGAAAGGAACATTGATATGCAACTTGCTAAACAAATCATACATTTCTTTCTCATTTTGTTCATCGTGCATTTTCTTGCCTTGAAAGTAAGCTTTATGAAAATGGAGTTGAGAAATTTTTACCTCCTTACCATTAGTACTAGGTAAGATGCCTTGCTCGCTTGTCTCACCTTCCTCATAAGTGCTTCTTTCCTTGGAGCCAACCTCTCTCAGAAGTGGTTGTTGTTCCACTTGAGGTTGGTCAATTGCTTTGTTATTCTTCTTCTTGAGGATAGCCTTCTCTTTAAGGCTTTCAGATTCAGGTAGCTTCATTGGGCTCAATGGTGGACTTTCAACCCCTATTTCCTTATCCACCTCATCGTCAACCTCTTCAGGGAAACGAACCTTCTTACCACTCCTTAACTCAATAGCATTGAGTGTTTTAGGATTGATGACAGTATTTGAAGGAATGGAACCACTTGTTTTCGCATTTGGTACCTATGCTTATAGGAGAATGCCATTCGGATTGTGCAATGCCCCTGGCACTTTCCAACGTTGCATGATGTCACTATTCTTTGATTTTCTTGAAAATTGCATGGAAGTTTTTATGGATGATTTTACAGTGTATGGCAATTCGTTTGATGCTTGTTTAGATAGTTTGGACAATGTTCTTGCTAGATGCATTGAGAAAAATTTGGTTTTGAATTATGAGAAGTGCCATTTCATGGTTGATCATGGAATAGTACTTGGTCACTTGATATCTAGCAAGGGCATTGAGGTTGATAGAGCTAAAATTGAGGTGATTTCCTCCTTGCCCTACCCCACTAATATTAAAACACTTCGTTCTTTCTTAGGGCATGTGGGTTTTTACCGGAGATTCATAAAAGATTTTAGCAAGATAGCTTTGCCTTTATCTAAACTATTGCAAAAAGATGTTGATTTTGTCTTTGATACTTCTTGCAAACAAGCATTTGATGAATTAAAAGCACACTTGATATCTCCTCCTATTTTAAATGCGCCAGATTGGACCTTGCCTTTTGAACTAGCATGCGATGCCTCCAATTCTGCTGTGGGGGTCATGCTAGGACAAAAGCATAGCAAGTTATCTCATGTGATTGCTTATGCATCCAAAGTGCATCCATTTGGCATGGTAGAGATTCTTGATGAGACTACTGGAAAGGAATTTCAAGTTAATGGACACCTCCTAAAGCTCTACCGTGATTCATCATCAAAGCCTCCTTGAGGCCAGGTTGTCCCTTTCCTTCACTTACATTTTCTGATTCGAATTGTTTAACTCATTTGTGATTCTGAATGCTTGAAATAAGTGTGGGGGAGGGACTATCTCAGTAGAAAAGTAGAAGTAGTATAGTTTAGTAATTAGAATAAGAGCTCCCAATGTATGCTTTGCATCTTAGCCACTACCTTGCTTAATTACCATTGTGCCTCTCCATTCTAATTTTCTCTGTTATTTTGGCTTGTTTCTTCTTTCTTCTCTCTTTATATGATGTTGATGTGTTGTGCTTCAATTGCAATTGGACTTCACAACTTTCCACTTCATTCAGGAACAAGTTAGAATAATGGAACTGCTTTACAAACATTGAGGACAATGTGTTGATTAAGTGTGGGGGAGGGAAATACATTTTGAGTCCCAATTGATTGGTTGTTTTTGAATGAGAAAATACCTTAAACTAGAAATTTTTTCAAAATATTTTCAAGAATGACTTGCTCTAATGCATGCCATTCTTTGAGCTTTCATGAGATCTAGTGTTTTGGCAACTTTTTAAAACCATGTTTTGCTTTTCAAGTGAATGGGAAGAGAAATGAACCCACATTTGGATTTTTGTTTACTCCTTATTTTGAAAAAAAAAAGAGTTTATATATCATTAGTGCATTTAAAAGTTGAACATTATTTTAATTGATTGCAATGTTTTCATTAATTGTATTTGTAAGGCTAGCACTTGAAATAGTTAAGTAGATGTTTTGTGATTAGCTTGCTATGCAATTGATTGTGTTAGAGTGAACATTGGAGAAAAACCTTGTTGGAAGAATTTTTTGAGCCTTAAATTCTTTTCATGTGTGTAAGTTCTCTTAGTTTTTCATCTTCTAGAACTTGTTTCAACTCTTCTTCAAAACGGTATTTGCGTTAGTGAGATGAAAATGAAAGAGGCATTCAATTCTAAACCATTTTCACCCAAACACAAACTTACATTCATCTACCCTTTGCTTACCCTTTTTTTTGAGCCATTCCTATGTTGTATGCTTGTCATTACTCATAGTATTCGTAGTATTCTAAAGCAAAAAAAATCAAAAGAGAATTGCCAAACAAAATTTGAAATGCCATGTTAATGAAAAGAATGAAAACGGAAAAAAAAAGTGAGCATAGTTTTGAAAAAGAAAAGAAAAGAAAAGAAAAAGTATTGAAAAAGAAAAGAAAAGAGAGAGATGGAAAAAAAAAAAGCAAAAGAAATATGAAGAAGGCATTTGTTCATGGATTAAGAAAAGTATTGGCAAAAAGTTTGTAAAGTTATTTAGATGCTATGAACGTGGTCACTAACTTTGATTTGCATATCAACTACTCATTTTTCCAATTAATTCATTCCATCTAGCCTTCATCCAACATTACAAGCCTTTAAAGTCCTCTTGATTCATTTCATTAATTGCTATTAGTAGTGGAGATTTTAGAGTTGTTACAAGCTTATGGAAAGGTGTTGATTAAGTGAGCTAGAGTGAAATTATCCCAATCAATGAGGTGAGATGAGTAAAATGCCAATATCTTGAGAGTCCTCTTATGCTTCATTCTAATATTTTTGATTGTATAGTCAGCTAATTTCTTCACATCGCTTGATTATGACTAGTGTTGGCTTGATGAATTTGATTAATTAATCCATTTCTTTCTAATTATGAAATTGCTCGTCTTGCAAATGCATTAGTGATTTGGAATTAGAATTGTGTACTTAATTGCCTTTGTTCAAGAGTACAAAGGTCTAAGTGTGGGGGAATTGATCAAACCATATTTTGATATGATTTTACATGATTAAATAGGGATTTTTGATGTACTTTCTCATAGTTATTGGGCTTAAAATGCTTCTCTTATGATAAATTGAGATTAAGAGTAAATAGATTTAATTAGGGCTAAAAAGGGCAAAATTGTCAAAAGAATGTAATTACTCTTAATTATTGATTTTTCGGAGAATATTTGATGCTAGATTAATTATTTTGATTGTAGATTCCTGAAAAGATTAAATCAAATTTGAAAATGAAATTTTAATTCAAGTTTTAATCTTTGCATTAGGTCCCTCAGCAAAAGTTTTTTTCTTTTCATTTAGGTCCCTGGTCAAAAGTCTGCGTTTTGACCAGGTAAATCAGACCTAATTGAAGACTTGGGAGCTGAAACCCGAGACAAGAAATGGATTATTCAATATCCATTAAAGGGGGCGGCGAGAACACAGGAGGAGAGAGGACGCTATTGACGACTTGGAAGAATTGATTCAGAGACGCGAGCTTCGTTTTTGGGAGAGAGATCAACGACTTCGCGAGCTTCGTTTTGGGAGATCAATCACGACTTGGGGGAGACATTTGGATTCAGAGACGCTGGAGCTTGACACCACCATCTTCTTCTTCCCGCAGAATCACCGACTCGGACTTCCACCCTCATCTCCTCAACACCACCGTGGCTCCCTTGTTCGAATTTTCGAACAACACCGTTTTGTTTGCTACTTGATTTATTATCTATCTCGATTTGATTTTTGGGTTATTTTTCAGCCACCAAGCTTTATGTTCTAGTGTTAATTTGTGATTTTAATCTGAGATTAATGGCTGGGTGTTCAAATCGAGAGTGACTATATTTCTTGAAGCTAATTTCATGAGTGGCTAGGCAATTTTTGTGCTCTTGGTGATGAGTTGGAGATGCTTGAGCTCACATGTGCTTACATAGGGGAGTTTTATTTATCATTCTATTAGTCTAGAATTATGTATTTGAATTTCTTAATTTTTATACATGAATGTGGAACTGAGATTAATGGTAATTAACTCTGTTAGTTTGATGATCGTAGTTGAAATTGGAATTATGCGATATGAGTCTTCTTTAAATCGAGTGCTAACCAGCCCCTCAAGGATTACAAATCAACTACATTAACGAGACAATACCACGCTAATCAACATAGCTTCATTGCAACCACAAAGAAATTCAAACACATATAATCTTCAAATCCCAATATCCAAATTCAAACACATATAATCCTTGAGGGGCTGGTTAGCACTCAAATTTAAAGAAGACTCATATCGCATAATTCCAATTTCAACTACGATCATCAAACTAACAGAGTTAATTACCATTAATTTCAGTTCCACATTCATGTATAAAAATTAAGAAATTCAAATACATAATTCTAGACTAATAGAATGATAAATAAAACTCCCCTATGTAAGCACATGTGAGCTCAAGCATCTCCAACTCATCACAAGAGCACAAAAATTGCCTAGCCACTCATGAAATTAGCTTCAAGAAATATAGTCACTCTCTGATTCGAACACCCAGCCATTAATCTCAGATTAAAATCACAAATTAACACTAGAACATAAAGCTTGGTGGCTGAAAAATAACCCAAAAATCAAATCAGAGATAGATAATAAATCAAGTAGCAAACAAACAGTGTTGTTCTGAAAATTCAGAACAAGGGAGCCACGGTGGTGTTGAGGAGATGAGGGTGGAAGTCTGAGTCGGTGATTCTGCAGGAAGAAGAAGATGGTGGTGTCAAGCTCCAGCGTCTCTGAATCCAAATGTCTCCCCCAAGTCGTGATTGATCTCCCAAAAACGAAGCTCTGTGAAGTCGTTGATCTCTCTCCCCAAAAACGAAGCTCTGCGTCTCTGAATCAATTCTTCCAAGTCGTCAATAGCGTCCTCTCTCCTCCTGTGTTCTCGCCGCCCCCTTTAATGGATATTGAATAATCCATTTCTTGTCTCGGGTTTTAGCTCCCAGGTCTTCAATTAGGTCTGATTTCCCTAGTCAAAACGCAGAGTTTTGACCAGGGACCTAAATGAAAAGAAAAAAACTTTTGCTGAGGGACCTAAATGTAAAGATTAAAATTTCATTTTCAAATTTGATTTAATCTTTTCAGGAATCTACAATCAAAATAATTAATCTAGCATCAAATATTCTCCGAAAAATCAATAAGTAAGAGTAATTACATTCTTTTGACAATTTTGCCCTTTTTAGCCCTAATTAAATCTATTTACTCTTAATATCAATTTATCATAAGAGAAGCATTTTAAGCCCAATAACTATGAGAAAGTACATCAAAAATCCCTATTTAATCATGTAAAATCATATAAAAATATGGTTTGATCCAAAAACTTGATAGGGGAAAACTTTAAGCCTATAAACTCCGCAAGTATACGGGTCGTACCAAGTAATAAAGTGATAAGAAAAGTATCGTTCCCACGAGGACTTTGTATCACAACTTCAGTTAAGCATTGATTTTACACTTTTGATTAAGTTAAGCAAACCGAATTAAATTTAATTAAAGGAAAATAAAATAAAATCAAAATAAGCAAACTACCACAATAATAAAATGAGCAACCCAGAGTCACTAATCCCTTATTAGCTTCATAAACCTTGATTCCACTAATTTAATTAGTCTTAATACCAATTTTGTTAATCTCGAGTATAATTAGTTATAAGTGCATGTCGGTCCACTTACAACCCTCTCTGGAGTATAATTAGTTATGTCTAACATAATTACTCAAGAGGCAATAAATCTCGAACATACTCCTCAACAATTATATGGGGCCATTAGGTATATGTCTATCCTAATTGCAAATTAAATCGTAATTTAATCCCATATTACTTAATCTAAGAGCCTAATTAAAATCCCCTTCGTCAAGGTAAATTCTAATTCTCAAATTCATATTCAGTGATGATCAGACACTAAATAGACAAAGCTAAACAAGATTAAGTAACCAAAATTAATATTAATTATAACTAATTAATAAAAACAAAGTTCAATCCACACTTATGAGTTCATAGCTACTCTAGGTTGCAAACTAAAATCAGCCATACATGATTTTAATCCAGATCACAGCAAATAGGAATTCAGAGTTCAAAGGAGAACAGAAAAAATTAAACCACGCAGAAGTCACCGCCCACTCTGGTTCTTCGATGCCACTGCCGTCAGACTCTGTTCCTCCCTTGTGGATGTGAAGATGGAGCTCGCCGGCGACCGTGGTGGAGAGGGAAGCCGCCGACGAGAGAGGAAAAAGAAGGGCAAGGGTCTGGTGCGAGCACAACGCTCCCCCTCGTCTCGCTTTCCGTCCGAAGTCACTTCGGCCGAGAGAATTCCCCAAAATGCCGCCTCGGTCCAGGCGCCTTTTTTCTTCTCGTTCCAGCGATTAATAAATCCCCCCAAATCCCACTGTGCGTCTCCAGCTGCTTTTTGTAGCTTTAGATTTTAGGTCTTCAATTCGTTAATTCAATGTTGTGGCCCAATTCCATTTAGGTCTTCATTATTCTCATTCAATTGCTCGCGGGCCCACATGTATTTCAATCCAACAAGTCCACACCGTGAATCAAGTAATAGTGCAATGCTTCTCCAATTGCCAATTTCCAAATCTGATATCCTCTTTTAATCCAACCACATACGTCACATCCTAGTACAAAAGACAAAAGCATAAAAACAAAAGAAACAAAATTAAAACTCTTTTCTTTTTCTTTTACCTTATATCATTATATTTTATTTATTCATATATATAAACCCTAATATTTCTATTTAATTAAAATTGAGTTATTTGCAATAAAATCCCCTAAATAATGTGCCCCAATTGATATCTCTTAAAATCTCTTTAAAATTAGTGATAATCACTTCTCAAATATATCAAAATATATCTCAAATCTATTAAAATTGAGAAGTCATCAAAGAACTACTGAAACTTAAGACTAGGGACCGAAAAACTTACCCAGGGCTCCGCTATATTTTCTCCGGGCTCTTCCTTCTCTCTAACCTCTCTCTAGGATTCAAATTTTTGGTGTGAAATGAAGTGAAGAGGGCTTGGCTATTTATAGGAAAAGGAAGGGACAAGGTGGGAATTACTTCAATTGTTTTCAGATCGGATTTCAACCGTCGGATCGCACTTGGGACACACGGACTGATCCTGGCCCTCCACCTATGTGCCGACCTCTCCCCCCCTTGTGACATCATCTTTGATGATGTCATACTAGCTGACTTACAGATATCGTTCCCTGATCGGTGTTTGAATCGCGTAATCTTGTCGAAACTCAAAATTCCGACAACGGTGTTTCGAAGGTTTAAACTTCCTCATTCAAAATATTTGGGTTAACTAAATTTTTAATCCCATTGAGGGTATTCCGTTACTGGCTGAACATTTCAGGCCAGATGCGGTCGGTTGCGGAAACGACTTCCGATAGCCGTGTTTTCTGGACAATAATTCACAGGTTCGAAATATGTCCTGTCGTAAGAAACCTTAATCCTGGTTTGACACAACACTCAAGTTTACCACGGGTTCACTTTTTTCTATCTGCCTATTCTCATAAATACCCTATTTGCTCTGTTGGTTTCAGAATCAGCTTCGGAGATAGTCCACTCCGAGGTAGAATTTCACTGGTTTATAAGAAGTCCAGATGTCTTAGACTAAATTCCTATATCTTGGTGTATGATTTAGTTTCTATCCATTCACAAATGTCCTATTGGCTCTTTACCAAATATATTATTATTTTATTCAAAATATCATGATATTTTATTTTTTATTTATTTTTCTAAGCATTTTATATTTTTTTATTATTTTTATTTATTATTTATTTATTAATTTCGAATTTCTCCCTAAATTAATTATTAACTTATATCTTAATCTAAACAATTTGCCACTAATTACTTAATTAGCCATTTACTAATTGTTGATAATTTTCATAATTAAGATTAATTATTATCTCACAACTTTTGCAATCGACATTGATATTTTATGTCCCATGTAAAATATTAAAAATCATGGGGCCAAAAAGTGCTTTTAATAATATTATATTCATGCTTCTAAATTTCTCGGGGGAAATAACCCCAAAAATTCCTAAAATTAGAGATAACATATTCCCTAAGTTTGTGTCAATAATTGTTGCCATATAGGATTTATCATAATACTTTCAGTTCATTTAATGCCCTACAAAACACATTTTCATAGATTTTAGCTTATTATCTCTTCTAGTTTTTAAAGAGAAATTGCTCCTAAATTTATAACAATTAAGTTACAAAATTAGAGACAATATACTTTCTCGAAATATTTATCCAAATATTTTACTTATATTAGTTAGGGTTTTCAGGGTATTACATTTCTCCCCCTGTTAAATAAAATTTCGTCCTCGAAATTTGCTCTACCCCAACTAGACCTATAGTCTACGGTCCCATACTAGCGATTTTTCCCTAATTGTCTCCTTCAGAGGCAATCTCATTCTCAACTATCCTCATAAATGGGGATACTATTTGCTCTGAGTCACTTCTTTTTGAAAAACGAGAATTTGTTCTGATCTGGCTATACAGATCTTTGTCATCTTGTATTTCGATACTTCGTATCCTATGATATGATCATTGTCAAAATGATATTTCTCCAATGAGAAATGCCAAAGGTACTGCGAAGTCTATTAAAGTTTCGGGGTGAAATTAACTGATTCGCCTTTGATCCATACTGTCACTAACCGCTTGAATATGCCTTATGAAATGAGGCATTCGACCGTTTTATCATAACTTCCAGTCATTATTAATGACAAAATTCTATCAATAACATATATTATCAACATCAACAAAAATGAATCCACGCAATAATCATTTAGAAACATGATTGACTACATCCGGCACAAGAAAATCTCTGCTTTGACTATAGTTCCATTGCACACATAAGTGATTTATACCCCTACCTATACAAGGCTTCTAACGATGTTATCACAATTGACAATTTCGAGAACTTAGCTTTGTCGGGGATATCTATAGTTTTTCTGAGAATTTGTTTAAACAGGACAAAGTCCTCATAGTATGCAAGTAACCTTCGATCTTAAATAATCATTTGAGCTACTAACGTTAACTTTCTGTGGAGAGTATCTATACGGTGATTATATCATACGGATGATAATTACTCTCTAAATCGCAACCTTAAGGATTTTTATCTACCGATGCTATCCACTACCGAGTTTCTTTCAACTCAAAAAGCATTTTAAGTACTTGTGATAGCAGTACGATTCTATGGTTACTCTGTAGAGGTAATGCCTCTACATTCTCAAAACGATAATTACTAACTATAAATCATGCGTAAATTTGTTCAACTTGAGAGGCTTCAACTGACGAAAGGTGCAAGTCATCACGCTGTCCTGCTACAGCAAGACATTCCCAATCCATACCTATTGGTACCACTACAGACTAACTTGGACCTGGGATAACCAATCTCTTGGTCTTTGTGACGTACTTCTATCTCGGTCTATGTAAGCTCGTCTCACGTCTTTGTTTCACATACTTTAATTTTACTCGTGAATTTTATCGCGGCAAGTGACGAACATTTTAATATGAATCTGCGGTATTATCCTGCTAGACCCAAACACTAATCATTGATATCACCATTTTCGGCTCTTCCTAGTCCAGAACTGCTTTCACTTTGCTGAAACTATCAACATTACTATCGTATAATAAAACATGGCCCAGAAAATTTTATTTCTTTGGCAACCAATACTCACTTTTACTTAACTCAATAAAGAGTCACGTCTCTATCTAGTACACTCACAACTTAATTGTTACTGTCCTTTGCGTTTCTCTTCTTTATTTCTGAATAGACGAGAATGTCGTCAATCAACACCTCTATCAACCTACCTATGTGGTTGAGCAAAAATTTGGTTCAAGAACTTTATGAACAAAATAGAAAATTTGTCGGTTCAAAAGACATTTCAAGGAATTCAAAATGTCCGTACTAGATAACTGAATGGTGTATAGCTGAATGGTATTTCGAGCATACGTCAATACTCTGACAAGATGTAGAAATTAGAAAATGGAGTAAGTCATCGATCTTGGAAGATGGTTATTTGTCTGTGACAACCATTTTGTCCATCCTGTGATGGTTGACACAAGGTCGCAACTCTTGTTCGGTGTCACTTAATACAGTGTTTTAGATGCTGATCCTATGATAGGTATCCAGTTCAATTCAAATTTTGACTTCTCTTCCTCTGAAGGAACATTTGTCAGAGACACTTTATTTGTGTCCGGGTTGTTTTTAGAATAAGGACTCAGCTCCCGCATCATTTTTTTACATCCGCTTTGTAAAATGTGGAATTGATATCTTCTTATGTTCACTTTTGATCCTTGCATTTGATCGCCACTTCGTCGACGGATTTGAAAATGTCGTCGATATTTATTAAACATAATTTTGAACGAAGTATATATTATACTTGGAATTTAAACATGCTTACTAAGCAAAATAGTTCACACCCAAATGGTGTAGCTACTACTAGATTGTAAGGTAATACATAGAGGTATGCATCCCAAAATGATTCGTATCTACATCAGAAGTATCTGACGGATTTAGTATCAAATCGGACAATATCTAAATAGACTTCTACTGAGCGATAGTATCTTGAATCATTCCTGGAGATTCTTCGGCCTCCACTTCAAGCAATGCCATCATCAGACCTGAGCTCTGTGGTCCTATCTCTGCAGCTTCCTGGGGATAGTCCTTGATAATGTGCCCCGGCTTCCGACACTTGTAGAAAATTCGTATACCACTACAGGTTAGACCTGGGTGGAAATTCCCGTATTTGGAACATGGTAGTAATCCTGGCATCTTTGGAAAGTCCTGCAGCTCCGAATGGAATGACTTCATATATTCCTCTTGGCTCTTGATCCAGGGGGTCTGTCTTTTCAGTGCATAGGCTCCGTGACGAAACCCGACGCAATCGCTTGCCCTTTTGCCGTTGAAGTTTCCGGCTTTACGCATTTCCCTTATATTACACTCGATTAACTGGCGAGTTTCTTCTTGTTTTGCAGTTTCTATTTCCTGCCTTTCGGTCAGAAGTTCATTGATAAAAAATCGTTGCTCCCGAAGCGTCCTCCTCATTTTCTGCAACTCATTCTGTGTTATCTGAGGTTCTAGTTGCGCTGGTTCGTGCGCTGGTATCATTTGCAGTTGTCTAACTCCCTCTCTTCCTCGACCTCGGCCTCGTCCTCTAAGGACTTCGATTCCTCGCAGACTTGACATCCTATCTTTCTATTTAAGAACAACAAATTTTAAAGGTTCGCTCAAACAAACACATATACATAATGTTCATGGCAAAACATGTCATATTATTTATCTATAACTAGCCCTTGAAGATAAGTCAGAAAAGAGTGAAAATCGACTGTACGCTCTCCATCCAAGAGCTCATTAGTCTTTTCCATCCAGAAGCGTTCTCTAGGGAACATGCATAGTGTTGACATTACCCAATCGTCTACTGGGTAGGAAAGTTTATTGATTTTTCTTTGTCTGTAGGTCGTCCTGACTTGTCCTAACCATTGGAAATACGTGTCTTTTGTAGTCGCGTGGTAATATTCTGCGTTTAAGAAATTCGTTCGTAGGGCGCCTATCAGCTCTTTGTTCGTATTCAAGACATGTCGCAGGGTATTCGGTTCATAACCAGATTCAACTTCAAGGTCATCTTGATAGTTTAAAAGTTGGAAGTACTCACGGTTATCATCGAAGGATGAATGATCGACCCTATAGGTCTTTCTGGCTCAGAAGGTATAGTAGTCATTGGTTCATGGTACACTATGTTCAAGGATTCTGAATAAAAAGGTCTTTGATCATCTATGATCTGATCAGAATGTTCTGGTTCAGGGAAATAGTCAGGCTCATGATCAGATGTCGGGATGATATGATGTATCAGAGTAGAAAGATGTATTGGCTCAAGGTTACTCTCTAGAGTGGGGTACGACCTATCAGTTTGAGGTACAAGTTCAGATTTGTATACTAACCAGGGATGATATCCCTCTGAGCTTTTATGGCCATGAATAGATACTATGGGTTTCTCAGGAACTGGGTGATCTGTTGATGCAAAGTGGTATATTGGTTTAGTCTGATGTATTGGTTTAGAAAAGCACTCCGGTCTAGGGTTGTATAGACATTTGTTGGAATTCGCTGGATTGAAATGATACTCCGCATCTGGATTGTTCTCAGCAACATGAGGGTATTTTGTAACGTACCACGGGTCAGACTGGTGAGTGGAACAGGTTGACTCAAATACAGCCATAGGCACAGGAGGTGGATATGTCGGCTCAGGATTTAGCCTTATTCCTACTATATCGGGGGCTATAGTTCTATGTGCAGTACGTCTCCCTTTACCGTAATAATCCGTATATGGAAGTTTGTCTTTGTCCATCACTACAACATAACATTAAGGTTATATTAGTCCCCTTTTTAAAATATGCTCAAACGTTTTAACGAGACGTAGAGTTTAGCTTCGTTACTTGAACCGATTGACTAGATAGGTGTCTATTATGGAAGTCCTACTAAGTTCGTTGTGACTAATCAACTTACCCATATAGACCAATCCTATTCTCGGCATCATTGTTTTGTTATAAACCTAAGCAATAGGTCACTGCCTAAGGGAAGACCTAGATAGTATTATCCTCTAGGTTCAATAATTGCTTTCTGTTCCGTCATAACAACACAGATGTCTAGCCCTAGATGGACTAGGATATTGATGTAGGATCAAATAGCTACCTCCTAGGTATCCATGAATGGGATACCTATGAGAATAAGAGATCACAGAGCACACACATGAAGGCTTTCGCCTAAGGGAGTGGGGTGTGTGTTCTGTGTAGACTGAATTGTAAAGAGGCAGAGTAGAAGATACTTGTGCACCGTTCACCTGGGGAATTCCCCTCTTATTTATAGTGAGGCATAGAGGATTCGTTTAGCACGTTCCCATCATTCGCCTATTTCTTCTCCCAGTCCTCCCACTATGTGATTGTGGGATAATGGGTGCCTCTTAGGGTTAGGGTTTGGTTGCCCCTTGTTGGGCCTCACTTGAACGGGCCTAATATTTTATTCCATAACAGTTGCCCCCAAGCTTGGTAGTTCAAGTCTCTGAGCTGCCGAGATTAATTGACTGCTTAACCCGGACATGGTGTATTCGAGTTTTCTTCCGTTTAGCTGCTTTCCAGATCCCTTAAATCCGAATTTGCTTTCGTAGCAATTTCTCCCGGGACAATCACCCGGTCTATATTCCTGCATTTAATAATGTGTAAGCAAATCACAATAAAATGAAAAATACTTACCATTTGCACAATTCGTTTAGCTTGCTCATTTCGAATGCTTGTCCGAATTTGCATTAAACATTCGGTTTGCAATAATCCCGACTATTGATAATGTGCTTTTCCACTAACAAATCGTTATCCATTCTCCGTTGCCTCCCACTTGGTAGTTCGGTCACCGAGCTGCCGGATGTGTTGATTTTCCAACCCGCACCGATGTTCGTGATTTTGGGATTGCTTGCGTGTTGACCCGAGATTCCGGGTTCATATATTCTAACCCCGAGATTCCGGATTAATATCTTCTAACACCGAGATTCTCGGGTTAATATCTCTAACCCCGAGATTCCAGGTTAATATCTTCTAACACCGAGATTCAAGGTTAATATCTTTAACCCCGAGATTCCGGGTTATGTCTTCTAACACCGAGATTCCGGGTTTTTGATTTCTGAAAACGGGTTTGTTTACCTAAAATTCAGTCGTTTAAATAGACTTGCGGCATTGCCGTCTTTAGTGGCGGATCCCGTATTTTAACTAGATTCAATTAACTGGGTCCGCCTTTAAAAATTTACACGGATCCCGGATTATAAACTAGATTCGTTTAACTGAGTCCGCCTTCAACAATGTTTCCTGCAAAACTTGGAAAAACCTTTCTCGATCGATACTCTCCTAGTCATTTTAGACTCGGGGTATGTTTTTCTTTGGCGGCTTTGCCGCTATGACAAATTTTGCGTAATCGGGGTTTTTTACCCTGAGTCGCTCATGTCTTATATTTATACTCGCCTTGTCTATTTGGACTCGGGGTATGTTTTTTCTTTGGCGGCTTTGCCGCTATGAAAAATTTTGCGTAGTCGGGCTTTTTACCCTGAGTCGCTCATGTCATTCATGAATGAGTTAAAACTCGGTCTTTTACACCACATGATTTATGAAGGAGTTTCGAACCTCTATTCATACATGTTCAGTGTTAACCGGGTCCGCCTTCATCCCCGTCGTAAGGGTTCATTTCATACGGAACTCGGATTTTAACCGTAGTCGGTGTAATCGGGTTACGCCTTCGACACTCGTCCGAGTTTTGTTTGATGACCGGGCGAGTCGGAAATTTATGCGCGAACGTGGGTCTGGGACCACCCATGGGCTATCAACCCTCCTGAGTGACTAACCAGAAATCAATCGGGAGTAAGAGCTATCCGCCACATATCTAGGTTCAGTATCACAACTAAACTCTAAATATTCCGACTTGATCGAGGTCGTTGTGACGGTTTGCTTCGTTACCCCAAGCTTTGATGCATCATGGCCACAAGGGCTTCTCGGTTTTACCGCATCCCGGAGGGAGTACGTTTTAACCTTTATGTGGGCGTTACCGCATCCCGAAGGAGTACGTTTTAGCCATGATCTTAGTGTTACCATGTCCCAAGGAAACACGTCTGTTCCCGAGAAAACATGTTTTAACCGTTATCTCCACGGAGCCCGGGATTTTAACTAGATTCAGTTGAAATGGGGTCTCCGCCTTCATCCCTTTCGTAGGGGACGAACTCCACACGGATCTTGGATTTCAACTAGATTCAGTTTTACCAGTCCGCCTTCAAAACTTTAGATAATTCCAATTAAGGAACTTTACATAGGCTTTTTAAATGGCCGCCTTTAGATAATTCCAATTAAGGAACTTTACATATACTTGGCCCGGATTTTAACTAGATTCAGTTAAAACGGGGTCTCCGCCTTCATCCCTTTCGTAGGGACGGACTCCACACGGATATCAGATTTCAACTAGATTCAGTTTTACCGAGTCCGCCTTCAAAACTTTAGATAATTCCAATTAAGGAACTTTACATAGACTTGGCCCGGATTTTAACTAGATTCAGTTAACCGGGGTCTTTTTTTTTTTTAGAGGCGCAATCCTCCTTTTATCTTGTAAGGCATCTTCTAAATGGAGCATTGGAAATACTTTGTTTTTGACACATGTCCCAGAACTAACAGAACATTAATCTACAAGCTTGTTAGGAGAAAAATCTTTAAATATACCTCCTTTTTGCAGTTCCTTCAATTTCCTGCTTTGTCCCTTCCATTAACCTTGTCACATCAATTTCTCCGGGATTTAAAATCCCCTTGGTTTTGATGAATAGGGTATAAGCTTCATCAGAACTTTCTTATAGCATGGGATGTCCCACTATTGGTAGACATGTGTTCATTTATCCAGTGCAAAATCAATGCCTATCTTCTCTCGTAAATGAGAAAAGGAACCACATTCTATAGTAGGTAATAGCTTGGTGGTGTATAATTGCAAGGAATTGTATCTTTAGTTGGCTCCTTTGAAGAATGGATTACCCATGAAAATCAGTAACATATTACCAATGGACTTGTTTGCAGCAAGAACCCATCTTCAATCTTGGATTTGAAAACGTTGCTTCTCCCAAAACACCTTCTAATGGATTGAGGTTGTCTAGCATAACTCAACATGGGGTAGCTCTTGGAAATAGATTTATTCAATAAGAAGCCAGAAGAATATCTGCTAAGCTTTGAAGAATAGATGCTTCAAAAACAGATGTATACTTTTGTCCCTTAAGAGAATTATGGTTGAATAACCCATATTAAAGATGTACTTTTCTAGGAATTTGAGCAGCATAAGAGTAAGACTTCATGCGCAAGACTTCACAATGACAATCATGACTTGACGTTCTCAATGAATCCAAATAAGAATGACAGCAAACATAGATGCAGGACTCATTGTCAATAATGCTCCATGCGCAAGACTTCACAAGTTATCATATTAGTTTAATGAAAAGCATATAGCAATATCATTAAAGCTCCCGGATTTATCCGTAGTCCCCAGAGTGATTATCATCAAAAGAATCAACATCGTATTTTGAGACTTAATGCATAGTATTGGCATCATTAAAAAAGAACACTTAACTGTCATCAATCATGCATCCATAGAACTACATTTTCCTAATAGCACAACAATCACCGTTTGTTTTTAATTGAAATGTCAATCAGTTTTCTGTACATCAGAAAAGGCGATCTTCTACAGCATGTTAGGCGACTTGGTATTTCATATGTGGAGGCTTCAGAAACATATTAAAGTTCCCGACATCAAAGGTTAAGATTATAGAAACACAAGCAACTGGTGTGTTAATCATTGAACAATCCAAAAAAAAGATATTTATCAACATAACCTGAAGCATCACGGTTAGGGCTGTTGAGAAAAATCCTGCTGCTAAAACACCAATTTTTGCAATTTTAACCTCTGGTCCTGAACGAAATGACACCACTGCTGACCAGGAAATATTCGAATCCTCCAACAGAGCATGGAAATCATAAACCCAAATCATGGATGAATGTCAGAGTCTCACCTATGCCATCTGAAAGCCGTTCTTGCCTCTGGGGCCAACCATCGGCTACCATCAGCTTCAAACTCTGCTGCCTTGCCGACATTCTGTATCTTTGGCATTCATTATATTTGAGTTGGCAGCAACAAATGCTGCCAAGACATTGTCTGGAACATTTATTGGGAGTAGCAGATTCACTATTGGATGACAACAGTAAAGCACCGCCATCAAATGAAGAAGTTGCAGGTTCTTTGGTGCTTGCCGAAATGGAAGGAACACCCCCTTCTTAAAGATAATTCATTCTTTATGGAACTGACGAGAAACTGGGCCAGCGTCGAGAGAGTTAAAAAACCACGATCCAACTTAGGCCTAAATGGAAAACGCACAAACAGTAGCAGCCGAGTGGAGAATGCTTCCTCTTCAAATTACAATCTCCGATTTTGAAATCCTCATCTCGGCATCTTGGGACATCTCTCATGCACACCTTGGCATTTTTTGAATCAACCTTCTTCTGAAACAGTTAAGGTAGACTTTCTGACTATCCGCCAAATCCAACATTCTCAAGTGAAACCAACTTGTTTTGCCGGGCTCAGTGACCTCGGCTCCTTAGCCATGCCGGCTTTGATTATCTCAACACCTCAAACCTTCCACTCTTGTCGACTTCATGAAAGCACCCAGATCTGTGTCAGGTTTTAACGTTGGTTTCATGAAGGAATCCATCTCGGCAACTCTGCGAGCAATTCCATCTCGGCACTCTCTAGCACACTTCGGCCACCGCAATGAGTCAGGACGACATGGACATTTATTATTGGCTTATTACCAACCTCGGCACATCATCACATCAGCCACTAATCAAACGCGGCAAGAAGCTCACGACATTTCAGAAGAAGACCTGAGCATCAGTGTAGAAGCGACGTCCCACGACAAGGATCCGAAAGTGATCATTCTTGAATTACCTTCCTAACTCCGGCATTCAACCCTCAGCATTCATCCCCCTCCGGGGTCCACATCTCAGATCCTCGGCGATTGATCTTGATTCAGGTATCCCGTCACAAAATAAATATCATCATCATGGCAGAGCGGGGAGTCACGACATCGACTCAGGTAACAAGCAGAACACCCGCAGGCCTGACATTTTCTTCAACATAAATTTATCATGGATGCTAAAAATCGACGTTGGTGGATTTCACCTTTGTCAATTCCACCCATATGAGAGAAACCAATACAAATATTCACCCAGACGCATTTAAGCGTTAAGAGGAAATCAACAAGATGAAACAGGAGCGTTGTAGGATTTCCAGATCTGCTTCTTGTGTTATTTCTGCCACCAGTAAGCTTCATAGGTTACGCTGGCTTTCGAATATTCATTCACCATTTTTGGTCACGGGAATAAAAAATTTATCGATTCCCCACGGTCGGCGCCAATGTTCCGTCATAAGAACACAGATGTCTAGCCCTAGATGGACTAGGATATTGATGTAGGATCAAATAGCTACCTCCTAGGTATCCATGAATGGGATACCTATGAGAATAAGAGATCACGAGCACACACATGAAGGCTTTCGCCTAAGGGAGTGGGGTGTGTGTGTAGACCGAATTGTAAAGAGGCGAGTAGAAGATACTTGTGTACCGTTCACCTGGGGAATTCCCCTCTTATTTATAGTGAGGCATAGAGGATCCGTTTAACACGTTCCCATCATTCACCTGTTTCTTCTCCCAGTCCTCCCACTATGTGATTGTGGGATAATGGGTGCCTCTTAGGGTTAGGGTTTGGTTGCCCCTTGTTGGGCCTCACTTGAACGGGCCTAATATTTTATTCCATAACACTTTCGTTTCGGGAATTTCATTCAGACTCTTAGTTCCATGTCAGAAGTCTTAGAGTTTTAAAAACTCTAACCTTTACCTTAGGGTATTTGTTTTATTGTATCACAATACCAGCATTATATCAGTACTCTTGTCCTTGTTGTCCGTACAATGCTCTTGAGACTAGCTGTGAAGCTCGCTCTGATACCAAAATGTAACACCACAATTTCCGTAGCATAAATCGTGCCGGTGACACGTGGTTTTATAAGAATTCATCAGAGTTTTGAGGTGCTACCGCTTAGCGTTTTGCAGAAACGAAGAGCATGTACTAAATATTTGAACAATGATATAACACCGAGTAATCGATATAAAATACTCGGACATATGATGATGCCTGACGTATACTGATATATATATATATATATTACAAAATCTCCCGAAGGAATTATTCATGTGATACAGTAATACAAAACTTTAATGTTACAATTCTTACATGTAACTATTCCCATTTTTTGTCAAGCCTTAGGTAGACTTGGGACATAGAACCTAACTCAGTTAAATCATCCCATTTGGCCAGGCTGGGTAGGTCTAGTGGAAGTCTCACCGTGCTAGGGTGACTGATTGACTGAACCCATAGACGACCCTTCTAGTTTAAGCACCAAATGATATGAAGTAACTTTATTAGATTCATGCCATAAGGTAGGTTCTGTTGACTTTCTTCCCGCATTTCCTTTGACCGGTGCCTTCTCATGGCTCCGTCATCGGCGTATATCTATAGTTCCGTCCCCGGTGCCTTCTCGGTTCAAGACCCTTTCCCGTCTATTCATTCGTGACCGAGGTCCAATGCCCATCGGACCTCGTGTAACGGTTAACCTCATGCTTATGCAAGCAATATATGTATGACAGTGCATTCATGACATTTTCACAATAATCACTACAAAAGCCCATAACAGATGTAGGAAGCAAATGATCAGATATATACGGCAATAACAATACACAGCCCTCGCAGATGTTTGTTATCCCGCCCGCACACTCTCCTAAGGTGCCACGATGTACGGTCGTGTCCAAAGCGCTAAGGAAAACTTTCAACGGTGTTAACAATACCATAACCCGTGTAATTATGATGTCACCAATTTCAAATGAGACAGAGTCTCAGTACAAGAACAGATCAATCATATATGAGCATAACACAAGCATCAGAGTTAGTATTACAGTACGCCGCAAACGTACCTTCGTCGATGGTACTTCGGCACGTTTTACGAAAAACAGCGGTATTTTGACAGCGGCCCAACGGCGATACAATAGCGGTATGACAGTGGTTCGACAGCGGTTTAATTATCTCAGATATCCTATAAGGATAGTATTTATTAATATCTAACAGCATAACAGGTATTTTAGGTATAAATTACCATTTTGCCCCTGACCCCCTAATCGGCGGAATTTCGCCAGAGCTTCGCTACTTTGACCCGATTTCCCCAGAATTTTGACATATCTCTTTTATCAATATATTTTCGAAATAAATACCATATTTACCCCTAAATATGATATCTAGACTACCTGTGAAATTTAAAGATAAATCTAGCATTTCTACTATATCTACTGAAAGAACTACTGAAACTTAAGACTAGGGACCGAAAAACTTACCCAGGGCTCCGCTATATTTTCTCCGGGCTCTTCCTTCTCTCTAACCTCTCTCTAGGATTCAAATTTTTGGTGTGAAATGAAGTGAAGAGGGCTTGGCTATTTATAGGAAAAGGAAGGGACAAGGTGGGAATTACTTCAATTGTTTTCAGATCGGATTTCAACCGTCGGATCGCACTTGGGACACACGGACTGATCCTGGCCCTCCACCTATGTGCCGACCTCTCCCCCCCTTGTGACATCATCTTTGATGATGTCATACTAGCTGACTTACCGATATCGTTCCCTGATCGGTGTTCAAATCGCGTAATCTTGTCGAAACTCAAAATTCCGACAACGGTGTTTCGAAGGTTTAAACTTCCTCATTCAAAATATCTGGGTTAACTAAATTTTTAATCCCATTGAGGGTATTCCATCGGGCCGAACATTTCAGGCCGGATGCGGTCGGGTTCTGCGAAACGACTTCCGATAGCCGTGTTTTCCGGACAATAATTCACGGGTTCGAAATATGTCCCGTCGTAAGAAACCTTAATCCTGGTTTGACACAACACTCAAGTTTACCACGGGTTCACTTTTTTCTATCCGCCTATTCTCATAAATACCCTATTTGCTCGTTGGTTTCGGAATCGGCTTCGGAGATAGTCCACTCCGAGGTAGAATTTCACCGGTTTATAAGAAGTCCAGATGTCTTAGACTAAATTCCTATATCTTGGTGTATGATTTAGTTTCTATCCATTCACAAATGTCCTATTGGCTCTTTACCAAATATATTATTATTTTATTCAAAATATCATGACATTTTATTTTTTTATTTATTTTTCTAAGCATTTTATATTTTTTTTTTTTTTTATTTTTTTATTATTTTTATTTATTATTTATTTATTAATTTTGAATTTCTCCCTTAAATTAATTATTAATTAATTAATTTACTTATATCTTAATCTAAACAATTTTCCACTAATTACTTAATTAGCCATTTACTAATTGTTGATAATTTTCATAATTAAGATTAATTATTATCTCACAACTTTTGACCGACATTGGTATTTTATGTCTCATGTAAAATATTAAAAATCATGGGGCCAAAAAGTGCTTTTAATAATATTATATTCATGCTTCTAAATTTCTTGGGGAAATAAACCCAAAAATTCCTAAAATTAGAGATAACATATTCCCTAAGTTTTTGTCAATAATTGTTGCCATATAGGATTTATCATAATACTTTCAAATTCATTTAATGCCCTACAAAACACATTTTCATAGATTTTAGCTTATTATCTCTTCTAATTTTTAAAGAGAAATTGCTCCTAAATTTATAACAATTAAGTTACAAAATTAGAGACAATATACTTTCTCGTAAATATTTATCCAAATATTTTACTTATATTAGTTAGGGTTTTCAGGGTATTACAATCCTCAAGGCGTTGTTTTAGTGAAATTCAAGGACAGGAAGGATGCTCAAAAGTGCATAGAATTGATGAATGGGAGATGGTAATTTGATCCTTAATTTGTTTTTCCTTTTTCATGGGAAAAATTTTGCGATATTGTTGAGTGGCATAGTCTACCTAGACATGATGGCTCCCCTTGGTTGATCATCCAGTTATTAGACTGTTATCTATTAGGGAAGCCCGTATTTCTTAATTCCGTTCTTATGATGACGTCGTGGATGATGTGAAGTTTAATTATATGTTGACCATCAATTTTAGAATTGCTTCATTTTGCTAATGCTCAGTGGTCTCTTCCTCATGTAGTTCAATTCTCACTTGACTCTTTCTGTCTCTTCCCATGTTTTTATTTTTTGGTGAACAAGTTTCTTATTCATTCCTGTGGTTCTATTCCTCATTTCTTACTTCAGGTTTGGCGGAAAACAGATACATGCTAGTGAGGATGATGGTTCAGTTGATCATACCGCCATTCGGGATTACGAAGGCGATGCCATGCGACTGGAGCAGTTTGGCGCAGAACTTGAAGCTGACTAATTTTTATACGCTTGATCTGATTTTTTGACTTTGGTAACTCTTTAAGCGAGATCGCTTAAATCACGATGTAATTTATCTATTTGTATTTGGGAACTCTTTAAGCAAGATGGCTTAGACCCGATGTAATTTAGCTATTGGACTAGTCATAGTTGTAGCTTCGGTTTCTTGAACAATAACTACTGAACAAGTTCCATAATGCCAAATGTGCATGATTATAACAATCTTTAACCATGTATAATTTTGTTTTTGATTTAATACAATTTAAACACACAAACATGTCAATGCTAAACCTAGTATCTCATTAAAGTATCACTACTGGAAAAAAAATGTCTTAGATTCTCTTATTTAGACCTTTTATTGCTGGGGAAGGTTTAAAAAATATGATTGAATGATATTACCCGATCATTTTTGTAAATATATGTAAAACTTAAGATTGGTTCTATTTGTAACCGGTCTGAAAAATATTTTAAAAAAAATTGTTGATAAGTCTAAAATCTCTAAAATCTTTAAATTTACGGCCCCTCAGTTCGCTCTTAGTGTGACAGTGTCAGCTTGTCTTCTACCTTGCCGGTAGTCGAAGCAAAGACTTGTACCCTAGAGCTGTTGTCAATTTCACTCTCAATTTTTTCTAGAAATCTGACAGCAATCTTGGTGATTCTAATGTTCTTCGTTCCCATAGACTATGACGAAGATAAGGCAACTTTCAGTTTTTGTTTTTTCCTTTTCAATTTTTCTTTTGGTGTTTGGTTGAATCTAGTTCTACTTTTATTTTTCCTTCTTTTTCCACTGGGATATGGAATTCTGTTTTAAAGAGATACTTTTGTGTGGTACTTCCTGACAATGTTTCATCGGTAGTGTAGACTGAAGAGTTTTAGTTTTTCGATCTTCTAATCTGCTCTCGCCTATGTAGCTGTTTGTTCATTCCTAGTAAGCATTCAAGTGTCCATCTCTCTTAGCAAAAGGTAGTGATGAATATTCTGTCATTGAAATATTGGGATTCATTTGTGGGTTTATGATAAGAATTCCACTATTTAAGAAAATGATTTTTTTAAAAAATAAAGAAAATGCGAATTTCTTTTTTATGGTTTGGTCATGACTAGATGGACGTGCTAATAAGTAGCCGTTTACAATGATTAGGTAATGGAATTGAGGAAATAGAAAACAGAAGTGATTTATTCCCAAAAATTCTTAGAGATGATGCAATGGGTAGACTCTATGAACTTGGAAAAAGTAAGCTATCTAATCTCCTCCTTGATTCTGTTTAAAGATCTTTCAATCGAATTTACTGCTAGTAATAAACTGGGACATGTCTATTTTATGTTGCAAATTAAAGTTTCATATATTTGCTGAAAACTCTGCAAGATGGAGGAGCTGTTTGCCCAATTGAATTTTGCTACGACTGAAAACATGATGAAGCAAGACGATGGGTGTGTAAGTGTTGTTTCCTTTACAGCTTTAGCACCACCAGTGATGCAATGGTTTCAGAATTAACCCCTTCTCCATTCCAGCTTGTGCTTGCAAGAACTAACGACGCTTCAAGTTTGCTTGTGTAATTTTCCTTTTTTTGTAACATGCACACATATAATATGTTGGGGTGTATTGTTCAGTGAGAGCATAATTGCATGGAGTTGCAGTTATTTGTCAATGGTTGTTCACTTGCAAGACCACGCAAATATGAGGAGTGATGACTTCCCATTTTTAGTAGATTTGAGGTATATTTTGATATATTTGGAAAGTCATTAATCCTAATTTAAAGAGATTTTATTGAGATTTTAAGAGAAATCAATTTGGATACATTATTTGGGGGATCTCAATTTAAAATAAAGGTTTTTGAGTTTAGGGAATAAATAATAGTAATAGGAAGTTTTCAAAAATAAAAATAAAAAAATGAAGTTTATTATTATTATTATTATTATTATTATCATTATTATATATAATTTTACTTTTCATTTTGTCAATTAGAAATGCAACGTTTGGGCTAATGATTTGAATCAATTTTGAAACCTAAAGGAACAATTGGGAATAAAAGAAGGACGCGGCATTGGAGAATTGAAAAAAAAAAGAAGAGAAAAAGTCATAGAGCCACGCATTCAGATTGAATATATACATGGGCCCCACAAATTGAATTTTGAATTTATGAATGGAAGACCTAGAAAAGCAATAGAAAAAAAGCTACAGAGGCGGCGATTTTTCCACTCTCGCGGGCGCACGACTTGGAAGAAGAAACAGAGCAGAGCGAGGTGGAGACACAGTCGCATCACACAACCTCCAGACCTTCATCACCTTCTCCGTCGCCGGCGACCTTCGCCCACGCCTCCATCGTCGCCGGCGACCTTCGTCCACCCTTCCATTCTCACCACCACAGGGCTGGGTTCGGCAACCAGAAAAGAGAGTAGTAGAGGCTCAGATATTGGGGGTTATTTGTTTTATCTTTACTCATTTGCCTTTGAATTCTAGTATGGCTTGAACTCTGAATTTAGTGTTGTTGTCCTAGATTCTGATTAAAGCCATGTGTGGCTAGTTGGTTTTGCAACCTAGAGTAGCTATGAACTTATTGATGGATTAAACTTTATTTTCATTATTTAGTTATAATTAATATTAATTTTGGTTACTTATTTTGGTTTAGATTTATCTATTTAGTGATTGGCCATCATTGAATATGAAGTTGAGAATTAGAATTTACCTTGATGAAGGAGATTTTAATTAAGCTCTGAGATTAAGTAATATGGGATTAAATTACGATTTAATTTGCGATTAGGATAGACATATACCTAATGGCCCCATATAATTGTTGAGGAGTGTGTTCGAGATTTATTGCCTCTTGAGTAATTATGTTAGACATAACTAATTTTACTCAAGAGAGGGTTGTAAGTGGACCGAAACGGCACTTATAACTATTTATACTTGAGATTAACAAAATTGATATTAAGGCTAATTAAATTAGTGGAATCAAGGTTTATGAAGCTAATAAGGGATTAGTGACTTTTGGTTGCTCATTTAATATTTGTGGTAATTTGCTTATTTTGATTTGATTTTCTTTTCCTTTAATTAAATTTAATTTGGTTTGCTTAACTTAATCGAAAGTGTAAAATTAATGCTTAATTGAAGTTGTGGGTACAAAGTCCTCGTGGGAACGATACGTTTCTTATCACTTTATTACTTGGTACGACCCGTATACTTGCGGAGTTTATAGGCTTAAAGTTCTGCCCTATCAAGTTTTTGGCGCCGTTGCCGGGGACTTGTGTGCCACAATTTTCTTGGTTAGAATTGATTGAGCATTAGTAGTTTAAGTTTGAGTTCGTAAATATTTTATTTTATTTTATAGAAAATTAAAAAAAAATGGATTTCAATTGGCAACCAACTGGTCTTAATATTAAAAAGGAGATGAATTCTTTGTCTTCTATACAAGATGGATTGATTGCTATTTTAGATTCTTTGAATGATAGGCAACGTAAAAGGAGCATAAATGATGGTTGTATTCCATATGTTGGTTCTTCTCAACATGTTTGCATGTCTTGTGTTTATTGTGGAGGGAATCATGTATTTGTGAATTGTCCATATAGTCCAACTAGTCATTGTGCGAGAGATGATTTTGCTAGGAACCAAACTCATTCTGATTATTCGTTTTATCCTAGTGAAAGTTTTGAGCAACAAAATTTTAGGGATCCATATGTCTATTGTTCTCATGAAAATACCCCTCCTTTTCACTCTTATCCACCTCTTGAAGAACACACCATTGAGTACAAAGAAAAATCTAATTTGGAAAGATTATTTGAGGAGTGTGAGGAAGCAATAGAGAGATCTAGTAGAGAGCAAAAGGAGATTGCCACTAGCCTTAAGTCAAGTGTCCAAGATATTGGGGTAAGTGTCCAAAATATGGGGGTATATGCGAGTCAAATTCTTTCTACCCTTGAGACTATGGGGCAAGATAATTCCTTAAACATGGTGACCACTTCTTATACTGATAATGATTATTGTGAGGAAGTTGAAGGTGAGGAATTACATGAGACTATGGATAATGTAGAAAGTGATTGTGAGCTTCAAATTGATTTAGATGAGAATAATGGGTGTCTAGAAGAGGTTCCAGCTATGGAGCTTAAGGATTGTGATTTTGTTTATCAAATTGATGTGGATATCCCAAAAGTTGTTGCTCATGACCCTCCTCTTGAAGTGTTGACTCTTACTGATGAGAGTCACGTTGATTTTATTGGATGCTCTAAATTCTTGGAAATGCCTATGTTTATTTTCAAAGATATGCATGTTGTGCTTCATTTGAATTCAGTGAATACTTGTACTCCAAGATTGTCTATGATTAAGGAAGTACAAGTAATTAACTTGAATGATCAATTTTGGTGTGAGATACCTTGTTGCCTGAAAAGGAATGAAGACAAGGTAATTATGGTGTTTGATACTTATGATTAGAAGTTTGTTTTGAGAAGTCTGGCTGAAGACTTTAAACTTAGCGCTTCTTGGGAGGCAACCCAAGGATGATTTGATGCTTTGTTTGATTTTGTAGGACTGTTGAAATCTCCTGATGATGTGTTCCACTTTGATAGCAAGGATTGAGAGTGCAAGTCAAGGACAAATAGGGGAGTTTTCTTCTACTTTTCTTTGATTTGTTCTATTTGATTGTTGATGATATATTGCTTGGGAATGAGTGCTGGTCTTAGTTGGATATGCATGTGATGACTATTTGTGATGACTATTGACTAACTGTTAGCACTTGAGCTGTTTAATTGAAGGAAATTTGAAATTTCTGAAATTGGTGTTACCCTTACACTTATATATAGTTGCTCTTCACTTCCATTACTTTTTGTTACTTGTTCACATTGAGGACAATGTGACATTTAAGTGTGGGGGTGAGGGTATCCTTGATTTTAACTTGCTTTGTCCTCAATTTTGTTCAAAAAAAAAAAATCTTATGGAAGTTTGAATTTTATTCGTGAGCATTGTCACAATTGTGTTAATTTGAACATGAAAAGAAGTGAATTTGATTGGGAATTGATTCTATGTTCTTTGAATGTTAGTAAAGAGGTAAAGATTTGGTTTGGGTAATTTACTTTAGGATGTCAAAAAAAAAACCTGTGAGAAATTTGAGCCTTAATTTTGATCTTTCTAAGAGTGAGTACACCTATTGTGATTTCATCTCTAGAACTTGTCTTGAATCTCTTTTGAAATTTGAAATCCTTTTGCATGCACAAAGATGATTTAGGCATTCATGTCATAGCTAGTTTGGCCAAATGTCCATCCTTATCACATGAAAATCATTTGTTTACCCATTTGAGCCTTTATTTATTATTATTTTTTTCCTTGTAAAAAAGAAAAAGAAAAAGAAATTTGCAGAGAATAAATAGCCCTTTGTTTTATATATGCAATTTGTATATCTTTTTCTTTCCATTTATTTTTCTTACTTTAGTGAGTGCTAAGTGAACCAATTTAAAAGAGTGAAGGAGTTAGAAAGTCGACACCATAAGATTATGTGTATATAGTGAAAAACAAAAAGAAAAGAAAAAAGATAGATAGAAAAAGGGAATACATGAAAAAAAATAGAAAACAAAAAAACAAAACAAAAAACAAAACAAAAATTGTTGAGGTCAAAAGAATAAAGGTGGTTTATATATGGTGTTAGTGAGTTTGTTTTCTCTTTGTGGGTATTCCTTCATTCTTCATCATGAATTTCATTAAAATTACTTGGCACTTATTAAAGTATTTTCCTATACCATTTGATCCCTTTCATTTCATTATCCTACCTTAATCATTAAAACCTTAAGAAAGTCCTTTTGATTTGAATGTGCAATTGGATAATATATAGTGGAGATTGAGATGATAAACAAGCTTATGGTTGATGAGTTGCAATAGATGGAATTGAGTGAAACACAAACCCTTGAATATCATGAGAAATGAGTGTAAACACTTGACTTGTGAGAGACATTCTATTGTGATTTATCTTTGCCAAATTAATTGTCTTGCTACTTGCATTTTTGGAAGGTGGAATAGATTTCTGAGAAAAATTTGATTCTTGAATATTTGAATTGAGTTCAATTTTGTAGTGCTTGTTTTAAAAATCTTGCTTCCATGGTTTTCTTGAATTTAGTTGTTTTAAAATTTAAAATTTAAAATCTTGAGGACAAGATTTGATGCAAGTGTGGGGGTGTGATGACTTCCCATTTTTAGTAGATTTGAGGTATATTTTGATATATTTGGGAAGTCATTAATCCTAATTTAAAGAGATTTTATTGAGATTTTAAGAGAAATCAATTTGGATACATTATTTGGGGGATTTCAATTTAAAATAAAAGTTTTTGAGTTTAGGGAATAAATAATAGTAATAGGAAGTTTTCTAAAAAAAAACAAAAATAAATAAAGTTTATTATTATTATTATTATTATTATCATTATTATATATAATTTTACTTTTCATTTTGTCAATTAGAAACGCAACGTTTGGGCTAATGATTTGAATCAATTTTGAAACCTAAAGGAACAATTGGGAATAAAAGAAGAACGCGGCATTGGAGAATTGAAAAAAGAGAGAGAAAAAGTCACAGAGCCACGCATTCAGATTAAATATAGACATGGGCCCCACAAATTGAATTTTGAATTGATGAATGGAAGACCTAGAAAAGCAATAGAAAAAAAGCTACAGAGGCGGCGATTTTTCCACTCTCGCGGGCGCACGACTTGGAAGAAGAAACAGAGCAGAGCGAGGTGGAGACACAGTGCAGAGCGAGGTGGAGACACAGTCGCATCACACAACCTCCAGACCTTCATCACCTTCTCCGTCGCCGGCGACCTTCGCCCACACCTTCATCGTTGCCGGCGACCTTCGTCCACTGTTCCATTCTCACCACCACAGGGCTGGGTTCGGCAACCAGAAAAGAGGAAGTAGAGTGTAACATCCCATTTTCAAAAGCAGTATACTTTTTTTTTTTCATCAGAGTAGAGCATCGGAGCGATTGAGTAACTGATACATATATTTCAAATGCCGTAAGTCTGGCTGTTTACAGTAACGGTACACTATACCGGGTGTTTACAAAAGAAGATAACAACAGAGGAACATAACAACAGATGTGTCTCCGACCAGAATTGTCTCCGTGACGTCCACGTGACCCTATGCGTGCTGCTTCCCTCTCTCCTCGGTTCTCGATCCTCCAGACCCTGAGGCTATATCAAGAGCTGAGGTCCCATGCATACAGACCCCAGGTAACGGTTAACCTCATGTTTACATACACAACATATGGACTACGGACGTTCACAACATTAACAGCACATATACACAACTAATGCAGATACATTGCACCCAGCATAATCACACATATTGCCCCCAGCAGTGTGGACACAATGCGACACATCACACATATCGCCCCGCCCCCGTGCGGTGGACACATCGCACCCAAAGTACGTATATACTCTAACATCTATATGCACTCAAGCAACATAACAACTAAACACACACAAGTACACCTAGCACATATATGCATAACATAAACATCGGTGTTAGTGTTACGATGACGCGAACGTACCTTGTCGGCGGTACAACGATACTTTTACGGAAAAACGAAAAATTTGACGGCGTAAACGGTGGGATGTCGGCGGTACGACAAATGCACGATTAACTCGTATATCCTAAAATGATGATATTTATCAACATTTAGCATCATAACGGGCATTTTAGGTACAAATTACCATTTTGCCCCTGACTCCCTAATCGGCGGAATTTCGCCAGAGCTTCGCTGTTTTGACTCTAATCTTCCAAAATTTCGCGTAACTCTTTTCCCAACATGATTTTCGAAATATATATCATATTTAACCCAAAAACATGATATCTAAAATATATTGAAAGATTAAAGATCAAAACAACATTCCTACTACAACTACCGAAAGAAAACACCAAAGCTTAAGACTAGGGACCGAAGAACTTACTCCGGCTTGGCAAGAACTTCTGAGAGCTCTTCCTTCTCTCTAACTTCTCTCTAGGCTGCGTTTTTGGGATGGAGAAATGAAGAGGAGAAGGCTTCTATTTATAGAAGAAAGGAGGGACAATGTTGGAATTACATAAAAGTTCTTCAGATCGGATTTCGACCGTCGGATCGCACTTTGACACGTGGCTTCATCTTGACCTTCCACATGTCCCACTTATGTCATCCTTCTAGAAGAGGATGATGTCATCTTTGCTGACTTACCGATAAAGTTCCCCGATCGGTGTCCGAATCGCGTAATCTTGACGAATCTCTAAAATCCGGGAACATAGCGCTGAAGGTCTATTCATCCTCTGTAGAAATATCTGGGTTAATGAAATTTATGATCCCATTAAGGGCATTCCGTTTCCTGCTGAACATTTTAGGACGACACCAATGGTTACGGAAATCACTTCCGAAAAGTGTCGGCTTACGACGTAAATTCGCCGGTTCGTAATATGTTCGACCTAAGAAACCTTATCCCCGGTTTGTCACGACTAATTTGTTTTCTATGGATTCTCATTTTCACTATCTGACCTATTTCTGATTTATCTTGTATCTTAAAGACCCATTTGGTTTCAGAAATTACTTCGGAGATAGTCCACTCCGAGGTAGAATTTCACTGGTTTATAAAAAGTCCAGATGTCCTAGACTAAATCCCTATGTCTTGGTGTAGGATTTAGTTTCTATCCGTTCTCAAATGTCCTGTTGGCTCTTTACCATATATATTATTATTTTATTCAAAATATCTAGATATTTTTTTCTTTTATTTTTTATTTATTTTTCTAAGCATACAATATTTTATTATTATTTTATTATTTATTTATTTAATTTCGAATTTCTCCCTTAAATTAATTATTTTCTAATTAATTTACTTATATCATAATCTAAACAATTAGCCACTAATTACTTAATTAGCCACTTAGTAATTGTTGATAATTTTCATAATTAGGATTAATTATTATCTCACAACTTTTGCACCGACATTGATATTTTATGTCCCATGTAAAATATTAAAAATCATGGGGCCAAAAAGTGCTTTTAATAATATTATATTTATGCTTCTCTATTTTCCAAGGAAATAATCCCAAAAATTCCTAAAATTAGAGATAACATACTTCCTAAGTTTTTGTCAAGTATTTGTTGCCATATGGTATTTATCATAATATTTTCGTGCCATTTTTAAACGCCTTAAAAAAAACATTTTTCATGGATTTTAACTCTTTTTCTTTTCTAATTTTCATTATAATTACCTTAGAAAATAAGATAATTATTACTTATTATTTGAAACCACATATTCACCTATTTTCAATAGGTATTATTTATCGAAATATAATATTCCAGATAAATAATTATCCGGGTATTACATAGAGGCTCAGATATTGGGGGTTATTTGTTTTATCTTTACTCATTTACCTTTGAATTCCAGTATGGCTTGAACTCTGAATTTAGTGTTGTTGTCCTGGATTCGATTAAAGCCATGTGTGGCTAGTTGGTTTTGCAACCTAGAGTAGCTATGAACTTATTGATGGATTAAACTTTATTTTCATTATTTAGTTATAATTAATATTAATTTTGGTTACTTATTTTGGTTTAGATTTATCTATTTAGTGATTGGCCATCATTGAATATGAAGTTGAGAATTAGAATTTACCTTGACGAAGGAGATTTTAATTAAGCTCTGAGATTAAGTAATATGGGATTAAATTACGATTTAATTTGCGATTAGGATAGACATATACCTAATGGCCCCATATAATTGTTGAGGAGTGTGTTCGAGATTTATTGCCTCTTGAGTAATTATGTTAGACATAACTAATTTTACTCAAGAGAGGGTTGTAAGTGGATCGACAGGCACTTATAACTATTTATACTTGAGATTAACAAAATTGATATTAAGGCTAATTAAATTAGTGGAATCAAGGTTTATGAAGCTAATAAGGGATTAGTGACTTTTGGTTGCTCATTTAATATTTGTGGTAATTTGCTTATTTTGATTTGATTTTCTTTTCCTTTAATTAAATTCAATTTGGTTTGCTTAACTTAATCGAAAGTGTAAAATTAATGCTTAACTGAAGTTGTGGGTACAAAGTCCTCGTGGGAACGATACTTTTCTTATCACTTTATTACTTGGTACGGCCCGTATACTTGCGGAGTTTATAGGCTTAAAGTTCTGCCCTATCAAGGAGCTTGTTGAAATTATTTTCGTGGAGCTTTGTAAAGGAATTGGGGAAGTCTTGAGATTTGTTGCCTCTTATGCAGTTATGATGTGATTAGTTTATATGTTCTATCTTTATTTTGATTTATATCTTTAGCCTAGAATGGTGGTCATTTGAGTTGTTAATTTTTCTGTATAGCTATAATTCATACATTAAAAATTTAGTTTTATTCGTATGGTATGTTTCAGAATATGAAACTAAATTATTTGCAATTTTTTTTTGCAACAAGCTTTTTTTCAAAACTGACACTTCAAAAAGATCAATACTGTGACTGTTCTAACTTTGTAATCCTCCTTTTGCAGTCTCGACACCCTCACTACACTCTATACCATCCCTTATGAAATCAGTGTTACAATGAACTCGTCTATATGTCTTTATATTATATATAAAAACTAATATTATGTATCTTATATTCTTATATAAACAACAGTCATAACTCAAATTTAGTGGATTAATCAGAATACTGATATACCCCAAATTACACCTTTTTAAAGGTTGGAAGATGAAAATTTATTGTCTTGTTCTTTGTCTCCTAAATTTGTATTGTGTGGCATATAGAGTGTTGAAATTGGAGCTCTTTACAATTTCCATTCCTTAAGTTTGCTTGGCCCTTCAAAAGCTAAATTTTCTTGTTTTCTTAATGAGACTTCCCAAAAGTATCGGTTTAGTTTATTACTACTTAGTTTTATGAATGTTCATTTCTTTTATAAGTTGCTGATAAGGCCATGTCTTATCATGTGAATATTACACTAAGATCATTGTCACAATATCAATGATGGGGTGCATATTATTTTATGATCGTTTTATTTTTAAACAGCTTATTATACCACTCTAGGTGTCAAGAATACGCCACCTGGAACCTTACAAGACCATATTATAAGATAATATAATGATGTTGTTACCCCCACTTAAGCTTTCTGGTATTGTATATAAAATTTAGGTAATATATGTTTGCTTTAAGATTGTGATGGAGATGCTAAGATATTTTCTATGGATTATTGTCAAGTTTTTGTTATGTACTTTGTGACTTTTATGTACTTATTTACAATCCTTATAACTTAATTAAAATGTATGTGATGATAAAATATAAATAAGGTATTTTTTTGAGACCTCCGATCCCTAAAAATGTAACACACACACACACACATTAAAAAAAATGCTACTTTTTAGACCGGTTGTGCTAGTTTAATTTACAACCGGTCTAAAAAGTGGGCTCTATAGACATGTTTTAAAATAGAACACGTCTATAAAGTGGACTTCTTAGACCCGCTGTTGTTATAGCCAGTAAAAAGTGTTGACTTTTTAGATTGGCTGATATAAGATCTAACCTAAATCCGGTATAAATGCCCAATTTTAATTGATCTCAAACGCCTTTTTTCTAGTAGTGCATGACCGGTGGTGTTGCCGTCGGAGCAACTAGTATTTAACCATGTATAGATAATAGTGAGGCATATATCAGTTGAAGCCTTCAATACTTTTTCCTTTGGATGGTTAGACTCTTCAAGTGAAGAAATAATGCAATCTACAATTTATTACTTATTCAAGTGAGTTGATACTTGTCATTTCCAGGCTTTGTAAAATGCAATATATATATATGAAATAATGCATGCTTAGCACAACACCTCCCTTGGATCATCTTTAAAACCTCTTATCAAACTTGTGGGTTTAGAACCTCCACGTTACTAGCTACTTGTAACACTTCCACTTTTGCGATATAAGGGTATGGTGATCAAAATTGGCCCACGAGATGTAACAAAAACAAAAAATAAAAAAATGGGACCATGAGTTCCCTCTTCTCTCACCAAAGGGAGGGGGTTCAATCTTGGAGTTGGTCAAGGCGCTGGGGGAGGTATTCTAGCTCGTAGGTGCCTAGGTAAACGTCTGAGGATAATAGACGGCTAAAAGTAAGGGAGATTTCGCCTTACCCTTGGATCATGGGTGAACCCAACTCATTTCCTAAAATTTTTATATCAAAAAGAAAAAAAGAAAAAAAGAAAAAACTAACGAGGGGTATCATTGTGCATGGCCTAATCCCAATCCTAATGCAAAGGAAGGTATCACATTTGGGCCATACTTATGAAGCCAACCATGGGATCCTTCATGGTTAGTATACCACACGGCATATTGAATATCTCATGTATCTAACATATTACATGAATGATAATGCTTTCGCATAGGTCTAAATCGTACTTTTCATAAACCTGACCTTCAAATATACTTCGGACTTCACTATAAGTTTCATATCACAAAATTTCATATTTTCATCACCAAATAACTTGTACTTCAAAATATACTTGCAAGTGCAAACAAGAAAGCATACTAAGAGTTGATTTTGCTTACACAATTAAACATGAGCTGCACTAGTCCAACAACTACAAGTGAATGTCAATCAACAATTATAAAATAGATAAATTCTTTCAATTTTTTTTTTTTTTGAAATGCCAATACTCATTAAAAATCAGTTGATTATACATCAACAATCTACAATCCTAGATTGTCATGTTCGTAGCGAATTAACAACATTATCGTGAAGATATTTCACTACATAAATATTTGGTGAAGAGATTTCACTACATAAATATTTTTTAAAGGGAAAAAAATAGAGAAAGTAACTGATGTACCTATACAAAATGTTAGAAGATTCTGACTTTGCCCCTTCCATTAGCAGGATTTGTTTAATTGTTTCATGATTAAGTGGCTAATCATGTATCTACTTCCTCAGTATTTAAAATCATCAAAACACCCAAATTCAAATGTAATATTTAACTAAAGTTAACACCAAATCATGAAATACCTCAAAGAAACCTTAGATTCCATTAGAATATCGAATAAACCTTAAACAAACAAATTGAAATTAGATTAATTGGTGAAATCCTCAGATTTCGTAACCCATCAAAACCCGGCCACTTAGAAATCTAGCTAAAAATGGAGATTAAAGGAAAAGTGAATGTTTTAGATTCATTTACTTTTATGATTTAGAGCGTAAAATGTTCCCATGGCGTTGGGAAATCAAAACCAAAGTAGAGCTCTCAATTTTCACCATTCCGCTACTTCTTCCTTTCCGTTGTTGTTTTCCCATCTAGTTTGAAAAACCAGATTGTGTTGTGTGTTGCGGCCCACAATATGTAACAATTTCCTAACTTCTACCAACCACATCCATTATAAAAACATCTAGGAACCCTCGTTCTTGAGTTCAACTGAGAAAGGGTTGGATACTCTCATTAAAGAGAGGTGGTTCGATTCTGAACTTGGCAAAGCCCTGGGGAGGCATCCTAGGTGCTTAGGTAAACGCCTGAAAGTAATAGACGGCTCGCCATGCCCAACATTGGTATCACCTAGGAGGAAGGGAGACCTCGCTTTGCCTTTGAATCGTGGGTGTGCACAACGCTTTTCTTATATATATATATATATATATAACATTTAGGAACTACTATGGTTCAAAAGGAAAACAGTACATCAAATGTTTATCATGGTAGAAAATTTTCAACTTTTCATTTAGGAGGATAACCATGCTAGGAGCTTTTCTCACACAACAGGCTATCATGGTTATAAACTTACGAATTCACATGGGTAACGTTGATAGAAAAAAAAAAAGGGGGGGGGGGGGGGGGAAAAAACTAATATATAAATAATGCGAAGCGCTCTGATAGGGTTTTTACTGACAGTGTTTGATCACCCTTTGAGACGACGGCTTGTAAGCCTCTATCATCTACTACGATAGAGACAGAGAGTTGTCTCTGGTCCATCGTCTATGAAATAGGGACCTTGTGAGATTCTTGTGATGAGTGACCCAAAGATGGAGGAGCTGTCGAGAGTTGTTGTTCTGGCGGCAGATGAAGTAGAGAACTGGAACAGAAGGACGAGATGAGGAATGATGAGAGACCCTTCTCTAGAAATATCTTGGTGCCTCCAAGGGTTGAAGATTGGATGCAAAATGCCGAGGCATCGAAAGAGAAAACATGGAACAATGGAATGCCGCGTGATGTAGTTGAAACGCTAAATCAGATTAGTGAACCGTTTGCTAAGTATTAATTGTTAAATTTCTTGCAAGAACGATTGATTATGGGCTTTTGGAGTCGAAATTGCATCAAATCTAGGGGCGAAAAGGAGATATTAATTGGGGGATTTAGAGAATGATTTTTGTTCATTTTTACCATTTAGGAGTGGGAGGATTATGAAAGGGCTTTAACTAGGGGACCGTGGGTGATTTCTGATAGCTACCTTAGTATTATGCATTGGAGGCAGAAGTTTTAATCCTATGGAAGAAAAAATAAATTGATAGGATGACGGTGCGGGTTAGATTTCCTGAGATTGATGCAAAGTTGTTTGATAAGAAAATTCCTTTCAATATTGCTAGTGCAATAGGGAAGGTATTGCACTTAGATGTGCACACTGCAAGTAGGGGGAGGAATAAATTTGTGAGGGTTTGCATTAAGCTTGACCTTACAAATCCCTTAGTACCGCATTATATGATTGATGGGGTATTGAAATAGGTTGAATATGAAAGCTTACATGCCTTTTGTCTGAGTTGTGGTATGTTTGGACGTTTTTAACATGCATGTTCAAAAGAAAAAGGGCGCATGGATGAAGGTGTAACTAAGGGAAGTGAAGTAGAAGGTTCAATGGATGTTGAGGTGGGGGAGATGGCAGAGTAGAAAGAAAGTAATGAAGGGCCCAACGTGTGGTTCGCAAACCCCATAGACAGAGAAGGAATAGGCAATGGAACACTCCCATGCAAGTTCCATCTTGATTTGTAGAATTAGAGGATGATGAGGTGCAGGAGGGTGTGAATGGGGCTAATGTAAGGGACAATAGGATAGTGGGAGAGATTAAGAGGAGGTTGTGAAGAGGAAGGAAAATGAGGCAAAGAAAGAGTTTAAAATGGAGCCAAGTGAGGTGCCTTTAGATGGTATTACTAATGTGTCTAGTTCTTTGCAGGGTCAAGAGACGCATAACCATACAGTTAAGAGGACATCTCGTGAAAAAGAAATAAGCTCTCTGGTAGAGAAGAATAGAGTTGAGGAGATGAGGGTTTCGAAATCTATTTGGATGGATGGGACGTATAATAAGCCATAAGATGTTTCTATGGAAAATGTTAGTCAATACTATGGGGCTAGAAACTGAAGGGGTGGTTGTTGATCAGAGCAATGGAGAGTGTAAGGGAGCTTGTATTTGATACGCTTTTTTATTTTTTATTTGGTTTTTTTTTTTTTTGGGGGGGGGGGGACTAGGTAGAAAGCAAGTTTAAAGAAACACGAACGGAACGGATGATTAAAGGTAGGACCTTAAGAGAATTGTCTCTTACAATCTGTCCTTGATACAATTTGAGTATTCACATGAGAATACAAGGATGCAAGCAAAGCTCACAGAAGATAAATAAAATTCCCAATTATCATTCATCAAGTCTGAATCTTAGTACAAAAACTTGGCCTTCATATATAGGCAACAAAAGAACACTCTAGCACTAAAACCCTAATGATAAATGCAATAAATAATGCCTTAATGATGATTGATTGTCTTGGTTGGCACCATTCAAGCCTAAAAGAATTAAAAAAGTAATTATTCTTCAAGACTAAGTTAGCTACCAAAAAATAGGAAACTAAAACAAGGTTTTCAAGAGCAATATTTGACCAAAAGGCCTTATTCAATGCAAATATAAAAGAAAACTAATTCAAAACAAAATTAAATCAAATTTGATGCATAACGATGCCTTCTAGATACATATTGAGGTGTCATGGACGTCACTAATGATCCTCTTCCAAAGCACATGCTCGTCACATGGTATTTTAAGTGAATTCTTCAATTTGGACACTATAGGGGCCTTGTACAACATCTTGTTGGGCTTCTAGCAATGTAATCACCATTGTTAGGCTCATGCTGGGCATATTAAAGGTTGCCACTTCCATATAAATGGGCTCCCAGTCTTTAAGCTCTCTTATCAAACAATTCAGGGCCTCCTTCATAGCTTTAGTCCTTGCTCTTGCCATTGGGCCTCCCATGCTTTGTAATGGATCTTTTAGGACATTGTGTTAGCTCCACTAGTGCAAAAAAGGGCTTTAAGACCGCCTCATTTAGACCGGACATTCGTCACAACGGTCTTAAAGCTATGACCGGTGGCAGTTTTGTAAATATAAAGAACTTCTTATGTATGACCGGTGGCGCTTTGTAAATATCAAGAACTTCTTGGACCGGATCCTTTATTAAGAGGTCTTAAATATATTATTCAGACCGCTTAAAAAACCAACCGGTCTTAAAAATGTAATTAAAATTTATATTATTTTATAGAGAAATCTCGTACAAGCCCGAACTTATATTTTCTACGGACCAAAATAAGCAGGAAAAATTTAAATATAAAAATTAAAACTTTTAAGACCGGACATATATAAACACGGTTTTAAATGTTATACTTTTAAGACCAGACTTAAAGTATGGCCGGTACAAACTATTGAAAAAAAATTATTCGAAAATTTTATTACTTTTAAGACCGGCGTTTAATAATGGACGGTCTTAAATTTTAACCTTTAAGACCGACCTTTTAGTTCGTCCGGTATGGAAACTAAAGCGCGAAATATTCGCGCGAACGTTGCCTTAAGAGTTAGGACTGAATACGTTGCTCTCTCTGAACTCTGAAACCCCTGTTCTTGTTGTGAAACCCCTCTTCCTGTTGCATTACTTCTCTTCCTCGCCCACCACTACCATCCTCTGTTACTCTCTCACTTTCTCAGGCGTTCCTCTTTCGCACCACCACTCTCAGCCTCTCTTCCTTTCTCGAAAATGAACGGAGAAAACGGTTCTTCTGCTATTCCTTCAACGACAGTTATTGGTGCGACTGGTGTGAGTCAGAACGAACCCTCTTCATCTCACAATGAGCCTCGTAACCACCCTGCACGCCGTGGTAGAAGTGGCACACGAATGAAAGACGTATCCGTAAGTCGGTCCTCCGGGTCAAAGCTCGAGATTCGCTTTGATGAAAAGTTGGCTCCTTTCGGTCCTAATAAACAAAAATATAATAGTTTTGTTGGCTATCTAGCACGCAGCAAGGCTAGCATCTTGACAGATGAGTGGAAAAATGTTGACCGTCTCGCAGTAAAGGATCCTATTTGGGACACTATCCGGCTCACATACACTGTCCCTGACTCCCAGAAGTTGAAAGACAAGACATTATCTTATTGTGCTGATCGGTGGAGGAAGTTTAAGACCTTTCTAGCTAACACATATATTTTTTCCGATGTTAGGCCTGACCATAATCCTTGGGACAAGTACACATTTATTGATGAACAAACTTGGCAACAATTTGTTCACCAAGGACCACTCCTGAAGCTTTGGTGAGTTGTTATTTAGTTTTGTTTGCTTATTAACTTGTGCGGATATGTGAATGTTATTGTACGTGTTCATCTAATCCTGTTAGTTAGATTGTTTGGTTTGTGAATAGAAGTATATATTTCCATCCTTTGTCCTGCATAAGAGGAGCATGTCTTAGTTGTATGCAAGTCGATATGTAAACCGTGCAAAGGTAAAATACTAAGTAGGTAATTAGGGAAATAATAATGGCATAAGAGTCAAACCATTATTATAGTCTTAGCTAGTTCTTTTGTAGTAGGTAGTGGTTAGACATTGCTATTAGTTAGTTAGTATGTTAACTGTGTAAAGGTTTCGGTGCGGTTTGCAACTCACTTTACTCGGTTCTCCCAATTTCTTCTAAAATTCTACATCCTCCTTAAATGAAATGTTGAAACTTGATGAAGTGAATTTGACTAGTGTTTGAGGTTCATATCAAGCGAAGTTCTCTAATTTCGTTAGTGAGATGGCTGGAATTCATAATTAATAGTTGTTTTCATTTCGATTCACGAAAAAGAAGGGAACAAGCACAGGAGATAGGGAGAAAGAATGATTGCCCGCATAGGGCTTCTCGCGGTGGATACGAAAAGGCTGAACAAGAATTGATGGCGGCCAAGCGGAAGAGATTGGAAGATGAAGCAGAATCCAATCCTTCTGCGATACATGATCCGCCATCTCCAATACGTCGTGATGAGTTATGGTTGTATATTCGGCAAAAGCCAAGCGGCGCCTACACGAGTGAACATACTCGTCTAGTTGCTGAAAGAATTGTAAGTATCGTTATTGTTAATTTATAGTTACTAAACATGTTTCATTACTAAGTTTCTCATTATCTGTATCCTACAGGAAGATCTAAAGAAGAAAGAAGCGGAGGGATCTTTTGTGTCGGATGGGAGGAATGATGTTCTGACCGTTACGACCGGAAAACTGGATCATGCGGGGCGTGTAAGGGGGATTGGAGGAAGGGTAGACCTGAAGGAATACTTTGGTAGTGCCAAACGCCAGAAACAAAGTATGGTTACCCGGGAGGAGATGGAACAGACGGTGGAACAGAAGGTGGCACAGACGGTGGCCAAATTGAATGAGGAAGCAGCGGCTAAAAAAACTTCATTGACGCCTATTTTCAATCCCAGCTGAGGGAGATGAAGGAGGAAATGAATCAAATGAAGGTGCTTGTGAGCTCTCGTGCGAGAGACCGGTGTTCCCTTGCCACGCTCTCTCACCTACAAACTATGCGCGAGCACTAGAGGGAGCTGCATTGTTGGACGATCACAAGAACCTTGTGACCTTTATGTGGAGGATCCCGAACATCATGATAGACGATTGGTTGCAACAGGGACTGTCCACAACTTGGGATCAACTGTACACCACCAACAAATGGCTGATGATGAAGTCAGAGTGTCAGTTGAAGAGGTCATCATTGATGCACCTATCCCTCTCCCAAATGGTGAGATGAAGGTTGTGAGTGATGTCATTGGAACCTTGATCTTGTGGCCAGTGAAGCTTGTGCATGTTTCTACTCCTCCTGAAGCTCCAGCCCCTCCTGAATTGGTTAACACGACTAAGTTGAGTGCCAAGGACAAGCTTGTCCTTATGGTAACCAATAAACAAGTTGCACTTAATCAGTGGCCTGTCAATACAGAAGTAGGTCTTAAAAACAAGTAACCGGTTTTGGTTGACCAAGATGATATAATTTCCCTGCTGTTTGATAAACAGGAGCTTACTGATGCAATGATTCTCATGTTTATTAAGTAAGTATCTACTTCTATGAGTACATATATAACATAAATGTGAGACACTCACCTACGTATATACTAATTCCCTGACGTCATTATTGTAGGTTATTGCATCGTGAATTGGAACAGGAGGGCAGAAGCAAAGATATTGGATTCTTGTGCCCGCAGTACGTGAGTCAACCACCCTTAGCGGAGAGACAATTATACATAACAACAAAGTTGACCAAGAAGAATAGGAAAAATTGGTACTTGGCACCATACTACAATAGGTACATATCATAATTCTTTTATGTAATTCCCTTAATTATATTCTGCTACATATTACTGAGTACTTGTCTATTGTGAATTTTCAGTCACCATTGGCAGTTGGTCCTGATTTGCCCGAATGAAAATAAAGTGGTCTTTTTATGCTCCCTTCACTACGAACCAACGGCTACATTGCGCGAGATGGTGAACAAGTAAGCATATGTCATTTTGATTGTCTAGTCTGAAATCTCTGCTGTAAATTGTCGGTAACCATTATTGAGTAAATTTGTGATTTTGACAATATATAGGCCCTTAAAATCATTCCAAGAAAAGGTCAAGAACAAGTCTCGGGACTGAAGTCAAAGATCCTACATGGATCAAACCAAAGGTTAGTACATATTTGGACACCGGCACACTTTGGCTTGTGAACTTGGTCGAAAAAAATATATGCTCTTATATATATTTCTTGTTTGTTTTTAGACCCGTCGGCAACCGAAGGAGTCCAACTTATGTGGACATTATGTCATGACACACATGTATAATATTGTCATGCAACCAAAGTGACTAACATCCAAGCAAAGGTAAATGTATTACATAACTTTTCCCGTGCGTGACCCCTTTGATATGCAAGGAAGGACGACTAATATATTTACGTCTTTGATGCTACGTACGTTTGACCGTGCCGACCCCTTTCCCGATGGTGATATTGAGCGCACACGCAATGTGTTATCTGAATATCTATGATCCGATCATCTCGGAAAATCAGAAAAATAGTTGATTTGTGAATTCATTGTAAATATATGCTAGCTGTATCAACAATCATCTTCGATCTGTAATGAACAATTGTCCAATTTGTGATAGTATACAATAATAATTTGTTAATTCATTTAAAACAAGTTTCCTTGTGTCCATTAGTGGTTGCTGAATGTATTGTATGGTGGAAAAAAATATTCATTGCTTAATTTACAAATGCGAGAAGTTTAGGACCGTATTTTACTAAGTAGCCGGCCCTAAAAGTCTTCGTTTATTATTCAAAAATGCCAGTATTTTAGGACCGTATGTTTACTAAAGAGCCGGTTCTAAAAGTCTTCGTGATTCACAAAAATACGCCGAGTCTTTTAGGACCGCATGTTCACTAAGTAGCCGGTCCTAAAAGTCTTCTTTTATTTATTTGTGAAAAAATTACAGTATTTTAGGACCGTATGTTCACTAAATAGCCGGTCCTAAAAGTCTTCGTTTATTATTGGAAAAATGCCAGTCTTTTAGGACCGCATGTTTACTAAGTAGCCGGTCCTAAAAGTCTTCGTTTATTTATTTGTGAAAATTTGCCGCATTTTAGGACCGTATGTTTACTAAAGAGCCGGTTCTAAAAGTCTTCGTGATTCACCGTAAAATACACCCGTCTTTTTGGACCGCATGTTTACCGAGTAGCGGTCCTAAAAGTCTTCGTTTATTATTCAAAAATGCCGTATTTTAGGACCGTATGTTTACTAAAGAGCCGGTTCTAAAAGTCTTCGTGGTTCACAGTAAAATACGCTAGTCTTTTAGGACCGCATGTTCACTAAGTAGCCGGTCCTAAAAGTCTTCGTTTATTTATTTGTGAAAAAATTACAGTATTTTAGGACCGTATGTTTACTAAATAGCCGGTCCTAAAAGTCTTTCATTGGCGACAAATATACGATATATTTATTAATATATATTTTTATATATAAAATCTCTTATAAATTAAATGAATAATCTTTTTGCTTAAATTAAATATTTATTCAATATGCGGTAAGTATAGTCTACATTATTAATTATTCTATTTGTAACTACTTTATTAAATGAATAATCATATTATTAAATTAAAGTCTTTCCCTATTATTCATATTTCATAACCGATTTACTTTATTTATTTATAGAGTGTAATAGCATCAAAACATTAAATTAAATATTTGTCCATATTACAACGTAAACTCCATATTTCATAATTGCCTTTCTGTATTTTTTTTTTGGTTTTTTTTTTAATTTTAGTGTTTTGAGTCTGCCATTTTCCATATTTCATAATTGACTTTCTTGTTGCTTTCCGGTTCGATAATGCATATATTAAATTGGCGGATTAATTAAAACTCCCATAAGAACAAAATGCAGAAATATTTTATTTAATAATTTTTACGCTGCCCTATAGGGCAGCGATTACAAAAAAAAGCAAAAAAAAAACTATAAAACAACTAATCCTCCCCGTCGTCGGAGAGGTGGGAGGCGTCGGAGGCGATTTTGGAGGCGTGGGAGGCGTCCTCTTCTGTAGGATCGTACTCCACATCATTGGCGTCAGTACCATGGTCAGCTTCTGGTTGACGGTATGAACCAGTTGAAACAATTGGCCCAAGCGTCGGTTGATGTGATCGACGCGAGCCACAATGTTCTGCACCAACTGCTTGACAGTTGGATTTGGAGGCGGTGGAGGAGGGGCTGAAGTTGAAGAGGAGGAGGAGGAGGAAAAGGAGGACCTGGTAGAGCAGCCATTATAGTGGGTTTTAGTCGGTGGAGGAGGCCGTGTAGAAGTGATGGAGAAGAATGTGAAGAAACTAAAGTAAGAACGGGTTTAAATAGAGAACCTATCCTGAAGAATATGAAACGTTGTGAACTTTTTATGAGGAGACGCATTGTTCTTCAGAATACGAGGAGACGCTTAGTTGGTCAGTTTACGACCTTGAAGCCGAAGAAACTCTGGATCATGTGTACGGGGTGCAAGGATCGACTACGCTATCTCGAGTAAGTTTGAAGTGACCGAACATTTAATACCGGATTTTGTAAAAGATCCGTTCTTAAAAGTAATATTTTTTAAGGAAAAATTCTTACTTTACAAAAATAAATAATTGATAAAAAAATAATTGACTTTTAGGACCGGATATAATATAAATGGACGGTATTAAAAATAATTGAATTGTATGGAAAAATAAATAGTAGACATTTAGGACTGGATGTTTCTAAAACTCCGGTCTTAAAAGTAATTTAATTGAAAAAATAAATAATATACTTTTAAATTTGGTTACATAATCAAAAGAGTGTATCAATTGTGTATCCATCTCTCTGTCCTCATTAACTCCGCACACTAACCTCCATGTCCTTATTAATAAAAAGAGTGTATTAGTTGGAGCTCTCTGCCCAAACTGCTCAAAGCCTCAAACCATGGTTAGATACAAGAGAACTCCTCGTAGGGGTACTCTTACACCTGAAGCTCTTGCCATACTTAGATCGTTATACGGTGCGCCTCCTCCAGCGAGAGTGCGTTCTGTTGTGACCGAAGAATCTCGGGTCGTCGGACCCATTGTTATTTCGGATGATGAAGAGGTTGCCGCACCCCCTCCAGCCTTCAGACAATGAAGAGGTTCCTGCTCCCCTCTCCAATCGGTTGTCCCCAGCGCACCCACCGCTGACCCCTCTCCTCTTTCCTCTAATGATGCATTGCGAATAAGACATGAACTTGCTGATCTCCGGCGGGAAGTTAATGCTTTTCACGTCGATATCGCCAAGGCATTGGATGATAATAAGCTTTAGGATGTTTAGTTAGATTCTTGTCGTTGATAATGTTTAGTTATTGTTTTTCTTTCTTTTTTTCTTGTGTACGTGCATATTCTCCAGTTATGTATGGAAGCAGTAAGAACTAAGCTTGTGCCTTTTTTATATTCATATTCTCCAGTTTTCCTTTATTTATTTTATTAATTCAGTTTCTGCTGCGCTCGCCAAAGGCAAATCTCATTTTTTTTTAGTTTGGTTCATTAATAAACGAAGAGGTTTACGACTCTATAAGTATTTGACTTTTAGGTCCGGATGTTTATAAAACTCCGGTCTTAAAATTAAATCAATAGTAAATATTAGGACCGAAGTATTCTTAATTGCCGATCTTAAAAAGTTATTAATAAAATTATTCTTTAGGACCGCACACTTTATAACTAACCGGTCTTATTAATAAAATTATATATTTAGGACCGGACACTTTATAATTAACCGGTCTTAATAAAATCCAAAATACTAAAACTTGTCTCTTTCGCGGGGAAAATTAAATTTCCCTCTCAGAACTTCTCTTGTCGCGCCGAGAGTGATTACTCAGGTTCTGTCTCCACATTTTTCTTGTTGCATCGTTGCTGCTTCGCGTTGCTCTCTCGACAATCACTTTCTGGTTCCTTAGCTAAACGTCTATAAACCAAGCTGTACGAGGTGTTTTGGTTATATAACTTTATTATTTTCCTAGTTATGGTTCTGGATTTTTCATGGGTTGAACGAAATCGATGAAATGTTCTTGTGGGTTTCTCTGTTGTTAATGAATATTGTATATTGAAGATTATATTTGCACTTTAGACCTACCGAACTGACGAACTATTGTTTTTAGGTTACTCTTGCTGTCTGCAACATCAACGTTCGTGGCCGGAGAAGAAAGACTCAAGAAACCCATTTGAATTTATATGCTACGGTGAGTCCACAAGACCTTCATGCGATGCATTTAATTTCCTCGCCATGCATTTATTTTGCTTCTTGGATTCACTGTGATACATTTATGACCAAAAGTGATTCTTCGTTATGCATTTAATGGGCAAGTTTCTCCGTAAAGAAAAAAAAAGACATAACCGACATTTGAGCATATATATGCATTTGGATTATGTATGTCTTATTTTATATGCAAGTTTCATTTTTTTCGGATTATGTATGTTAAATCTTTCCGTCTATATATAGGAATTCTTCTATGGATCATAGTTGGATAAATAATGATTTACGGACGAGTGTTGAATATTAGAATGGGGTGAGGGAATTTATAAAATTTGCTAAACAAAATGCCCATGATGATAGTGGGAAGTTTTATTGCCCTTGTGTAAAATGTTTGAATGAGAGGCGATTAAGTCCTGAAGTTATCCACACACATTTAATTTGTGAAGGATTTTGTAAGACTTATACGGTATGGTCATGGCATGGTGAAAAAATGCCAAGTGGGTCTCAACATAAGGCAGTGGCCTTTGATGATAATGACACGGATATAGATTATCACATAGAGGACATTATTCATGATGTAGGAGAAGAGGCTTTTGAGCAATCACATGCATATGGTAATATGTGCAGTGATGCAGAGACCCCGCTATACCCTGGGTGTAAAAAATACCAATTGTTGAACGCTGTATTGAAATTTGTAAGCTTGAAGACACGTCATGGATGGAGCGACAAGAGTTTCTTTGAAATGCTTGAGGCTTTTAAGGACATGCTTCCGGATGATAATGTGTTGCCGCATCAATACTATGATGCTAAGAAAATACTTTGTCCACTAGGGATGGAGTACAAAAAGATTCATGCATGCCCGAATGATTGCATATTGTATAGAAAAGAGTTTGAAGAGAAGCAGAATTGTCCGATATGTGAAACCCCAAGGTACAAGTCAAATAAGGGGCCTGCAAAAGTGTTGTGGTATCTTCCAATCATACCAAGGTTCAAGCGGTTGTTTGCTAATGAAAGTGATGGAAAAAATTTGAGGTGGCATGTTGATGAGAGGATTTCTGATGGAAAGCTTCGACATCCGGCCGATTCTTCTCAATGGAAGAAAATCGATCAATTATTTCCGAGCTTCGGCGAAGAACCTAGGAACCTTAGGCTTGCACTTAGCACAGATGGCATGAATCCCTATGGTAGCCTTAGCAGCATACATAGTTCATGGCCCATACTCCTGATTATTTACAACTTATCTCCTATGTTATGCATGAAACGAAAGTACATCATGCTGTCTATGTTGATTTCGGGACCAAAACAACCCGGAAATGACATTGATGTTTACCTTCAGCCCTTGATCGAAGACTTGAGGGAGTTGTGGGAAGAAGGTGTCGATGTTTTTGACTCTTTCAAGAAGGAGGTGTTTAAAATGCGAGCCATGATATGTTGTACTATAAACGACTTCCCAGCATATAGGAACTTGTCAGGGTATAGTGTAAAAGGCCACAAAGCATGTCCGGTTTGTGAAGAAGGCACTCTACCATCAACTTCAACATGGAAGAAAGACGGTTTATCTTGGACATAGGAGATTTCTTCGACGGGACCACCCATATCGTCGATTAAAGAAGCCTTTTTTGGTGGCCAGGAGTATGAAGATGCTCCGGTGGCATTGACTAGGGAGCAAGTTTATGAAAAGGTGAAAAATATCAGTGTCATCTTCGGTAAGACTGCAAAGAGTAGAAAAGAAACAAATATATGGAAAAAGAGATATGTATTCTTCGATCTTCCATATTGGCGCAATCTTGATGTGAGACACTGTATTGATGTCATGCACGTAGAAAAAAATGTATGTGATAGTATTGTTGGCACGCTTCTCAACATACAAGGTAGTTCAAAGGATGGTGTGAAGGCAAGATTGGATTTGCAAGCAATGGGAATACGCGAAAACTTACATCCAAGGCCATATGGGAAGAGAACTTATTGTCCCCCCCTAGCTTCTCATACTCTTTCTAAGGATGAGAAACGAAGTTTTTGTGAGTGTTTACATGGCACAAAAGTTCCCTCGGGTATTCTTCAAACTTTAAGAGGCTTGTTTCGATGAAGGACTTGAAATTAGTAGGCCAAAAGTCTCATGATTGTCATGTCTTGATGCAACAAATACTCCCGGTAGCTATTCGAGGCATCGCCTAATATGATCTTCGGGTCGTCTTGACTAGACTTTGTTTCTTCTTCAATGCGGTTTGTAGTAAAGTTTTTGAGATTGAAAAGTTGGATGAATTGGAGAATGAAGGATATCTTATCTTGTGCCACCTTGAGAAGCTTTTTGTTCCTACATTTTTTGACATCAAGGTTCATCTAGTGAGGGAGATAAAGTTGTGCGGCCCTATCCATTTACGGTGGATGTACCCAATTGAAAGATCTATGAAATTCCTAAAAGGGTACGTGAAGAACGCATACCGGCCAGAAGCATCAATTGTTCGAAATATGTTTCGAAGAAGCCATGGAATTTTGTCAAAATTATTTGGCCAAAGTAAGACATATTGGGCTTCCAAAACGTCGCATATACTTGAAGGGGGTAGACGAGGTGCTTCGGTAAAGAGTGTGGATCCCGATGAATTGTCACAAGTCCACTTATACATCTTGAATAATGTTGATGAAGTTCAAGCCGGATAGCTGCACATAAAGAAGTCGTAAGGAAAGAAAATCATCAAATGACCGAACAAAGGTTGATTAGGGAGCATAACGTAACTTTTGCAAACTGGTTCAAACAAAAGGTCGAGGGAGAGGAATGTGTTTCTGATACAATCAAATGGTTAGCCCGTGGTCCTGAGGTTGATGTCATAAGTTGGAATTCGTATGTGATCAATGGTTATACATTTTACATGAAGTCCCTAGATGATAGGAGCACCGTCCAGAACAGTGGTGTTATGTTAGAGGCTGAATCTATGCACTTCTCCGATTCGAAAGACAAGAGGCCTTTATTGGCGGTCATGCCATATTATGGGGTTATTGAAGAGATTTGGGAGGTGGACTATGTTAAAATTAGATTTCCCATTTTCAAATGCAAGTGGGTTAATGTCAAAAATGGTGTTTGGATCGATCGGCTAGGACTTACATTAGTCGATATCAATGGTAGATGTTTTGGAGATGAACCTTTTATTATGGCGAGACCAGGCAAAACAAGTGTTCTATATCACCGATCGGAAAATAAATTGTGGTCTCGTAGCTCTCCAAGGAAAAAGGGTCATTGATATTGATGATGAAATTCATTCGAATTCTTGTCTTCCTGAGAGTACTCCTTTTTCAAGGGGTATACCGGACATGAACGAAGAAGATGAAGTGGATAATGAACCCGGAATAAGAAATGATCATCAAGAAGGGATATGGGAGGATATCCCTTTATAAAAGAGTCAATTCATATGGTAATATTCATATGCAGAATTCTTTGAAAACTTTAAGGTTTTAACTATATTCCTTCCATGTTCTTAAACAATGAAGGTTTTGTTCTTGTTTTATTTTGTGGCGGGATCCGATATATATGTTATAAAAGGGGATATAATGTTACGTACGTTGTTGGGTGGGATCAGATGAAGGCTTGGTGCGGTATTTGAAACTCATCATTGTATTTGTAAGTTATCTTATTATATGTATATATTCATCATTACGGTGATGTCTTGTTCTTAATTAAACGACACCGATGTGAAACTTTTGTTCTTGTTTTATTTTGTGGCGGGATCCGATATATATGTTATAAAAGGGGATATCATGTTACGTTGTTGGGTGGGATCAGATGAAGGCATGGTGCGGTATTTATTTGTAACTCATCATTGTATTTGTAAGATAATTCATTACGGTGTTGTACTAAATTAAGAGGCCACATAACTCAAGGTGATATTTGTATTCTTTTCCCAATTCAATTTATTCATAATGGATTGTTCATAGCTTGTAGCTTAAAGTATCTAATTTTTTGTGCCGGATTGTGTGGTGGATGTGTGTAATATATATATGATCAGGAAGAACAGAACAGGGAAAAATTCTAGAAAATTTGGACCGGGAAATAATATCGCCGGTCTTAAAAGTTCAAATTTTAAGACCGGATGCATTTATAAGTCCGGTCTTAAAAGTCTAGCCCGGTCTTAAAAAGTTCAACTTTTAAGACCGGCTTTACCAACTACCCGGTCTTCAATTTAATTAAATTTAGAACCGGATTAGTTAGTCGTCTGGTCTTAAAAGTCGGTATTTTTTAGACCGGAGATTATTTATCCGGTCTTTAAAATGTCGATATGTTAAGACCGATCTATGTTTATGTCCGGTCTTAAAAGTTGATTTTTAGGACCGAACAAAATACATATCAGGTCTATTTAGTACGACTTTTAAGACCTAACTTTTAAAATGTCCGGTCTAAAAAAGTTTCTTTTAGACCGGTTCGAATCCGGTCTTGAAAGTGACGGACTTTTAATACCGGCTGGAACAAGACCGGCAGCTAGTCCGGTCTTACAGTGCCTCTTTTGTCCGGTCTTAAAATCCTTTTTTCCACCCGTGCTCCCAAATGAATGTTTTGATGATAACTAACCATTGTAAAAGGAATTTGATCAAAAAGGTTCATTTACCATTGTGAAAATTAATCTGCAATTTTATCTGTCAGATTGGCTCCACCCAACCTCAGCTGGCTCAAGCCAAGTCCTTATCTAAATTTGACAGAGTACAAATCTTGGCTCTAGCCAATTTGTGCGGACTCGAGCCAAGCCCTACACTCTAGCCTAATTCATCAGACTCGAGCCAAGCAACTATCTAAATTTGTCAGAATACAGATTTTGGCTCTAGCCAATTTCTACTGGCTCGAGCCAAGCCGTAAACTCTAGCCTAAGTATATTGGCTCCAGCCAAGTTTTTTAACCATTATTTTCAAACAATCTTTTTACCTCCAGCCTACACAATGTGGCTCGAGTTTTAACCTAAACTTGAGCCTAAGATTTGTAACTCAAGCCTAAAGTGCTTCCTAAGAACAAATTGACACTAGCCTACACAAAAGTTTCAACCCAGACTCTAGCCAAAATATTTCGACTCAAGCCTAGCGCATTATATCTGATAAATTTGACTCTAGCCTTCACAATATGCCTTGAGTCTTGACCTAAACTCTAGCCAAAAGAATCTGACTCTAGCCAAACTATGTCAATTTTACAAATCATGTTCCAATCTTTGTCAAATCTCTCGTTATGGTTTATATACTTTGTATCCTCTGTGATTACTATTACCAATTGCATTTAACCAGTTTGCTAATGAGTTTCAGAAGAGTTTTATGGGGATTAATGCAAATTTGAAATAAAGCATCCATGTGTCAGACGCATTTAATGCGATGTAGACATATTCACCATTCTGGCAGATGACCTTCTGGCACCATTAAAGCTTCACTATTATTTCTCTCATACATTCTCACCTAATCTCAAAGGACAAATTTAAGAAAGAATGTCAACAGAGAATAACGGACGAATGTCGGATACTTACGAAGAAACAGAGCAACGTAAACTCAACGCAAATATCCGTTACTCACAACGGCACATTAGGTTCTTCTCAACGGTCATTAATGGCATCATCTATAAATAGGAAAAGCATTGAATTCGGACAACTAACCGAAAAACGCTGTGCAATTAAATTGAGTTTAGATTCATTCGCTATTTCAACTATATTATTAATATCTTCAGATATTGTGTGTTCTTCAGTGTTCATTTATATCTACTCGTGAGGAGTCATTAAACACTTATTCATCTCATTCAGATAGTCAGACTTAAGGTTGAGGAACCTTAAGTGAGGGTGTATTAATTACAACTTGTAAGGGGGAGTGGAGTCTGAGAGGATCATCCTTCGTTTACAGAGTGTGTAACCGTTCTTGAAAGATAGTGAAATCCCAGGAGTTCTGGGGACTAGACGTAGGTCAGTGATATTGGACCGAACCAATATAAATCGCCTTGTGTATTTTTCTCTTCTCTACTTAATCTCTATGTTTCTGGTTTTACTTGTCCTCGTATCTTCGTGTGTGTACAAAAAGAATTTTTGAGATCACCTATTCACCCCCGCTCTAGGTGATATTCTATCTTCACATTGGACTTCAATCCTTAAGCTTGGGCTTCCTGCTCCATGCCCTTCTCTTCCTTGGGAGCTCCATCTCCATCTTTCCATGCTCCTCCATTATTCCCTCCTTGCTCAAAAGGATTCGTCTTTGAATCTGCAACATCAAAGAGTTATAAGTCAGCCACAATAAAAGTAGCACTACATTTGTTGGTTAATTTTGAGGTGTTGCCTGACATTCAAGAACTGCTCATGAGGTAGGAAAAACAATTTTTTTTTGTCTTCCCTTAATCACAGCGGAAAGTAGATTATTATTAAAAGTTATGAATGATAAAGTTAATTCTCATAAGCTATAATCTATAACTCTTTAAGGTGTTCATGAGAACCTATAACTCTTTACGTAATCATGAGTTATACCATAACTCTTTACGGTACTCATGAGAATCCATACCTCTCTCAGAGAAACCCCATATACTTATAATACTCATGAGTTATTGTTGGTTAATTTGGTCGTAGCTTGACGTTCAAGCGTGAACTCATGAGTAGGAAAAACAAATTTTTTTGTCTTTCCTTAATTGCAGCGGAAACTAGAACCTATAACCTTTACGGTACTCATGAGAACCTATAACTTTTTACAGTACTCATGAGTTATGTTTAGGACCTAACTCCTAGATACTCTTGATCACATGTGTTATATAAGTTAATTTATGAAAAATCCGTAACTCTTACGGGAGAGCATAGATCTTAATTTCATAAACCCAAGAGCTGGCGCTCATGAGTTTTTCTCAAATGCAATCATTGAAATGTTGTCTCTATTTTATCATGAGATTTCCCAAATTAAACTATAAAGTAAATACTTATGGGTTCTATAAGGTTATCATGAGAAATTCCCATAACCATCATTTAAACTCGTGGCTCTACAAGGTTGTTCCTTTTAGGCTTTACTTCTTATAAGGTTATCATGAGAACCCATAACTCTTATGGTACTCATGATAATAAATTCATTTAATGTTTTCAGACTTCTAATCATGTGATTGAAAAAATTGGTACTCATAAGGACCCATAACTTTTATGGTACTCATGAGTCATCCCAATACTCATGGGATATTCCTAGGAATATTGATCATGTGATTCCTGTAACTTTTACAGGCGCTCATAAGAACCCATAACTTTTATGGTACTCATGAGTCATCCCAATACTCATGGGATATTCCCATGAATATTGATAATGTATCATATAGTTGTTCATGGGAAACTCCCATACTTACTAAATTACATGAGCGGTTTTAGGATTACCTTAGATTACTGAAGACCTCAAAGTGTATGATGTCCTCTGACGCTGATCCACATGGCCATCTCCCGATTGCCTTGAGAACTCCTTCTCTTTGATTCCTCTCTTTCCTTGGATGCTTGCTAGGTGATGCAAGGTTGAAGACTTAACGTTCTTGGGTTTTCTTTATCTCAAGAAGATTAGGTTTCTTGAGATCAGGTTTAGGATAAGAAGAACATGATTGAATTTAACCTTTCTTGGATGGAACCTTGGAGGCCGCCCTCTCTCTTGAATGAGCCATACGCATAACCCTCCAAGACTACCTGGCCATCTTCCAAAAAACATCCAAAATTAGGTGCCCTAATTTTAGCCACTTAATTAGGGTTAAACCCTAATTAAATTAATTAGAAGAAAAGCCCATTCCAATGTTTAATCCAAAAAATTCAAGATAATGGATTTTATTCTTATATTGAAATATATCTTGAATTCAAAATTCAAGATAATGGATCATATCCATATCTTTAAATATTTCTTGCATTAAAAAATTTGAGATAATGGATCATATCCATATCTTTAATCATTTCTTGAATTAATAATTCAAGATACTGGATCACATCCATATCTTTAATCATTTCTTTATCCTTTATTTATCCAATCTTTATTTGACATTTATTTATACATATATAAAAATTTTAGATAATTCAAAATTATCTTTTATAACCTAATCTCTTGAATTTAAAATTCAAATTTAGATATCAAATTTAAAATTTGAATTTCAAATTCAAATTGGTCTAAGACCTTGTTTGGTCTTGTAACATATTTGGGCCTATTAGTGGAGAAACTAATTTCCCACTAATGAACCATATATGGCACCATTTTTGTATATTGGGCTTAGCGTCTCACTCCAACCCAAATACACTGATTATCTCGAGAAAGTCCAATAACAATTATTGGCCCAAGTTTGCTAATTTTAAGCAATCAAGAATAACCTTTGTGTGTGACCCATTAGGCCCAATTAATCAATGACACAAATAACCTTGGACCAATCAAACTTCTTTAATGGGCCCAAGTTATCTAATGACCACATAAGACACTAGCAATGCTTTGTGTCCCTAAAATTAATTGAGTTGATCAAGTGATCTACCTTTTCTAATTTGGATATTGTGCCGCCATCATCCTCACATCGTCATTCACATTTAGTCAAGAGCAAAGATAGAGTATCATCTCTCCTAGTTGACTAAATATAGCTTTTCACAGAACTAGAAATCTTTTTCTGTTGACTCTAAGATGGATCATGACTCTTCATGATCGCTTACTGTGCACAGATTCTCGAGTCAACTAGAAATCATCCAAGCCCTAATGGTCCTATGTACGACTAATCCCTTGTAAGGGATTGTGAGTCCTTTCGGCATGTCCATCTACACTCATGCATTCGAGTCATACCCAAGAGTACATTGTTTTCCCCATTCTCAGACAGATAGAGTTGTATAGTCAAAGTATGACCTTAGTACACAGTGTTCGATGACATCCCAAGTCTAGGACGATTCGCACTACCAAACGTTGAGAGACTTTTATATCCAATGATACTTTATACAAATCTTTGTGGAGTCTCTCGGGGGTTAGTTCGGTGCTATCTGTTCTCCAATAGATCCACCCACGACATCAGCTAAGGCATCACATGCCTGTATTTCACGAGGTCCCTACCTTGTATCTCTATACAAGTAGATGATGTCGTACTAGTCTTATTGAGATCATCAATACCCTTTCTTGGTGATTCAAGACTATGAACAAGTTTCAGGCAATAGACATTCAGTGTTCTCTAGTCCTCATGGTCATATCCCTATCATAGATCCTCAAGTAAACACTTGTTCTGCTCCTAGGGTTTTTATCTTTAAATGCATATTTACTTTAAATAAAAGTGAGACACAAATATGATAAAGATAAAAGATGCTCAATTTTATTAATCATGAAATACTAAATAGAAAAAGGTGTTCCTTTGTCAAAACAGATTGTCTTTAGGACACCCATTTACTAACAATTATAACCCATGAGTTATAATCTAACGCTTTAGACCAAGGAGTTAACATTAAGAAACCTGTAACTTTTTATAGTACTTATGAGTTATAACCCATAACTCCTGACGATACTCATGAGAATCCGTAACTCTTTACGGTACTCATGAGTTATAACAATTATATGAGATAAATTTAGGATTACTCATTATAACACAAAAGGATTAGGATTACCTTAGATCACTTGAAGACTTCAAAGTCTTTGATGTCCTCTAACGTTGATCCACACGGATATCTCCCGATTTCCTTGAGAACTCCTTCTCCTTGATTCCTCCTTTTTCTTTGATGCTTGCTAGGCGTGGCAAGATTGAGGACTTAAGTTCTTCGGTTTTCTTTTTCTCAAGAAGGTGATGGTTTCTTCAAGTTAGGTATGGGGCAAGATAGGAGGATTTACCTTTCTTGTATTGGCATCTTACATGTGCAAAAGTGGAGCTTTTTTGCCTTCTTGAACCCTTCAAGAGTTGTGCCTTCTTTTAAAAAAAAACATACACAAAAATTGGCTACTAAAATCAGCCACTAAAATTAGGGTTTAACCCTAATTTTAGTGTTTACAAGAAAGACCCAGTCTAACTAGAAAGGTTCAGTCCAATTAGAAAGGGCCAATCCAAGAATGACGCCTTCCAAGAAGCCCAATCCTTATCCAATCTTTATTAGATATTGTTTTGAATAATTTAGAATTATCTTTTATCACCTAACCTCTTGAATTTAAAATTTGAATTTGAATTACTATTTTAAATTCAATATTTAAATCCAAATTGAAATTGGCCCAAGATTGAGCCTTTTAACACATTTAAGCCTTTTAGTGGAGAAACTGATTTCCTACTAAGGGCTCAAATATGGAGCAATTTTGGTATTGGGCTTGGAGTCCCACTCCAACCCAATTACAATTTTAGTCTTGACAAAGCTCAATAACAATTATTGGCCCAAGCTTGCTAATTGTAAGCAATCAAAAATAACCTTTGTTTGTGACCCATTAGGCCCAATTAGTCACTAATATAAATAAACTTGGACCAATTGTACTTCTTTAATGGGCTCAATTTATCTAGTAACCACATAAGACACTAGCAATGCTCTGCGGTCCCAAAACAATTGAGTTGATCAAGTGATCTACCTTTCTAATATGGATACCATGCTGGCATCATCCCTCACATCGTTATTCACATTTAGTTGAGAGCAAGGATAGAGTATCATCTCTATTGATGGACTAAATGTAGCTAATTCATAGAACTAGGAATCTTCTTTCATTGACTTTAAGATGGATCATGACTCTTCATGATCACTTGTTGTTCGCACAAACTCCCAAGTCAACTAGAAGTCATCCAAGCTCTATCGGTCTTGTGAATGACTAATCCCTTGTAAGGGACTGTGAGTCCATTCGGCATGTCTATTTATACTCATGTATTCAAGTTACACCCAAGAGTACAATGTTTTCCTTATTTTCAGGCGGATAGAGTTGTACAGTCAAAGTATAACCCTAGGACATAGTATTCAATGACACCTCAAGTCTAGGACGATCCACACTACGAAACATGAGAGACTTTACATATCCAATGGTACTCTCTACAATGAATCTTTGTGGATTCTCTCAGCGGGTCAGTTTAGTATTATCTGTTTTCCAACAGATCTAACCACGACATCAGTTAAGCCATCACCATGCCTGTATTCTATGAGGTCCCTACCTTGTATCTCTATACAAATAGATGATGTCATGCTAGTCTTATTGATATCACCAATGCCCTTTCTTGGTGATTCAAGACTAGGAACAAGTTTCAAGCAATAGATATGCAGTGTCCTCGAGTCCTCATGATCATGATCCCTATCATAGATCCTCGAGTGACACCTATTCTATCCTTAGGGCTTTTATCTTTAAACACATATTTACCTTAAAATAAAGGTGAGACATAAATATGATAAAGATAAAATATGCTAAAATGCAAAAAGGTGTTCATCTATCAAAATAGATTGTCTCTAGGACACCTACTTACTAACAACATTATCATAGGAGCTTGGTAGATCTATTTTATAAGTATTGTCATTTATGTGCTCCAAGACTTGAAAAAAACCTCCACCTTGTAGACAGCGCTAAACTCCTCTAATCAAGAATTTGAAACCGTAGAAAGGTTGCTCTCATAGAGAGGAACAATGTTATAGAAGGCCTCAGGAGGTAGAAATGCTGAATTAGAGGCGAAATCGGCTCCAGAGTGTTTTCTCTCTCCTTTGTCTCTCTTCACCAACTCTCCCTTTCTATTTTTGGCCTCTCTCCTCTCTTTCTCCATGTGTTGGCTGACAATAATGGATGGGAAAGAGAAAATAAGGAAAGTCAAAAGGCTTGTTGAACATGCCAAAGAAAAAAATGTTGGATATGATTAGTTTTGATGATGACTTATATAGATGTCATTATTAAGAGCAAAAAAGCTTGTATACTATATTTATCTCCTACATTGACTAACTGTTATATATTTAATGTAGAATAGTCCAAGTTGAATTATAAAGATTAATCAAGAAGGACATAAGAGGTTACAGAAAGAAAAAGAAGAACTTGTAGAGAATATCAAGGAAGCAAGAAGCTATCAAAGGATTTTGGAGAATGATGAAGAGAAGAAGAAAGAAAGAAGAACTTGCTTAATGGATGGAATGGGAAAATCATTATACAAGCTCTTAGATTGATTCTAGAAGTCTCCACGATGATATGGAAGTTGGAATAGCTCAAATCGGAGTTAAAATAAGCAAAATCAAGCTTCAGGATGAGCTAACTCGAGCCAGGAGGTTCAAACTCGAGTTAGAACGTTTATCTACAGTGTTTTGGGCATCTAGGATGATTGACTCGAGCCAAGAACATCACTACCTCGAGTCTGGGTCAAAACTCGAGTCAGACATTCTTCTGACTTGAGCCAATTGTGATTTCCAAGTGATTTTCGCCTCTGGAACGAGTTTCCTTGAGGTAAACCACTAATTGCCTCGAGTTACCATGTAATTCAGCAACTCTGTTGCACGTTCAGCTCGGACGAGGTCTGGTAATTCGATGATATCTCTCAAACCAGAGATCGGATTGAGGTGAAACCAGTGGCATATGAAACTAGACTCCCAATGCGTCCTTTTCATATAAAATTCAAGCCCAAAGGAGTTCATATGAGAGAGCTATGAATTCCACAAGTTGGTGCATCAATTAACGTCACACAGCTGACCAACCTTCGATGTTTTGAGTGTATCTCACAAACTACAAATCTAGTTGAGCTGAAATCGGTGGCATATGAAAGTAGACTCAAAATGCGTTTCATCAAGAGTTGAAACATCCAAAACGGAGTTCATACCAGGGAGGTATAGTCTTCAAGAGTTGACACTCAAAATTCTGGAATCATTTCAGCATAGGCTCAATTTTCTGGACATAGCTCACACTATACACAACCAAATGAAGTGAAACCAATGCCATATGAATCTAGACTCAACAAGTGTTTCATAGAATTTGGAAGCAACAAAGTTCAAAATCAAAGATCAAAGAAAATGAAAAAGAGGGTTATACTCTGTTTTAATATTTAAAAACAGGGTTCTTTGAAAAGAATTTTAAAATCCCCAATTCACCCCCTCTTGGTGATTTACTCCACTTTCAAAAATCAACATTCAAGTTCTTAGATGTGATACTAGAAGCCTCTACGATTAAATGGAAGTTGGAATGATGCAATTCAAAGTTAAAATAAGCAAGTTCAAGCTTCATGATGAATAGTAACCATATTGCTACAATGAATCGCTACAATGATTTTGCTACAGTAAATCGCTACAGTGGTTTGCTCCAATACCGAGTTGCTACAGTACAACTACAATGATTTTAGTGAGCAATTTTCATCACACTCGAGTGTGATCTTCAATACTCAAGTGTGCCTGGTAACATCGCATGTTGAAGCGTGTTTCACCTCTTCTGTTCGCCCTTGTTCAGCATTCTACTTGAGCGAGCTTCATTAATCATAAAATTATAGGCATTGCATTTTGGAAATTGATCTTTGTACAAGATTAATCGAGTGAACATGGTTACCAGTAGAAGTTTGCTCGGTACTTGATGTTCTATGAAAGAAAAAACTTTCACTTGAGTACTATCGAGACGTTTCAAACACAATTGCTTCAAAATTGACAACACTTCAAGTGTATAAATAAGCACTCGAGTGTTGAGTTATTCATGTATATATGCAACACTAACAATACAAGTACTTGAAGTGAAGAAAGAGACACTCGAGTGTAGATTCCAAACACTCAAAGTGTAGAGACACGCTAGAACCTGAGAAATGTGCCTAAATATCATACACTTGAAGTGCAGAAAAATACACTTGAATGTGGCACTTGAGTATGGAAATGAGACACTCGAGTGTGAAGACATCAGGACAAGAGAAAAAGAGTAGGACTCGAGGACACTCGAAGTGCAGCACAAAAAAACTCGAGTATTCCTTCAATGTCTCAACAGGGCTTTCAACGCAGAAGTGTTCTAAACTAATGAACACTCGAGTGTACCCAGCAGCACTCGAGTGTCAGTCTGATGCTTCAATTCCAGAACGTCTCCAAGAATTCAGAAATTGTTGTTATTATCGGATTCCACTTGATTAATGCTCATACTACTTCTCAATGCTACTAAACATATTTGTTTGAGTTTCAAATTATTTGAATAATGGATTACGTGCAAATTCTCAAAAAGAAAATTGTGTATCAGACATTTAATGAAAAGCATAAAACAGAGCACGCACACGGAAGCAATTTAGAGTAGGTCAAATGATCATCTTCTGAGACACCCATTCCGGTGAAAAGGATGTCGTGTTATAGCGAAGTGAAAATGACCGAATCTCGAATTCAGCCAACAACTCCAATATGTGACTAACGGAAAGCTTCTGAGTCTAACAAATAGTTTGAACACTCTCAACGAAAAGCTTGAACTTTCACAATGGTCATATTCTAAGACGGGAAGATTGTTCTCAACAGTCAAATGTTCTTCATTAAATACAAACAATGAAGCATTCCATGGAACGAGAAAGATGACAAAACAGTTAAATGCATTAACTACTATTTCTCTCCAATGGATGAATGCTCACAACAGACAAATAACAATTGCCTATAAATAGAGAAGCTTTCAAGATAGAGAAACTAATGAAACGAATACAGAGAGCCTATGCCTACAATGTGATACTCTAAGTCTTACGAAGCTCTATAATTCTATTCCTACCTTGTACTTCAATGTTTATCATAATCTACTTCACTTAGAGAGAAGTATACTTTCATTATAATCATTCTATCTCAGAGTTACTCAAGATTGGGTAATCTTGAGTGGGAAACAAATTGTATCCTTACAATGTGTAAGGAGGAGTCTTCATCTTAGTGAGAAATTTGTAAATAGCTTCACAAGTTTCTGGCTGAACTTATGGGATTGTAGTGGTTCTCAAGTACTCAGTTAAAACTTGAGGAGTAAAGTGGATTGAAATTTCAAGAGGAGCCTGGGGATTGGACGTAGGTCATTGTAGATTGGACTGAACTAGGATAAATCACAGTTTGCATATTCTCTTTCCTTATCTCTTATGTTTCCAGCAAATATATTTTAAATAACTCTTAATGAATTTATAATTCATTACTTTCATACATATTGCTATGTGAAAAGATTTTCAAAGTTCCTTAAGTTTTTATCCTACACCCAATTCACCCCCTCTTGGGTGTCAGCCGATTCTAACAGCTTGAGCGTTAGACAACATCACAAATTTTAACTTTCAATTGGGACACTTCTCAACAAACAAGGTAGTTTTAAGGATGATGTGAAGGCAAGATTAGATTTGCAAGCAATGGGAATATGAGAAGACTTACATCCAAGGGCATATGGTAAGAGAACTTATTGTCCCCCAACTTCTCATACTTTGTCTAAGGATGAAAAAAGTAGTTTTTGTGAGTGTTTATATGGCATCAAAGTTCCCTCAGGGTATTCGTCAAACTTTAAGAAGCTTGTGTCGATGAACGACTCAAAATTAGTAAGCCAAAAGTCTTATGATTGTCATGTCTTGATGCAACAACTACTCCCAGTAGCTATTCGAGGCATTGTCGAATATGATCTTCAACACATTTGGACTAGAATTTGTTTCTTCTTCAATGCTTTATGTAGTAAAGTCATTGACATTGAAAAATTGGATGAATTGGAAAATGAAGAATATCTTATCTTGTGCCAGCTTGAGAAGCTTTTTCTTCCTACATTTTTTGACATCGTGGTATATCTAATTGTTCATCTAGTGAGAGAGATAAAGATGTACGATGGATGAACAAAATTGAAAGAACTATGAAATTCCTAAAAGGGTATGTGAAGAACGCAAACTGGCTTGAAGCATTTATTGTTCATAAATATGTTTTTGAAGAAGCCAGGAAATTTTTTCAACATTATTTGTCCAAAGTAAGACATATTGGGCTTCCTAAACGTTATCATGAATAAGGGGGTAGACATGGGGCTTCAATAAAGAGTGTGGATCCTGATGAATTGCAACAAGTCCACTTATACATCTTAAATAATATTGATGAAATTTACGACAACATAAATGCACATAAAGAAGCTGTAAGGAAAGAAACTAGTTGAATGACTAAACAGAGGTTAATTAGGGAGTATAACAAAACTTTTGCAAATTGGTTCAAACAAAAGTTGAGGGAGAGGAATATGTTTTTGATATAATAAAATGGTTAGCACTTGGTTCTAAGGTTAAGTTGGAATTCATATGTGATCAATGGTTATACCTTTTACACAAAGTCCCTAGATGATTCACCATCCATAACAGTGGTGTTGTGTTAGTGGTTGAATCTGTGCACTTTTCCAGTTCGAAAGATAAGAAGCCTAAATGAACAATTATGCCTTATTATAGGGTTATTGAAGAGATCTAGGTGGTGGACTGTTAAAATTAAATTTCTTATTTTCAAATGCAAGTGGGTTAATGTCAATAATGGTGTTCAGATCGATTAGTTAGGATTTACATTAGTAGCTATGAATAGTAGAAGTTTTGGAGATGAACCTTTTATTTTGGCAGACCAAGTAAAACAAGTGTTCTATATCTCCGATCAGGCAAATAAAATGTGGTCTATAGCTCTCCAAGGAAAAAGAGTCATTGATATTAACGAAGAAAGTCATTCAAATTATGATATTTCTGAGACTCCTTTTTCAAAGGGTCTACCAGAATTGAACGAAGAAGATGAAGCGGATAATGAACACGGCATAAGAAATGATCATCATGAATGGATATGGGAGGATATCTCTTTATAAAATAGAGAATTCAGGTACTATTCATCTATAAAATTATTTGAAAAGTTTAACGTTTTAACATTCTTCCTCTATTCTTAAACAATATCATTAATTATGTTCTTTTATTGTAGAGTCCTAATGGTGATATCATAGATTATGTTATGTCTCATCATCCCATGTTAAGAGGACACATAAACCACTGGTAATTCCATGAATTGCCTTAGAATCTGATCAAGACATTAATTAATTAAAACTTTTTGAATTATAACTGAGGAATGTGGATTTTTTTTGGGTAGTATTCTTCAGATATAACAAAGGGGTATGATAAAAGAGGAATGTTGTTGGGTGAGAATCTGATCAAGACATGGTGATAGATATGTGAATTATATTGGGTTGTTGTAACATCCCATTTGAAAACGGCGAAATTTTTTTTTTAAAAACGTTTCCAAATATTTCAAGCAGAGTAATCAGAGTAGAGCATTAGAGCGAGTAAGTAATTTACATTACATTCAAAATTTGGACCATAGTGTAAATGTATCGGATTACAGTCATCCAGAATTCCCAAAGGTTAAAGAAACTAAGATAACGATAAATAATGTAGACACGTCTTGGCCTACTCCAGCTGCTAACCTCGATCGCCAAACATCGGTCCTCCAGACCCTAATGCTACAGCTGAGATCCATTCCACATATAGATCTCAGGTAACGGTTAACCTTATGCTCAAATAAAACAAGATATACGTACAATGATATTCATTTCAATACGGATATCATCACAAAAGCAAACAAAGCGGATGTATGATCAATAACATGAACGAATATAAGCACAAAGCAGTATGTAAAGTCTCTCTCGACTAGTTCGCACATATCCAAGTGCCACGCCACTAACGTGTCCTCAGCGCTAGGAATAACTCAAACGGCATTACCAATACTATAATCCGTGGGTAAAGCTGTAAGTATCTCTGACGATTCTCAACAGAATCTCAGTCTATGAACGTATCTATAACGCAAATGTATATAAGAAGCATAGAGTTAGGGTTATAGTACGCGTCCGTACCTTAGTTGCAGATATCCGGCTCTTCCGGCTAAAAACGGTACTTTTTGACGGCCATACGTAAAACAGCGAAACAGCGGCAAACAACAGGACGATGGAATTTCGACAGCGGTTCGACGTCAGAAGTATTCTAATCAGAATAATAACACACTTATGAATATTTGGCAGCATAACGGGCATTTTAGGTGAAAAGACCATTTTGCCCCTACTACCCCTATTTGGCGGAATTTCGCGTAACTTCGTTACTTTGACCTTATTCCATTTCAAAATTATCCCCACTATGTTTCTACCTCGTCGAATCTTTCAATGCAATGAGGCTTAAAAAAAAGTATAGGAATATATTCTAAACTTCCTAGATCAAAACAACAGTTCTACTATAACTATCGAAAGAACTACGGAAACTAAAAGCTAAGGACTGAAGAACTTACTCGGAGCTAGGCAGAACTTTTGTAGAGCTTCTCACTCTAAGTTTCGGCCAAGGAAGAGAGAAGAATGGTGTGAAGAATGAAGAAGAGGAGGGTGCTATTTATAGAAGAAATTCAAGACGTATCGGGAATTTTCTGCTTTGTTTCTGGACCGTTAGATCTAGGGTTTTGGGAGAAGCAATCTTGGCCCTCCATTGCTCATGGCCGACGTCCAAGGGCCCAAAAAGTCAAAGGATGAGTTGTCATCCAATGATGGCTCTTGCTTTATGGCCTCCGGCCCGATAAAGCTACGCGATCGGTGTCCGTTTCGCGTGATTTCGCAGAAACTCAAAAATCCGGGCGAGTAACTTTGAAGATCTTTTCATCCTCTTTCATATTATCTGTTTTGATCCTCTTTTTGATCATATCCAGGTATTCTCCGGTGCGTCGGAAGATATTCGGACAAACGTGTCCGATTACGGAAATCGCTTCCGATAGAACCAACTTCTGGACAACAATTCACTGAATCGTAAAACGTCCAGTTGTTGCCTAACTTAATCCCGTGTTTGAAAACACGCAATTTTTTCTATAGGTTCTCACTTTGCCTATCTGACTTTACTCTATCTGATCAGCTTTCCGTCTTATTAGGAATTAGGGTTTTTCGGTTGCGAAATCAACGTCACTGGTAAATTCTTTCTTCGTGTAAAAATTTACTTGTTCTTAATTTGACCAGTCTGAAAATAATTTTACCTTTGGTTTACCTGTAGAATTTATTTCTAACTTTTCCCCTCGGCCTCGCCTATAAGCTTTCGACTCACCGCATTATATTATTATTTTATTCTAATTATCATTTTAATTATTTAAACAATTCTTTTTAATTAAAAATACCAATAATTTCGCCCCTTCATTTTAAAATTCAGTTTTAATTATTTTTTCATAATTTTTTCCATTTTTAAAAAATATAATATTTTTTACCAAAAATTCATGTTTTACCCCGCCTTCGTTAAGGCTTAATCGTGCCTAAATTCTTCGTTTAGTGATCTTTTTAGGATTAGATTTCTTCATACACTTATCTTTACTAATTTTTCTTAATCTTTTTATCATAATCAGGTAAGTATATTTTATGCTAATTACCACCTTAATCTCTTAATTAAGAATTTTACCATAAGTTTAACTTTCTATATTTCTCTTGTTTTATGAATCAATTAGCTAGTAATTATCTAATCATTCTCTTACCAATGGTTGATAATTTTATAATTTACAGTATATTATTATCTTACAAACTTTATAATTGACATTGTCATTTTATATCCTATGTAAAATATTTAAAATGTTTACACCATAAAGTTACTTTATGGTTCTCAGTAATGCTTTTTAAACATTTATTCATGTTATTTCCTCTAAAATAATTTATTAAATTCTTATAATTAAAGATAATACTCCCATAATTTTATCATAATTTTTCATGATCTTTCAGTATTTATCATAATGTTTTTAGACTATTTTTTATCACCATTATTGCATTTTTAGTCATTCTGTTCATCTGATTTTTCTGTAACTTTTTTGACAATTTACTCGAAAATTATAACAATTTTCTATAATAGTTTTAAACTCATGAATTTGCTTCATCAAAATATTCATTAATTTCTCTTATCTCAAAAATTCCGGATTTGCTAAAATCCGGTATTACGGTTGTGGTCTGTGATGAATAATAGTTGTTAATTAGATATCGATTTTGTTCCCATTTGAATTGGAATATTGTTGGCATTATATTCATTTAATTTGTATATTCATTTTCAATAATTCAATTTGTAACTCATATTGAGTTGTTTAGAGCTTGTAGCTTAAAGTACTGTCTTTTAAGTCTTTGGATTGGATGGTGGGTAGGAGAAAGAAATAAAATGGATATGTGAACAAACACGAAAATTTTTAAAACGGATGTTATAAATATTAGGTCTAAAAAGAATTAAGACGAGAATTTTAAGAACGGATACTATACACAATCGGTCTTAAAAGTCAGACTTTTAAGATCAGATCTAGTAAAGAACAGGTCTAAAAGGTCAGAATTTTAAGACCAGTTCTTTTTTGCAATTGACCTAAAAAGTCTGACTTTTTAGACCTAATATGAGTCATGTTAGCTCTGAAAAGTTTGACTTCTTAGACCTAATATTTGAATAACTGATCTAATTTTTTTAAAAAAAACAAATAACAGACTTTTAAAACTGGCTGTATCGAGATTGGATCCAAAACCAATTTAAAAACCAATTTTTACTTGCTCTAAAAAGTGATATTTGCACTAGTGAATATGACGATTATTATTTTTAACTGTCAAGTATTTAGAAATCATACTTTACGGCTACTTGTTATAACCACTATATTTTTGTTTTCTATGATATAAGGCCCAAGATCTAGGGAACAAAAATCTCATTTTCGAATATGATTGTCAACTCCTAGTGCATTGTATGGAAAGTGGTGCACCATCTCTCGGTGAATGGCAAGCTCGAGGCATTCTTGAGGATATCTTGAGTTTCTTTAAGTCAGATCCCAGTCTTTCAGTTCGTTTCACTCCCCGCCAGGGGAACAAAGCAGCACACACCCTAGCTGCTCTTATTTATAAGGAGGTGTGCCCCATTGGGTGGGAAACCTTACCCTTACCTCCTTTGCGTTCAGTACTGGATGAAGACTTGAAATCTATCAGGAAGTCTATGTTAGTTATAATTAGTTTTGATGATGTCTTATATAGATGTCATTATTTAGAGCAAAAAGTTTATATTATGTAAATTTATCTTCTACTTTGACTAATGCTTATATTTAATATTAAAGAAGTTGAATGACAGAGAAGATCAAGAGAAGAGAAGAAGATGACATATTGAAGAAGGTAGAACTTATTGAGAATTATGAGTCCAAGTTAAATGGCGAAGAATGATCAAGATGGGAGATTGAAGAAAGAAGAACTTGTTAAATATTATGAGAATATCAATATTCAAGTCTCGTGATCAAACGAAGTTGGAATGGCTCAATTCGGAGTTAAAATGAGTAAATTCAAGCTTCCAGATGAATAGGAGTTGCTATAATTCAATTGCTACAGTCCTGTGCATGAACAGCTCCTTCTTACGCATAAACTCCAGTCATTCTCGAGTATGAAACATCAATTCTCGAGAATGAAACATCCAATTCTCGAGTATGAAACATCAATTCTCGAGAATCAGCGTGTTTCAGCAACTCTGTTCACCTTTGTTTCACGATTTACTCGGGCGAGGTCTGGTATTTCGATGATATCTCCTAAATCAAAGATCGGATTGAGGTGAAATCAGTGGCATATGAAACTCGACTCCTAATGCGTCTTTTTGATATAAAATTCAAGTCCAAAGGAGTCCAGATGAAGGAGCTATGAGTTTTTCAAGTTGCCACAACAATCAACATCATAGTCCAGACCCACCTTCAATGTTTTGAGTGTATCTTACAAGATACAAATCCAATTGAGCTGAAATTGGTGGCATATGAAAGTATACTCAAAGGTATTTCCATCAAGACTTGATCGGACCAAAACGGAGTTACTACCAAGGAGATATGGCCTTCGAAAGTTGACAATCAGTTCAGGATGCTGCAAAAATGCTAGTCAAGAACAACCTCCACTCATCTGATGATAATGGACAAACTACAATGAGGTTGGAGCTTATTCTTCTTGCATGGAAAGAAGGCTTTAAAGAGTTTAAATATTTGAATCAAAATTAACTCACTTGCATCTCCTTGTGTAATTGATTCTCGAGAATGGATCAAGGATTCTCGAGAATGGTATGTCACAGAATCAACATCACAGGCTTCACTGATAAGATTCTCGAGAATCAGTAATGGATTCTCGAGAATGGTACTCGAGAATAGGTAAGTCGATTCTCGAGAATGCCTTGACAGACTTGCAATGGTATGCCTTTTTTGACATGATTCTCGAGAATGCACATTTGATTCTCGAGAATAGGAATTTACACTACTTCATTCTTATGCTTCTGTTAGAGTTATTCTCGAGAATCATATGAACAATTCTCGAGAATGTATATCAGTAATTGAAATCTCCGTTCTCATAAAGTGCCAATCAATGATTATGACTTAGGTACTTCATATTATTAATCTATACTTCTTCTAACCAAGTTTAATCAGTTTGCTAGTGATTTTCAGATATGCTTAACATGTTTTAATCATCAATTTATCATAAAGCAACCCGACGTGGCAATCACATTTAATGCATCTCAGAAAAACAGAGCAACAATCGAAACTAAAGCTGTGACAGACAAAATCATTCCTTCGAGGGATACTTATTCCAGCTATTATTCTGAGTCAACCTCTGCACAAAGTACAGTCGACGGTGAATGCATTTAATGAAGCAACGGTCGAATATGCTCAACGAAAATCAACTGTGCCTAACGGAATTATGAAGAAACTCAACGGCTAGTTTGCAAAGCTTATCAACGGTCATTAAGGACGATCAACTATAAAAGGAGAAGGATTCAAAATGGATAGAGATATACGAGCTTGCACTGTCAAAATGCTGATATTCTGAATCCAACACTTATCTCATATACTCTCTGTTTCACAATATATATATAGTTTTTTAGTAGAGAGTGTGATAATCAATTATGTACTTCAGTGATTATTATTCATCTACTCTGTGAGAGAGTCCAAACACTTATTTGATTATTTGTTTAGTGATCAAATCTCAAGGTTGTGGAACCTTTGAGAGTGGGTGTACAATTACAACTTGTAAGGGGGAGTGAGTCCAAGAGCGAGAGGATCATCCTTCGTTTATAGAGTCGGTAATTGTATTCTCACAGTGCGTAAGAGGATATCTCGGTAAGAGATTGTAAAGGCTACACAAGTGCCCGACCAAACTTGTGAGGTTGTAGAGGCTTTGCTCTTGTGCCTGGTTAAACAAGGAGATAGTGGATTAAAAATCTCAAATGGAGCTTGGGGACTGGACGTAGGTCAAGGATTGGGCCGAACCAGGATAAATCATAGTTTGTATATTCTCTTCCCTAAACTTTTATATTTCCAGCATATATGTTTGAATGACTGACTATTGCTTTATAAAGTATTTCTGTCATACGAATTGATTTCAATAAGTTGCGAAAAGATTTTCAAAGTTCCAAAAGTTTTATCGGACACCCAATTCACCCCCCTCTTGGGTGATAGCCAGGTCTTACATTTGGTGTCAGAGCCAGGCTCTTGTCTAAAGGACTTAACCGTCTCAAGAGTTTCAATGGCTGATTTTGGGTGTTGCTTGCTTTCAGAAGGTTTTGATTATACCATTCCACCATTTTTCAAAGATATTGATTTTTTGTTTTGGAAATCTAGAATGACATCGTTTATAAAATGTTTTGATTTTGATATGTGGAATGTTTTTATAAACGTCTTTGATTTCAAACCGAGAAAGGATTGGACTGAAAAGGAAAAGAAAATGTTTTCATTGAACATTAGAGCAATGAAAATTTTATATAGTGCTTTAACCGAAAATTATTTTGAGAAAATCAATTTTTGCTCTAGTGCTAAAGATATATGGGATTCTCTTGATTCTATATATGGTTCTAACAACTGTGTTGAAGTTAAAAGTGTTAACAGTTCATCTGAGTCTATAAGCTTCATATCCACGGTTGATGAACAACTGGAAGTTGAGAATGAAGAAGGAGAAATCTTAGAACACTTCCATGTCAATACTGAAGAACAAGAGGAAGATGATTCCCAGGAAGAGTTCATGGACGATTATGATCAATCATTATCTAGAGCTCAAGATGCACATGGGGTAAACAATTTCAATTCTTCTTGTGCAGTTAAGAAAAATGATTTTGAACATTTGCATAAAATTGTTTTTCAACCATTTACTGATTCTATTTTGAAAAACAAAAATGTTTTCAATCATGCTAGAAAATCATATGGGAAGGAAGAATATACAAATATAGGTCATTTGATATTGCAACCATTCGACCAGCACAATTCTTGCAAAACTGCTAATAATAAGCATCATTCTATTATTTGTAATTATTGTGGAAAGTTTGGTCATATTTCTCACGCATGTTATATTAGGCGAAATTCTAATGTGAGAAATAAATTTATTTGGGTACCGAAAGGACAAGCAAGGTCTAATACTAATGGTGAAGGACCCAAGTATAAGTGGGTACCAAAATATCCATCTAGTACTCCATGTGTGCAGGATGATTTGAATATCAATGGACATCAAGGTACAGAAAAGAGGAAGAAGAAGCCAAGAGTTTCTCATGAACCAATGAAGAAGATCATAGCATCTATATCAAGCAAGAGAACTCTCAGGGCACCCATTGCTAGAACTACAAGGCCTAAACATCAAAAGAAGCAATGGATACAAGCAAGAAGAGTATCATCTACCTCAAGAACAAACTACCATGAAGTACCATTCAACTATCTTGAGAAGAATAAGAAGAGAAGGATCTCTCGTGCAAAAAGGAAAAGATTCTTGTGATCTATATCTTTTGAGAAAGCTTTGTATGCACCCACGGGAAAACAAATGAAGAATCAGTGGGTAAGCAAAGCCAATCCTCCAAGTACCTAAGGTAAAGGTATACAATGGTAAAACCTCCTGTGTTATTATCTGTAATATTTATTGAGGTTTTATATTGTGAAGCCATAGGAATGAGGATTGCAATATTCAATAATCTGACTCTTTATGCATATACAATGATTTGATAATTCCCTCTATGAACTGCATATTTTGAAATCGTACTCGAGTAATAAGCTAACCTACTCGAGTATTGTCGGGTTTTAATGAGTATGCTAGTGTTTCAGGAAAGCACCATACTCGAGTAAATGAAAATGGTACTCGAGTAATAGCAAGAAAGATCACTAATGCTGAGAAACTAATGCATCATACTCGAGTAACCATCTCATCGTACTCGAGTATAGTCGAGCAAAATCACTGGAACTAGAAACAAATCATAAAGATGAGAAAAACTTCTCAAGAGAGCAACTATGTAGAGAAACAATTCAACTCTTGAGGAAGCAAAAGAAGCAATGGTTGATGTTGATGGTGAACGTCAGAAGAGGAGTTATCTACATCAATCCATCTCAACCAAGCATGCTACTACAAGGACAAGAGGAATTACGGTGATATTTAACCTTACCCTATACCGTGTTTTCATGAAATTCATATTTGGGTAATGAATACTTGTCCATTATTGCATTCCATTAGCAATCAATCATTTATGCCTTTCAAAACGTTTTTCAGATTGCTAAATGGACCATAAATGAATTTGTGCATAACTTTCTGAGTTTATGTTTCTGAAATGCATAATTCTAAAATCGGTTTGAATTCCAATTCACTATGTTTTATAAAAATGCATACAAGTGTTTTTTTGAAAAATATTCATACTTTGATTGCATTGGAAGTTAATATCATTGTATACGGAATGTTGGATGTGCTTCAAATTTGTCCTAGAATTTTCCCTATCTTTCACATATTGATATTTGGAATTCAATGTGTTGCTTGAACTCATCAGTTTCATTCTGTCTAATAAGTTGATCATCTATGAGTTTCAAGTCTATCTCCTATAAAAGGATTCAATATGTGGGTGTTATGCCTACTGCATAAATTCTTATTGGTCAAGATATTCCAAGCTTTATAAATGTTCATTAATGCATTGAATCTTAATGCATTAACTATTAGTGGAATAACTCACTAGGATAATATTATGGAACTCTAGTCATTTGGACTACTGAGTTTGTGCTTCATCATCCATGAATCCTATAGTCATTCTGTTACTCAAATATATCAACATTGTCTTCATCCATTCTTTTGAGTAACTATATTCATATTCTTGCCTTGACCATTCATATATTACTAAATTCAATTCTAAGAGACAAGATCATCTCTTGCTCATTATGCATATATATTCTTATTGTGCTAAGAATGTCTTGCTCATGCTTTATCATTATGACCATTGCTATTAGGAAAATTCTTCTACATGCTGTTCTCTGAAACTGAAAATATTCTGATACATTCTGATATATTCTTTAAACTGTTAACTTCCACCATTGTTTTTTGAAAGAGCATTGATTTTAAACATATTACAAAAATAAGTTTTCATATCTTCAAAATCTCAATTTCATAATACATTATCATGATTCGAAAGAATATTTGAGATTTGAAACTATTTGCATGTTTCTCTATTATTTTTGAAAATTCAGTCTCATCCGTGGTTTATGTAAGTTTCATATTAATGACATACTTTTCCACATAAATTGTATTTACAAACTGTCATTCAAAAACAACACTCTTCATATCAGTTATCTGTATATTTCGTGACCTGAATCAATTGGATTCCATTACTGCAAATTTTGATACTCTTTGCTAAAATATCATATGATTTAATTCTATAAGAGCATAAGAATTGTCTTGTCTAATCTTGTATGGACTCAAGAATCATTGGGTACCAAAGAACATATACATATATATTTGATTTGTGCAGGATGCTCTATTCTATAGTTAGAGGTACAGAGTCTATTAGAGGATGATAATTCTCAAGTATGATTATATCATACTCAAGAATTGTCGAGTATCGCTTTCTAAAGAATTGCAATACTTAAGTCAATTCTCAAGAATTGCTACTCAATTCTCGAGTAATGTCAGGATCTAACAAGCTTGCTGAGTGTCTCAGGAATTGTCTATTCGAAAGAAGATCATAATTCTCGAGAATCACTGAGGCATTCTCGAGAATTGTCGAGGCTGAAACTAATCCAGAGTCGCTTTTATCTGCTAATTCTCGAGAATCCTCAAAGAATTCTCGAGTATTATTGAGATAGAGGAGCTTCAAGAGATTTGCAATGCTAATTCTCGAGAATTAAAACCAAATTCTCGAGAACTGTAGAACAAAAGGAAGTTAAGCAGTGAAGCTCTTCATCAGTTTCTGAGTATATGCGAAGCATTCCTGAGAATCAATCACCTTACCTGATATATTCAAAGATAACTATTCAATGATTTGCTCAGATTGAGTCTTCTCATCAAAAAGGTTCAAGTGTTCACAATACACACTTGAAATGAGGTATTTTTAGCATTGATTTATTTATCATCATTTATATCTCTCTCAAGTATAATATGAGAATTTTTGAGAATCTGTCTGATTCTCGAGAATCTACTTCTAATCCTCGAGAATTGTCGGGCTAAAGAAGTTGCATTGTTTCATTGCTTCATCATTACAATACTCAAGAATCCTCATTGAATTCCCGAGTAATGACGGGTCTGATTCATTTTTAAAAAAACAATGTTGTGCGTCATTTCTTCATATGGCTTGTTACTGTGTTGTGTTCTCATTTAATTGAAAAACGCTATTTTACATGAGACTTTCAAAAGCATCATTTAATGAAAAGCATGAACAGCATCATTTTCATCATGTTTTAAATAATGACGCGTTGCATCAATTCTTGAGCATTTCATTTTCTTTATCTCGTAAGCGCATCTTTTGTGTTGTCTTTTACCCAAGAATTTTTTTTTTATCTTCATTACATGACAAAGGTGCATTCGGATCAGCTTTGATCTTTTACAATATTCATTACGTACTGAGCATTGTTTAAAAGGAAATTGTTGTACCTTCTTTTTAAAGGCGTCACTTTACCAACGATTCTTCCTTGTGCTGTATCCTCAATTAATTCAAAATTGATGTCAAGTTCTTTAAATGCCAAAGCATTTTTTTTCCTCTTGATCTTAATTCAAGACTTTGAAAAAGCCTCATCTGCATTCACTATCTTATATTTGAAAATATATTAGATTTTCCTTTCATTGTCTTAATTTGAAAATATCATATAGAAAGGGATATTTTGATATTCGGTTTGCACGAACAAATTTCTTTTGCAAAGAAAGTTTTTAATTTGTAGCAGGAGACTTTGTTATGTGTTAGAACTTTCCTTAATGCACTACAAGGAGAAACATTTAACTTGAGGAAAGAAACTTTGATGTTCAATCACATTGAAGTTAAGCTATGCTCCATAAAAGAATAGAGCCTACCACTACTTCATCTCAGGCCACAGGGATTGAATCGAATTGCCTACAGCAAGCAGATGGACTTCACATATCATTCATCACTTTGTCAAATATAAATGAGCATTTCTGAACTTTATCTCTTTATATTCTGTGATAGTATCAAGTTGCTATAATCATGAAATCCTCTCCAACTTTTTTCCATAAAAACATTCCAACTTTCATCATATCAGAATGAAAACACTTTCAAATCCGAAAGAGAAAATCAGTTCCTTGATTCTTTATAATCTGGTTTCACATTTGTCTCTCTAAGCATCTCTTCTTAAATTCAACTTTTTGATAATGACAAATAAGGGGGAGAGAATGGCAAGAAAAATATGAGCATCTAATGTATTTTCATATTCATACATATTTTTCTTAAAGTATTTGCCATCATCAAAAAGGGGGAGAATGTTAGTTATGATTAGTTTTGATGATGTCTTATATAGATGTCATTATCTAGAGCAAAAAGTTTATATCTTGTACATTTATCTTCTACTTTGAATAATGCTTATATTTAATATTAAAGAAGTTGAATGACAGAGAAGATCAAGAGAAGAGAAGAAGATGACATATTGAAGAAAGTAGAACTTATTGAGAATTATGAGTCCAAGTTAAATGGCGAAGAATGATCAAGATGGGAGATTGAAGAAATAAGAACTTGTTAAATATTATGAGAATATCAATATTCAAGTCTATGTGATCAAACAGAAGTTGGAATGGCTCAATTCGGAGTTAAAATGAGTAAATTCAAGCTTCCAGATGAATAGGAGTTGCTACAATTCAATTGCTACAGTCTTGTGCATGAACAGCTCCTTCCTACGCATAAACTCCAGTCATTCTCGAGTATGAAACATCAATTCTCGAGAATGAAACATCCAATTCTCGAGTATGAAAAATCAATTCTCGAGAATCAGCGTGTTTCAGCAACTCTGTTCAGCTCTGTTTCACCATTCACTCGAGCGAGGTCTGGTATTTCAATGATATCTCCTAAACCAAAGATCGGATTGAGGTAAAATCAGTGGCATATGAAACTATACTCCTAATGCGTCATTTTGATATAAAAGTCAAGTCCAAAGGAGTCCAGATGAAGGAGCTATGAGTTTTTCAAGTTTCCACAACAATCAACGTCATAGTCCAGACCCACCTTCAATGTTTTGAGTGTATCTCACAAACTAAAAATCCGATTGAGCTGCAATCGGTGGCATATGAAAGTATACTCAAAGGGATTTCCATCAAGACTTGATCGGACCAAAACAAAGTTACTACCAAGGAGATATGGCCTTCGAAAGTTGACAATCAGTTCAGGATGCTACAAAAATGCTAGTCAAGAACAACCTCCATTCATCTGATGATAATGGACGAACTACAATGAGGTTGGAGCTGATTCTTCTTGCATGGAAAGAAGGCTTTAAAGAGTTTAAATATTTGAATCAAAATTAACTCACTTGCATCTCCTTGTGTAATTGATTCTCGAGAATGGATCAAGGATTCTCGAGAATGGTATGTCACAGAATCAACATCACAGGCTTCGCTGATATGATTCTCGAGAATCAGTAATGGATTCTCGAGAATGGTTCTTGAGAATAGGTAAGTCGATTCTTGAGAACGCCTTGACAGACTCGCAATGGTATGCCTTCTCTGACATGATTCTTGAGAATGCACATTTGATTCTCGAGAATAGGAATTTACACTACTTCGCCTTTATGCTTCGTTAGAGTAATTCTCGAGAATTGGAAGTGATTCTCGAGAATGGTACTCGAGAATCAGTAAGGTGATTCTCGAGAATGCACGGTCTGATTCTTGAATACCATTACTCTCATATACTGCATCTTTGGTTTGTTAATGTAATTCTCGAGTATGAATGAACTGATTCTCGAGAATGATTATATACTGATATTCAATGCTCTCTAGACTTCGATAATTCTCGAGAATCATATGAACAATTCTCGAGAATGTATATCAGTATTTGAAATCTCCGTTCTCGTAATGTGCAAATCATTGATTATGACTTAGGTACTTCATATTATTAATCTATACTTCTTCTAACCAAGTTTAATCAGTTTGCTAGTGATTTTCAGATATGTTTAACATGTTTTAATCATCAATTTATCATAAAGCAATCCGACGTGGCAGACACATTTAATGCATCTCAGAAAAACAGAGCAACAATCGAAACTAAAGCTGTAACAAACAAAATCATTCCTTCGAGGGATACTTATTCCAACTATTATTGAGTCAACCTCTGCACAAAGTACAGTCGACGGTGAATGCATTTAATGAAGCAACGATCAAATATGCTCAACGAAAATCAACTGTGCCTAACATAATTACGAAGAAACTCAACGGCTAGTTTGCAAAGCTTCTCAACGGTCATTAAGGACGATCAACTATAAAAGGAGAAGGATTCAAAATGGACAGAGATATACGAGCTTGCACTATCAAAATGCTGATATTCTGAATCCAACACTTATCTCATATACTCTCTGTTTCACAATATTTATATAGTTTTTCAAAAGAGAGAGTGTGATAATCGATTATGTACTTCGATTATTATTCATCTACTCATGTGAGAGAGTCCAAACACTTATTTGATTATTTGTTTAGTGATCAAATCTCAAGGTTGTGGAACCTTTGAGAGTGGGTGTACAATTACAACTTGTAAGGGGGAGTGAGTCCAAGAGTGAGAGGATGATCCTTCGTTTACAGAGTCGGTAATTGTATTCTCACAGTGCGTAAGAGGATATCTCGGTAAGAGATTGTAAAGGCTACACAAGTGCCCGACCAAACTTGTGAGGTTGTAGAGGCTTTTCTCCTGTGCCCGGTTAAACAAAGAGATAGTGGTTTGAAAATCTCAAGTGGAGCTTGAGGACTGGACGTAGGTCAAGGATTGGGCCGAACCAGGATAAATCATAGTTTGCATATTCTCTTCCCTAAACTTTTATATTTCCAAAGATATATGTTTGAATGATCGACTATTGCTTTATAAAGTATTTACGTCATACGAATTGATTTCAATAAGTTGCGAAAAGATTTTCAAAGTTCCAAAAGTTTTATCGGACACCCAATTCACCCCCTCTTGGGTGATAGCCAGTCTTACAGATCTACTCAACGTGCGCCTTCAAGCTCCAGGCTTGCGGATCCTGGTTGACTGCAATTTTTTTACTTTTGCTTCCTTTGTTATCTGTCAGTTTATGTTGTCGTGTTATTTCCTTTCTGTGGTTTCCTTGCATGTTCTTTAATGGTCTTTCTTTTGCTCGTCGTCGTGTTTCATGTGTATTTTTCCTTGTAATCGTTGGCTTTCCTTCGTGGTCGCCCCCTGTTGCTGTACCCTCATCTTTATATTCAATGAATATCTCAGATTTGTCCAAAAAAGGTTGGAAAACAAGTCGTTTGAAAGTGTTACATGATGATTGTTTCGTAAAAATTGTATTTTTTGTCAATTAAATGATGGTTAATAATTACAAATGTTATATTTTTGTTTTCATAAATTCCGCCTTTCAATACATGAAGGTGCACATATTTAACTGTTATGTTTCAGTGTTATATATTGTTGTGCTACCTACGCCTTGACATACATGACGATTATTTATTAAGCGTTATATATGCGTGATTTTGTAGTAGTGTATCTTTAGTCCTAAATATAAGACATGATTGACTTTTTTTGTGAAAAGATTAAGAAAATTAAATAAGTTATTTAATCATATCATATGTGGTGTATATTTAAATTATATGTTATTTTATAAATCAGTCAAATTAGTTTGAAGAGAAAATGATAAATGTAAGTACTTTAAAGTAATTTATTTAATTTTCTTTATCTCCCTAAAAAAATCAATTGGTATCAATCTGGAAATAGCAATACATAATGGGTTCACAGAATTCCGGCAGAGAGTGTGGGGGTGAAAGTAATATGATCACATGAGGTCGCCTACCACACACAAACACAGAGAGGGAAAAAAAAGGGGGGGGGGGGGTGTTTGATGTATGTGGCCATTGCAAGAAAGAGAAAAGGAGGGTACGACCAGACCAGAGAGGTATCCTCCTTCCTTCCTTCCTTTGTCATCAACCAGAGAACCCAATCGACAATGTCCTATTCACGACAATTACTCTTTCCCACTCTCCTTGTTTTCTTCCTTCCTTCTCCTTGTCTTCTTTCCTTCTCGGAATTTGTGTTTGATTCTCTCTCTTTCTCTCTTTTTCAAATATGCATTAGGTTTTCGCTCTTTTTACTCTCACTATTGTCTTTTTTTGGCTTCGTTTTGATTAAGGTTTTTGATTCATTCACAAGCAAGCAAAGGAATTTGGAAAACGGCTCAACTACGAAATTTCCTTGTAAAGTTCTGTAATTTCCCATTTAAACACTCACTAAACTTCATTCAAAAAATGTCTTTTTTAACAGTTACTTTATTTTAATCATATTTAACGGTTTTAATTCCAGCGTCGTTTTTGAAGTACAATTAGAGCATAATTTATACTTTTTTTTTTCCTGAAGCATAATTTATACATCTTCAAGATTATACTTGACAGCTTTTAACAGTAAAAAATATAAGGGGTCCCATACTTGATAATTGATGGTTAAAAAACCAAAACAATAAACGCCAAGTAATAAGATCACATAAATGGCCCGAGAGGTTATTACATTGACTTACTTGATATATTTTTCACTTCAAAAAACCATCAACGGCTAAACTGATAAAAAGTATAAGCCGTCAACGTCAACAGTTATAATGTAAAAAAGCATGTCAAGTAGTATTCCAGTTCTGTGCGTGTTTTTTTTTACTATGGTATATTATGGTTAAAATTATAAAGTTCGACAATAAAAATGCTTGCAGCGTAATTAACCACGGAGAAAATATTTTCATTTCTAACATTACTGATGAAACTTTTTTTTCTCCAGGAAAAAACTTGTCATCGTATGCTAAGTCTTAGAACGAAAAAAGACTGGCACTTTATTCTCCGATACAAAATTTTCAAGCCTCACCACCAGAAAAATCCTAACTGTATTTTAATTCAAGTAAGAACTCATCATAAAAGTGTATGTGGTAAATCATTAATTAATAGACACCCCTCTTGATAATTTCATTTCACCCATGATAAGAAAAACACAACATCTCAATTTGAAACAAAACTCTGATGATGATGATATCCCCATATGTAATAATATATGTTTCAATTGAAATGTTGGTGCTCCAACCATGGCCAAAACCCAGATTGATCATCCATCCCACAAAACATATTGCTCAAATTATTCTCTTCTTTAACCATCTGATCGGTTACCTTCGGGTGGCATTGATGAAGCTCTGGTCTTGTTGAAGAAGCTTGGAAGAGCTGGTGGGCCACTCCTCCTCCTCCTCCTCCTGAAGAAGGAGGAGGTGGCCTTACTGAAGCAGAAGAAGAAGGAAAAAATGTTATGCTTGTGGTTTGGTGGTGTGTGGAAAGATCAGGGCTATCATCATCAATAGCTGCTGTTCTTGTTATATCAAACTTGATAGTCTCAGAGCTGTTCTCGCTTCTGTTGCTGGAAGATCCCTCTGTTTCTTTGTTGAGGTTGATCGACTCGGTCGGCTCTCGGTTCTTCAATGCAAATATCTGCACCAGTAAAAAGGAAGAAGAAGATGGTTTCAATAATCCTAACAACTACTAAAGAGGAAAATGAAAAGTAGAAGCTGATATTGATCATAATGATGATGGGGAAAAAAGCAGCTTTTGTAAAAGTGATTAGCTCCGAATTATATATTGAAAATTACAAGAAAAAAGTCAAAAAAGAAAAAGAAAAAAAGAAAAGGGCACAAGTATCAAAGAAAAAGAAAGATCATGATTACCAGCCTTTTTATTGGGTTGAATCAAAACAATCACAAACATTAGAAGAAGGAAAAAAGAATAATTTATGAGACTAACCTCAGCTTGGAGTTTTTGGTTATGAGCTTGAAGAGCATCATTATCTGCCTTGAGGGAATCATATTGTCTTTTAAGGACATCATAGTCTTTCTCAAGCTGCTTTGTTTTCCACCTTGCTCTTCTGTTCTGGAACCATATCGCGATCTGTCTCGGCTGCAATCCTAGAGCCCTTGCAAGCTGCATTTTTCTCTCTGGTTCAAGCTTATTCCCCAGCTCAAAGCTCTTCTCAAGTGTCTTCACCTGTTCCATGTTAAGCCTCCTCTTCTTCTCCCCAGCCTGAGACCCGTCATCCGATAACTCCTCCTCGGCATTATTAGCTTCCTCACCCAGTTCAATTCCTGAAAATGACATGCATCTCTTACCTAGAAAAGAAGGCCCTCCTGCCAGCACCAACATTTAAGATTGTAAACCAGTGTTAAAACTAACTAGGTAAAGAGTCTATATAAGTGGATTTTAATTTACTTATGTATATATATATATATATATATAGAGAGAGAGAGAGAGAGAGAGTACCATGATGATGATAATCTTGTGGAGCACATGAAGTCAGGAGCGAGTTGAGAGAAGGAGGAGGCTGATGATGAGGGTGATGATGATGCTCTTCTGGGTGAGAGGTCTGAAGCATGAAATTTGCCGGGAAGAAAGCCATCTTAATTGGTAGTCACTTCAAGAGCTCATGGTTTTTTAGATCAGCGAGAAGAAGGGAAGATTCCTAGCTAAACTTGTGATGATGAAAGAAAGAAGTTCAGAGACTAATAACGTCTACCTTATATATATGACATCCTCCTGCCAAAATAAGTGTTCCTTCAATCAGAGAGAGCGTGAAAATTCTGTAGTGAAGGACGGATTTTATACCTTATCAGTTTTCTCTAATGGAAATAATTGAAAAACAAAAATGAAGCTGCAGGGGAAGAAGAGGAAGAAGGAGAAGGGGAAAGAGCAAGAGAGATATTTGAATCTATAGTTCTCTACTAGGCTCCAACTTCCCTATATATATCACTATTTTTTCCCCCTATTAACTGTGAGTTACTGGTGTAAAATTAAAAAGATACCCCAATATTATTATATATTATAAAAAAAAAAAACAAAAGGAAAAACAATTTGCTGAGGAATTGAGGAAAAGAAAAAAGACACAGGCAATCAATTAGTTAGAAGTTAAAATGACATAAGGAAAAGAAAAAGAGGACAGAGTGGAGAAAGCTAAGCTTTTCTGCATCAACGAACATGGTTAATAGTATTTCTTTATGTGTGTGTGTGAATGCATGTGTAATAAGGTCATCCATAACAATAATAAGTCATAATTATTTTCCTAATGATGAACTTAGCTTCTCTCTTAGGAGACAAGTAGTGGGTTTTGCTCACTAAAGACAGTTGTCTTCAAAATATAATGATGGAATTGGTATTGCAACTAAACATATTTTTTCATGCTCTTATATCCTATGATTCCATCATAATGAAAGATATCAGACTTGTAATGATTATGATTCTCTAAAGAAAAGAGGGTGACAGTTTTAACTATATTAACTAATCACAACATGATGGAGGCGTAATCATTTCCGATATAATTTTTTTCTTTTCTGCTCCCTTTATCCCGAATTATAAGAAACAATTTTGAAGGTTCGGTATTCCTAATTATAAGCTACTTTACAAAATTTCAAAAGTAATTAAAATATTTTTTTTTCCTGAAAAAACCCCTTATAAATAAATGATTTATGTGAAATGATGACAATTAATCGAGGACGTACACAACTAAATAAATAAATTCTTTTTTTGAGTAAGAACTGAATACAATTAATGATGACACAGAAAAAAGATATTTACAACAAAGATAGTCTAAATAGATAAATATTTTTAGACCAACTAGCTAAACTTCTTTTGACATATGCAAATTAGATAATTATTTCTTTTAATTAAGAAGGTTTGAACTGGGTGAAAACCTTATTAATAGGCAAAGGAACACAAGCTAAGCCATCAGATGAGGAGGCTGAGGAAATTATATTTTCATTTTTTATCATATTCTATGTTGGGTTTTTGTGTGAAGACAAGTGAGGTTACTTCAGAGAAAAGAGAAATTAGTTGGCCATATATAACTTTAAGTCCAAATTGGATTGTGCTTTAGAGAGAGAGAGAGTGGAAGAGAGAGGGAGGGGGAAAGAGAGAGGAGAGGAATCTAAGGTGAGATGGGACCAATGTGGAGTGAGGGACAGGGGTTGCTACCTAACCCACCAACAGGTATCATGCATTACGACGAAGCTCTTTCCCATCAACCATTATCCCTTTGCATCGATTTCAGCATATGGTAAAATTCCCAGTTTAAAAAATAAATAAAATCACAGTAGCCATCAATAGAGTAAAAAGGAATTCCATAATCTTTAATTAAGATTCTGGATTCAATTCTCGGCTTTTCTAAAAAGAAAAAGAAAAGGAGGACATTAATTTATTGTTCTTTATAGTTTGCCTTAATTTTAAATCAACGCCTATAATTTATTTTGTTTAAATTATGCTGTTTCATTTGATAATTTCATTTGATAATTTTATGAAATTTCATTTATATAGATAAATGTATGGATGATAAATACCAGCAATAAGTTGTTGGTTGAGATAGTAATGCCTTACTCTGTAAAGAGGAACAAAAGTTTGAATATGTAAAGTACATTTGTTTGAAGAGGCGAAAATCCTTTGCACCTTAAGCCTTGAAAGTGATTATATACCCTTGATTAAACATGACCAAATAAAAATTTGTTAAATAAAATTAAGAAAAATTCATAAAATCTATGGATTGGGATTGTAAAAATAAAAATTATTGATTATTTTATTGATTTGATCAAAGGCTTTCTCCTCGAGATCTAGAGGGTTCACACCTCTCTATAAGTGTCTTCTTCCCTGATTCAAACTCCTATTTTCCTCATTATAAGGTGAGGTTCCTTTATCATCTCAACCAACCAACAGTTTGTTAGTTAACGATTTTTATGTTCAATGATAAATGTCTATAATGAATTAAACTATAAGGGTTCAATATAAACAAAATAAATTAACTATAAGATTCGAAATATAATTTTAAATAAAATATATGAACTTACGGTTAATTTTAAAAAAAATAAAAAAGCTACAATAAAAAAAATTAATGAGAAAATTCCTTTCGGTTTCAAGGACCAAGAAAATATTAAAAAAGTCACAAGGAAATTCAAATGTCAAAAAAGTCCCGTTAACAATTCCTTTTTTGTGATCAACAACTCGATATGTGGCATTAATAATTTTATCTGTAGGATTATTAACTTGATATTTGAATTTCCCTTGGAACTTTTTTGATATTTCCTTGATTCCTTAGGACTTGAAAGAAATTTTCCCAAAATTAATTACGTATTTATGAGCCAATAACACTAAGCTCTAAAGTAATGAGGGCAAACAAATTGAATATACCAGATAGCCGTAAAAAAACACAAAAAACACAAAAATAAAATAAAATTGTAACTGTTAATTAGAAGCTTTAAAAAAAGTGACGATTTTTCAAAAATTTCATGTGAAGTTAAACCTTTACTATCAATTCTGATTAGAAAATGAGAATATTTTCCCCTTGTAATAATGCTTTTAAAGAATTCAATAATAATCTTTAAAAATATCCACTTGAATTTTTTTATTATGTCTTTGTTGTCTCGTTCCCAATTCGCCATTCTATATCCGTGTCTGAGTTTACATGTCAGTGCTCCTCTCGTTAGCCTCTGTTTTCTCTAAATTTTAATACACAGTATCCACGGGTTGTGTTTCTTTCATAATCCTTTTTCTCATGATCCTCTCATCATCTCTAAATTACATCCGTCCAATCAATCACAATATTACTTTAACATTTTTCTCATCTTTTCAATCAACAGCCCAGATAAGCTAATGAGAGAAAATGAGAAAAAAGATGAGGAGATGATCCTCTCTTCCCAGGATACACATATAGAATAGAATAAACGACTACAAATCAATTAGGTGAAGTCAGCAGAAAGAAAGAAAAGAAACTCGACTATTAAAAACATCTAGAGTTATCTCTGATTTGTAAATCCGCCAAAATTCAAACTCAAATATAAGTTTATTGGTACAAATCATTACCAATTATTTGTAAGAAAAAAATAACTTTGAAAATCATTCGCAGGTCAAAAACCAAACACCTTGCACGCGCATTAGGGAAAAAATTAGAATTGTACAAGTCACTCATCAATCTATTTGTTAAATAAACTACAGTGAATAAGGTGGCATTAATCAAGAGATTTAGATAAATTCCCGATGGTAACTATTATAATATTATTTTTAATTTTGTTAAGTTAGACTTTCACCTTTAACCATTTTGATGAGAGGACATAGGAAAGTTCGGGAAATCACATTCATCCTTCCAGACTACTGCAACATGTACAAACTCTTCTGCAAAAATCAGCACCATTCTTTTACTATTATTGGTAGAACCGGTTCATAAAAAGATAAGCAAATAAGTCCATTATACTACAATCAATTACATAAATATTTCGCGCACATTTTTCCTCCAATAAATTGGGTTTTTTCTTTTTAACAAAATTTAATGGGTTTAAATTGGGTTTTGCTTTAACAAATTTTTGGCTAGTTTAAATGATGAGGATGAGATGGACTGAGGAGAGTGTAAAGCTTATAAGTTCAAATCCCCTCTTTAAAACGACCAAAAAAAAAAAAGTTGAAGTGCAAATCAATCTTGTTAATTAGTGGCATATATTACACCCAAGATGAAGAGGGGAGAATTGGGTGGATATAAATTAAAGCTGGAATTAATCACAAAAATAAAAGACTAAGGAAAGATATCACCAAGAACTCAAGAAAAAAATTTGAACAGTCAAGTCAGAGTAAGAATCATTGTATAGTCGATATTTGGGCCGTTTGGATTAGCGGTGACTTATTTTCTATCTAACTTTTGCAAAAGCTCGATAAGAAAAAAGTCAAGTTATAAATGTGATTTATATTTAGATTGACGATTGCAGAATTGGTTTTTTCTCAAACAGAGACGTATTTGGGTTAGCGGTTGAAAAGTAAGTTAAAATGGAAATTGACTAAAAAGTGCATGAATTTTATTAAATACTACATGTATTAATATTAGTTGTATATATTGCGATAACTCAAGATAAATATTGATAATTATATTTAAAATTGAAAAAAGGAATAATAAATATTTGTTATTTAAAAATATATTTATATTTACATATATTAATTTAGTATGAAGAATTTACATGGAAGGATTTAAATTTTCGGTGGTATAATCCCAAATTATGTTTTTATAAGAAAGAGGGAAAATAAATATATAGAAATATAGAAATTGTTAAAAAGGAAAAAAAAAAGGGAAGAAAGAGTATGAAGCGAGTGAATAATTAACATCCAATATGATTAACTCATCCAAGACACGTTGCATTATGCCAGTAGAAGAAAGAGAGAGAATAATGAAAGCGGAGCAAATCACCAAGAGGGGGGGTGAATTGTGGATGTTAAAAATTCTTTTTAGAGTGCTATGAAACTTAACACCAAAAAACAGAGCAAAACAGAGGAGATGAAAGAATAGCAAAACACAGCAAATTTATACTGGTTCGGTCACAAAGCTTGACGTATGTCCAGTCCCCAGATACTCTGGGATTTTCACTATCTTTCAGAATCAGTTACATACTCTGCACTCAAAAGTTATTCTCTCAATAGGATACACCCCCTATAAGTTGTACACTGATATTCCCAATCTCCAAGTCCCCTTGACTTGAGATTCTTACAATAAAAGATTTCAATAAATGAAACTCTCTCAAAGAGTATATGAAATAATCACTGAAGTACAGATGTATCAAAAGATACTTTACAAGAGTAGAAAACACAGGAAGTAGTTGAAACTTTGAATGCTTTTTGTTTTCTACAGATTGGTTGTTGAGAAGACTTGAATGCAACTCTTTATATATGAAGAGAGCATTAAATGACAGTTGGATTGATCAATGTAACTATTGGAGACATTGGACTAGCTGTTAAGAACAATATGGTCACTTTTCTCTCTAATCTTCAGTTAATCCAGGTGCACAGAAGTTTATGGTTGACTTCCTTTGAATTAAATCCGTTGGAAGAGTAGCTTCTTGATAGGGAAAGAAAACATTAATCCCTTAGCAACGTGTAGAGAATGATTGTCCAAAAGAATGCAAGTTTTCTGGACTTTGCAATAAATGTGGTGACGTCATTTTTTGCTTTAAGCCAAATCTTCATTTAATCTTCTTTAAACCATCTGAGACTCACTAACAAACTGATTAAACATAATTGAGAATAGTAACGAGTGATGATAAGAAGTATTAAGATCAAACATGAAGATTTCACAATTTCAAGCAATTTGATTTTCAAAAACTGGGCGACACAAACTGGAGTTTGTTCATCCAAACTGAAGTTTTGTAACTTTTCTTTAGAAGCCTAAACTGGAGTTTACAAACTGAACTCGAGTTTACTTCATCTAGAGAAGAACGTTGCAATTTAATCTTTGAGGCATTGAATAGGATCCAAAACTAGAGTCCATTAGTGACTGACTCGAGTTTTGAACTCTTATACTGAGAAATACGCTTGAGTTCAAAAGCTCAAAACTAGAGTTTATAAATATAAACTGGAGTTTTCAAAAGTTCAAAATATAACAAAGCTCTCTGCTTGGTACAAACTCGAGTTAATAAAACTAAACTCGAGTTTCCACAAATGTTTAGGGAAAAAAAGGAAAATTCTCTGTATGGTAAAAACTTGAGTTTCCAAAACTTCAGAAATATTGAGATGCTCTCTGTATGATCCAAACTCGAGTTTCCTCAAAAGAGAGAAAACTTTAAAACTTTTTGCCAAACACAAACTGGAGTTTGTAGAGCCAAACTGAAGTTTTCTCAAGTTTAAGAATAGAGCAAAGCTCTCTACTTGTCACCAACTCGAGTTAGCAAACCAAACTCGAGTTTCCTTGAAAGCTTGGGAAACTTGATAACTCTCTGTCAACTTTATAGTCTAAAACTCTGCAAGTATACGGGCCGTATCAAGTAATAAAGTGGTAAGAAAGATATCGTTCCCACAAAGACTCAGTCAAACTAGTGATTATGAATTAAATTTTCTTTTTTCATTTAAGTTGAGCAAATCAGAATTGTTTTCAATAAAAGTAAAAAGAATTTTAATAAAAACAACAACTTTCCAACAGAGAGAGAATTCAAATATCAAGGAGGACAACTTAGAGATACTAATCCCTTGTTTGTTTCTTAGATTTTATTCCCACTAAATTAATTCTAACTTAACTTCATCAGTTAATCTAGAGTATTAATGTTTATAAATGTCTGTCGGTCCACTTATACACCTACCTCAAATAATTATGCAATGTCTCACACAATTAATTAAGATGCAATTTAAATCGGGCTCACTCTAATTTGATTATGCAGAGCTTCTAGGTATGTGTCTATCATAGACGCAAGTTAGATTAAAATCTAATTCCACATTATTTAATCCAAGGTCAATTTAAGATTTCCTTCGTCAAGTTTAATCCTAAATCCCCAAAACATATTTAATGGTGGCCAATCACTAAACAATGAATAATCAAAACAAGATTAAATAAACTGAATTACTATTAAGAAAAACTAATTAGTGGGAATAAATACTAAAAGCCAAACAAGTTCATAATACTCTAAGTTGAAAGTAAAAGTTAGCCACTCATGGCTTCAACCAAATCCAATTCAGCACAGAACATTTCAGAGTTCAACAACATACTGTAAAAAAAAAAAAAGAACTAAGAAACTAGAATCAGAGTTACTTGAAATAACAAGAACAAAACAAAGAAATAGCATCAACCTCTTCTTCTGATTTCTGATTCGGTGCTACTGGTTTTTGGAGAAGAAGATGAGGACTTCGTTTTGGTTGCTCCGATTCCAGAGGTTGAAGATGATAGTGACTGAACGACCCACAAAAAGCATCTCTCTGATCGGTTGATGAACCGTGCTCTCCTCCTTTTCAATTCTACCCTTAAGTCTAGCCGCCTCCCTCTCTTTGAAAGTCGCGATGATCTATTCCAATATAGCCGCCAGCGAGAATGCTCCCTAATTCAATAATGAATAGTGCTACTTCAATGGCCGCTGCTCATTCTCTTTTTTCCAATTCGTTCCTTTAGGTTTTCCGTTGTTAATTGATTCAATTCGTTCCTCACAAAAACAGTGTTGTGGGCCTTTAATTCCTTGGATCCATAATTTCCCTTCTCTCCAAAAACGATGACGTTCCCATCAGCACCTTCCTTTTTAAAACATTTGATTTCTTTTCATTCCCACATGATCACGTCACTGGAGAAAAGAAAAAGAAAAATTTAAGAATAATAACAAAAAACTAACATAAAGCAAAACATAAATAACCTGCATATTTTTTTTTTCTTTTCAAAACTAAAACTATTATTATTATTCCTAAGCTAAACTGTTTTTTTTAATATTTATTTTAAATCTAAGATTTTTATAATCAAACTCCTACCAATAATGCACCACTTTGGTTTCTCTTAAAATAATATAATCTCATAGAAATCTCCTAAAATTTCTTAGATAACTCTCCAAATATCTATAAAATGTATTTTAAATATACAAAATATGGAGAGTTATCACACCCCCACACTTGCATCAAATCTTGTCCTCAAGATTTTTAAATTCTAAAACAACCAATTTCAAGAAAACCATGGAAGCAAGATTCTTAAAGTAAACACTACAAAATTGAAGCCAATTCAATCATTCAAGAATCAAACTTTCTCAAAAATCTTTTCCACCTTCCAAAAATACAAGTAGCAAGGTAATTAATTTGACAAAGATAAATCATGATAGAATGTCCCTCACAAGTCAAGTGCTTCACTCATCTCTCAAAATTTTCAAGGGCTTGTGTTTCACTCAATTCCACCTATTGCAACTTATCTACCATAAGCTTGTTTATCATCTCAATCTCCACTATACATTATCCAATTGCACACTCAAATCAAAAGGACTTTCTCAAGGTTTTAATGATCAAGGTAGGATAATTAAATGAAATTGATCAAATGGCATGGGAGAATACTTTAATTAGTGCCAAGTAATTTAATGAAATTCATGATGAAGAATGAAGGAATATCCACCAAGAGAAAACAAACTCACTAACACTATATAGACAACCCTTATTCTTTTGACCTCAACAATCTTTTTTTTTCTTTCTTTTTGATATCTATTTTCTTTCTCTATTTTTTTTTCTTTTTCTCTATTTTTTTTAAATATATTCCTTTGTTTCTATCTTCCTTTGTTTCTTCCTTTTTTTTTTCTTTTTTTTTTCACTACCCACACATATATTCTTATGGTGTTGACTTCCTAACTCCATCACTCTTTTAAATTGGTTCACTTAGCACTCACTAAAGTTAAAAAATACATATATAAAAATTGCATATCTCAAACAAAGGGCTATTTATTCTATGCAATTTTTTTGTTTTTCAAAATAAAGGCTCAAATGAGGTAAACAAATCATTTTTGTGTGATAAGGATAGACATTTGGCTAAACTAGCTATGAAATGAATGCCTAAATCATCTTTGTGCATGCAAGAGGATTTCAAACTTCAAAAGAGATTCAAGACAAGTTCTAGAGATTAAATCACAATAGGTGTACTCCCTCTTGAAAGAAATGAAGCTTAAGGCTCAAATTCCTCACAGGTTCTTTTGACATTCTAAAGCAAAATACCTAAACCAAATCTGTACCTCTTTACTAACACTCAAAGAACATAGAATCAATTCCTAATCAAATTCACTCCTTTTTTATGTTCAAATTAACCCAATTGTGATAATGCTCACGAATAAAATTCAAACTTCCAAAAGTTTTTTTTTTTTTTTTTTTTTTCAAGAAAATCTGAGGACAAGGAAAGTCATGTAAAATCCAGGATACCCTCACCCCCACACTTAAATGTCACATTGTCCTCAATGTGAACAAGTAACAACAAGTAATGGAAGTGAAGAGCAACCATATATAAGTGCAAGGGTAACACCAATTTCAGAGATTTCAAATTTTCACCAATTAAACAGTTCAAGTGCTAACAATCACTCAATAATCATCACAAACAGTCATCACATGCACATCCAACTAAGACTAGCACTCATTCCCAAGCAATATATCATCAACCATCAAATAGAACAAATCAAAGAAAAGTAGAAGAAAACTCCCCTATTTGTCCTTGACTTGCACTCTCAATCCTTGCTACCAAAGTGGAACACATCATCAAGGGCTATCGACAGTCCTACAAAATCAAACAAAACATCAACTGAAAACTTGGGTTGCCTCCCAAGAAGCGCTTGGTTTATAGTCCTCAGCCTGACTATACCAGCAATCTAAGTAGGTGAGGACAAGCGGTGAACCATTGTTTGTCGGTTTACTTCACCACCATGGTAATGCTTCAGTCTTTGCCCATTCACTTTAAAGCAATCTCCTATTCTCTCATCTTTAACTTCAATTGCACCTTTTGACGATACCAAAACCACTTTGAAAGGACCAGACCACCTTGACTTAAGCTTCCCAGGAAATAATTGAAGTCTTGAGTTGAAGAGAAGCACCAACTGCCCTGGCTCAAAAGAGCGCTTCAAGATATGATTGTCATGCCATTTCGTTGTTCTTTCTTTATATAGTCGTGCACTATCATATGCTTGAAGTATGAATTCTTCCAACTCATTCAGTTGAAACAACCTTTTAGCTCCCGCTTGATGGTGGTCCATATTTAGTTTCTTGATTGCCCACCATGCTTTATATTCCAATTCAAGTGGTAAATGACACATTTTTCCGTAAACCAAACGGTATGGTGACATGCCAATTGGAGTACGAAAAGCTGTCCTATAAGCCCATAAAGCATCATCAAGCTTGTCAGACCAATCTTTTTTAGTTGGACCCACAGTCTTCTCAAGAATCCTCTTAATTTCCCTGTTAGTCAACTCACACAAACCATTAGTTTGTGGATGGTATGCAAGTGACATTTGGTGGTGCACTCTATATTTTTCCAAGAGAGCCTTGAAATTCTTGTTGTTGAAGTGAGTCCCTTCATCAGTAATGATTGCTCTGGGGGTGCCAAATCTTGTCAAGATATACTTCTTCAAGAATCGAACCACTGTGTTGGCATCATTAGCTTGGCAAGCCATGGCTTCAGCTTATTTACTCACGTATTCCACAGCAACAAGGATGTACTTGTTTCCTCCTGAAGATGGGAAATGACCCATGAAATCCATCCCCCAAACATCGAATAACTCCACCTCAAGGATTCCAGATTGAGGCATCTCATGGCTCTTAGAAATATTACCTGTTCTTTGACATCTATCACACTTGGTAACAAATTGGTGAGCATCTTTAAACAAAGCATGCCAATAAAAACCAGATTCAAGAACCTTTGATGCAGTTCTTTGCCCCCCATAATGTCCCCTATATGCAGATGCATGACATGCATTCAAAATTTCCTCTTGTTCTACCTCAGGCACACATTTTCTAATAATCAAATCAACACATCTCTTAAAAAGAAATGGTTCTTCCCAAATATAGTAGGCAACATCATGAAAAAACTTCTTTCTTTGATAGAAACTCAAATCAAGAGGTAATACTTCACACACAAGATAGTTCACAATATCAAAGATACCATGGCAAACCACAACTACTTACAACAAACAATTGCTCATCGGAAAACATTCATTCACCAACAAATCATTCACATGATCGAAGGGTTCACAATTCTAGACAAATGATCAAAGAACTTGATTTTTAATTCCTTTCCTATCAACTATATGCACATCAAATTCTTGTAGCAACAAGACCCATCTAATCAGTCTAGGTTTAGACTCTTTCTTCCCTAACAAATATTTAATGGCAGCATGATTAGTATGAACTATAACCTTAGCACCCATCAAATATACCCTAAACTTTTCAAAAGCAAACACTATAGCAAGCATTTCTTTTTCTGTGGTAGAGTAATTTACCTGAGCTGCTATTAGGGTCCTGCTCGCATAGTAAATAGGATGGAAGATCTTCACACGCCTCTGTCCCAACACAGCTCCAACAAAGATAGTCACTCGCATCACACATTACTTCAAAAGGTAGTGACCAATCAGGAGCAACAATGATAGGAGCTGAAGTCAATCTTCTCTTCAATTCTTCAAAAGCCTTCATACACTCCTCAGTAAACTAAAAAGGAGTATCTTTCTTCAGTAACTGTGAAAGGGGCTTTGAAATCTTGGAAAAATCTTTGATGAATCGACTATAGAATCCAGCATGGCCCAAGAAGCTTCTTACAGCTTTGACATTAGAAGGAGGAGGAAGCTACTCAATCACAGAAATCTTGGCTCTGTCAACCTCTAAACCATTTTTAGAAACTTTATGACCCAAAACTATGCCTTCAGTCACCATGAAATGACATTTCTCCCAGTTGAGCACTAAGTTTGTCTCCTCACATCGCTTCAACACCTTTTCCAGATTGATCAAGAATTCTTCAAATGATTCTCCAAGTACCGAGAAAACATCCATGAACACTTCCATTATCTCTTCTATCATATCAGAGAATATACTCATCATACACCTTTGGAAAGTGGCAGGAGCATTGCATAAACCAAATGGCATTCTTCTAAAGGCAAAAGTGCCATAAGGACAGGTAAATGTTGTCTTCTCTTGATCTTCAGGAGAAACCACAATTTGATTATATCCTGAATACCCATCCAAGAAACAGAAGAATTCTTTACCAGCCAATCGGTCTAACATCTGGTCAATAAAAGGGAGTGGAAAATGATCTTTCCTTGTAGCATCATTCAACTTTCTGTAATCCATGCAAATACGCCAACCAGTAACTATGCGAGTAGGGATAAGCTCATCTTGCTCATTAGTAATCACCGTCATACCCCTTTTTAGGAACACATTGCAGACGGATCGACCCACGAGCTATCGAAATGGGGTAAATGATCCCAACGATCTAACCATTTAATAATTTCCTTCTTGACCACTTCTTTCATCATAGGATTTAGTCTTCTCTGATTCTGGATAGATTTCTTGTGATCATCTTCCAAAAGTATCTTGTGCATTACAAGTGATGGGCTTATACCTTTTATGTCTGCAATTGTCCAACCTAAAGCGCCTTGGTAGCCCCTGAGAACTTTCAACAACTGTTCTTTTTGATCTTCAGATAAGGAAGAAGAGATGATAATTGGTAGTGTCTCAGATTCACCCAAGTATGGATATTCAAGATGCGGTGGTAAGGGTTTAAGCTCTAGAATTGGTGCTTGTTCAATAGAAGGCTTCAAAGAAGTAGTTGGCCTTGATTCCATCTCTAACAACTCAAACTGCTGTGATGGTTTACTGTAATAAGGAGAGACTTCAAGTAACTTCTTACATTCAACTATATTCTCTCCTTCAATTTCATCAGTCCCAAGTAAAACAGATGCTAACGGTTCTTTTATAGAAAGACTCTAAAGTCTCTTGAATAATCTCATCAAACATATCAACCCTGAAGCAATCTGTAACATCCCTAGGATACTTCAATGCCTTGTTCATATTAAATATAACTTCTTCATTATCCACCCTCAACTTGATCACTCCCTTTTCAACATCAATCAGTGTTCGAGCTATAGCAAGGAAAGGTCTTCCCACAATGAGCGGTAGATCTCTATCTTCATCACAGTCCAAGACAATAAAGTCAGCATGGAAAATAAACTTGTCAACTTTAACCAAAACATCTTCAATGATACCCTTAGGAAAAGATAAACTTCGACTAGCTAGCTGAAGTGTCACAGAAGTTGGTTGAGCTTCACCCAGTTGCAATTTTCTGAACACAGATAGTGGCATCAAGTTGACACTTGATCCTAGATCACATAATGCTCTTCCCTGAAACTTTTCTCCAATAATGCAAGGTATATAAAAACTGCCTGGATCTTTCTGTTTAAGGGGTAGCTTGTTGAGAAGAATAGCACTACACTCTTCAGTTAAGGCTACGGTTTCATAGTCACCGAACCTCCTCTTCTTACTCAACATCTCCTTTAGAAACTTCACATATTGAGGCATTTGCTCTAACGCTTCAAGGATAGGGATGTTAATGTGTAGTTGCTTGAAAATCCCCAAAAACTTCGTATATTGCTCCTCTAAAGCTTTCTTTTGAAATATTTGAGGGAATGGTAAAGGCGGTACCCATTTAAGATTCTCCTGGTTTGCCTTCTTTTTCACTTCACCTTGTGTAGATTCGATCTCAACTTTTTCTTCATTGACTTTTCTATTCACCTTCTGTAAAACCTCTTCATCATCCTCTATAGTGATAGTAGGATTGGTTTGATCAGTAGAAGCTGAAGGTTTCTTCTTTGTTTGAGGAATCCCAGGTAGTTCCTTTCCACTTCTCAATGTAAGAGCTTTGCATTCCTCTTTCCCATCTTTACGAGGATTAGGCACAATATTGCTTGGCAATTCTCTCTGTTGTAAAACATTCACAGCATTTGCAAGTTGTCCCATTTGTACCCCAAGATTTTTGATAGATGATTTTACTTCTGCAATAGATGAGTCTACTCTTGCATTAGTAGCAGCTTGATCCTGAGCATTCTTTAATTGAAAGCTTGCGAGCTGAGATATCACTGCCTCTAGATCAGATTTAGGTTCTTGGGTAGGAATAACTTCCTTTTCAAATTGATAGAACCCAGGAGGTTGCACTTGTTTTGTACTAGAGGTTGATGCTTCATTGAGAGTTGCCCCATATTTCTAAGAGAGGTTGGGATTTTTACGCCACCCAGAATTGTATGTATTTGAGTATGGATTGTTCTGGTTATTGCCTCGATAGTTTCCTGCATAGTTGACTGGCTCCACCTGTTGAGATATGAGGCATTGTCCATTATAATGACCATTTCCATAATAATCACAAGAAGCATGAATAGCATTGACTCCCATCTGTCTACCATTAGATTGGTTTACTTGAGCCTCTAAGTGATCAAACCTCTTGTTGATTGTATTCAACATTGCCATGAACTGTGAAGAAGGTTCCTCAATAACTTTATCAACGATTTCACCGGTCTTCTTTCATTGTTGTTCGTATAAAGTCACCGATAAGTCATCCAAGCATTTCCGAGACATGATTCACCTATTGCTTTGTAATTCCCCGTTAGTGACAACATTCAATTCGATTTAGATTCGAGAAGTCAACCGAGTACTTGAAAATCTGAAGTAAGACCCACTTCTCTAGATTGTGACCAGGGCTCTGCCTAACAAGCAACTTGAACCTCTCCCAAGATTCATACAGATGTTCCCCAAATTGTTGACAGAAATTAGTAAGAGCAGCTCTTGCATCCACCATCTTGTTATGTGGAAAAAATCGTGACCTGAACTTTTCTTCCAATGTCTCCCAAGAGGTTATACTGCCCTCTTCTAAATTGTTGAGCCATTCTTTAGCTTTCCCTTGTAGAGAGTAAGGAAAAAGCCGAAGATGGATCACACCATTAGGAACGCCATTCTGCTTGAATGAGTTGCAAACATCAAGGAATTGTATCAGATGCCGATTTGGATCCTTTGAATCGTTTCCTGAATATTTACCTTGTAGTTCAAGCATCTTAAGCATAGTCTGCTTGATTTCAAAATTGTTGGCTTGAAAATCAGGCACTCTGATTCCTGACTGATAGCCTCGAGATTGTCTTCCCAGAAAATCATTGATACACAAATTATCATTTTCATCCTCAGCCATCTCTTCAGTTTCATAATGTATTACTTCCTCCTCTTGAATATGAGGTGTTGTAGCTTCCAAAAGCTCTTGGATATTCCTTGTTTTCTGTGGTGTTTTAGTAGCTTTGGCTTTACGGGTCATATATCAAAGTACCTACAAAACCAAACAAATCTCAAAGTATCAAACTAACACCAAAAGCTTAAAAGGAAAAAAATACTCAAACTAAAACTACTAAAGGATTTCTAATACTAATCACCAATTGCCTTGAGTCCCCGGCAACGGCGCCAAAAACTTGATAGGGGAAAACTTTATAGTCTAAAACTCCGCAAGTATACGGGCCGTATCAAGTAATAAAGTGAAAAGAAAGATATCGTTCCCACAAAGACTCAGTCAAACTAGTGATTAGGTATTAAATTTTCTTTTTTCATTTAAGTTGAGCAAATCATAATTGTTTTCAATAAAAGTAAAAAGAATTTTAATAAAAACAAAAACTTTCCAACAAAGAGAGAATTCAAATATCAAGGAGGACAACTTAGAGATACTAATCCCTTGTTTGTTTCTTAGATTTTATTCCCACTAAATTAATTCAAACTTAACTTCATCAGTTAATCTAGAGTATTAATGTTTATAAAAGCATGTCGGTCCACTTATACACCTACCTCAAATAATTATGCAATGTCTCACACAATTAATTAAGATGCAATTTAAATCGGGCTCACTCTAATTTGATTATGCGGAGCTTCTAGGTATATGTCTATCCTAGACGCAAATTAGATTAAAATCGAATTCCACATTATTTAATCCAAGGTCAATTTAAGATTTCCTTCATCAAGTTTAATCCTAAATCCCCAAAACATATTTAATGGTGGCCAATCATTAAACAATGAATAATCAAAACAAGATTAAATAAACTGAATTAGTATTAAGAAAAACTAATTAGTGGGAATAATTACTAAAACCCAAACAAGTTCATAATACTCTAAGTTGAAAGTAAAAGTTAGCCACTCATGGCTTCAACCAAATCCAATTCAGCACAGAACATTTCAGAGTTCAACAACATACTGTAAAACAAAGAACTAAGAAACTAGAATCGAGTTACTTGAAATAACAAGACCAAAACAAAGAAAAAGCATCAGCCTCTTCTTTTGATTTCTGATTCAGTGCTACTTGTTTTTGGAGAAGATGAGGACTTCATTTTGGTTGCTCCGATTCCAGAGGTTGAAGATGATAGTGACTGAACGACCCACAAAGAGCATCTCTCTGATCGGTTGATGAACCGTGCTCTCCTCCTTTTCAATTCTACCCTTAAGTCTAGCCGCCTCCCACTCTTTGAAAGTCGCGATGATCTATTCCAATATAGCCGCCAGCGAGAATGCTCCCTAATTCAATAATGAATAGTGCTACTTCAATGGCCGCTGCTCATTCTCTTTTTTCCAATTCGTTTCTTTAGGTTTTCCGTTGTTAATTGATTCAATTCGTTCCTCACAAAAACAAATTGTGGGCCTTTAATTCCTTGGATCCATAATTTCCTTCTCTCCAAAAATGATGACGTTCCCATCAAAGCACGTTCCTTTTTAAAACATTTGATTTCTTTTCATTCCCACATGATCACGTCACTGGAGAAAAGAAAAAGAAATATTTAAGAATAATAACAAAAAACTAACATAAATAACCTGCATATATATATTTTTTCTTTTCAAAACTAAAAAATATTATTATTATTCCTAAGCTAAACTCGTTATTTATTTATTTATTTATTTTAAATCTAAGATTTTTATAATCAAACTCCTACCAATAAATCACCACTTTGGTTTCTCTTAAAATAATATAATCTCATAGAAATCTCCTAAAATTGCTTAGATAACTCTCCAAATATCTATAAAATGTATTTTAAATATACAAATTATGGAGAGTTATCACTCTGTCAAGCACAAACTAGAGTTTGGCTAAATTCACCAAATATTGAAAGCTTTCTGTCTTGTACAAACTCGAGTTAACAAATAGAAACTCGAGTTTGTCTTAACTTGAAATACTTTGAGTGCTCTCCGTATCACAGAAACTCGAGTTTGTTGAAGCAAACTGGAGTTTGGCCAAGTTCATAAAGTTTGAGCAACTCTCAAGTCCAAACTCGAGTTTGCCTTTGATAGTAAGTTTTTCAACTTACCAAAGACAAATTTCAATTTGCGATTACAATTGTTAGTTATCATTAAAACATATAGAGAACTAACAAATAAAGTTTGGTGGGGCCCACGACATTTTTCTCCATAGCTCTTCCAATGCTCAAAACGAACAGCAGACACTCCATTATGGGGCTTTTAGATTAATGGACTTTTTTTTTTTGTAAAAGCCCATTTAATAAAAACCCAACCCAAACACATCACGATGAGCTTTTTCTGTTGGGATTCGTACACGCGGCGGAAGAAATATATCCTATAAAATTTACGAATCCCATAGGAGGATCTATCAACGACATTTAAATTAAAGTAGTCAGAACCGTACCTTTCGTATTCGTATGCATCTTGTTCGATTTGATCACTAGGAGCCAACTAACGAACCAACTCCTTCTACCAGTATCCACACCGAACAAAACTTCAACACAGACGGTAGCGTGCTAGTGTTGGAAATTATGCCCTAGGGGCAAGTCATTTGTACTTTGAATGTTTATGTTATTTAAAGTATTCTCCTTTAGTTATCATTTCATTTGCATGTTTATAGTGATAACTCTATCCTTGGATATATCTTATAGATTATCCTAAATGTCCCTGGTCGGTCATCTATGCGGGAGCGAAGATGAAATAAGGCCAGTGTGACTTTGATGAGGTATGAAGATACAAATCAAAGTCATAGGCACTTGTAAGGGTACAAGGTGCTGGACCGACCCACTATGAGAAAGCTGCATGGATTTAGTCATAAGCTTATCTCATGTATAGCCGCGTCAAAACGCCCTTTGACCTGAGATCATCATGGATTCCTACATGACGAGTCGCTGATCTTTGACCTAGTCAAAAGTCACCTTTGACTGGGTGATGATAAAGGCTTGGATCGGGATCAGTGGTTTTCATGCAGAGAATGTGAATGGTCAAGATGGAATTTGTCCCTCACATTTGTAGAGAGATAATACTGGGCCCCTCAATGAGTGAGTCTGAGAAACGTATGGCCATACTACGATGGAAAGGAATTTCCATTTCAATTAGATTACTTGAGAATCGAGAAAGTAGTGGTCAAGAACAAGAAGTTGACATTATCCATGCCTCATCCTTGATTTAAATTAGACTACGCATAGGTACGGTTTTTCTAACAAACCTTGATTTAAACGCTGTTGATAGATCCTCTTCTTGGGATTCATAAAGTTTTTTTAATTCCGCTGCGTGTACGGATCCCAACAGCTAGCGCCTTCAACGTCTTACGTCTCTTCTCTTTCTCTCTAGGGTTTCTCTTTCACGGCTCGTCTCTCTTTTAATATGACTTGATCATTATCTTTTAGGGTTTTTCCAAACCCTAATGGGTCGTATTAAAATATTCAAAATTGATCTTAATCAATCTTGAAATTCGAATTTGGATTAAAATAATATTAATTAAATCTGTCAAAGGGGAATTGTGACGTGGTTATACATGAGATAAGCTTATGACTTAATCCATGCAGCTTTCTTAGAGTGGGTCGGTCCAGCACCTTGTACTCTTACAAGTGCCTATGACTTTGATTCGTATCTCCATACCTCATCAAAGTCATACTGGTCTTATTTCATCTTTGATCCCGCATAGATGACCGACCAGGGACATTTAGGATAATCTTTATGATACATCCAAGGATACAGTTATCATAATAAACATGCAAATGATATGATAATAAAATGGAGAAATACTTTAAATAACAATAATGTTTAAAGTACAATAATCTGCCCCTAGGGCATAATTTCCAACAGACTCCCACTTACACTAGGTGCAATCATTAATTTGCCTAATTCCCATTGTCCTAACATGACGCTCATATTTTACTTGTGCAAGCGGCTTAGTAAGAGGATCAGCAACATTGTCTTCTCCTCGCACTTTGCATATTTTTGTATCACCTCTATCATTGATTTCTCTGATAAGATGAAATTGCCTGAGTATATGCTTGGTCCTTTGATGTGACCTAGGCTCCTTGGCCTGTGCAGCAGCGCCGCTATTGTCACAGAATAAATCTATTGGATTTGAGATGGTAGGAACCACCCCTAGTTCAGTAATGAACTTTCTGATCCAAACGACTTCCTTAGCTGTATCCGATGTTGCTATATACTCAGCTTCTGTTGCAGAATCAGCTACAGTGCTATGCTTAGAGCTCTTCCAGCTTACCACACCACCATTCAAAAGGAATATATATATATATATCTAGATTGCGATCTTAGATCATCTTAGCCAGTTTGGAAACTCGCATCTGTGTAACCAGTCATACAGAGCTCATTACTCAATCTACCATATACAAAGAACAAATCCTTTATCCTTCTTAAGTACTTTAGGATATTCTTGACAATAGTCCAATGACCCTCACCGGGATCTTGTTGATATCTGTTGGTCATACTTAAGGCGAATGAGACATCTGGTCGAGTACATAACATGTCATACATGATAGATCCAATGGCGAAGGCAAATGAAATCTTACTCATGCGGTCTCTTGACAGAGATTTGCCGTGATCTCCCAAAATAACCAGATTAGAAAAGGATTTGCAGTATAATGTAACCTGGGTCGTTTCCCAATGAATTCACAGTCGGTTCAATTCGAACAACAATAAAACAGAAACAATAAAATTGGGGGTTTTTTGATTCAAAAGAGATTAAAAACGAAAATATGCAGAAACAAAATGAAATATGCAGAAACAGATTAACAACGATCAACCCAACATCTAGATTCAAGAAACTTCCATCATTGAGCGAAAAATGAACGAACTCGTGTTTGGTTCTGGACGAACCGAAATCTCTGCGTTCGTCCAGAAATCCCTTGAATCCAGTTTGAACTCAGTCCTTGGGATGAACCAAACTGAATATTAAATCTAATATTCGAACTATTTCCAGAAATCGAATCCGATAAGATGAAAACAGAAACGAGTGAAGTTACCGATTAAGCACAAGCTCTCTGAACGAATCATGGAATCCTCAATGTTGGGTTAATCACAGAAGTTTAGCCGAACATGGCTGGAAAAAACGAAGAAAAGACGAAGAACACGAAGAACATTTGAGAGAATTTAAAAACTCCTATTTTGATCCACCAAAATCTAAAAACGTGAATGAGAATATGTTTGTGGCTGCTGCCTCACTTAACCTAAAATGGAAAAACGAAAATGGGGCTCCAATCCACAATTCAGGCCCAAACAAAAATAATAAAAAATGGGCTTTAATTACAAATTCGAGCCCAAATAAAAATCTGACTTCGGCTCCAAAATCAACCGCTCTCTTGTCCAAATTTGCCCTTCATGTCTTCATAACAATTGTAGCTTTGTGAATCATCTGAAATATGAAACAAAAATGAGGCAAACCCGATGTCTGGTTCAAGAGTTATGGTAGGAATAGTGAAGCAATATAAAACTGGAATTTTATTATTAAAAATGACTAAAATATAATCAAAGGCCCAAAGCCCAAATAAGTATAAAAGCCATTATTTATTAACTAAAGAGTCCTAAATTATTAATCAAGAGATAAAAAGAAGTGTATGAAATATTCAATTATCATCTCTTTGATCAGGTGTACTAGGACACAGATCCTTACTGAGATGGATGCCATGAGACATGGGCATGTAACCCTTTTTTGAATCCTGCATACTGAATTTATACAGTATCTTATCTATGTGTGTGCTCCGACTTAGGCCTATCAGCCTCTTAGATCTATCTCTATAGATCCTAATCCCTAGGATGTAAGTGGCTTCACCTAAATCTTTAATTGAGAAAGACTTTCCTAACCAAGACTCGACCCTCTGCAAGGTAGGGATGTCATTCCCAATAAGTAGGATGTCATCTACATAAAGCACTAGAAATACAACTGTGCTCCCACTAACCGTCTTGTAAACACAAGTTTCATCGATGCTTTGAATGAATCCAAACTCTTTGACTACTTCATCAAAACGATGATTCTAGCTCCGAGATGCTTGCTTCAATCCATAAATAGATCTTTGAAGCTTGCATACTTTACTAGAGTCCTCTGGACGCTTGATGAGCACAAATTATACCATGTTTTCCCTGTATTTCATGACTGAATTGTCTGGTAAATGAAAGCTTAAACTGCAAACAATCTACGCAAAAAGGCATATATTCATGATATAGGGAACTGAAGGATGGAAACCATGTACATCCTGAACATGTGCTAAGAAGGAGCAAATTACATTGTTTTTAAAGAACGTATAGCAAAGCTGATACGATACTATATCATTCTGACCGCAACTCGAAGTGCAATAAAAAGCATCACGAAAGCTATAGCAACGTAAAGGACGCAATGCTATGCGGCATATTTTCGGACCTTTTTATCTAGCTGATTTCAGGAATAAATATAAAAGATCGAGATCGACAGGTAGATTGCTGACGTAATGAAATAGAAGATGCGGAGGATCGAAACGAAAAGATTTGAAGAATCCCGCAGGATCAGCAGAATCAAACCACAACCAGAAGATGCGATAGATCTCGACAGATTTGGAAAGCCCAGCTAGCTGAAACTTGCGTCACACAGAAGACTAAATATAAAAGGGAACAGCAAGTCAACCCTAGAAGGGAGTCGCACAGAGCCAACACAAGATTACACATTCGGCCGACTCAAAAGAAGAGTGAGAGACTTCACTAGCACGAGAATTCCAGGATAACCCAGCATCCTTCCTTGCAGTAAGACGGAAGGAAGAAGACGTGGAGTGGTGACGTGACAGGGCTTCTTCCACGCCGTCGGAACGCCGTCAAGCTTTTTGTTTTCATTTATTTCACTTTATTAGTTAAATCATGGGTCATTCTATTACTATCTGTTTTGTGTTTCCCTCGTTAGTCATGAACTAACTTTCTGATGGCTGAACGAGGATGAATTCGTAAGTGTTATATGAACCCAGTTGCAAGTTCTTAATTTAATAGATTCGGTTTGCGTATCGGTGAATTAATTACTAGTCGATTAGAGGAATCTAAGGGCTAGATTTGTGGTCTCGACTTACTGGCAAGGAGTCGAGGTTAGACCTCTAAGAAATAGATTTTGCTAGGCAGCCGGTGCAAGGCTTGACCTATTTATTGTAGGCTTCATGAATGGGTCTGCCTCTCATAACCAGGACACCATGAGGATAATGCAGATAAAAACTAGAAAGTTGCAATAGGAATATGGAAGGAGTATAGTTAATATCATATGTATCGGATGCGGAAGCTTCGGTAGATTACAGAGGTGGGTTAACCGAATATCTTTGTAGTTAGTAGCCATGTTGTAGCATTGCGGAAGGCGTGCGAAAGATGGATACTATAGCAATGGGTATAGCAACTGGGGGATTTATGCGCTTAAGGATGATTTCGAGTTCAGCCTGACTTCTCACTGATATCAAATTTATTTTGTTTACTTCTATTATTAGCATAATTACAAAAACCTTTCAACCCAATTATATTTACTTTTCGTTTACAACTGTCATAGCAATTGAGCGTCACTCTTCGGTATCTCAGTCTCTGTGGGACGATACTCTACTTACAGTTTATTACTTGTTCGACTGGTTCGCTTGCCATCAAGGAAATCGACCAACAAGTTTTTGACGTCGTTGCCGGGGACTGTTGATACCCTTATTGATGACGCCCCTTTTGCTTAATAGTTGTAATTTACGTAATAAAAAGCTAAATTTTTCTCTGTTTTTGATTTTCAGGTACATTCTGTAGTGCATGCGCAACTCGCCCTCAGCCAACCTAGAGCCTTACGATCCTGAAATAGAACGTACTTACAAGCAAAGGCGCAGGAAGCAGAAGCGACGAAGTCAACCTTTTGACTCAGCAAGCATGGCGGATATGCCCATCAACCACGAGCAGAATCAACGAGAGCAGATAGTTATAAATGGGCATAACCATGTCCCTCCACCTCCAAACCCAGAAGTGAACAAGGCCATCATGGAATTTGGAATTCCAGATCTAAACAAACTGAATTCGGCCATCACACCGCCAACATTCAATGCAGGACACTTTGAAATCAAAGGTGTCATGATTCAGATGCTGAATGCAGCCGGGAAATTTGGAGGACTTCCTTCTGAAGATCCACACCTGCACCTCAAGATCTTCATGGAGGTGTGTGATTTTTTTGTCATCCCAGGAATCCCACCCGATGCTGTCCAAATTAAATTATTCTCATTCTCACTAAGGGACAAGGCTCAGACGTGGCTCAACAACTTACCTGCTAATTCCATCACCACATGGAATAATCTGGGGAGTAAGTTCTGAAGAACCGGCTATCACCCAAGAGGGGGGGTGAATTGGGTGTCTGATAAAAACTTTGGAACTTTGAATTTCTTTTCGCAACTTACTGAAGGTAGTTCGAATGACAGTATTAGTTTATAAAGCAACAATTAGTCATTTAAACATATATGCTGGAAATGTAAGAGTTTAGGGAACAGAATATGCAAATTGAGATTTATATTGGTTCGGCCCAATCCTTGACCTACGTCTAGTCCCCAAGCTCCACTTGAGATTTTCAAACCACTATCTCCTTGTTTAACCGGGCACAAGAGAAAGCCTTTACCACCTCACAAGTTTAGTTGGGCACTTGTGCAGCCTTTACAATCTCTTACCGAGATACTCTCCCTTACACACTGTAAGGATACAATTACCCACTCTATAAATGAAGGATGATCCTCTCACTTTTGGACTCACTCCCCCTTACAAGTTGTAACTGTACACCCACTCTCAAAGGTTCCACAACCTTGAGATTTGATCACTAAATAGATAATCAAATAAGTGTTTGGACTCTCTCACAGAGTAGATGAATAATAATCACTGAAGTACATAATCGATCATCTCACTCTCTACTATAAACTATATAAACATTGAGAAATAGAGAGTATGAGTTATTGAACTATCGACGGTGAAGCAGTAAATCATTTCATTGGGTTCGTTGAGTCATTCATCAATCGTCGTCACTTTTTCTAGTTTGAAGACTTCACAATTTATAGGTTATTGTGTTTCGACCGTTGCGAGTATTCGACCGTTGGAAATCAGTTGGAAGTATCCGTTGAAGCTTTTGTTGCTTTTTGACCGTTGAGCTCTTAATCCAACTTTAATCATAAAATGTTTATCGTTGACTTCGTTAATGCTCTGTCTTGAGTGTTGTATTAATAGTCGTTGAGAAGATTCAAGCTTTTCGTTGGTATGTTCAAACTATCCGTTACACTCAGATGTTTTCCTCTGTTTTCTGACGTAGCGTTTAATGCCTCTCTAACACACAAATTGCTTTATGCAAATTTGTTGTTAATCCATGATCTAATCATCTGAAACTCATTAGCAAACTGATTAAAAGCAATTAGGAATAGTAATGAGTAACGATATGTAGAAATGAAATCACACACGATGATTTAAGATTTACATAGACGGTGATTTTGAAAACAGGATGATCATGCTCGAGCATGAATAAGTAGTGTGCTCGGGCATGCTATGAGAAAGTGTATTTTCAAGGAACGAGATCACCCAGTGCTCGAGCATGAAACCAAGCTTGCTCGGGCAAGCTTCTTCTAAAACTTAATCATCATCGTCGTTGCTCGGGCAAGTTGCAAAGGTATGCTCGGGCAAGCAACTCTGGAGACTTTGTAATATTGTTTATATCATCAGTGCTCGAGCAAGCTCCAAGGGCATGCTCGGGCAGAAGTCAGACTGAGGCAAGGAAGACTTGTTTTATCGTCTCTGCTCGGGAAAGCCTTTTCTCTTGCTCGGGCATGGTGCTCGAGCATGATAATTTTCATGCTCGGGCAAGCTTTTCTTTATGCAATGAAAAATGCTTCGAGTCGCTGTTGCTCGAGCAAGCCAACGTTCTTGCTTGAGCAAGACACAGACAGAGGCGAGATCTTGTGAACTCAGAGTTGCTGCTCGAGCAAGCTTTATCCCCTACTCGAGCATGATATTTTTCATGCTCGGGCAAGCGTTTTGCAGAGATGAAGAATGGACGATTGTGGGCTGCTGCTCGAGCAAGTAATTATCTCTGCTCCAGCATGGTGCTCGGGCAAGCTTTCTTTACTGCTCGAGCAAGACTCTTTAACTTCATTCGATGATGCTCGGGCAAATCAACTATGCTGCTCGGGTACACTTCTATTCTTGAAGCTTCTAATCATGCGTGAACAAGCATTATACTCTTCAATACAAAACCCAATCTTCCTGAATGTAGAGACTTTCAGAAAACAAGAATGCCATCAGCACAATACTCAATTTCCCGTGAATGTAACGTCTTTGATATAGCTTCAATTTTGGCAAACCATCCATGCTCATAAATCTCTTCAAGTCTTCTTTCCAATGAAAGAAGAATCAGCTCCAAATTCGTTCTATTTCGTCCATTATCATCAGATGAATGGAGGTTGTTCTTGACCAACGTTTTTTGCAACATTCTGAACAGACCGTCAACTTCAAAACATCATATCTCATTCAATTGATCTTTTTTTTTTCATGATTGTCATGTTTTTAGAAAGGTATGTGAGTCTAGTTTCATATGCCACCGATTTCATCTCAATCGGATTTTTCGTTTGTGAGATATGCTCAAAATATTGAAGCTTGGTCCTGATTGTTACGGTGATTTTTGTGGCAACTTGAAAAAATCATTGCTCCTTGTTCTGAACTCCTTTGGACTTTAATTTTATATCCAAATTACGTATTGGGAGTCTAGTTTCATATGTCACTGGTTTCATGTCAATCCGATTCAAGGTTTGGGAGATATCCTCGAATTACCAGAGGTTGCCAGAAACAAAGCTGAACAGAGTAGCTAAAGAACGACCTTGCTCAAGCAGGATTTCTTTTCATGCTCGAGCAAGAGCGGATTTTGAGCTGAAAATGCACCTTGCTCAAGCATTAACATTGTTGTGCTCGAGCATGACTTTAGGAACTCAATTATAGCTTATTTTAACTCCGAATTGAGCTATTTCAATTTCCATATCATCACAGAGACTTCTAGAATTAATCTAAGAACTTGTATTATGATTTTCTCATTCCATTTAGCAAGTTCTTCATTATTTCTTCTCTTCTCTTGATCATTCTTCATAATTCTTCCCAGTTCGAACTTAACTTCTTAGTTTGAACTTATCATCCTTGTTCGAACTTAACTTCTTAGTTTGAACTTAACATCCCAGTTCGAACTTAACTTCTTAGTTTGAACTTTACATCCCAGTTCGAACATATAAAGACAGTCAGATAAACAATGTGCATAGATACGTTCGCCCATCTCGGCATAATCTTTCTTGTTTGGACTCAACATTCTCTTGAAATTCCACCTTCTTCAATATCTTTTCTTCTTCTTGATTATTCCCAAAATATTTTCATAACTTCTTGTTTTCTTGACATTCTCTGCAAGTTCTTCTTTCCGTAACCTCTTATCTCCTTCTTGATTAATCTCTATAATTCAACTCAGACTAATCTACATTAAATATACAGAGTTAGTCAATGTATATGATATAAACTTTTTGCTCTGAATAATGACATCTATATAAGACATCATCAAAACTAATCATATCCAACAAGTTCTTGCTCAAATTTTTTCCACCTACTAAGAACGCTCAACGCAGAGGGGACATCACCAATTTCCAACAAAAATCTGGTGAATCTACTTATGAAGCCTGGGACAGATTTAAAGACCTTCTCAGAAGATGGCACAACACGGTTTGTGCGAATGGGTCCAGTTAGAAACATTTTACAGAGGTCTTGATGGACAAACACGATCAATCGTAGACGGCTCTTCTGGAGGATCCATCCTAATGAAGTCCTATGAAGAAGCTCACAATCTACTGGAGCGTATGGCCATGAACAATCATCAATGGCATGCGAGACGAGCCACCTCTTCTCGAATCATTGCGGAATACATGAACTAGACGCTATGACCGCACTCACACTCAAGTATCATCTCTAACCAACATGGTGAAAGGACTGACCCTTCCATCAAGCAACACATCGCTGCAACCATCTCAGGTAGCTTGTGTGTACTGTGGCGGAGAGCACGCCTACTCTCAATGCTCCAGCAACCCTGAATTTGTAAACTTCGTCAACAACTTTAACAGGGGCAGTAACACCATCAATCCGTACTCGAACACATACAATCCAGGATGGAGGCAGCATCCCAATTTCTCATGGATTCTCAAGGTTCACAAGCAGCGGGACAATCATCGAGCCCACAATACCCAAATCGTTCATCAAACCCACCAGGGTTTACCCAGCAAGCACGGCAGCAGGGCAGTGAGTCAGACCCGAAACAATCTATGCTGACCCTCCTGAAGGAATATATGGCAAAAAATGATGCAATCATTCAGAATCAGCAAGTCCCCTTGAGAAATCTTGAAAATCAAGTGGGACAACTAGCTACTGCCCTTAAGAACAGACCCTCAGGATCCCTGCCCAGAGACACTGAAGTCCTGAGGATCCAAGGAAGAGAGGAAGTCAAGCTGATAGAGCTCCGAAGTGGTAAAAGCCTAGAACCCAGAAAGGCAGCCAGGCAACCTATGGTTGTCAGTGGTCCGCACTATGAGAAATTCAAGGAAGGGAAAGAAAGTGCTGAACAACGTCCTGAAGACGAGCAGATTCAACCAAGGGTGTCACAACCAGAACAGGATCTCAGCACCACAGCAGTGCCTCAGCGTACAGCATTGGATGATCACGAGCAATACCCAACATTGAATGCTACCGCATCAGCATCAAAGCATAATCGTGACCCCAGGCCTTCAAAGATGCTAAGGCAACCCCCACCTTTCCCACAAAGGCTACAGAAGCAAGGCCAAGAGAAACAATTCAAGAAATTCCTCGACATGTTGCGGCAATTGTACATTAATATTCCTCTCGTGGAAGCTCTAGAGCAAATGCCCAGCTACGTGAAATTTATGAAGGAAATTCTGTCTAAAAAGAGACGACTGGAAGAGTTCGAGACAGTAGCATTGACCTAGGACTGCAGTGCCATTCTAACAAATCGGCTACCCCCGAAATTAAAAGATCATGGCAGTTTCACAATCCCCTGTGCAATGGACCTCAATATTTAGGGAAAGCTTTGTGTGATCTGGGAGCTAGTATAAATCTCATGCCCATGTCCATTTTCAAACAATTGGCAGTTGGGGAAGCCAGACCCACAACAGTTACATTGCAACTGGCCGATCGCTCAATAGTTCTACCTGAAGGAAAGATCGAAGACGTGCTGGTAAAGGTGGATAAGTTTATCTTCCCTGTGGATTTCATTATTCTGGACTTCAAAGAAGATTGTGATGTCCCAATTCTTCTGGGAAGACCTTTTATGGCAACTGGACGTACACTGATTGATGTGGAAAGAGGAGAACTTACCATGTGTGTAAATGATGATCAGGTCACCTTCTCGATCCTTAAGATTGCGAGATTCGAAGACCCAGCCAAAAATTACCTACCCTATGAAGATGATAGCAAAGGCACAAAAACGGCATGCAGCCGCCCAGCAATGCCACAACATTGAATTGCTATAGCAAAGTTCGGCTGAAAGACTTTAAAGCAAGTGCTATTGGGAGGCAGCCAAGTTTGTAGGGTCGGGTCCAGCAAGAGCCATGCTACGGCATACTGCAAAGCATTATAACTCCAAAACGGCAATACAGGAAAGCTTATTAAATGCTAGCCAAGTACGCCCTCATCTTTAAAGTAAGCATTGTGTGCATGAATTAGATTTGGTAGGCCACTCTTGTGGGCCCACTACAACTAAGTTTAACTCAGAGTCAAAAGAGTCGTGACGGTTAACATTCAAATTTCTACCTTTATTTTGTCTATCATTGCCTTCCTCTCCTCCCGCGTCTTTTCATAAGCTCACAGACTCTCCATCCCCCTTACCCAACCATCATGCCTAGGGTCCTAAAAACGACGAGGCTTCACCAGGCGCCCCCACCGGTCTATGCCCGTCGTCACTCTGACCCACCACCAGCACCAGCACCAGCCGCTTCCATACCCACCTCCTCGTCTTCCTCCTATTCCTCCGACTCTTCATTTTTGAAAGACGGAATATCACCAAGAGGGGGGGTGAATTGGGGATATAAATTTTCTCGTGTAAATACTCTATTAGCCGAATGCGAAACAGGGATAAACAGAGTAAGGGTAAGAGAGATTGAACACGATGAATTTATATTGGTTCGGTCCAAATCCTTGACCTACGTCCAGTCCCCAGACTCTCTGGGATTTCACTAATTCAAACGATTACACACTCTGTAACTCACAGAGTAATTCTCTCTCTAGAACTTACTCCCCCTTACAAGTTGTAATCAAATAACCCAATCCCAAAGTCCCAATACTTTGAGATTCTTACAAGAAAGGATACTCAATAATGAACTCTCTAATAGAGCAGATTAATAAACATTGAGGATTGATATATTCGAAGATATTAACACTTAGACTAGAAACAGTAAATGCTCTTGATTGCTAATTGAATGCACAGAGTTTCTGTTCTTGAAACATTGAATGCTTCTCCCATTTATAGTTGACAACATTAATGACCATTGAGAAGAACTTAATGAGCCATTGTGAGTAATAAATATATTCGTTGAAATTACGTTGCTCTGTTTCTTCGTATGCTTCTGACATTCGACCGTTATTCTCTGTTGACATTCTTTATTCAAATTGTCTGTTAAGACTCAGTGAGAATGTTGTCTAGGAAATAGCCGAATTCCTTTTTGCTTGCTCAGAAGTCTATTTCCTCTTTCATGCTTTGGTATCTGGTACATCATTTAATGCTTCTGACAGAAATTTGCTTTACGTAATCTCAAGTTTAAAACATGTTAAACATATCTAAAATACACTAGGAAACTGGTTAAACTTGGTTAGAAATAGTAATAATCAATAATATCAAGTACCTAAGCTTTAATCAAAGAGTTTCAAATTACCGAGATGATGCATTCAAATTCTTATATAGATAACTCGAGTTACATGAGACAACTTGAGTTATAATCATGTTTAATAAACATTCGCATAAGAGCAAACTGGAGTTGTGGATGATAACTTGAGTTATGTAACTCGAGTTACAATTGATAACTCGAGTTGCTTCAGTATTTTTTATCACACAGAAATTTTTCGCAAATAAAATGACTGGAGTTATCTTTGATAACTTGAGTTATGTAATTTGAGTTACTCTTGACAACTTGAGTTAGTTTAGCATTTTCATCATACAGAAAGTTTTCGCAGAAAACATGACTGGAGTTGTGAAGGCTAACTTGAGTTGCCTAACTCGAGTTACACAGTCTAACTCGAGTTATATCAGAAGACTGTATCAGTTGAAGTTTTCTGATACGTTCACAACTCGAGTTGTTTTATGACTAACTCGAGTTATGCCAGATGATCAAAATCTGTTATCGCGATGAGGCTTTGAGGCTTGAAGTACAACTCATAACTTGAGTTGTTAAATGATAACTCGAGTTATAACTCTTGCAAAAATTATTTTTCTTAAGCGTATGACTTGAGTTATGATTGGCAACTTGAGTTACTGATTTACTAAAACATTTTGCAAGGAGCTCAAATGTAATCTGATGAACTTAAAGCTTTGCAGTTTAGCCTATCAATTATTACAATTGTTAGACATCATCAAAAGACATAGAGAACTAACAGTTTTCACCAGGCCCTTCGTCTGTTTACGACAAGGCCTATATGATCTCCAATGCACCCCTTTACTGGTGGCCGGAAACCGACGCCAACTCCCCGATCAAGTTCCACAAGCGTCTTCGCCTGTTGCGCACGGAACTGAAGACCATCCACGGGGACCCACGCGCATTCTCCGCCGCTCATCGTTGGGGCCTGCTGATATCCCTCTCACTCTCACAGTCCCATTCTGGAATTCCGGTCTTCACTGGGGTAGACTACACCTCTGTCGAGGAGGATACTGCCAGCAGTGCCCTGCTCTGCTCGCTCCCGCATCCTAGTTCCCCTTCCCTTTTACTGCTTTTATTTTCTTTTCTTTTTAAAATAACAATCTGCCAATGCCCTGGGTGTTTGCCCCAGGGCTATTTTGTGAATGATGCTGTTAAATTGCTTCTATTGCTCTTTCCTTGCCCCCCGCCCCCTTGTTGCGCGCCATTATTAATTATTCCTGATTATCGCTTTATTACTGCTGCTGCAATGAGGGCATTGCATTGTTCAAGTGTGGGGGAGGAAGTAGTTAGGTGATATAATCTGCTATCTGCTATTTCCGTGTGTGTGATCTTAATTACTCTGCATTTAGTTTTTGGGCACAAACTGATTTTTTTTTTCAAATTGCATGATGAAGTATGAACAGAATACTTTAGAAGTAGAAGGAATGTCTGTATAACGAAACCTAGCATGATTGCTTAAGAAAACTGAACCTTTAGGCTTGGGAAATTAACAGTGCTAGCTAATCTAATGCGGAGTAAAGTGGCAGCGAGGAAGTTTAAAGGGAAGAATCCCCAATGGAAGGATTGAATTGAACCTAATTGTTATATTTTTAAAAGTGTGCATGTTTGCTAGTCCTTGTTTGATCCTTGATTTGTCTTAGTTCTTTGATAAACTATCTGGCATCTGAGTTTGAAGTTCGTAGGATAAAGGCATTCATGTCATACCCATCAATCCCATACACAACCCTTTTATCATTATCCCCATATTGCTACCCCATTGAGCCACACGAGTATGCTATAACAGAACGAGCTAGACAGAAAAGACTAAAAGAAAAACTGTGAAAAAAATGCTACGGCAGAGTGCTCCATTGAAAGGCTGCGGAAAAGAGCTGCGACTTGCTGAAAAAAAAGAAGAAGAAGAAGAAGAAGAAAAGGGAAGAATCCAGAAAAAAAGAGCAGCAAAAAAAACAAGTACAAAAAGGAGCACTCGGCTGAGGCCAAGATATCTTGCTACCTAATCTGCTATAGCATTCACTAACATCTCCCATCTTAAACGCCTACCTATCCTCACCGTTGTAACCCAAAAAGTCCTTTTGATGAACGAATACTCAGGTGCTAGGAAGCAATCTTAGAACTTTGACAAGGCTATGGAATTTCAAGGGCTCGTATGACAAGAGAGAAATAAAAATCCCCTGAGTGAGAGAGCGCAAACACCGAAATTGAGAACCTCTTGAGGCTTCTTCATCTAAGCAATACAACACTTTTTGAGCCGTTAGCATTGGGCAGTGGGATTGCCTAAGGAGGACGTTAACTGAAAGCAATTGTGTAAGCAAGAGTATACAGATAGGAGCACTATGACTATGAGTTTTGTTCGCTACATCTTATTTTGCCCAGGAGTGTGACAGAGATTTGCCGTCATCTCACAAAATAACCAGATTAGAAAGGATTTGCAGTATAATGTAACCTGGGTCGTTTCTCTCAAGGAATTTGCGGTGGGTTTAAATCAAGAACAAAAAATGTAACAACAATAAAATTGGGGGTTTTTGATTTGAAACATTAAAACGAAATCAAACCGAAACAGATCCGAAATATGCGAAAATGATAAAAACGAGATTGAAATAGATTAAAACGAAATCAAACCGAAAACAGATCTGAAATATGCGAAAACGAGATAAAAACGAGATTGAAATAGATTAAAACGATCAACCCAACGTTTAGATTCCGAAAACTTCCTTCATTGAACGAAATATAAACGAACTCGCGTTTGGCCCCGGACGAACCGAAATCTCTGTTCGTCCGTAAATCCCTCAACTAGACGATCGTCTAGAATCTGTCCGAACAAGGCGTCTCACCGTGCAATCACACAAAGAACACTCTAACCTAGTTCGAACTCGATCCTTGGGATGAACCAAACCGAATATTAAATCTAATATTCGAACTATTTCCGTAAATCGGATCCGATAAGATGAAAACGAAACGAGTAAAGTTACCGATTAAGTACGAGTTCTCGGACGAATCATGGAATCCTCAACGTTGGGTTAACCACGAAGGTTTAGCCAAACATGGCTGGGAAAATCGAAGAACAGACGAAGAACGCGAAGAACACGAAGAACACGAAGAACATTTCAGAGAATCTGAAAAACCTCTACTTTGATCCACAAAACAGAATAAAAACGTGAATGAATGTGTTTGTGGCTGCTGCCTTACTTAACCTAAATTGGAAAACGAAATGGGGCTCCAATCAATAATCCAGGCCCAAACAGAAAATAATACGAGAATGGGCTTTAGTCACAAATTCGAGCCCAAATAAAACATCTGACTTTGGCTTCAAAATCGACCGTCTTCTTGTCCGAATTTTCCCTTCATGTCTTCATAACAATTGTAGATCTCTGAATCATCTGAAATATGAAACAAAAATGAGGCAAATCAGATGTCTGGTTCAAGAGTTATGGTAAGATTAGTGAAGCAATGTAAAACTGGAATTTTATTAATAAAAATGGCTAAAATATAATCAAAGGCCCAAAGCCCAAATAAGTATAAAAGCCATTATTTATTAACTAAAAAGTCCTAAATTATTAATCAAGAGATAAAAAGAAGTGTATAAAATATTCAATTATCAAATTCCCCACACTTATCTTTTTGCACTCCTGAGCAAAATTCAAAGAAAAAGACGTAAAGGAGAAACTCTTCTTTTCTACAAATTGCTAACAATGCATAAATTGAACAAGGGACACAGAGTTTCATTAGAACCAATCAATCAAGACCCAAAATCCCTTCATCTCAAATTACAATTCCTGGTAATCTCAATCAATGATGCTAATCACAAATGATGGTCTCTCAAATGATGCGCTCACCAATCAATCTCTCAAGTGTTTAAGGTAAATAAGTGTATCGCTCAAATTCTACTCAAGAAAATTGTTCTACCATAAGCTTGCTCAATTTCTACGTCTCCACTACTAATAACACATGCATGCACAAATCAAGAGAGCTTATTATTAAAGGTTGTAATGGGGTTAGGGTGAAGGTAGGTAATAGTATGGAATGAGAGGCAAAGCACCCAAGAAATTACAAAGAGCATTGATTAACCCAATTCTCTAAATATAAAAACTTTTATTTTACTCTTTTTTTTTTCTTCTGCTTTTCTTTTCTTTCTTTCTTTTGTTTTTCTTTCTTTCTTTCTTTTCTTTTTATGCTTTTTCTTTCTTTCTTTCTTTCTTTTCTCCCCCCCACACTGAAACTGTTGCACTCCTGAGCAACCCCCACACTTAAACACAAAACCAAGGTGAAACCAATGCTCAATAAATCTCCAAGGTGCGGAATAAAATGGTTTTACGCTTAGGCTTGTAATGTGGCTTAGAAAAGAATGAGTCCAAAAGGCACAAATGGGCTAGCAAAGGAAACATAATGCAAGGGAAAGCTATTTGGCCAAAGTGGGGAAAATAAAAGAAAGAAAACAAGCTTCTATCATATTTATACATGTAAGTGAAAAATGTAGTTTCAACAAGAAAAGGAGCAAGTTCTAGAGAACACAAATCGGGAGCGAGATGCACACATGAAAGAAAGAATGGGAAAAGATGAATTCCATTCAAGCAGGCCCAAAACCTCACAAGGTCGGTACCAACTTAGGCAATCAACAACATCAAATCAACTACCAAGATATGTAATCGAAGAGTCAAGAATCACGAGACCAAACATAATGATCCATTAAAACCAAAATGTCCTAGTTCATAATATATAGCAATCATAGAAAGATAGATTGTATTTATTTTCGAAAAACAAATTGCAAATATGAAAACAAATAAAAGAGAAAGAGGGAGAGGAAAGAAGAATACTCCCCAAGGGTTTAAGGAGGATAAGTGGCATCAATGAGGATAATATCTGCTTCCTCGAGCATTCTCGGGATCCCTCATGGAATTGCTTGAGGCGATGCCCATTGACCTTAAAGGTTCTCCCCGGGTGGATCACATAGCTCAACAAAGACCAAATGGAAATATGTTAGTGATCTCAAAAGGGCCATCCCATTTAGATCGAAGCTTACCAGGCATAAACTTCGACGGGAGTTAAACGGAAGAACTTTCGGCCCACGTAAAATTCTTTCCTCATAATATGCTTATCATGGAATGCCTTAGTCTTTTCCTTGTACAAACGCGAACTCTCATAGGCATCCAATCTAAGTTCATCCAACTCTTGCAACTGCAGCTTCCGTTCCATGCCAGACTTAGCCAAATCCATGTTACACTTTGCTTAATGGCCCAATAGGCTTGATGTTCCAACTCAACCGGAAGATGACATGCCTTACCAAAGACAATCCGATAAGGAGACATCCCAATCGGAGTCTTGTAGGTGGTGCGATATGCCCACAAAGCATCCTCTAATCGCTTACTCCAATCTTTCCGGGTAGAGTTAACAGTCTTCTGAAGGATTTGCTTAATCTCTCTATTTGAGACTTCACTTGACCATTGGTCCGAGGATGGTATCTTTGTGGAGACCTTGTGAAGCACTCCATACTTGCGTAACAAGGCACCCATGCTTCGGTTGCAAAAATGGGAACCCCGGTCACCGATAATAGCTCTAGGAATGCCAAACCCGAAAATGTTAGACCTAACAAAATCCACCACCACGAAGAATCATTAGTCCGAGTGGCTTTCGCCTCAACCCATTTTGAGACATAATCAACAGGCTAGCGGGATGTAAGTATAACCATATGAAGCGGAAATGGACCCATAAAATCAATACCCCAAACATCAAAGATCTCACAAAACAATATAGGGTTTTGGGGCATCTCATGCCTACGAGAAATACTCCCCGCTCTCTCCGACGGTTATCACATGACTTACAAAACAAATGGGAATCATGAAACAAGGAAGGCCAAAACAATCCACAATCTAACACTTTCCTAGCAGTTCTTTGGGGTCCAAAGTGACCACCACAAAGTGAAGCATGAGCAAAATGCAATATAGAGTGAAACTCATGATCGAGCACACATCTCCTAACTACTTGGTCACTACAAAATTTCCACGAGATAAGGGTCATCCCAAACATAGTATTTAGACTCACTCTTTAATTTGAAGGTTTGGGCCCTAGTAGAATCTTCGCAAAACACCGGTACCAAGTAGTTAACCGGATCGATACCATGGAAGCTTACCTTGTACCGCGAAGCTGCTCATCGAAAATCATCCCGAATAGAAGAGGGGTGAGAGGAAGAATGGGTGATACGACTCAAGTGGTCACTACCCAATTTTGTGCTCCGCTTCGTCTCGAATCTCAACATCAAACTCTTGGAGCAATAGCATCCACCGGATGAGTCGTGGCTTAGCATCCGCCTTTTTCAAAAGAAATTTCGGAGCAAAGCATGGTCGGAAAACAATTACTCTACTAGCTAGCGAGATATGACCTAAACTTATCAAAGGCAAATACAATAGCCAACAACTCCTTCTCGCAGTGGTATAATTAGATCAAGCGGGATCCAAAGTCTTGGAGGCATATGCAATCACATGAGATGCCCTATCGACCCGTTGTGCCAAGATAGCACCAACCGCATAGTTGGAAGCATCACACATCACCAAAGGGAATGCACCAATCGGGGGATCACTGGGGTTGTAGTCGTGCAACGCTTCAAATGATCGAAGGCCGCCTTGCAAGCATCATCAAATACAAAGTCGGTGTCCTTATGCGAAGGTTGGACAAGGGTCGCGCGGTCTTACGAAATCCCGAATGAAACGCCGATAGAAACCTGCGCATGACCAAGAAAAGAACAAACTTCCCGCACGAGATGCGGGGGTAAGGCAAAGCAAGAATCACATCTATCTTAGCGGTGGTCTACCTCAATCCCTTTCCTAGACACTATGTGTCCCAAGACTATACCCGACTCAACCATAAAGTGACACTTTTCATAATTCAAAGACAAGATTAGACTCAATGCACCTATGCAAAACTCTAGATAGATTAGCTAAGCATGCATCAAAATCAGACCCATATACAAAGGTGAAATCATCCATAAAGACCTCCATGCAGTCCTCTAGAAACTCGGAAAATACTCACCATACAACGCCGAAAAGTACCAAAGGTGCGTTACGAGAGGCCAAAAGGCATCCTTCGGTAGGCATATGTTCCAAATGGGCATGTGAAAGTCGTCTTCTCCGATCCTCGGGAGCAATATGGATTTGGAAGTATCCGGAGTAGCCATCCGGAAGCGTAATGAGACTTGCCGGCCAATCGCTCTAACATCCGATCAATGAAAGGTAAAGGGTAATGATCCTTGCGAGTGGCTTGGTTGAGTCTCCTATAGTCAATGCAAACTCTCCAACTATTCTGAACTCGAGTAGGAATGAGCTCATTCTTCTGATTGGCCACCACAGTGACACCAGACTTCTTGGGAACCACCTGGACCGGGCTAACCCACGGCTATCGAAATGGGATAGATGATACCGCTTGCGAAGCTTAGTGACCTCCTTCTTCACCACATCCGGGATAAGGGGATTAAGGCGTCTCGGGTTGCCTCACCGGCTTAGAGTCCTCTTCCAACGGAATTCGATGCATGCACATGGAAGGGCCGATGCCAACTATGTCGCTAATGTCCACCCAATGGCTTTCTTGTTCGCCCTCAATAAGCTTAGCAGCCTTCTCTTCTTGTTCGGGAAGAAGGTTATTTGCCACAATGACGGCAACTGTTCATCCACCTCCGAAATGCATATTTCAAGTGATCTCGGAAGTGATTTCAACTCAAGTTTGGGTGGTTGCTCGGTAGATGGGAGAAGCTTGGGTGGTTGTTGCAACAACTCGATGTCATCACACCGAAATGCCCGAAACCACATTCAAAGAAGCGGAAGAACTATGTCTACACAGCTCAATGTTAACATCGAATTCAGCTCATCAAAATCGAGTTAAGTTCATCAAAATCAAAATTAGGATGCACATCGGGATCGGTATGAAGCTCAAACTCGAATCAATATCGAATTCACAAGTAATGCGGAATCAATACCCAAGAAGTCGAATCACCAAATAATGCAGCATTAACCAAATGAGTACAAACAGAGCACCATTCATTATCAACACATGCACAAATGGCGAATCACTCTCGGATGAAAAATCGGGATAATCAAGACACCAATCGCAAAGAACATCATCCACAAGATCATCAATCACATCAATACGTAAAATAGAATGCTCTTCCCTAGGATGTCTCATGGCATCAAAGATATTAAAATTTACGAAATATCACCAAACTCCATGGAAAGAGTACCGAATACACATCTATCTTCGTCCTAGTCTGTTTTCATGAAAGGCCTCCCTAGAATGATTGGTGACCTACTACTAGAAGACTCATCCCGCATATCTAAGATGTAAAAATCAGCGGGGAATATCAATTCATTAACTTTGACTAATACATCTTCAACTAAACCAAGGATGGGCATTACTCCTATTAGCTAATTGAACAATAACACCGCTTGGACGCAAGGACCAAGACCGAGAGATCTATAAATAGATGCGGGCATGACATTTATAGAAGCACCTAAATCTAGCATGCAATCATCAAATTTATAATTACCAATAAGGCAAGGGATAGAAAACGTCCCCGGATCTTTGCACTTGCGAGGCATGGTAGGCCGGATGAGTCCGATACATTCTCGTTCAAACTCACTCATTCATTTCCCTTCGCCGCTCTTGTTGGTACATAACTCTTTCGAAACTTGGCATATTTAGGAATTTGTTTGATCGCATCTAAGAGAGGAATGTTGATCTCTACTTTTCCGAACGTCTCAAGTATATCCTTCTCTCTTGTGCTTTTTCTCGCCAACTTCTTGGGTTTAACTCGCTCTCGAGGGAAAGGAAGAGGAATGGGAATGTCTTCCTCTTCACCTTGCCGGATTGCCTTTTTATTTTTAGAGTCAATCTTCACATTTTCGACTCGACTCTCTCTTTGATGTGGAAGTCACATCTACAACGGTTTAGGTTCCTCCAATTGCATGCCGGATCGAAGGGAGATAGCACTCATATTCCCTTTAGGATTAGGAATTGTTTGTGAAGGGAGAGTGTTGGATCCCCGAGGTTGAAGCCGGTTCAATGATGTTGCCAACCGCCCAATTTGTGTTTGCAAAGTCGAATGGAAGTGTCGGTTTTTGAAACCGCATATTGGTGTGACAAATTGCTTCATCATATCCTCTAGTGAAGAACCACTACTACCGGTACTAGCTCGCGTTGTGCCTTTGTGGAGAGTGCACATATGGCTGGTCGAGGAGGTGGTGCGGCAAAGGAGGTGCGAGTGTTGTTGGAAATTTTGTGGCATGTACTTGTCTCTGTGGTAATTCCCGACTTCCGCGATATTGGTTACTCGGTTCGTTCGATTCCGGTTCCAACGGAAATTGGGGTGATTTCTCCAACCAGGATTGTAGGTATTGGAGAAGGTATTATTCTCGGTATTGTGGCTTTCCCGGAAAAACACCCACTGCGCCTACCGACGGTCTTGACAAGCGGGATCATGCAAAGTAGGGCAAGAATCGGTAGAATGACAAGGGTCGAACGTAACCCACGGGGAGTACTCAATCGAGGAGGGGAAGATTGTACTGTCTGTGTCACTGCTAACTGCCTCACAAGGGAAGTCAGATCATCAAGTCTATTCTCCAATCTCTCGAGAATCGTACGGACCGGAGGTGTTTGAATATGGTAAACGGGGTACCATTGGCCCCAGTGCCAAATTGCCGAGAATTAGCGACCATAGTAGATATCGGCTCTCGGGCATCTTCGGGTGTCTTGCTATCTAAGGCCCCACCACCGGACGCATCCACGAAACTCTTATCCATCGGTAACAAACCGGAATAGAAATATGTAATCGGGAGTTGGTCCGAAATGCGGTGGTGTGGACGGCTTGCACACAATCGCTTGAATCTCTCCCAATACTCATACATGGTCTCCCCATTGATTTGTTTAACACTAGTGATCTCCTTCTGAATAGCAATGGCTTTTGAGGAAGGAAAGAACCTCACTAGGAATAACTTTTGCATATCATTCCAACTCCCAACAGATGTGGGTTGCAAATTGTATAGCCAATCCTTAGCCACGCCATCTAGGGAAAATGGAAAAGCTCTCAGCTTAATGTGGTCCTCATCAATTGCTTGAGGTTTCATTGTGCTTTGCATACCACATGGAACTCCTTGAGATGCCCGTGAGGACATTCACCCGCAAGACCATGAAACTTGGGCAACAAATGGATAAGACCAGATTTTAATTCAAAGTTAGCGGCAAGTTCGGGATATTGAATACACAAATTCGATTACCCACATCGGGGTAGCTAATTCTTTCAAAGTGGGACGAGCTACTTGCTCTTCGCCATAATTTCGAGTTAGCAAAATTGCTACTAGAATCGTGAAAACAACAAGACTAGCGAAGTACTATCGAGTCAAGATCAACGAATGGACACAATCGACTCGGACTCAAGTTCAATGTCAAATTCAATATCAATCCCACGACTTAGCCTAACAACTCTTCTAGCAAGAAGAATTGTTCTTTCTATTTCGGATCAAATGGCAACAAGTCTTCGGATTAATAGTACTCCTAGTACTCATGCGGCATGAACACAAGGCAGAATTTGCGTAAAAATCAGAATTACGAAAATACCACCGTAAAGTCGAATTACGAAAATGCCACTAAAGGGTTTTTTTTTTTTTTTGGACGTAACGGGTATTTCGATTTGTATGACTTACTCCGATCGGGCTGATTTTTGGTGAGCTGAAGGAAATCCCTATTTTAAGACAATCACAGTACCGTTAGGCACTTGTGGGTCCTCGGATTTAAGCCAAATTCCATCGTTTAAACCACGTTTTTCAATTTTTTTGGTTTACACTAATCTATTGAAACTTAAAACAAGCAAAAACATGGTCTAAACGTTAGAATTTGGGTAAAATATGTGAGACCGCACTTCCTAAAAGGAAGTGACTCTTGCTTAGAATGCCCAATTCCTTTTGAATAAGACCTAGGTTGAGTGATCTGGGTCATAAAAAGTTTCGTCCAATCCACCCGAACCACCAAAAAAACTACCGTTACTTAACGAAACCGATGCAAATTCCCCGGCGGCGCGCCATATTTTTGACAGAGATTTGCCGTCATCTCACAAAATAACCAGATTAGAAAGGATTTGCGGTATAATGTAACCTGGGTCGTTTCTCTCAAGGAATTTGCAGCTGGGTTTAAATCGGCAAAAAAAAACAACAACAATAAAATTGGGGGTTTTTGATTTGAAACAGCATTAAAACGAAATCAAACGAAACAGATCTGAAATATGCGAAATGATAAAAACGAGATTGAAATAGATTAAAACGAAATCAAACTGAAACAGATCTGAAATATGCGAAATAGAGATTGAAATAGATTAAAACGATCAACCCAACGTTTAGATTCCGAAAACTTCCTTCATTGAACGAAATATAAACGAACTCGCGTTTGGCCCTGACGAACCGAAATCTCTGCGTCGTCGAAATCCCTCAACTAGACGATCGTCTAGAATCTGTCCGAACAGTGGCGTCTCACCGTGCAATCACACAAAGAACACTCTAACCTAGTTCGAACTCGGTCCTTGGGATGAACCAAACCGAATATTAAATCTAATATTCGAACTATTTCCGAAATCGGATCCGATAAGATGAAAACGAAACGAGTAAAGTTACCGATTAAGTACGAGTTCTCCGGACGAATCATGGAATCCTCAACGTTGGGTTAACCACGGAAGGTTTAGCCAAACATGGCCGGGAAAATCGAAGAACAGACGAAGAACGCGAAGAACACGAAGAACACGAAGAACATTTCGGAGAATCAAAAACCTCTACTTTGATCCACAAAACGAGAATAAAAACGTGAATGAATGTGTTTGTGGCTGCTGCCTTACTTAACCTAAATTGGAAAACGAAATGGGGCTCCAATCAATAATCCAGGCCCAAACAGAAAATAATACGAAATGGGCTTTAGTCACAAATTCGAGCCCAAATAAAACATCTGACTTTGGCTTCAAAATCGACCGTCTTCTTGTCCGAATTTTCCCTTCATGTCTTCATAACAATTGTAGATCTCTGAATCATCTGAAATATGAAACAAAAATGAGGCAAATCCGATGTCTGGTTCAAGAGTTATGGTAAGATTAGTGAAGCAATGTAAAACTGGAATTTTATTAATAAAAATGGCTAAAATATAATCAAAGGCCCAAAGCCCAAATAAGTATAAAAGCCATTATTTATTAACTAAAAAGTCCTAAATTATTAATCAAGAGATAAAAAGAAGTGTATAAAATATTCAATTATCAGAGTGCAAAAAGCTAAGTGTGGGGATATTTGATGAGCACAAATTATACCATGTTTTCCTTGTATTTCATGACTAAATTGTATGGTAAATGAAAGCTTAAACTGCAAACAATCCAAGCAAAAAGGCATATATTCATGATATAGGGAACTGAAGGATGGAAACCATGTACATCCTGAACATGTGCTAAGAAGGAGCAAATTACATTGTTTTTAAAGAACGTATAGCAAAGCTGATACGATACTATAGCATTTTGACCGCAACTCGAAGTGCAATAAAAAGCATCACGAAAGCTATAGCAATGTAAAGGATGCAATGCTATGCGGCATATTTTCTGACCTTTTTATCTAGCTGATTTCAGGAATAAATATAAAAGATCGAGATCGACAGGTAGATTGCTGAAGTAATGAAATAGAAGATGCGGAGGATCGAAACAGAAAGATTTGAAGAATCCCGCAGGATCAGCAGAATCAATCTACTACCAGAAGATGCGATAGATCTCGACAGATTTGGAAAGCCCAGCTAGCTGAAACTTGCGTCACACAGAAGACTAAATATAAAAGGGAACAGCAGGTCAACCCTAGAAGGGAGTCGCACAGAGCCAACACAAGATTACACATTCGGCCGACTCAAAAAAGAGTGAGAGACTTCACTAGCACGAGAATTCCGGATAACCCAAAGATCCTTCCTTGCGGTAAGACGGAGGGAAGAAGACGTGGAGTGGTGACGTGACAGGGCTTCTTCCACGCCGTCGGAACGCCGTCAAGCTTTCTGTTTTCATTTATTTCACTTTATTAGTTAAATCATGGGTCATTCTATTACTATCTGTTTTGTGTTTCCCTCGTCAGTCATGAACTAACTTTCTGATGGCTGAACGAGGATGAATTCGTAAGTGTTATATGAACCCAGTTGCAAGTTCTTAATTTAATAGATTCGGTTTGCGTATCGGTGAATTAATTACTAGTCGATTAGAGGAATCTAAAGGGCTAGATTTGTAGTCTCGGCTTACTGGCAAGGAGTCAAGGCTAGACCTCTGAGAAACAGTGTTTGCTAGGCAGCCGGTGCAAGGCTTGACCTATTTATTGTAGGCTTCAGGAATGGGTCTACCTCTCATAACCAGGACACCATGAGTGTAATGCAGATAAAAACTAGACAGTTGCCGTAGGAATATGGAAGGAGTATAATTAATATCATAAGTATCGGATGCGGAAGCTTCGGTAGATTACAAAGGTGGGTTAACTGAATAGCTTTGTAGTTAGTAGTCATGCTGTAGCATTGCGAAATCTATGCAGTATGGATGCTATAGCAATGGGTAGACCAACTGGGGGATTTATGCGCTTAAGGATGATTTCGAGTTCAGCCTGACTTCTCACTAATATCTTCTTAAATTTATTTTGTTTACTTCTGTTATTAGCATAATTACAAAAACCACTCAACCCAATTATATTTACTTTTAGTTTACAACTGTCATAGCAATTGAGCGTCACTCTTCGGTATCTCAGTCTCTATGGGACGATACTCTACTTACACTTTATTACTTGTTCGACTGGTTCACTTGCCATCAAGGAAATCGACCAACAACGCTCAAAGCCTTTCAGGTTGTGTCATGTACACATCCTCAAGGAGCTTTCCATGAAGGAAGGATATTTTGATGTCCATCTTCCATATTTCATAGTCATAATATGCTGCAATGGAAAGAAGGATTCTGATTGATTTGGCCATCACAACTGGGGAAAAAGTTTCATCGTAGTCCGCACCATGAGTTTGAGTGAATCCTTTTGCACCAGCGTGCCTTGATGACACTGACTTTGCCATCCATGTTAGATTTCTCCTTGAAAACCCACTTGCACCCAATTGTTTTTACACCTTCAGGTGGATTGACTAAGGTCCATACCTTATTGCTGTACATGGATTGCATTTCAGACTTCATGGCATTTAGCCATCTTTCAGAGTTTGGTCCCACTATGGCTTCTCGATAGGTAGTTGTCTCATTCTGCTCAATGAGCAAAACATTACGACTTCCAGTAATCAAAAATCCATATCTCTTAGGCTGTTGCCGTGTTCTATCGGTCCTTCATGGGCCTTGTGTTACTTGAGTAGGCTCAACAACTTGTTGTGAGTCTTGTCCGTTTTCCATTTGTGGTTCTATGTTGTCTTGTGGCTCTCGAACTTCTTCGAGGTACACCTTACTCCCACTGGTTCTTTTAGAGATAAACTCTTTTTTTCCAGAAAGACATCATTTCGGATAACAAACACTTTGTTACTTGTTCGACTGGTTCACTTGCTATCAAGGAAATCGACCAACAATTTTTTGGCGCCGTTGCTGGGGACTTCTGATACCCTTAGTGACGATGCCCTTTTGCTTAATAGTTTTGATTTACCTAATAAAGAGCTCACCTTTACTCTGTTCTTGATTTTCAGGTACATTCTGTAGTGCATGCGCAACTCGCCCTCAGCCAACCTAAAGCCTTACGATCCTAAAATATAACGTACTTACAAGCAGAGGCGCAGGAAGCAGAAGCGAAGAAGTCAACCTTTTGACTCAACAACCATGGCGGATATGCCTGTCAACCATAAGCAGAACAATGAGAGCCGATAGTAATAAACGGGGATCACCAGGTCCCTCCACCTCCAAACCCAGAAGTGAACAAGGCCATCACGGAATTTGGAATTCTAGATCTAAACAAGCTGAATTCGCCCATCACACCGCCAACATTCAATGCAGGACACTTTGAAATCAAAGGTGTCATGATTCAGATGCTAAATGCAGCAGAGCAATTTGGAGGACTTCCATCTGAAGATCCATACCTACACCTCAAGACCTTCATGGAGGTGTGTGATTCTTTTGTCATCCCAGGAATCCCACCCGATGCTGTCCGGATTAAATTATTCCTATTCTCACTAAGGGACAAGGCTCGGACGTGGCTTAACAACCTACCTGCTAACTCCATCACCACATGGAATGATCTGGGTTGTAAGTTCTTGCTCAAATTTTTTCCACCTACTAAGAACGCTCAACTCAGAGGGGACATCACCAATTTCCAACAAAAATCTGGTAAATCTACCTATTAAGCCTGGGACAGATTTAAAGACCTCCTCAGAAGATGCCCACAGCACGGTCTGTGCGAATGGGTCCAGTTAGAATCATTTTACAGAGGTCTCGATGGACAAACACGATCAATTATAGACGCCTCTTCTGGAGGATCCATCCTAATGAAGTCTTATGAAGAAGCTCACAATCTATTGGAGCACATGGCCATGAACAGTCATAAAGGGCAAGCAGACAGAGCCACATCTTCTCGAACTATCGCAGGAATACATGAACTAGATGCTATGATTGCTCTCACAGCTCAAGTATCATCTCTGACCAATATGTTGAAAGGACTGACCCTTCCATCAAGCAACACATCGCTGCAACCATCTCAGGTAGCTTGTGTGTACTGTGGTGGAGAGCACTCTTACTCTCAGCGCTCCGCCAACCCTGAATCTGTAAACTTCGTCAACAACTTTAACAGGGGCAGTAACACCAACAATCTATACTCGAATACATACAATCCCGGATGGAGGTAGCATCCCAATTTCTCATTGAATTCTCAAGGTTTACAAGCAGTATGACAACCATCGGGCTCACAATACTCAAATTGAACATCAAACTCACCAGGGTTTACCGGGCAAGCACGGCAGCAAGGTGGTGAGTCAGATCCGTAGCACTCTATGCTGACCTTTCTGAAGGAATATATGGCAAAGAACGATGCAATCATTCAGAATCAGCAGGTAACCCTGAGAAACCTTGAAAATCAAGTGGGACAACTAGCTACTGCCCTTAACAACAGACCCTTAGGATCCCTGCCCAGTGATACTGAAGTCCCTAGGATCCAAGGAAGAGAGGAAGTCAAGCTGATAGAGCTCCGAAGTGGCAAAAGCTTAGAACCCAGGAAGGCAACCAAGCAACCTATGGTTGTCACTGATCCGCAGTATGAGAAATTTAAGGAAAGGCAAGGAAGTGCTAAACAACTTATTGAAGACGAGCAGAGTCAACCAAGAATGTCACAACCAGAACAGGATCTCAGCACCACAACATTGCCTCAGCATGCAGCACTGGATGATCACGTGCAATACCCAACACTGAATGCTACCGCATCACCATCAAAGCATAATCGTGATCCCAGGCCTTCAAAGATGCTAAGGCAACCCCCACCGTTCCCACAAAGGCTATAGAAGCAAGGCTAAGAGAAACAATTTAAGAAATTTCTCAACATGCTGTGGCAATTGCACCTTAATATTCCTCTAGTGGAAGCTCTAGAACAAATGCCCAGCTACGTAAAATTTATGAAGAAAATTCTATCTAAAAAGAGACGACTGGAAGAGTTTGAGACAGTAGCATTGACCCAAGACTGCAGTGCCATGTTAACAAATTGGCTACCTTCGAAATTAAAAGATCCTGGCAGTTTCACAATCCCCTATGCAATCGGACCTCAATATTCAGGGAAAGCGCTGTGTGATTTGGGAGCTAGTATAAATCTCATGCCCATGTCTATTTTCAAACAATTGGCAGTTGGAGAAGCCAGGCCCACAACAGTTACATTGCAACTGGCCGATCGCTCCATAGTTTACCTGAAGGAAAGATCGAAGATGTTCTGGTGAAGGTGGATAAGTTCGTCTTCCCTGTGGATTTCATTATTCTGGACTTTGAAGCAGATCGCGATGTCCCAATTCTTCTAGGAAGACCGTTCATGGCAACTGGACGTACACTGATTGATGTGGAAAGAGGAGAGCTTACTATGCGTGTAAATGATGATCAGGTCACCTTCTCAATCCTTAAGAACGCAAGATTGGAAGACCCAGCTGAGAGGTACCTACCCTCTGAAGATGACGGCAAAGGCACTAGAGAAGCAGGAAGCCTTCTTGCACTATCACAGCAGTAACTTGCTATAGCAAAGTCTGGCTGAAGACTTTAAAACAAGCGCTATTGGGAGGCAGCCCAGAGTCATGCTTTAAATTACTATTTCTAAGAATAGAGGATATACCACCTAAAGGCCATAGCAACCCATCTGAACTATTCACACACAAGGACAGAATTATTTGTGGGCTACACAAGAATGGGCCCAATAGATTTGAAAGTATATTCAAAAGCAAATTGGCAACCGCCATTAAGCACACCAAGTGTCTGCAGCACGTCTCACCCACAAGATTTCGGACAGATTGCACACAACCCACCCGAATTGCTCGCCCATGATCACTCTTCTTGATCCCTACTTAAATCAACTGTACCTCTCAACACAGACGCTCGAACTCATTCACTCTGTGCAAAGTACCCGCTGAGTGTTCCAACGGCACGCACCAAGGGTTCCGGACAGAAAGCACCCGCTGAAGCTCCAGACGCTATGCCATTTGCCACCAGAGAAGCCGAATCCCGTTTCGAATCTCTAAAAGCGGATAAAACCCTAGTACCGGAACGGGGATTCGACGGCGATGCATTCGAGCAGGGCGCTTACCCTGAATGTGTTACAGGGATCATACGACAGTGCTGATGGGAAAGATTCTGCCTTCACCCTACCAAGGTGGTAACCCCTCTTGTTTTTGAATTTGGTGCAAATTATCCGGGAGGTTCCCCTTATTTCATAACCGTCCGAGCGAAGAATGTACAATGCAGCACCAGCGCAATCCGCAAGGTATTCGACCTAGACCCTACCGACGACGAATACAATGAGCTTCTCCAGCAAGAGGAAAACCCTGAAATCCTCACCAACGTGGTCGCCCGACTCTGCATACCAAACACCAAATGGCAAATTTCCAAGGAATGGTCTTACAATTTGAAATGCAGCCGTCTGAGACTTGAAGCACGTATCTTGTTCCACTTCCTCCGCCACCGACTCATGCCTACTCTGCACTCCCAAACTATCTCGTGAGAATGCGCATTCCTGCTCTATTGCCTCTTGGAGGGCAAACAAATTGATGTTGACACACTCATCTACCGAGAACTGTTTGAGTCCCTGAAGCACACCATGGGAAACCTCTGGTTCCCCGCACTCATCACTGAGCTCTGTCGGAATGTAGGGGTAATTTTGATGCCAACGAAGAAAGAGCGGTACTCCCGCAATCTCTTACCGTGGCAACTGTACAGCGCATCTTGCAAAAATGCCAGCCACGAGTCACTCAGACCAACTTGGCCAGTTCCTCTGTCGCGCCCCCAACAGACACAACCCCAATTTCTGCAGCAGCTTTTCATGCTCTGGCTGCCCAAGTTACAACCTTGCAATGTTCAGTTAGCACACTGCTTTTTCAGCAGCAGATGTGGTGGAAATATGAGGCAGAGAGATATAGCAGCCTTGCTGCAAATCTCAGGGCAAATACCCTGAAATACACTCCATTGCCGGTTTTCCCTGGGGTGACTTTTGATATGCACAATTCACTCACCGGCCCACCACAACAGGAACCAACAAGCTCGTGGAAGCGTCACCGGAGCAAAAACCCTCAAGAAGGTGAGCCCACCAGCACACACTCTGTCGACACTGATGACGTAGAAGTGTCTAACTCTCATGAACCTTCAGCCAGACCTTCAGCAGGGAAAGGTTAAGCTAAGTTAGGTTTTCTTTTGTTTACTCCGGGTACTAGACTCTTTCTCTATTTTCGTACTATAATTTGCATATGTTTTCTTCCTTCTTGCTTCCTAGCGGCATTTAAAAAAAAATCCAAAACCAAGGCATGTGTTGGGTAGCTACTATCAGTCGTGAATTATCTCGCCTCTATCCCATTTCACCTAGCCATTGCAATGAGGGCATTGCATTGTTCTAGTGTGGGGGAGGGATTAGTTAGGTAATATAATCTACTATCTGCTATCTCTGTGTGTGTGTGATCTTAATTACTCTGCATTTAGTTTTTGGCACAAACTGAAATTTTTTCAAATTGCATGATAAAGTATGAACAAAATTTTGTAGCAATAGAAGGAATGTCTGTATAACGAAGCACAACATGATTGCCTAAGAAAATTGAACCTTTAGGTTTGGGAAATTTATAGTGCTAGCTAATCTGATGCGGGGTAAAGTGGCCATGAGAAAGTTTAAAGGGAAGAACCCCCTATGGAACGATTGAATTGAGCCTAATTGTTATATTTTTAAAGTGTGCATGTCTACTAGTCCATGTTTGATCCTTGATTTGTCTTAGTTCTTTGATAAACTATCTGGCATCTGGGTTTGAAGTTCGTAGGATAAATGCATAATGTCATACCCATCAATCCCATACACAACCCATTTATCATCATCTCCATATTGCTACCCCATTGAGCCACACGAGTATGCTATAGCAGAACAAGATAGACAGAAAAACTAGAAGAAAACTATGAAATATGCTACGGTAGAGTGCTCCATTGAAATACTGCGAAAAAGAGCTGCTACTTGCTTGAAAAAAAGAGAGAGAAAGAAACAAAGAAAAGAAGAAAAGAAAAGAAAAACCAGAAAAAGAGCAGCAAGAAAAACAAGTACAAGAAGGAGCACTCGGCTGAGACCAAGATATTTTTCTACCTAATCTGCTATAGCATTCACCAACATTTCCCATCTCAAACTCCTATCTACCTCACCATTGTAACCCAAAAAAGTCCTTTTGATGAACGAATACTCTGATGCTAGAAAGCAATCTTAGAACTTTGACAAGGCTATGGAACTTTTGGGCCCGTAGGACAAGTGAGAAATTAAAATTCCCTGGGTAAGAGAGCATAAACACTGAACTTGAGAGTCTCTTGAGGCTTCTTCATCTAAGCAATACCACACTTGTTGAGCTGTTAGCATTGGGCAGTGGGATTGCCGAAGGGGGACGTTAACTAAAAGCAATTGTGTAAGCAAGGGTTATACAGACAAGAATGCTTATGAGATTCTGTTTGCTTCATCTTATTTTTTCCCAGGAGTGCAAAAAGCTAAGTGTGGGGGTATTTGATGAGCACGAATTATGCCATGTTTCCCCTGTATTTCATGACTGAATTGTATGGTGAATGAAAGCTTAACTGCAAACAATCCAAACAAAAAGGCATATATTCATGATATAGGGAACTGAAGGATAGAAACCATTTACATCCTAAAAACATGTGCTAAGAAAGGAGCAAGTTACATTGTTTTTAAAGAACGTATAGCAAAGCTGATACGATACTATAGCATTCTAACCACAACTCGAAGTGCAATAAAAAGCATCACGAAAGCTATAGCAAAGTAAAGGACGCAATGCTATGCGGCATATTTTCTGACCTTTTTACCTAGCTGATTTCAGGAATAATACTAAAGGTCGAGATCGACTGGTAGATTGCTTACGTAATAAAATAGAAGATGCGGAAGATCAAAATGAAAAGATTTGAAGAATCCCGCAGGATCAGCAGAATCAATCTACAAACAGAAGATACGATAGATCTCGACAGATTTGGAAAGCCCAGCTCGCTAAAACTTGTGTCACAAGAAAGTCTGAGTATAAAAGGAAACAACAAGTCAACCCTAAAGGGAGAGTCGCACAGAGCCAAAACGAGATTACACATTCAGCAGACTCGAAAGAAGAGTGAGAGACTTCACTAGCACGAGAATTCCAGGATAACCCAGCATCCTTCCTTACAGTAAGACGGAGGAAAGAAGACGTGGAGTGGTGACGTGACAGGGCTTCTTCCACGCCGTCGGAACGCCGTCAAGCTTTCTGCTTTTATTTTATTTTATTTTAGTAGTTAGATCATGGGTCATTCTGTTACTATCTGTTTTGTGTTTCCCTCGTCAGTCATGAACTAACTTTTTGATGGCTGAACGAGGATGAATTCTTAAGTGTTAAATGAACCCAGTTGCAAGTTCTTAATTTAATAGATTCGGTTTGCTTATCAGTGAATTAATTACTAGTCGATTAGAGGAATCTAAGGGCTAGATTTGTGGTCTCGGCTTACTGGCAAGGAGTCGAGGTTAGACCTCTGAGAAACAGTGTTTGCTAGGCAGCCGGTTCAAGGCTTGACCTATTTATTGTAGGCTTCAGGAATGGGTCTACCTTTCATAACCATGACACCCTGAGAGTAATGCAGATTTAACTAGAAAGTTGCCATAGGAATATGGAAGGAGTATAGTTAGCATCATATGTATCGAACGTGGAAGCTTCGATAGATTATAGAGGTGGGTTAGCAGTATAGATGCTATAGCAATAAGTAGAGCAACTGGGGGAGTGATGCGCTTAAGGGTGATTCCGAGTTTAGCCTAACTTCTCACTGATATCTTCTTAAAAACAAAAAACTATTTTTGTTTACTTCTATTATTAGCATAATTACAAAAGCCTCTCAAACCAATTATATTTACTTTCTGTTTGCACAACTATCATAGCAATTGAGCGTCACTCTTCGGTATCTCAGTCTCTGTTGGACGATACTCTACTTACACTTTATTACTTGTTCGACTGGTTCACTTGCCATCAAGGAAATCGACCAACACATGCCCTTGAAATTTTTTGTCCATGGGATTCTTGATTGTTAGATTTGTGAAACATGCCATTATGAGAATGATACAATGTTTGTCCAATCATCGCTAATAGCATTGACAACTAGAGAGAATATAATTATAAAGAGCTTGTGGAGGAAGAGCTCCCTGCAGGGATTTAAATAGGTGAGTTTAATTAAATATTTTTGAAAAGGTACAATAAATAAAAATAGTTGAGAGACAGATCGTTTGAAAGTTTACATGGCGGTTGTTTTTTAAGAAATGTCATTTTTATCATTTATAATTTAGGTCAATTGTTACGACCATTATGTTTTTACTTTCGTTGATAAAAGGTTGGCAAACAAATCATGTGTAATTGTTACATGATTTTTGTTTTGTAAGAACCGTCATTTTGTTATTCAATAAATGATGATTAACAATTACAACCATTATGTTTTTGATTTTACTGTTATAAGAGTAGAAGTCAAATCATTTGTAATTGTTACATGATGATCGTGTTGTAAGAAACATCATTGTAGTGATTCAAAAAATGACAATTATTAACTACAACTATTATTTTTGTGTTTTTATGAATTCTGTCTCTCAAATCATGACAGTGATTGTTAGTTCTTTATGTGTTTTGATGATAACTGACAATTGTGAACTAAAATTGAAGTTTGTCTTTGTTAAGTTGAAAAACTTACAATCAAAGGCAAACTCAAGTTTATAGTTACAAACTTGAGTTTGGACTTGACAGAGAATAGCTCAAGTTTTCTTAACTTAAGAAAAATCAAGTTTGGATTTGTAAACTCAAGTTTATGCCATACAGAGAGCACTCCAAGCTTTTCAAGTTAAAAGCAAACTCGAGTTAGTTTTATTAAACTCGAGTTTTGGCTAGACAGAGAACTTTCAATATTTTTGAACTTAATCAAACTTGAGTTTGGAATGTCAAACTCGAGTTTGTGTCTGGCAAAGAGTTTTCAAAGATTTTCATATATTGTGAAAACTCGAGTTTAGAAAAGTAAACTCCAGTTTGCTTTTTAAAAACTCCAGTTTTGATCTTTGTGGACTTAAACATATTTTCACTTCAAAAGTCCTAAACTCGAGTTTGTCACTTAATGACTTGAGTTTGCTCTTATGATCAAAATGCTATTCAAAGTTCAAATCGCGATGTTCTTCTCTGGAAGAACTAAACTCGAGTTTAGGTTCTGAAGAAAAGTTGCAAACTCTAGTTTGCTCAAACAAACTCAAGTTTGTGTCGCCCTGTTTGAAAATCAGACTGTTCGAATTTGCAAAATCTTCATGTTTGATCTTGATACTTCTTATCATCACTCATTACTATTCTTAACTATGTTTAATCAATTTGTTAGTGAGTTTCAGATGATTATAAGTGTGTTAGAATGAGGATTTAGAATAAAGCAAAAGGTGATGTCAGCACATTTATTGCAAGTTCAGAAAACCTTGCACCCTTTTGGATAATCATTCCCTAAATGATGCAAAGGTTTAGATGTTTTCTTTCCCTATCAAGAAGCTGCTCTTCCAATGGATTTATTTCAAGGGAAGTCAACCAAAAACATCTGGGCACCTTGATTAAGTGAAAGCTAGAGAGAGAAAGGACCAAGTTGCACCTAACAGCTAGATTAATGTCAACAACGGTTACATTAATCATTCCAATAGTCTTTTAATGCTTCCTTCTTATATAAGCTGAAGCATTCAAGTCTCTACAACAACCAACTTACAAAAAACGAAAAGCAATCAAGTGTTCATCTCCATTTAGTGTTTTCACCTACTTGTGAAGTATCTTTTGATACATTGTACTTCAGTGCTTATTCTATATGCTCTTTTAGAGAGTATATCATTGAATATCATTTATCGTAAGAATCTCAAGTTGTGGGACTTAGAGATTGGGTTTATCAGTTTACAACTTGTAAGGGGAGTGTATCCTAGTGAGAGGATAACTTTCGAGTGCAGAGTGTGTAACTGATTTTGAGTGATAGTGAAAATCCCAAAGTGTCTGGGGATTGGACATAGGTCAAGAGTTGTGACCGAACCAGTATAAATCTTGTTGTGTCATTCTTCTCTACTTCTCCTCTGTTTTACCCTGTTTTACTGTCTTTGTTTGGTATTTTAAAAAGAAATTTTCAAAATCCCTAATTCACCCCCCTCTTGGTGATTTCCTCCATTTACAGTGTTGTCATGACCCAGAACCTGGGATATGATCGACGCAAAGACTAAACTAAGTCAATGCCACTTAGTCTAGCCAACCTGACTTAAAAACACACGCACGCAATACAATCATTTTCCTTTGGCTGGGTTAAGGGTCAGTCCTTGGAATAGTTACACCTTTCCATATTCGAAGGAAAGGGAACCCATGGTCCGATATGAGTTCTATAGTCTTTGGCCAGACTATACCTCGTTATTAGAGAGCTTGGTGCAATCTTGTCATAGAGACTACACCTATTACGTTACAGCTCATGGGTTCTGTCAGCGGAATAATGGTGGGGGTGATAAGGATTGTCAGGGTATCGATCTATTGCTTGACATGTTATATATGTGATTTGTGATATGAAATTTGATTTAGAAATTGCGACACAGAAACTGTGATTTAATAAATTTGTAAATTATATATCTAATACTTTGTTATATAAAATGTTCCACTTGACACCTCACAAGCACATATTAACATTTATAATGAGCTGGATTGATGGTTACAAATATTTTTCAGGTGATACTTCTCATGTGGGTCAATCAGGGAAGGCTTTGGAAGCTTAAGTTACCTTTTGGTATATGTTTAATTAATGTATATTGCCACATCAGGGCTCACTTGGCATATTTTAGTATATTTTGGATATTCTCCAAATTCTAAAGCAATATTTAGTTTTAAAATATGGGCCTAGTAAAATCCAAAGCTTAACTGTGTGCATAAAACATTTTAATAAATGGTTTAATTAAGTTAATAATTAATAATTGTCCTTTAAAATGGAGGATATTTCACTTTACTTAATTGCAAACTAATATGAAAAAAATGATATAATAAAAGGGTGAGTCCACTAACTCAATGAGGCATAAGTAGTAAAGTATGCGAAAGGGAAGTGAAGACACACAAGAGCTTTTCAAACAGTTTGAGGAAGGGGATTCAAATAAAATCAAAATAAGATAATTTCATATGTCACAAATCACAAAACATTCATACGTAGTAAAGTATGTGGAAGGGAAGCAAAGACACACAAGAGCTTTTCAAATAGTTTGAGGAAGGGGATTATGTTGGACGTGATTAGTTTTGATGATGTCTTATATACTGCCATTATCCAGAGAAAAAAGTTTGCATACTACATTTATCTTCTACTTTGACTCATTCTTATATTTAATGTAGATGTGAAGTTTAATAAAATGAAGAATGATCAAGAATGGAGATTGAAGAAATAAGAACTTGTTAAATATTATGAGAATATCAATATTCAAGTCTCTGTGATCAAACAGAAGTTGGAACGGCTCATTTCGGAGTTAAAACAAGCAAGTTCAAGCTTCCCGATGATCTACATGACATTGCTACAGTTCCAACTCTTATTCTTGCATAAACAGGGTCATGCTCGAGCAAAAAAATGCCATGCTCGAGCAGCGTGCTCAAGCAGAGAAAATCTGGTGCTCGAGCAACATCGTTTTTCAGCACTCTGTTCACCTCTCTTTCACATTCAACACTCGGATTGAGGTGCAACTAGTGGCATATGAAACTAGATTCTCAATGCGTCATGTTGATCTAAAATTCAAGCCCAAAGAAGTTTAGATCAAGGAGCTATGAATTTTAGAAGTTGAAACTGAAATTCACGCCACACAGCAGACCAAGCTTTTCAAAAACATCAAGATCACAAAAAAAAAAGATCAATTGAAGGAGATATGATGTTTTGAAGTTGACTGTCAGTTCAGGATATTGCAAAAACGCTGGTCAAGAACAACATCCATTCATCTGATGATAACGAACGAAATACAATGAGTTTGGAGCTGATTCTTCTTGCAATAGAAAGAAAACTTGAAGAGCTTTATGAGCATGGGTGGTTTGCCAAATTTGAAGCAATATTGAAGATGTTACGCTCACGGAAAATTGACTATTGTGCTGTTAATATTCTTGTTTCCTGAATGTCTCTACATTCTGGAAGTTGAGCTTTGTACTGGAGAGTATTATACTTATTTGCACATGATCATAGGCCTCAAAGACAGAAGCTTACTCGAGCAAGGCGTTCTTTGTGCCCGAGCATGATCAAACAGCATCAACATACTCTTCGCTCCTTGACTCTGAATGACTTGTGCCTGAGTAGTATGCTCGAGCAAATGAAAAGCAATGCTCGAACAGTATCGCTGAGTCTCTTTGCCTTCGCCTTTGTATGCCTTGTGCCCAAGAAAGAAATTATCATGTCCAAGTAGCATGCTCGAGCAGGAACGATATGGTACTCTAGCAAGCATGCTCCTAAGCTATTAGTTGCTCTCGGTCTTAACTATGCCCGAACATTGTCTCTGGGATGCTCGAGCATTGGCGACACTAGCTCAGAATGATGCCTGAGCATTAAATCTTAGTTGCTTGAGCATCAGCGATGGTTGATGGTTTTAAAAGCTTTGTTCTAGGCATGCCCGAGCAAGTTCAGTTGAGTGCTCTAGCAGGATGCTCGAGCAGTAGCTCGATGTTGCTCGAGCATAGGATGATATTCTATTCTTACAATATATTTCCTCTTTGGTTGCTCGAGCATACTAATAGTCATGCTCGAGCATGATCATCCTCTGTTAAGTAAAACGAGAAGCTTTTAAATTCAACTCCCTTTGGTTATCTTTAATCCTTCTCTTATCTCACTCAAAGTTATTTAGAATAAATAATAATCATCATCGTGAGTGTATTTCAAGTTGTTAACCATTGTTTAGGTGAAAAACAAGATTATGTCGGAAGCATTAAATGCTTATTCAGAAAAGCAGAGCTACAATCAGAATGGGATTACGTAGCAGTCGTAGACATTCCTTTGAGGCGTGCTATTCCGGCTATTATTCTGAGTCACCCTCTGCACAAGTACAGTCGATGATGAATGCATTTAATGAAGCAATGGTCGATTATGCTTAACAGATTTTATCTGTGCCTAATGGAAGTTCAAAGTGTCTAATGGCTATTTCCAATAGACATTCAACGTCGTATCACAGGAAAAATTGATCAACGGTCGAATGTTCTCTATTAACTATAAAAGGAGAAGGATTCAAAATGGACATACAGATATACGAGCTTGCATTGTCAAAATGCTGATATTCTGAATCCAACATTTATATCATACACTCTATGTTCTCAATGCTTATATAGCTCATCATCGAGAGTGAAATTATATGTATTGTACTTCAGTGTTTATTTATCTTCTCTTTTAGAGAGAACATTTCTGATTATTAAATCATTGTAAGAATCTCAAGTCGTGGGACTTGGAGATTGGGTTATCAGTTTACAACTTGTAAGGGGAAGTGTATCCTAATGACATGATAACTTCGAGTACAGAGTCTGTAGATGATTGAAAGGAGAATCTTGGTGAGAGGTTTGGCTTCACAAGTGCCTGGGTGAACTTGTGGGATTGTATAGGCTTCTCTTCTGCCTGGATTAAACAAGAGGATAGTGGATTGCAAATCTCAAGTGAAGCTTGGGGACTGGACGTAGGTCAAGGATTGGGCCGAACCAGTATAAATCACAGTTTGCATATTTTCTTCCCTTATCTCTTATATTTCCAGCATATATGTTTGAATGACTGACTATCGCTTTATAAATTATTATTGTCATACAAAATGCTTTCAATAAGTTTTGAAAAGATTTTCAAAGTAAGCTAAAGTTTTATCAGACACCCAATTCACCCCCCTTGGGTGATAGCCAGGTCTAACAGATTCAAATAAAATCAAAATAAGATGATTTCATATGCCACAAATCACAAGACATTCACTACCATTTTACTTTCACTTAAACATCCCAAAAACAATATCACTTATATAATATTTCTTTTAATATATATCATGTAATTTATGGTTAGGAAAAATCGTCATAATTCAGATGAACATATTTAGTCCCTCATTCAACTGCCACATATAATATCAAAAAGCCACAGATTTTTGAGCAAGAAAAAAAGAGAGAGATCCACACATCACAAAGGATAGATACAAAGACTATGGGCTTGGATTGGTAGATATTGATGTGCTATTTGGTACAAAACGAAGGAAAAATTTAATTCCCAAAAATGCAACTCAAAATATGAAATTCAAAAATTGACGACCTAGACTGGTAAACAAGTAGGGCTCTGTTTGACTTGAACCGTGCAATGGAAATGCAAATGTAAAACTATACGAACGAACTGATGTCAGAATTGATGCCTTTTTATATTGGTAAATTTCATTTCCTTATTTTTATAAACAATGTTTTTAAATAACAGTTCATCAAATCAAAAGACTTAATACTAAACATAATAGGTGAGTAAAATCTACTGGCATTGATGAGAGAAACACACCAGTAGAATGAATTGGAATTAAGCCTCAAAACTACCAACATTTTATTTTAGTAGGGTTATGTTTTCTATATTTCTTTTTTAATAATTAAGGAGTATGGAGGTAATTTAATTCAAAATTTAAATTCATAATTATGACGTATAACCTGATATATAATTTGTTAAGTTCAGTTACCTAAATTACAATTTGGGTAATTCAATAGTTTTTATATAGGATTTTCCCTATATATATCATATACTATATACCATATAATTCTCAATAGGGAGTAACCGTCCCATGATATATACACTTATACATGTCATAATTATTATACACACACTTATAAATCTCATAGTACTAGAAAAAGACTAATAAGATCGCCACATCTAGACTTCTATAAGTGGAGATGATTTAAAAACTATGACTGGTGGTATTTTTTTTGTAAAATATTGATACAACTTAAGACTGGTTGCACTTCCGCATGGTCTAAATAATATTTTCTAGGCGGTTATAGTTAAACTTGGTCTCGATAAGTATTAAATATTATGAAAAATTCAAAATTTAAATACCTTTTAGACCGGTCGCTAAAACAGCTGGTTTAGACATCCTTTTAGAGACTACCATTGTTTTACAACTGGTCTTAAATATTTCAGAGTTTCTTTAGCTTCCAAGGTAGCTTACTTCCTAACATGTCTCTTCGAAATATAAAGCCACTCCAATAAATGTAATATTTATTTGTCAAGTCTATTTAAACACCTTAGTCATTTTATTTCTTCACATTAATTCCCTCTTATCTCCTCTCTCGATCATTAATATGGTGAGACACATCAAGACTCATTCAATTCGTCCTCCTCCTTCTCCTCCTCCACCACCTCCACCACAACCATGAATGAGGGAGGTTCTTCAATAGCACCATGCAAGGGTGGCTCGTATGGAGAGAAGTCTTAGAAGACTCGTCACTTTGCTGCACACTATCATCAACAAGCTGACTCTTGTACTTGACACCATGACATTGAGTACAATCTTTCTTCTGACCCCTCTGCTCCTTCCACTTCTTCCTCCTATGCCTTTGGTGATGATGAGGATGTTTGAGGGTTTTTTTATAGACTGCACCCATTAAGCAGCAAAAATATTATAATATGAATAAAATTTTTATTTCTAATATTGATCTTGCACGTCTCCTTCCTCTTATTCATCACATGCCTTCGGCGATGAGGAGGATGTTTGATGGTTTTTTTATAGACTGCTGCCTTCGAGCAGCAAAAATATTATTATGAATGAAAATTTTCTTTTTAATCTTGATCTTGCACTTTTATTGTTTCTAAATATGTTCATCTAAATTGTCATACATATACGTACGTACGTACGTACATACATACATACATACATACATATATTATTAAATTATATTATCGTGATCATATTCAAACTGGTTTAGTGACACAAATTCTAAATATGTTAATTTGAATTGTCGTTTAACTCTTAACCGATTTAAATGTAACTTAATCTTCTAACATTAACTTTTTATTGAGACCAATTAAGATTAACTTTTTGTCTCATTATCATTAATTAGACCGCTTGTTAGAAGACAACAGGTCTAAATATGTAACATTTCAACTTCCAATGCATATCATCATTTCTGGTCAGTAATTTGAAGTTTCTGTCTATCAATCCCCAGTATAAATCCCAATTGGCCTCTAATTCTGAAGTTCAAATTCAAAAGTCTCCCTTTCTAGTTTTCTCTTTCTTCTTTGAGCGAAAACATATTATAAACGGCAAGAACAAAGAGGTAGTATTCCCCCTGCCCTACTAGCGACAACCATTGGTTCCTTTTCATAGTCCTCTCTACCTCTGACATTAAAGGAAATCAATGAGGTCATCTTTCTTCTCCAAGGCACTATTTTGGAGGTAATGTGTTAGAATTGGCTAACACCTAAGAGGGGGTGAATTGGGTGTAAGATAAAAACTTTAAAAAGCTTTTTGCATCTTAATGAAAGTAATGAACATGTAAATAATGAACCATAAATGCATACTGAAAAATGTCAAACACTAATGCTGGAATTATAAGAGATAAGGTAAGAGAATATGCAAACTATGATTTATACTGGTTCAGTCCAATCCTTCATGACCTAAGTCCAGTCCCCAAGCTCCACTTGAAATTTTCAATCCACTATCTCTTGTTTAATACGGGCACAAGAAAAGCCACTAAAATCCCACAAGTTTAGCTGTGCACTTGCGAAGCCTTTTACAAATCTCTCACTAGGTTACTCCCCCTTACACACCACAAGGATACAACCATGATGATGAAGAATTACAATGATCTTCACTCTCAAAAGTGAATTAAGATTAACACTGAAACACAATACAAATAATATCTCTCTCTATAGTAAATGATATCGAAGCTAGAAAATAAAGAGTATTCAGGTTGAAGTGGGTGATTCATGATTTTAGCATTTTGGTGTGGTTGTTCACTTTCATCAGCTTTGAGTGCTTTTCTATTTATAGTTGATGTAGCTTGATGACCATTGAGCATGCTTCTTCCTGTTGAGTAGAAAATGATCGTTGGAAGTAGCCATTGGAGACTGTGAGCATTCTTTGTGTCTAAGGAATTAGCCATTAGCAAAGAGTATGTGTGTTTTTTAAATGTCCTTCACATTTAATGCTTTTTAAAACAAAAGTGTTTTTTTTCTAATTTGTGTGTTAATCCTTGTTTAATCACTTGGAAAACACTTAACCACTAATATAATGAAGAGTTAAAGTGATTAGATGCAATAAAAGCAAGTTACACGATCATTCCAATGATTTTTCAAAGTTTCAAAGTGATGCTATGTTTTCTGGGAAAGCATCACTTGAGTGATCTTTTCTTAGCAGTACAGAGCACTGGACGGATCATTGGAGTTATGTGCTAGTGATGCATAAAATGGGGTTACTCCAGTGGTCACTCGAGTGATCTTTTTTAGATTACTTGATACATCACTAGAGTGTTCTGGTACTGATGAACTCATTTTGAACCTAAATATGGAAAATTACATATCATCAGAAATATCTACAAGTCCATGTTCTAATGCAAAAAGAATCAGCTTCAAATTCATTGTATTCTGCAAGTTATGATCCAAATAGTGACTGATGGTCTACAATATCATGAGAACATTGAGCATCAACTTTCGAGATCCATATCTCTTTCATCTAAGAATCTTTGAGCTTTATCTTGGCTTCTGTAAAATGAAGTTTGAGTTTCATTTCATACGCAACAAGTTTCACCTCAATTGAATGCGTAGTTTGTGAGATACATCCAAATTATTCAACCAATTTTGGAATTACGCAAGAAATTCTAGTGTCAACTTTCGAGATCCACATCTCTTTCATTTTGAAATCCGTTGAGTAGTATCTTGGAGTTTGTGTGTCTCATTTGGAGTCTAGATTCATATAAAACAAGTTCCATCTCAATTGGATATGTTGTTTGAGAGATATGTCTAAAGCACCAAATATCTGTCATGTTGAATGAAAATAGAGCACAACATAGTGGTCATCGCTACGACATCACTCGAGTGATGCTGCCAGTGATGAAGAACATCACTCGAGTGATCATCTTTGGAGGTTCCACTTGAGTTATCACTCTAGTGGAATTGATATAACTTCCATATAAGTCATTTTAGTTTTGAACTGACCCATTCTAACCTCCATTTGACTATAAAGACATCCAATATCTCATCTAAGAGCTTCAGTTCTTAATATTATCATTAGATCTTGTAAGTGCTTCTTTCTTCAATTTCTTCTCCTTCTTCTTGATTGATTTCCACAATTCTTTTTATAACTCCTTGTTTTTCTCGACTATTATCTTCAATCTCTTTCTTCTTCTTCTTCCTCCTTTTAGTCATTCTCCATAATCCAATTAGGTACCTTCTTCATTTTCTTTGACTTCCTTTCCCCACATTTGATAACTTCAATATTCAATATCTTCTTAATTAATCTTTTTTTTCTTGATCATTCACCATAATCCATCTCAATAACTTCTTTGTTTTCTTGACTTCTTTTCCCCATAGTTGATAACTTCATTCTTCAATATCTTCTTTCATTTCTTTTTGATCAATCTCCATATTCCAACTTGATATCTTCTTTCTTTGCTTGACTAATCTACAAGATATTTCACATTAAATAAAATAGTCAGTCAATGTAGGAGATAAATACATTATACAAATTTTTTGCTCTTAATATTTGACATCTTCAAAACTAATCATATCTAACACAATGGCAAAGCAAGATTTGTTCTCTAATCAACTGGAGGAGTTGGCAGACAAAGTGGGTGACATCCTCAACCGTTTGGACTAAGGATTGTCGATCTTTTGCAATGATAATGATCATTTGATAACATGGGTTTCAAGAACCCCTTATTATATGTTGGAAATTATGCCCTAGTGGCAAGTCATTTTCCTTTAGTTATCATTTCATTTGCATGTTTATAGTGATAACTGATCCTTGGATATATCTTATAGATTATCCTAAATGTCCCTGGTCGGTCATCTACGCGGGAGGGAAGAAGAAATAAGACCAGTATGACTTTGATGAGGTATGGAGATACGAATCAAAGTCATGGGCACTTGTAGGAGTACAAGGTCTTTGGACCGACCCACTATGAGAAAGCTGCATGGATTTAGTCATAAGCTTATCTCATGTATAACCGCGTCGCAACGCCCCTTTGACCTGAGATCATCATGGATTCTTACATGATGAGTCGCCGGTCTTTGACCTAGTCAAAAGTCACCTTTGACCGGGTGATGATAAAGGCTTCGATCGGGATGAGTGGTTCTCATGGAGAGGAATGTGAATGGTCAAGATGGAATTTGTCCCTCACATTTGTAGAGAGATAATACTGGGCCCCTCGATGAGTGAGTCTGAGAAATGTATGGTCGTACTACGATGGAAAGGAGTTTCCATTTCAATTATTAGACTACTCGAGAATCGAGAAAGTACTGGTCAAGAACAGGAAGTTGACATTATCCATGCCTCATCCTTGACCAAATTATCGCGTGACAAAAGGGACGTGACATGGTTGTACGATAGGTTGTATCGTATCATCGATCCCCATATGAATTGGGTAGTCGCAATGTCTTGCTAGAGGCCGCTTGCAACTTATGGGCTGGTACTGTATTGGTCCACTGCCAATCACATGTGGGCCTGCAGGGTCGCACACAAGAATAGCCTAACACGAGCAAAAGTGTCCAGATTCATTAATCTTAGATATGTCAAGATTTAATGAATAAAACATTTAATCTAGGATGGATATATTTATATATATGTATGTGTGTATATATATATATATTAAAATTCAAAATTAAATATAATAATATTATTTAATAGAGATTATAATATTATTATATAATAATTGTTTTGTATTTAATTTATTTGATAAATTAAATATTTAAAACAAATAGAGATATTGTATCTCACATTTAATTTTTGAATAAAGATATGGTATATTAGATTTAATTAAATTGAGATATAGTATCTCATATTTAATTAAATAAAAAGATATCATATCTCATATTTAATTTATAAAGATAAACTAAATGTGTAGGCTTATAATTCGGAATAAATAAATATATTAGATTATATCTATTTGATAGATTTAATTAATATATTATTTTAATTGAAATTCGAATTTCAAAATTGATTGGATTAATTTTGAATATTTTAATATGGCTTATTAAGGTTTTAGAAACCCTATAATAGATAATGATCTAGTCGTATTAAGAAGACAGGTGAATTAGAAAGCCGCGAGAAACCCTAGAGAGAAAAGTGAGACGCGAAAATACTAAAGGCGCTAGCATGCTGTCGTCCGTGTTTGAGAGCTGTTCGTGTGGATACCGGTAGAGGGGGGATTCGCAGAGTCTGCTCCTGTTGATTGAGTAGGTAGCCCACGTGAGAAAATATGAACGAGACGCTCAGAATTTTGCATAGGTAAGATTTCTTTAACGAACCTTAATCTAAACACGGTTGAGCGATCCTCGGATGGGATTCGTAAAATTGTTTCAATTCCACTGCTTGTACGGATCCCAACAGTGGCATCAGAGCCAGATCAACCGAGCATTTAAATTGGGTTTATTCGTGTGATCATATGTATGTGATATATATGTTAAAAGTCGAATCTTGTTATGTGTTTATATCAAAAAAACTCGAGTTAGGGTTTCTACGGATAGCTAGTTAGATCTCGCGGCCGTTTCATGTAGTTCTGAAGAGTTCAGATCGGACATTCTGAAAACGGCCGAAGGTCACGTTTTGATCCGTGAAGTTCGCACATTCCGATCGCACGTGCAGATCCGTGAAATTCTGAATAGTTCAGATTGCATAACTCTTCGTAGCGTGAGAATTTAAATCATGATATTATATTATAATATAAATTAGAGAATTTTTAATGATGAACAATATTTTATTTCATAATTGTATGAATTAATATATGTTGTGATTTAACCTTTCAAATGTTGTTTGGGTATGGTGAACAACATGGCTCTAGAGTTTTACAAGTGTTGTAAATTTTAAATATGGCTTGCGTGCCATGCCTCTCTCTAAATACTCTTGATGTACATTCTCTTCTCATCCCACTCCCCTCGTATGTTGAAACGAGGTTTCTCTTGATGTATTTCTTTTCTTATTTAGAGAAGTCCTCTCATTGGTTTGAGAGGATTTTAGGTTAAGTATGAGCCATGTTGTGTCACAGTTTTAATTATGTTTTGATTAGATCACTCATAATCAACTTAGAGTTTTAATTATGTTTTGATTAGATCACTCATAATTAATTTAGATATTATATGAGATACAATAGTGATTGCATTCATATAAGTAGAATTAATAGGATTAATTAGATTATAACAAATATACCCTCTAAATAAAATCTTAAGTCATAATGCCATCAATAAATGAATACTTGTCAAAATCTCGATCGCCCATTTGTATGTTCCACCAAAGTGGATGCATTTGAGTTATCTTGGTGAGACATGAGTGAGTAATGGTGATACTCAATATTCATTATTGTCTTGACTTAATTGAGATCATCAAAATGGTTTTGGATCTCAAGGCATTAGATGGGATTAAACATGCCAGATCATATGATGATCGAATCCCATAAAGATCTAAGAGTTACATGTGATGAAATTGGCAAAGAGCTCGCCTACCTAAATAACTTGATTTTAAGCGTCCTGCCAAAGCGGACTTAAATTTAAGCCAAATATGGATCTTAGCCCACTAATTATAATGAGGGTTCTTAATTCAGTGGGAGGTTATTAATTAAAATTTGCATATCTTTTAGTTGTAGAATCATGTAGACTAGCAATAGTAACAACGCAACACCATCAATGCGATCCGTCCTTGAGAAGGACGAACTCGTTGAGACAAACTTTCTTGACATGTTTGGGAACTTAAGCGTTGATCCCAAGTACGAAAGAAAGGAGTATCTCATCGATCAACCCATTCCTTACGAGCCTGCAGCTACTAATCCAAGAGCTCAGACTGATGCTTATACGAAGCATAAGGATGACTCTCTGGATGCAGGATGCCTGATACCTGCCACTATGATTCCAGACCTCGATGGAGATCTGGAACATATACAGGACTCTGAGATGATTGTTCATCATATGGAAATGTTCCAGCAACAGGCAAGGCAAGAGAGGTATGAGACCACAAAGGCCTTATATTCCTGCAAGATGGCTGAAGGTGCATCAGTTAGTCCTCATGTGTTCAACATGAAAGGCTACATTGATCATCTTGAGAGGCTTGGATTTCCCATGAGCCAGGAGTTAGCTACAAATATGATCTTGAACTCACTCCCGGATAGTTATGACCAGTTTGTCATGAACTATAACATGAACAACATGGAGAAATCAATTTCTGAATTGCATGGGATGATCAAAACAGCTGAGCTGAGCCTTAAGAAGAGGCCCAACACTGTTTTGTCCATTTAGAAAGGATGGGGTATGAAACGAAAAGCCAAGAAGGCAAAACCTCTGAAGGATGGGGTTTGCTTCTTCTGCAATGAAATCCGTCATTGGAAGAGGAATTGTAAACTCTATTAAGAAGATCTGAAAAGAAAAAAGAAGGATAGCAGGGCTATCGCTTTAGGTATTTATGTCATAGATATTCACTTTTCTACTTCCTCAACATGGGTATTAGATACTGCATGTGGATCTCACATTTGTATAAATGTACAGGGTCTCAAGGACAGTAGAAAATTGAATGGACATATCTATGACATAAACTACCAGAAGGATCAAATCAAATGATTTGAATCCGACCTACCTATGGCCTTGTCGTCTATGCCATATAAATGGGAAACACATTTCGAAACTCCATTAGGATGGATTTCTTGACTCATTTGATTTTGAATCATTTGATACATGTAAGTCTTGTTTATTGGAAAGATGAAAAAGGCACCTTTACTAGGAGTAGTAAAAGGGCTATTGATTTATTGGGCCTCATACATACAGATGTCTGTGGACCAATGAATGCTTCTGCCAAAGGAGGTCATTTGTACTTCATTACATTTATAGATGATTTAGTAGATATGGGTATATCTATCTAATGAAACATATGTCTGAAACTTTTGAAATGTTCAAAATATTCCTCAATGAAGGGCAAAACCAGCTTGACAAAACAATTAACGCACTTCAATCTGATCGGGGTGGTGAATATTTGAGCCAAGAGTTCATTGACAATCTTAGGAGTTGTGGGATCATCTCACAACTAACTCCTCCAGGAACACCACAATGGAATGGTGTTTTTGAACGAAGGAATCGAACTCTATTAGATATGGTTTGATCTATGATGAGTCAAACAAATCTTCCACCTTCCTTTTGGGGCCATACCCTAGAAACAGCTGCGTTCACACTAAATCGTGTTCCGTCAAATGCAGTTGAAAAGACACCATATGAGATATGGACTGGGAAGAAACCCACTTTGTCCTTTCTTAAAATTTGGGGATGTGAGGTTTACGTTAAACACCAAGCCTCTGATAAATTATCATCCAGATCCTCAAAATGCCTTTTTGTGGAGTATCCTATGGAAACTAAAGGATACTATGGGCCCGTTTGGATGAGCTTTTAAAAAAATGCTTTTTTTAATAATAAAAAAAAGCCCATCCAAATGGGCCCTATGTCTACAATCTCACCGATCACAAAGTGTTTGCTATTTGGAATGGTATCTTTCTGGAGAAAGAGTTCATCTTTAAAAGAACTAGTGGGAGTAAGGTGTACCTCGAAGAAGTTCGAGAGCCACAACACGACATAGAACCACAAATGGAAAACAGAGAAGACTCACAACAAGTTGTTGAGCCTACACAAGTAACATAAGGCCTACGAAGGTCCGATAGAACACGGCTACAGCCTCAGAGATATGGATTTTTGATTAGTGGAAGTCGTGATGTTTTGCTCATTGAGCAGAATGAGCCAACTACCTATCGAGAGGCCGTGGTGGGACCAAACTCCGAAAGATAGCTTAATGCCATGAAGTCTGAAATGCAATCCATGTACGACAATGAGGTTTGGACCTTAGTCGATCCACCTGAAAGTGTAAAAACCATTGGGTGTAATTTGGTTTTCAAGGAGAAAACTGACATGGATGGCAAAGTAAACGTCTTCAAGGCACGGCCGGTTGCAAAAGGGTTCACTCAGACTCATGGTGTTGACTATGATGAAACTTTTTCCCAAGTTGCAATGGCCAAATCATTCAGAATCCTTCTTCCCATTACATCATATTATGACTATGAAATATGGCAGATGGACGTAAAAACAACTTTCCTTAACGGAAAGCTGCTTGAGGATGTGTACATGACACAACCTGAGGGTTTTGTACGTTCAGAGGACTCTGGTAAAGTATGTATGCTTCAAAGATCCATTTATGGATTGAAGCACGCATCTCGGAGATGGAATCGTCATTTTGATGAAGTAGTCAAAGAGTTTGAATTCACTCAAAACATCGATGGTCCTTGTGTTTACAAGAAGGTTAGTGGGAGCACAGTTGTATTTCTAGTGCTTTATGTTGATGACATCCTACTTATTGGGAATGACATTCCTACCTTGCAGAGTGTCAAGTCTTGGTTAGAAAAGTCTTTCTCAATGAAAGACGTAGGCGAAGCCACTTATATCCTAGGGATTAAGATCTATAGAGATAGATCCAAGAGGCTCATAGGCCTAAATCAGAGCACATACATAGACAAGATACTGCATAGATTCAGTATGCAGGATTCTAAAGGGGTTACATGCCCATGTCTCATGGCATTCATCTCAGTAAGGATCTGTGTCCTAGTACACAAGATCAAAGAGACCGCATGAGTAAGATTCCATATGCCTCCGCCATTGGATCTTTCATGTATGCCATGTTATGTACTCGACCGGATGTGTCATTTGCCTTGAGTATGACCAGCAAATATCAACAAGATCCTGGTGAGGGTCACTGGACTGCTGTCAAGAATATCCAAAAGTATTTAAGAAGGACTAAGGACTTATTCTTGGTATATGGTGGTTTGGAAGATGAGCTCTGTGTGATTGGTTACACTGATGCGAGTTTCCAAACTGACCAAGATTATATAAGATCGCAACCAGGATATGTATTCCTGTTGAATGGTGGTGTAGTAAGCCAGAAGTGCTCTAAGAAGAGCACTGTAGCTGATTCTGCAATAGAAGCTGAGTATATAGCAGCATCAGATGCAGCTAAGGAGGCCTTTTGGATTAGAAAGTTCATTAATGAACTTGAGGTGGTTCCTACCATCTCAAATCCAATAGACTTGTTCTGTGACAATAGCGGTGCTATTGCGCAGACCAATGAGCCTAGGTCACATCAAAGGACCAAGCATGCACTCAGGCAATTTCATCTTATCCAAGAAATCAATGATAGAGGTGAGAATCAATTGCAACACAAATATCATGATTATCACTAATAAGTTTAGAACCACTGATCAGTTTCTTTGCCATTTTTGAGGCAACAAGCACGTCATTCAAATTCAAAGTAGCAGAGTTATCACAGAGTACTCTAGCATTTCCAGACCGAGTTACATTAATACAAGCGCCATTACCAACTGAAATAGAGTTTATACCTGTGTGAGCCCCCGGTTCTTTATTTTCATCAGTATTGGTGACATGGTGAGTAGCACCAGTGTCAAGGTACCAGGCTGGATCAGCGACAATGTCAGGAGTGGCAATGAATGCAGAGGCGTTATCTAGCTTGCGAGGACTCTTGAAGTTCTTATCAAAACGACGAAAGCAATCTGCAACGTCGTGCCTTGGTTTTTCACAGAGATGGCAGTATTTAGTGCTTCTGCCACTGAAGGAGCCTCGATTGTTCCTTCCTCTACCTCTCCTACCTCCACGTCCACGATAAATTGGAGCACGATTAGGACCAGAAGGAAATGAGCTAAGAGTAGAGTGAAATGACAGATTAGCAAAAGCTCCAGACAGAGTAGTGGTCGAAGCAGTGTTGAGTTTATCAAGTCGTGACTCGAAGGTAAGTAATTTAGACTGAAGATCAGACCATGTGAGATTGTCTTTTTCTGAGAGGATAACAACAATCGGGGTATACTCAATGTCAAGTCCAGCGAGGGTTTGAGTAATAAGATCGGTCAAAGACAAGGGACAGCCGGCGAGGTGAGATTATCGAGGCAAACTTCATCTTCACGAGATACTCCCTCATTTTCAATGATCCTTTCTTGAGTTCTTTGAAAGGCACTCTTCGAAAAAAGTGATTCGTGACCGGGTATTGGCCCCGACGAACTCGAACGGGCCTTTTAAAGAGCGCTGAAGTTTTGGAATTGGTCATTTGGGAAGCGATTTCTACGGTCATAGTGCTAAAGAGCCGACCAAGAAGTAGTTGATCCGTAGCAAGCCGGTCATCGTAGAAAGGGTTAGGGCAAACCTGTTCGGAGGAGTCCAAGACGTATTCAGGGGGAATAGCTTTCGTTCCCAAAATGTGACCATCTAGACGATAGCCACAGATGATTGGCATGACAGTCGACTCCCATGTAAGAAAATTGTCTCCGTCCAACTTGACGGGACTACCTTGGTTAAGTGAACTGAGAAGAGGTGTTGACCTGTGGAGGGCTAAGCGGGAAACCAGAGAAATGGCAAGAAAATGGTGTCTGGGTGGGAATCGGAGATGAGTGGTGAAGAAATTGGTGAGTGGAAGTGAATGGGGCAGAGAATGTGGATGACGGTGAAGAAATTGTGGAGTGAGCATAATGGTGAGCGGCGAAGACAGAGCTTGCTGAGAAAGGTGGAAACACGTGGAAGGGAGAAAGAAATTGGGATTCGGATTGACGGTTGAGGGAGAAACAGAGTGAGGTGGGGCGAAGGAGTGAGGTGGGGCGAAGGAAGGCAGAGTCGAAGATGGCAGGAGGGAGGTGACGATGGAGTCGTGAGGTGGGTGTGTTAGGGGCAGAGACGATAGGGGTTGGGTCTGAGAGGGGACTGCGGCTGTGACATAGACATTAGGGTTTTCAGAGAGGGATAAAGAAATGGCAGAAGTTGATTGGTGTGACGAATTTCCAGATGAGGCCATTTTTCTGGTTGGTGGCTCTGATACCAAGATAAAGTTTGAGAGAATTAGGTCAAGACGGAATAATATCTTGAGCCCTGTTCATTTCTATTTATAGTATTGACAGCCAATAATACAATGACACCTGTCCTATCAGAGTATTCTAGAATATACAACACAATACATATTTACAATAAATAAACACAATCATTTATTTTCTAAATGTTTCATGTTACAAACGATTTTAGGAATTATGGCTTATAGGTTTCTGATTTACAGTAGCGTGTATAGGACCCAAACCAAATCCGTATTTGTATTCGTTGGATTAATAATTATGAAATTGACAGAGACATGGATTTATTTAATTACATATCATTGTTCTCATCATACTTGAGTTATGGTCTCGCTAATTAGTGATAATTAATTATGTATCTTAAATTAGAATTTGACAAACAAGTACTACTAAAGTATGATGGAGAACAAACATGCAAAATGAATAGAGTACACACACTTTGTTTTTCTTATAATTCATTTTTTGTTATATTTTTCATTTTCTGTTCTTTTATACTTTTACTTGTATATATGTTTGGCTACGTTTTCTATTATTTACAATGAAAGGTGATTTCTTAAGAAAAAAAATTAAAAATAATATATTATTTACTTCCGTAGATTATGAATGTATCACATTGATTCAATAATTAATCATCAACTTTTTTTGTTTGAGTCGTCTAGTCATAGTTAAATTCTCTGAAGAGACATTAAGATAATGCATGTCCTCTAGTTTGGGGGGTTTCCCACTGAATTGTTTCTTCCGGTGATGCATGAGGAGCCGGGAATGACTTGAGATTTTGTAAAGTAGCTTTTCATGTGAAAAGATATCATGAGAATCAAGAAGCCTTTAATTATAATACAATATAATAATATATTGATAACTTGATTTATAAAAGAGCCAAAAAAATTTATTATTTGAATTTCTATAATTTTATACAATCACTTTTAATTTTTTTCATTGAATACCATGTTTATTGGAAAAATCATACAAAGCCCCTGAACTTCTGACAATGTACAAGTAACCTCCCTAACTTGAAACTATTTACTATGAAGTCTCTAAATTCTTTTATTTATTGACAAGTGTACAACTCAATAGAAAGACAATGTGTTAGAATGCGTAGTTTAGAAAAGTCAAGTTGTTAAATTGTTATTTTAATTGGTTGTAACTACTTTCCTTATATATACAACACGTGTACAAAGATGAGATACTTTTCTCAGTTTCATTATTGTTCTCAACTTTACTCTTCTTCTCTCTGCATTCGTTCCTCCGAGTTCTCCATTTCTGTTGTTCTTCTTAGTTCCTTCATATTTCTCATATATGTAGTGTATCATGGTATCAAAGTAAACCGCCGCCACCATGACCAATTCTTCCTCCACCATTGGTGGTGCAATTGCCAGAATTTCATTTGATCTGTCTCAGAATATTTCAACCTTATCACCTTCACCCTAACGAAAATCCGGCATTGGTTTTTGTTACTCCAGTTTTGATTAGGCTAAATTATCATACATGGTCTTGCACCATGAGAATGGCTCTCCAGTCGAAGAACAAGCATGTTTTTGTCGATGGAACCATTCTGGTATTGGCTTCCGATTCGAGCTACTCCCGTGGCTGGGAAAATTTTTGCCTCCGCTCTGCAGAGGTGGTCACCCCCTTGTCTTGGAGTTCGGCACCAACTATCTTGGGGCTTCCTCTTACTTCATCACCGTCCGAGGAAAATTTGTACCTCGCGGTCCCAGTATCATCCGCAAGGTCTACGGTCTATACCCTACTGACGACGAGTATCACGAGCTTCTTCAGCAAGGAGACAACCCTGAAGTCAAAGCGTTGGCCTTTCCCTACAGGAACCCGTGAGTTCATGAAAGCGTCGATGAAGCACAAGCCCTCAAGAGACCGAGGCTACCCCCACAGGTTTGGCAGCCACAGAGGAAGACGATGTGTCCGACTCTCATGGCCCGACAGGCGGTAAATCTAAGTCTGTCGATGCTCCGCCCCAAACCAAATTTTGGTACCTTATGATCCCTCCCTTCATATGTTGTTGATTTACTGCATTTCCCTTTTTCCGGTTTGTATGAATTTTTCCTTTTGACATGATCCCCTGTTGACTAGCAGTAGGGGCGGAAAAAAAAAACCCTTTCATAAATTCCTGTCACGTGTCCCTGTCACTGGGTGCCTCTTCTGCCTCACTATTGCACGTGGCACCTTCCATGCCTTACCCTTCCCTTCGCATCTCTGCTGCATTGGGGGCATTGCACTATTTAAGTATGGGGGAGGGGATTATATGTGTTGTGGTTGATAATCGATGATTAATGTGCTCAGAATAACCCTAATTTAGCCTTCACACAAACTGAAATTTTTAAAAAAATGGTGATGCATGATAGAGCACAAACAAAGACCAATAGCAGTAGAATGACTATCTGTATGACTATGCATAACACAATCGCCTAAGGGGAACTAAACCGTATGGGCTTAGGAAATTGACGGTACTAGATAGTTCTGTGTAGGATGGAGTGACAGTGGGGAAGAATAAAAAGAAACCCCAAAAATTGGAAGGATTGTTTGAGCTTAATTTTTCTATTTCAATGAGCATGCTGAGCTAACCCATGAATGATATTTGATTTGTCTTATTTCTCTGATTAAACTATCTGGCATCGAAGTAGTAATGCGTAGGATAAAGGCATTCATATTTCATTCCCAATTCCCATACACAAAACCATAGATTTCATTCCCCATTTGCGACCCCCCTTGAGCCTTATATACATTGTTGTGAGAATAACAGATAGACAGCCCAGTGAGAAAAATGAGCATAATGCTATAGCATATTGCTCCCTATTAAAATGCTGTGAAAAAAGGTGTTTAAAAAAAACCCCACTATTGTGCCTTAAAGACAAGGCAGCAGAGCAAGCAAAAGCTTGAATGGAGCGTAAAGAATACGACGTCTGTCTAGTGCCTTGCTACAGCAATGTTCCTTTTTACCACATCCACACACAGCTAGCCACTCCAGACATTACAACCCAAGAATTCCTTTTGACGTATGAAAACTCAGATGCTAGGAAGTAATCTTAGAACTCTAACAAGATGTTGGTTGATTTCCTTGATGGCAAGTGAACCAGTCGAACAAGTAATAAAGTGTAAGTAGAGTATCGTCCCACAGAGACTGAGATACCGAAGAGTGAAGCTCAATTGCTATGATAGTTGTGCAAACAGAAAGTAAATATAATTGGTTTGAGAGGTTTTTGTAATTATGCTAATAACAGAAGTAAACAGAAATAGTTTTTTGCTTTTAAGAAGATATCAGTGAGAAGTAAGGTTGAACTTGGAATCACCCTTAAGCGCATCAACTCCCCTAGTTGCTCTACCCATTGCTATAGCATCTATACTGCACAGCTTCCGCAATGCTACAACATAGCTACTAACTACAACGCTATTCGGTTAACCCACCTCTATAATCTATCGAAGCTTCCGCGTCCGATACATATGATGCTAACTATACTCCTTCAATATTCCTATGGCAACTTTCTAGTTAAATCTGCATTACTCTTACGGTGTCATGGTTATGAGAGGTAGACTCATTCCTGAAGCCTACAATAAATAGGTCAAGCCTTGCACCGGCTGCCTAGCAAACACTCAAGCTTCTCGAGGGTCTAACCTCGACTCCTTGCCCGATGAAGCCGAGACCATAAATCTAGCCCTTAGATTCCTCTAATCGACTAGTAATTAATTCACTGATAAGCAAACCGAATCTATTAAATTAAGAACTTGCAACTGGGTTCATTTAACACTTAAGAATTCATCCTCGTTCATCCATCGAAAAGTTAGTTCATGACTGACGAGGGAAACACAACAGATAGTAACAGAATGACCCATGATCTAACTACTAAAATAAAATAAAATAAAAGCAGGAAGCTTGACGGCGTTCCGACGGCGTAGAAGAAGCCCTGTCACGTCACCACTCCACGTCTTCTTCCCTCTGTCTTACTGTAAGGAAGGATGCTCGGTTATCCTGGTATTCTCGTGCTAGTGAAGTCTCACTCTTCTTTCAAGTCTGCCGAATGTGTAATCTCATTTTTTCTCTGTGCGACTCTCCCTTTAGGGTTGACTTGTTGTTTCCTTTTATACTCAGACTTTCTTGTGACGCAAGTTTTAGCAAGCTGGGCTTTCCAAATCTGTCGAGATCTATCATATCTTATGTTTGTAGATTGATTCTGCTGATCCTGCGAGATTCTTCAAATCTTTCCGTTTTGATCCTCCGCATCTTCTATTTTATTACGTCAACAATCTACTAGTCGATCTCGACCTTTAGTATTATTCCTGAAATCAGCTAGGTAAAAAGGTCAGAAAATATGCCGCATAGCATTGCGTCCTTTACTTTGCTATAGTTTTCGTGATGATTTTTATTACACTTCGAGTTGCAGTCAGAATGCTATAGCATCATATCAGCTTTGCTATACGTTCTTTAAAAACAATGTAACTTGCTCCTTTATTAGCACATGTTTTTAGGATGTAAATGATTTCTATCCTTCAGTTCCCTATATCATGAATATATGCCTTTTTGCTTGGATTGTTTGCAATTAAGCTTTCATTCACCATACAATTCAGTCATAAAATACAGGGGAAACATGGCATAATTTGTGCTCATCACAAGACTATAGAACTTCTGGTTAGCTTGACAGACCAAAGTAAGAGAGAGCAAACACTTAGTCTGAGAGTCTCTTAACGCTTCCTTGCTTGAGCAATATCTTGCATCACGCACTGCTAGTACTGGGCAGTGGGATAGCTTACACAGGAACGTGAACTAAGGGCAACAACAAAAGGCACGGTTGTATAGATAGTAATTCTATTACTATGGGTTAAAGTTTTGCTCTATTATCTTTATTTTGCCCAGGAGTGCAAAAAGCTAAGTGTGGGGGTATTTGATGAGTACTATTTACACCATGCTTTCCCTATGATGTGTGACTATGTTGTATGATGAATATGAGCTTAAATGTATGTAATCTGAGAAAATATTTTATAACTCACGCATATAGGGAAATATAAGATGAATCTTATAAATTGTGGTAAATCGCATAGTTATCCGATACATGTGCATAAGATAAGGGCAAGTTTGAGGTTTAGTGTGAAAGCACAGAGCATAGCGGTGTAATGCTATAGCATCTGGTGAGCCATGATGAGCCGGCAGTACAACATAACTGGAATGCTATAGCATTGTAAGTGCAGCAATGCTATGTACCTTGTGTTCTGACTTTTCCTTGAGGCTAATTCAAAAATTAAGTATAGGTTATCAGACAGACATTTAGATGGCGGTTAGATTGCTGACGGCTAAATGAGAAGATGCAAGGGATTGGAGATAAGATTTGGAGAATCCCGCAGTATCAACAGAATCAATCAACCGAATTTGGAAAGTTGGACCTGATAGATTTAAAAAGGCCCAGCTCGCTGAACATACGCCACAAGGAAACCTGACTATAAAAGGAAAAGACGGTTAACCCTAAAGGGGATCAGAGTCGTAAAGGAGTCAAGAGAATTCTTATTCGACTGGACTCCGAAGAAGAGTGAGAGAACTACAAAGCACAAAAACTACATAAGAAACCTAGAATCCTTTCCTGTAGTGAGACAGAGATTAGAAGACGTAGAGACGTCACATGATAGGCGCCTCCTACATCGTGAGCGAGGATGAATTCTTGAGTGTAGAATGAACCTAGTTTGCTAGTTCTTTAATTAAATAAATTCGGTTTCTTTATTAGTATTTTAATCTCTTGTCGGTTAGCGAAAGCTAAGGGCTAGATCAGTGGCCTCAGCTTACTAGAAGGGAGTCGGGGTTAGACATTTAATAGACAGTTTTTGCTGAGCAGGCTGGTGCAAGGCTTGACCTATCATTGTAGGCTACAGGAATGGGTCTACCGCTCATAACCATACACCTTGAGTAGGATTTATAGTCTGAACTAGAAAATCGCCGTAGGAATATGGGAGAAGTATAGCTAGGATTGTACTTACAGAACGCTGAAGCTTCTGTATAGCATTGTGGTGGGTTAACTGGATAACATTGTGAGGGCGGCTATGTTGTAGCATTGCGGAAGCTGTGTAGTATAGTTGTTATAGCAATGCGTTAAGGAAAAATGGGGGAGTAATATGCTTAGGATGAAGTTTGAGCTCAACCTATCTTTAAACTAATTTCTTCTTGCGACTACGATCAATTGTTTATTTCTTTGCTTGACAGTTATAGTCAAAAATACCCAAACCAATTATAATTTTCTTTTCTTTTTAAACACAACTGTCTTCGAACCTAGTGTCACCATCGGTATCTCGGTCTCTGTGGGACGATACTCTACTTATTCTTTATTACTTGTTCGACTGGTTCACTTGTCATCAAGGAAATTGACCAATAGCCGTATAACAATTTTTACGCATATTATATGCACGTAAATATGTGATGTTTTTAAAAGATTGAATAGAATTGCAACAACAAAAATTTAATTTAAAAAGTAAACAATACAATATTATAGTCAATAATTGCATAAGATAACTAATCATAATAATTAATATAAGTAATATAATTTTTGATTTTTTTATTGCATTCACTCTTTCTAACCCCAATGCGCATGGTTGGGGGTCCGGGCAAGGATTTGCAACAGTCGGATTTTGGGTGGATTACACAAGGACTTTTTTGTGATTGGCACTCTTGGAGTAAAACTTTTTGTCCTGGGTGCTCCTAGGTTAAAAGTTCGTTAGCCAATCTACACCTTAGATAGCGGACGTTATCTTTTTCTAACGGCATTGTGCTTACTTTACATTTTTTTAAAAAAATTATGTTGACTGCACATTTTTAAAAGTTTTTTGGTATTTTTGGTGCACTTAAAAGTTATTTGTGTTGGGCGCTCATGAGGTAAAAGTTTGTTGGCCAAATTGCTCCTTAACCCTATAATATAAAGAGAGTGAGCACAAGTTTTGATGACATTGCATAATAATGGATAATTGTTAGTACACACATAATTGTCATATTGTTCAATACATAACCAAATGAAAATAAAGGCTAAAGACAGTAAATATGGTGATGTTAGATCAGGCAAAAAGGAGGGAAAGGTGATGTTAGATGGAGGAGTGAGATGAGGTGAAGGCTGGGGAGGAAATGGTGTAGCAGTGGAGGATGAAGTCTAGTGACGAGTAAATGTAGGAGTAGCAGAAGTGGAAGGTGAAGATGGTGTATAAGAGGGAGGTACAGAAGGAGTGGTGGTAGTAGGCATAGGCTGGGAAACAAGAACAAGTTTAGATGGAGCAGTAGAGCTTGATGGAACAAATAAAGCCAAGTGGGGGTCACCAAGATTGATGCCAATAGCATTGAGGGCAGTCTCGTACTAAGTCATCTTCTGGTTTTAATCAGTCTGCTGATCAAGTAAATTATGAAACTTCCCATTCATCTATGTGACCAAATGAGTCAGACGAGCCTCCAGGGTCTTGAAGAAGGAAACCTTGGTTTGAACCAAGGTCTCCAATTTGTGGTCAACTGAGGTCTGAAATGTTGTATTGTTCTGAATCAAAGGAGTAAGAGCAACCTAAATAGCCTCAGTAAGAGGCACCAAGAAAAGAAAGGCCTGGGGCTGATGCAATAGGTGATCCAGCTTGAGATGACTGAGCCTCGTTGGGCCTGGATGATGAAGGCACGGGCTTCTTCACAGATTGTCCCTTTGGCTTCCTAGAAGCCTTAGTGAATAAAATCCTTATTCGGATCAAATGCTGCTAACCAACTTGTTAGGCCATATTGGTTTTTCATTCGGAAGACCATACCAGATATTGTTTAGAGCCAAGATATGGGACACCAAGTTAGGGAAAGGAATAGTAGAATGTTTAGTGAAATGAGAACAAAATTGTACCATCTTATGAATGATCCATTTCCTTAACTTCTGAGGCTTCTTAGATATTATGGAAGTAAATAAGGGATAATCTTGCTTGACAAAATGAGTGAAGCTCTTACCTTTTTGAACCATGTTCCTACTGTAGATATACCAGATAACTTGGAACGTGTCATTCATATTAGGAAGCTTGAACTTCAAAGCACTGATAGGTTCACCAAGCCATAGAATGCTGAAAAATCTCATTATCGAGCAGTTTCTTAGGATCGTAAGTAGGAATGTCAACGACCCTAAGAAAAGTATTCAAATGATTAGCAGTAATCTTAAGATCCACACCCCTAAATAAAGTTATCAAAACATCCTCGTCATCTTCATCCTCTTTTTTCATAATCCTCATATTGTAATAGAAGAGTTTCACAACCGTAGGACAGTAAGGAGTGCGAATACATAATAGAGGCTCATACTGATAAAGGGATGGTGACAGATCAATATTGCATTTAGTTCTCAATTACTTTAAATCCATATACACAGTTGAGAAAAATGGTCAATTATCATAATGAAAGTCAAAAGTGGTTTGATCAGGAATGACAACAGCAGAATTATTCATATCCAGAGGACAGACCAAAGGTTGCTGAGTCAATAGCGTTTGAGAAGGTGAAGGACCGACTGAACCCCGATGCCTGTGGAGCCTGACTACTGAAGGCCTGAGAAGGTTGAAACTGTCTCTAAAGTCTCTAAGCATTAGACTTGAAAAGTCCTTCCTCAACTGGATCCACTACCAGCTATTTGTCCTTGCCTTTCCCAAAAGGCAATAAAGATGTTTGTTGATGAGTGACAAGTCTCGACGGCTCCTAAATCACAATCCCCTTGACTTTGGCTTTTGGTTGAGGTTTATCGGTTTGAACTTTTGGACGATAAGAAGAGGAGTGAGGTTTCTTTGTGAGTGGTTAAGGATGGAATCAAGTGGCAAATTTGGTGCAGTTTGAGATCCAAGACCCACTTAGAGGTTTTTAGTCCAAGCCATAGGAAATGAGGGTGAGAGGTTTGTTCAAAAAGGGAATGAAAAGTTGTAGAAGAAGAGAGAGCGAGGGTTTCGGCAATAAGGGAGTTTCGATGATAATGATGAGAAATGCGGGAGTTTCAAGCAATTTATGGAAGGAATAAAAAGGGGTAACAGACGAGAAATGAAATTGAAGAGTCCATTGGGAGGAATAGAGACAACACTTCCAAACGATAATGGGTTTGAGATAGGAAGGGGTGAACAGGTTTGAAGGCTTTTGAGAGAAATGAGAAGACAAAATGAAACAACATGAGGGAAAATGAAACTAGGACTGTTCATCTAACGGATGTTCACTCGTCTTTGGTCGAGCATGCTTGACTTTGCTCGAGCAACTTCAAGCTTGCTCGAGTAAAGACTACACATAGGTCATGCTTGAGAAATCACTAACGTGATCGAGCATGATTGCAGAAAATGCAAAAATGTTGAAATACCTTACTTCAAGTGTGTTATGTGAACACTTGAACCCTTTTGAAGAGAGGTTTGATCTTTGTGAGTTGATTTTGTCTTTCAAAGTCCACATTCACCAAGTTGTGGAAGGTTTCTCGAGCAAGCTTGTTTAGTCCCTTTAAAGAAGGTGCTGCTTCACGACAATGCTCAAGCAGCTAGTTCCTTTTTTTGATCATGTTGTTGCTTTGCACGAGCATATTGTTGTACCACCAGTGCACATTGTGCCTTGCTCGAGCACAAATAGCTCATGCTCGAGCATGCTGCTCGAGTAAACCAATTCTCTACCCTAGCACAACGTTTGTCTTAGTTTGCAAATCATCCCTTGCTTGAGCACATAAAGTCTTTTCTCGAGCACTCTACTCGAGCAAGCTTGCCCCTTGCTCGAGCAACCTAACTCCAGTAATATGAAAAACATGAAGAAGCTGATGATTTCTTGATATTACTCGAGCAGGTTATGATAATGCTTGAGTATAAACTAAAATTTTCCAATGATTCAAAGGCAATTTCTCCAATGTTGCTCGAGCATCTAAACACATGCTTGAGATCATAGTTATTTGTTTTACTCTATTTTGAAAGTGGAGCTTAATCACCAAGAGGGGGTGAATTGGGGATTTTTAAAAATTCTTCCAGAAAAGCTCTGTTTTTCGAAACTAAAACAGAGTAGACTATGGAATAGAGAAGAATGGCAAGACACAAGGAATTATACTTGTTCGGTCCAATCTCTTGACCTACGTCCGGTCCCCGGACTCTCCGGGTTTTTCACTATCACAATTGATTACACACTCTGCACTCAAGAGTAATTCTCTCACTAGAACTTACTCCCCTTACAAGTTGTAATCAATGAACCCAATCTCCAAGTCCCCGGACTTGAGATACCTTTACAATAAATGATCTACAATCAATAAACTCTCTCTAAGAGTAGATAATGATAAACACTCGAAGTTTGATTGTATCAACGATACTTAGTACGAAAGACTTAAGAGTAGATGAAAACTTTAATGATTTTCGCTTTCTGGGGTCTTAGTTTTTGAGAGGAATTGAATGCTCTTCTATTTATACTTAGAAGGCATTAAATGACCGTTGTAATTCCTTATATAACCGTTGGTGACATTAACCAAGGTTCAGGTTCAATTTTGGTCTTCTTCTCTCTCTAATCTTCACTTAATCCAGCTGGGCAGAAGTTCAGAGTTGACTTCTAGTAAATAAATCCGTTGGAGTAGCAGCTTCTTGGATGTGGTAGGTAGGCATTAATCCTTTGTAAGCGTGTGCGAGAGGGATTTCCCAAAAGTATGCAACTTTCGGGTTTAGCATTTAATGTTCGACAACTTTTTGCTTTTGGTGTATTAAACCTCCATTTAATCTCCTCTTAAGCAAAATAAAACTTACTAACAAAGTGGTTAAACATAGCTGGGAATATATAAGAATGATAATAGAAAGCATTAAGATCAAACATGAAGAAATCACAAATTCGTATGATTTGAATTTTGAATACTTGCGCCCAATACTTGAGTGAGTTCTTCAATACTTGAGTATTGCATCGTGCACTAATGTGAATACTTGAGTATTCGATGAATACTTGAGTATTCGTCTTTCGTAGAAGGCACTATATGATTTGAGCGTTTGGACAATTTTTGAGTAGGACCAATACTCGAGTATTGTACCAATACTTGAGTATTGAACTTTTATGTGAAAATAAGTTTAAGTCCAAAACTTCAATACTTGAGTATTCAAATCAATACTTGAGTTTTCAAAATATTTGAAAAAGAGCCAAGCTCTCTGTATGCCCAATACTCGAGTATTCAACTCAATACTTGAGTATTGAACTGTTTGAAAACTTTGTAAAAACTTTTCCAAGTCAATACTTGAGTATTCATCTCAATACTTGAGTATTCAAATCACTTGGAAATAGCAAGCCTTTCGTATGGCCAATACTCGAGTATTCAAACCAATACTTGAGTATTGAACTATTTGAAAACTTTGTGAGATCTTTTCCAACTCAATACTTGAGTATTCGCCTCAATACTTGAGTATTCAAATTACTTGGAAATAACGAAACTTTCGTCCGGTCAATACTCGAGTATTCAACTCAATACTTGAGTATTGAACTGTTTTCAATATTTGTGAAGTTTCGTCACTTCAATACTTGAGTATTGATAAACATGTGAAAAACTTTGAAAACTTTTTGTTTGCCCAATACTCGAGTATTCAAACCAATACTCGAGTATTCACATGTTGAATACTTTAATCATTTTCTGTATGACCAATACTTGAGTATTCATATGAATACTTGAGTATTGGCATTTTTGCCTTTTAGCGAAAGAGTTTACGTAAGATCAATACTTGAGTATTGGAACCAATACTTGAGTATTGACTTATTGTGAAAAACTTGAAATGCTCTTCTCGTAAGTTCATTACTTGAGTATTGGAATCAATACTTGAGTAATGATCATTTTTGCACGAAGGAGCCATTCACTTGTCAACTCAATACTTGAGTAATGAAACCATTACTCGAGTATTCAATACTTGAGTAATGAAACCAATACTTGAGTATTCACTTGACAGAATATTTTTCAACTTTCCAAAACACATTTTAATTTGCGTTTACAATTGTCAGTTATCATCAAAACACATAGGGAACTAACATATTTTGTATCGTAGAAACAAAGCGTCCTGCAAAACAAAATTCTAGAGACTGCGATGCTAAAATTATTAATGATTTATCAAATTAAACTTGAAATTAATTAGTAAGGAAGAGATTGCTTACAACTCATTGGGGTTTACCATACCCAATTCTCTTCTGATATATGAGAACTGATCTTTTGCTAATGGTTTAGTTTATATATGAGCAAGTTGTTGGTGAATGGGAATGAACAACACTTTGACATCCTTCTTTTGAACATGATCTATGATGAAGTGATGTCTTTCATCAATGTTCTTGGTTCTTGAGTGTTGAACTGGATTTTTCGCCAAGCTTATTGTATTTGTGTTGTCGCAGAGGATTGGAATTTCCTTGAGGTGAATTCTCAGGTCTTGAAGTTGTTGTTTAAGTCAAAGTACTTGAGTATAACAACGTGAAGCAACTACATACTCAACTTCAGTGGATGACAAAGAGACAGTGTTTTGCTTCTTGCTCAACCATGACACAAGAGATCCACCAAGGAACTCACACTATCCACTTGTGCTCATTCTGTCTGTTTTGTAACCAACATGATCTGAGTCTGAGTAGGCAACAAGATATTCATTATGTTCTTTAGGAAACCAAATTCCAAGTTCCTCTGTGTCTGCAAGATAACTGAAGATTCTCTTAACTGTCTCACACTGAAAATTCCAAGTTCCTCCGTATCTTACACACATTCCCACACTGAATTGGATGTTTGGTCTACTTGCTGTCAAATATAGTAATGAATCGATTATTCCTCTATACTTGGTTATGTTGAAATCCTTCCCTTTGACATCAGCATCAAGAAGAGTTGTCAAACTCATTGGAGTGTTAGCTCCATTACACTGATCCATCCCATAGTTCTTGAGAAGGTCTCTGAGATATTTGGTTTGACAAATGAATATCTCATTCTTTCGTTGTTTGATTTGAAATACAAGAAAATAGTTCAATTCTCCCATTATAGACATTTCAAACTCTCCCTACATAGTCTTAGAAAACTCTTCACATAAAGAATCAATAGTAGCGTGAGTTCTCTATATTTGTTTTGATGATAACAGACAATTGCAAATGAAATGAACTTAAGGATTCAAGTAAATATATTTTATCTTGATCAAATCTTGAATCAATAAGTGTTCAATATGTTTGTCAAAACTAACTCGAGTTAAGTGTTTTGAAACTTCAGTCAAAATGTGTTTTAGTTTTTGACTGACTCGAGTTATGCTTAAGTGACTCGAGTTAAGAGTTTGTTAAATGCTTTCAATAAAAAGCATCAACTTGGGTTAACCTTGTTAGACTCGAGTTGACTTGGTGTGGACTTAAACTTATCTTTTCAAAATCCTAAGTCCTACATTCAAATATTTTCTAATAGTTAAAATATTGCCTTGAGTTTATTTTGAGTGACTCGAGTGTCTCTTTGAACAATATTCCCAAATCAATTGTGAACATATTTTGACTACTCGAGTTAAGAGATTGATGACTCGAGTCATCCGTTAGAGTCATCACTTAATGACTCGAGTGTCCTCTCTTGTTCAAATCTTTTTCAAAATTAACTCGAAGACATTTGTGAAAAAGATACTGACTCGAGTTAGAAATACATTACTCAAGTTACCAACTTGCAGTAAACATTTTAGACTAAAGTTAAGTTCTTACAAAGACATCTTCTCATTCTTAACTTTTGTTTTCAAACATGTTTTTAGAGGAGATAAAATTGTGACTCAAGTGATGAATGCTCAACTCGAGTGAGTTAGTAATTAACTCGAGTTGGATTTTCTGGCTTCTGTAAATCACCATGTTCGTAAAGTTAAAATCATTGATTGTGATTTAATATCTTCTTATCATCACTCATTATTGTTCCTAACTATATTTAATCAGTGTTTTAATGAGTTTCAAATGATTTTACGGGTGATTAACTTAGAAAACTCAAAAAGCATTAATGCTGTCAGAAGCATTTAATGCAGTCACAAAAAACCAAACATGAACTGGGTAACCATTCTCTGAGCAACCCAGAAGGCATTCATGTTCTCTTTCCTTATTAAATACTACAACATACAACGAGCAGAACAGAAGGAATGTCAAGCGGCAAAATGATGGCGGTTAATTGTAGAATCAAAGTTATGAGTAACAGATGAGCTTCAACATCTAACGGCTATATTTATTACTTACAACTTATTCATTGAAGCTTCTCAATGGTCATTAATTTTCTTCACCAAATATAAGCAAAAGCATTCAATTCAATTCACCTACCGAAACATTTACGATCAAACAAATTTATTGTGAATACTATTTCGTTCATTTACTATGCAATATCTTTGGATATCTGAACTTCACTATTTCTTAATCTATTTTGTAAGAGAGTTAATTTTCTAATCAATATCTTTGTAAGAAACTCAAGGTAGAGGGACCTTGAGAGTGGGTGTATTGATTACAACTTGTAAGGGGGAGTAAATCCTAAAGAGAGGATTACTCGTGAGCTACAGAGTGTGTAATCAATTGAAAGAGTTAGTGAAAAACCCAGAGTTTCTGGGGACTGGACGTAGGTCAAGGATTTAGACTGAACCAGTATAAATCTCTAGTGTCTTTTATCCTTCTTCTCTTTGCTTTGCTTTTCTATTAGTTTCTGGGTTAATCGCAAAAAGTTTTTAAATCACCCAATTCACCCCCCTCTTGGTGATATTCCATCATTCGTTTGGTATCAGAGCTAAGTATTCTCTGTAAGGATTAATGTATGAGAAAAAGATCATAATGGAAGGAATATTGCCTGATGGAGTTTCTATCAACCGACCACTGGGTTTCAACAGTGAACATTATTCATCTTGGAAAGCAAAATTCAGAGTGTTTGTGTTGGCTACAGAATATGGTCTCTGGAAAGTGTTCGAGAATGGAGACTATGTTCCAATAATGAGAGAAGGCGAAATCCATGTTCCAAAGACTCAGTCCGAGTTTGACGAAAACAATAAAAGACAGATAACCCTGAAAAGTAAGGCTATCTTGATGCTTCAGAGTGTGCTCAGTTAAAAGGAATACTTTCGTATATGTAATCTGTCAAGCACAAAAGAAATGTAGAAATCTTTAGAGATATCCTTTGTATGAAGTATGGAGAATTGATTGGAGAGTTTCAACTTCGCTTTGCTCATCTGATCAATCAATTAGCAGCATTGGGTAAGACTTATGAACAAAAATCTCAAGTCAAAAATGTTCTGAATTTCCTGACAAAGGATTGGGAAGCAAAAGTCACAGCAATCAAATAGGCTTGTGGAGAGTCAATGTAATCTGTGGCTTCCTTATTTAGAAGTCTATCTAAGTATGAAGGGAAGATAAATTTCAAGAAAGGTTTGGACGAGATCAACAACAAACATAAGGGAATTGCCCTTAATACTATCAAAGAAGAAAAAGAAGAAGATGACGATGATAATGAAGATGAAGAGGTTGGTATGATAGTCCGTTGGTTCAAGAAATTCTACAAGAAATATCAAGGATTCTGGAGGTTTCACAAAGGTAACTGCAGCAGTGAAACTAATAAGCCTATCATCTCTTATGAATGTGAAAAGTCTGGCCACATCAAGTCAGAATGTCGTCAACTGAAGAACAAGGAGAAAGATAAGAATAAATTCAATAAGTTGAAGAAGAAGGCCTATGTTTCACCCAACTAGGGAGATAGTTCATCGGATAAAGATGAAAGTGATGAAAAAGAAATGGCCAACATATGTCTTGTGGCTCAGAAAGAGCTTGAAAATGAAGAGGTAAACTACTCTGAACCATCTTGTGATGAACTTCTATTTGAATACAACTCTTCATTCTGAATTTTGAAAACTTGCTAAAGAGCTTCTCTTCTCAAAAAGAAAAGTTAAAACTCTTGGGGAATGAATTCAAAATGTCCCTCCTCCAGTTTGTGAAAAAGTTTGTGAAAACTGTTCAGTTTTAGAGAAAAATAATGTTTATCTTACCAAAACTCTTGAGAAGTTCACTCAAGGAGTGAAATACTCAAAGTGATTTTGAGACAACAACGATTTACAAATGACAAATTAGGAATTGGTTATAAACCTGATTTTGACAAAAAGAAAAGGAAAGAAGAATACCGGAGAAAGAAAATATTTGAATTATTTTCGAAAATCAATTTATTCTTCAAACCATTTTGCTCACTGGAATTATTGTAACCAAAAGGGGCATAACACTTCTTCTTGTTTTCATTGAAAAGAAAGAAAGGATAAGCCTGTAGGAAATTATAGATTTGTGCTTAAGGGATCTTATGAGGCTCCTAAGACACAAACTAAGTCAAAAGGACCCAAGAAAAAGATGGGTACCTAAAACTTGATCCCTTCTGATTTGCAAGTATTTCTAAGAGCATCAAAGTCCAACAAATTGTATATTGATAGTGGATGCTCTAGACATATGACGAGAGATTAATCCAAGTTCGCTACAATAAAGCCAAAAGATGATGTCGAGGTGACCTTTGAAGGAAACCAATATGGAATTTAGAACAAAAGTCAACAAGTCAAAGTGCCACATGTCAACCTAGGAAGCAAGATGATCAAAATGTTCTAGAAAGGGGACACCTAAGCACTTGCTTATGTCATTAAGATGACACAATCTTCTTGTCCAACAAGGCACAAATTTCGGCCAATAGAGGGGGGGAGGGAGAGAAAAGATGAAGACTTATTCAAGAATCCAAGGCAAAGAGAGCTGGTAAGAGTAGTTGAGTCTTTTGGGCAAGAAGGACACATTTAGTGGTTAGCACATGAAATTTTATACACCAAAACACTCCTCTTACATGCCACTTTGAGATCAAATACTCCTTTCCCTAAGAAAAGAGAGAGTGGCTGAAATATAGAGAGACGAAAGAGCTTCAAGAACTAAGGTAAGTGTTCTTGTTGTTTGGTAGTTCATCTTCTCATATTCTTCTATAAATCTCTAACCTTGGTAAAATACTCATCTTTGATGTTTTGGTGGTAAGAAGGCTGCAACTTTGAAGGCGAAAAAGGAAGAAGAGGTTGCCACAAAAACACAAAGATCAAACAGGTTGGTAAGGATCCTAACATATCTTTGTGTATTTCTTGTGGTTTGTTGTAAAAAGGTTTGATCTAGGTTTTTCTTTGGTTTTCTTCGGTTTAAAAGACATGAAACCCTAAGGGTTATGCTACCCAAGTTTTCAAAAGATGAAACCATAAGATCAAAGTCCAAACAGTCAAGATCTAAGACAAACCTAAGCTAAAAATCATGAGTTTATGTGAAAGAGGTTTTCTTTGTTTTTAACGCTATATTTCGACCTAAGCAAGAAAATGGTAGAACAAAGTGATTTTCATGATTTTGAGGTTACCAATGGGTTTAAAACGAAAAATGGTGTGGAAATAAGGTGGAAAGTGATTTTCAGAAGCAAAAGATAAAAGTTATACAAGTCGAACAATCTGCTAGTTTTGGTTTTTCTGGAGGCAATCGACTTGTGCGTGATTTTTTACTAATCAAATGATGTCCAAAAACTATGAAAGTTTCCAGAAATAAATTAGACAGAAAGATATTTCTTTTGATAGGTCACAATTGTTTTGGAGTTTGGCACAGAGAGTTATAGATTTTTGAAAAAGACTTATGTTTTTGGAAGTACGATCTGAACAGTAGTGAAACTTTATTATTTTAGGAATGATTTAAACACGTCTGACTGTTGGAAGTATTTTTCCATGCAAATAGACATGACAAGAGTCATGTAGCGTTTGGGAGTACATAATTTGGATTTTTGTGCATGTAATTACGCTTTTTCAAAGTTAGTGAAAAAATTTGGACAGAAATGAGGAAAATCTGGAAATAAAGTACAATAAAGTCAAAGATGAAAGAGTTGTCCTTTAGGGATTAAAGATAATTTAAGGGACAAGGAAAACTTTTGTTTTTAACATTTTAAGAATGATATTTAATATAATACCTTACAAAATAAAAAGGAAATTAATATTTATAATGGTCTTACCTTAGGATATCAACAAAAGACCGAGTTTCTAACACCAGGAATTAGTATTAATTACGCGAAGTTAAGGTTGGTAACTTAATCTCCTATTCCTTTTGTTTTTCTATATGTCTTATATGTTCATGTCTTTTGGATTCGTGGCTGTTTAATTATCACTTGTATGTGCTTTCGCCGTTAACGTACATGTGCTTTGTGCTATTGTATTCTGATTGCGGTGCGTTTGCTGAATGTTGTTTCTTTTAGTCTGCAATATATGAAATATTTGTCATGTATGATTTGCACTTTGAATATAAGATTAATCGTTACCATGGGATTCAACTGATCATTGAATCTCAATCATACCTAAAGATTCAGGAAAATGTTATGAATCAAAAAGTAAGGTAGTGCAGCTGGAGTAGGTGATGAAGCCCCGAAGGAGGGGATTTTATTTAGGAAAATTTTATACTCCAATATTTTTGGATTAACTGTATAACTAGCATCCTCCAAGGGGATTAACACCGAATATTATATTCTCAAATTATAAATTGCATCACCTTTATATTCCTTTGGGAATTAAAATTAACCAGCATATTTTGGGCATATGTTATCAGTTACTTATCATCCAAACGTTATGTATGCTCTCCAATGTGTTATTACTCTGATCTGTAAAAGCCGTCACTTTGATAATTACACGCCAATTAGTTTAATAAGAGATATAGGAACATAAATGGACATCATAATGGACGTAGAATTAGGGGCATTACAAATCCCATTTACATTATCTTATAGAATTATCTAAGAGATCCTTTGAGATTTAAATTTCTACAAAGCCCTAGATTTTTATAGCCTCCTTCTCAATTCCATTATCCCATTGGCCGCCAATATCAATAACCTCCTTCCACCCAATAATTTATTGTCACCACAATACCACATTAACATCTTCTCTTCTCTAGATTTAAGAACGAGCAGATTGCTTCTCGTCCAAGTATACAATGAAGGATCGCCTCTTGCCAATTAAATTGGTGTTAGGAAGGTATTCTCCATCCAATTAATTAATATGTAGCCCTAGTTGGGAATCATGGAAATCTATACATTCTTACTAATTAGATGTTAATAAGGGTATTACTAAACTATAGATGATTCTCGTGAGGACTCATTAGCTAGTGTTTGATCCTAGTGTGACTAAAGGGGAACTCTACAATTGTTCATACTAGGTTAGAGGATGAATAGCAAGGTGGCACGTCATTCGCTTCACATTCTATGTCTTCAACCTTAAATATCTCTTCCTTGCTTTTATTTCAGTTTACTTTATTGGAAAGCAAATTCCAAATCACTTTATCACTCCTACATATATTTCTAAATACATTTTTTTATTCATTTTGTTTGAGAAATCTATAATTTCTTGGAGATACTTATCTTGATGGTATTTGTTAATATCGATATTTCAATTCATACTTTTATGGTCCTACTTTCCTCTACTTTTTATAATAAATTTATGTTGACATATATTTTCTTACTTTTGTCTCGTTTATTAGCATTGTATTTAAATCCTCCTTCATGTTTTCAAAATATTAAATTGATTTGTTTTTCAAAAAAATAAATACATTTTTCAATTATTTGTTTATTTTTATTTACCTTCTTGCAATCTCTCTTTTTGAATAATTAATTTGATTTCAAACCTTTTTAATGTTTTAAAAAATTTGACAAATTTATTTTTATGAAGAAAAAATATTCTTGGCAGGTATATGATATATATATTTATTTATGAAATGTATATATATTGAGAATGATTATATATGTGTGTGTGGGATATATACGTGTGAGACGGTTATTCTTCACCATAATTTATATTGATTATTAGTATATGAGATAGATGGATATGTAAATATATGTGCATGTGGGACGACTATTCCCCACCAAAGGTTATATGTGTATGGTATATGATATATATGTATCGGTGAGATGGTTATTCCTCACAATGAGTATATGGTATATGAAATAGAAAACAGGTAGGATGGTTATTCCCCACCAGATTGATATTGAGTGAGTGTGTTGATTGAAAGATTGTGGTTGAATATTTGATTTTAATAATTATTTATTTATTTATTGAGATAAGGATTTAGTGAACATTCACCCTCATTTTTGGTTTTCAACTGAACATTTGAATTTTGTTACATTTATTTATTTTGAGAAAAAACTGTTTGCGAAAAACTCTGTGCGCCTATGCTTCCTTTCTACGCACTTTGTTATTTATGTTCCCACTAAGTCAGTGGTAGACTCATTCATCCATCTCTCTCTCTCTCTCTCTCTCTCTCTCTCTCTCTCTCTCTCTCTCTCTCTCTCTCTCTCTCTCTCTCTCTCTCTCTCTCTCTCTCTCTCTCTCTCTCTCTCTCTCTCTCTCTCTCTCTCTCTCTATATATATATATATATATATATATATATATATTTTCAGATTACGCAACTAGTGAGATTGATTGTGATCGATATGCTTCATAAACTTATGGAGTATATTGTAATGTATTGGTGAACCTCAGGGGATTCCGTGATGCCATGAAAATTACTATGATGGTGTCAAAGTCATTGTGTTATATAGTAAATGGGATAGCATGTGCATCCCCAAAGCTAATTGTTGTAGATTTGTTCTGTCGTTGTGATTTCAATATGCAAACTCAATAAGTATTGTTATTATTGCATGTATAAATGTTTGTTCGAGCATTGATATACTTTGTTTAAGGCTTGATAGGCTAAGTGAAATTATTTGACTTAGCCTATACGCACACGGATTTTGGGTTGTGACAATTAATTTCCCAAAAACATTGAAAACTCCCAAAATAAAATCCTTAATTGATAATGACATTAATAAATCCCAGCCTCTGAAAGAAAAGGGCGAAAGTGACCCACTGATATGACTTTGAGTACTGCTGTACTGGTGATAATGGGACATGGGATATATGTCCCACAAAAAAATATTACAGCTTTTTTAGAAATCATAAGACAAGCAGCTCTCTCAATGTCTCTCATGCCTCATATTAGTTGGAGGTTGGAAGAGTGTGCCTCACTGCCTCCTATGGCCATGGAGAAAACAATTCAGTGCATGCGACAATCTTTTGGATGCTGTATGCAGGGCAATATCAGTTGTCCAATAAACGAGATGATCCGAATTGATTAAAATTAAACGAAGGGCTTAGAGGTTCCTGGTCATTTGACCCGCACAATCTATGGCACGCATTGAATCGGTGTTCTGTTGCTACACCACGGTTCCCTTATTTGTTTATCTCATTATGTAAAATCAAAAGAGAAAATGTCTCTTTTATTTTAAGAAACATTGTGGAAGTTACACTGAAAAAGTCTCTTTCAAATTGGGGAAGGTGAATTCTACATATATCTCTTTGTTTTTTTTTTTCCATCTCTTGCTTGAGACTGATGTTATACTGAATTATCCCAACAACTTCAACACTTGTTGCCTCCTTGAACTATATCACTATAGTCACATATAAGAAGAATCTTCTCAATAGTCTTGTCAATTCTAATATTAGAGATCCTCTAGAAAAGGAAACAAACTCGTTCTTATTTTTTTTCTAGTTACTCTTTATTCAAAATTGATGTACTATTAGCTCCCTATTTCCTAGACCCTATATAACACCCCAAAATCCATACTACTTACTGTGCCCGGTGACACGTAGTATTAAGAATATCAATAGAGTTTGAGGTGCTACAGGTTAGAGTAATGCGGAACAGAGAGTATGCATTACGTTTGCACAATGAGTAACTGATATAAAATGCCTAGGCATAAGCTGGTAAATTAAATACCCCAAAGGAATATTTGTGTGATATAATAATACAGAACTTGTATAATTAAAACTCTTGACATAGGCTCTGACGAACCTCTTCCGACATTCGCTCTAATCGGCGCCCCTTCACGTGCTTTATCCATCGGTGCTTTTTCATGGCTCCTTCCACGTTGCTTTCTCAAATCCCAGTTCCTTTTTTGAACATTTAGTCAGGGCTGAGATTCAATACCCATTGAATCTCATGTAACAGTTAACCTCATGTTCAAGTAATAACAGTATATATGACATATATTCATTACATTTCAACATAAACCATACATAGCACACAGCAGATGTAATTTATTTATTTTATTAGTAAAGGCAAGCCGAAGCTTGAAAATGAGAGTTAGGGATTAGACCATGAAGATCTAGCCCTTAGTACATCAAACTAGAAGATAAGCTAATGGCGGCAAGCCAATTGGTCCTTAAGGACCATATCGAGGCAACCTCTGGGAATTGTCGATGTTAACACTACATTCGCATCTTCAGGGGCATCATGACCTTGTTTGGCCATATAGTCAGCACAAGAGATGTTATTTCTTGAAGTATAGTGAAGCTCAACATTCCAACACTACTACAAAAAAGAGATTTTACTTCCCTAAAAGACGTCCTATTTTAAAAAAAAGGAAGTAAAAAATAAAGGCGGTGGCATTTTTGTAATTATATGTGAGAAAAGTTGACTTTTGACGTCTAACTTAAAAACTTAGACGCCAAAAGTATCTTTTTTGACGTCTAAATAAAAAATTAGACGCCAAAAGGAGTCATTTTTTCCACATTTGCTGCCCATAGTGCTAAATTTCCCTCTTTTTTAATTACTTTTGGTGTCTAAGTTAAGAATTAGACGCCAAGAAGAAATGACTTTTCCTTTTTTTTTTCCTCATCCTGTGCATCGACTTTTCGTTCTCTCATTCATCATTTCATTCTCTCAGTCTTTTGCTCATCTGTGTTCTCATTTCATCCTCTTAGTCTTCGCCACCGCTCCTCCTCGTCGGACTTGTGGAGTCACAAATCTAGCCGCCTCTGTCCTCCGCTCCCATCTCTAATGGCGTCCTCTGCTCCTATCTCCTCAGATATACGAAAAAAGGAGGTGGATCTGCCATATCCTTCGCGTGGCCGCTCTTCCGCTCCCATCTCCTCAGATCTGCGAAAGACGGTGAGGATGGCATCGTCAGCTCCTTCGATTTCAACTTCGACAGCTCGATCTGTTTGTGGTACTTGAGATTTTGCATTTTTGTTGCGATTTGTTTTGGTTCTTGATCTATTTTGTTAATGAGATTTTGTATTTTTGTTGCGATTTAGTTTGGTTCTCGATCTGTTTTTTTTTTCCTGCGATTTTGAGTTTTTGTTTCGATTTTGCGTTCTTGTTTCGGTTCTTGAACTAGGAACTATTTTGAAAGATTTAAATTTTTCATTCCCTTTGAAGGGACGTCATCAGGAAAAAGTCCAGGGGCCAGTTTCTAGGGATCTCCTGTGCCTACCGAAGGAATAGAGGGTGCTGTGATTTCAGTTCAACACGAACTTAACCCATCTGCGAGCCACTTGAACACGCCTGGTTCAGAGTCATACAAGTAAGTTTAATTGCTTTTATGCTCATTGAACCTCTTCTGCGGCAACATGATTCCATTTTTTTCTCACAACAAAACAGTGCTAGTTTGTGATGCCGGGCTACATTAAAAGTTATTGTTTAATCTATGATTTTTATTAGCCTTTGAGATTTCTGACCTTTTCTATGTAGATAATTGAGGCAATTTAATATTCAATTAGTAGTTAAAATAAACACATGGGTTTGAAATGGTTTTCAGTGCCGACCCATTTTTTAAAGGAAAATTGAGTTCCTTTTACTCAATTCAATTGGTATTGGTGATGCTCCTCTTTTTTATGACAAGTTGAACTATAATATTTTGAGAAATTATGGTATTTCATATATGCCTAGCTTCTGTACTCCATTGTCGGGGCTGCCATATAACATGAATTTCTGTTACTAGATGGGTTTGTTGCAGTTTTGTCTGGCCAACCACAAATGCATATTTGCCAGAAAAAAAAAAAGCCAAGAGACACAGGTTAATACAAGTTTAACCCGGAAAATTATAATTGTACCACGGCCTCCTGTATTTGAGGAAGAAACAAGATGGGGAAGTGCTCTTTGTGCTTCTGACTCGAGCCATTTTATTCTCTTTCCGTGTTTCAGTATTATTTTAATGTTCTTCTGTATGTATTAATCTGTGTGAGAAGGAGGTAGTGCTGCTTGGCCTTTGCCTCCTCATGATGATGATGAAGATGATGCTTCTTTTTGCTTCCTCTGCAACTTCCTTTGCTACACATATGCATGTTTGACTGCATAAATTAGGTTGAAAAGATTTAAATTTTCCATTTTGAAATTTAAAGTATCGTATGTGGTTTGTAAGGATCTTGATCAAGGCTATATGTCTAGTTCTTCCATTCCTTGGTGAAATTTTCTAGTGTTTACCATTTTACTTATTAACTAATTTTCAAGCTACTACTGGTAATCTGTATGATCTTTCTATCCAAGGGTGATGGGAATAAAGATGATAGATTTGGAGCTTTGAGTAGCTCACACTGCGAATTGGTGGAACTTACGGCAGTTATATTTTATAGGTAAAGTGTGGCTGTGTGAAACAGTGTGGCAATAAGGTTTCCAACGAGGAATCACATTCAATTTGCAGGTGGGGGCTTAAGAAATCTTATACAAGTGCTGATATAATTTTTGTTTTTTCTTTGCAAAATAGTGCTTCTAGTTGTCACATGTATTTTCTTCTACTTTGACATGACATTAATGGATCGGTTGTTCATAAATGCATTTGAACTCATACATCTTTTCTCTCAATCTTTTGCATTTTAGGTGTTTTTTACTTCAGAAGGAAAAGGATGGGGTCTTCGTACCTTAGAGGAGTTGCCAAAATGTGCATTTGTGTGTGAGTTTGTGGGAGAAATATTAACCGTCAAGGAGTTGCATGAGAGAAACATTCAGTGTGCCCAAAATGGAACATACACATACCCAGTTCTATTAGATGCAGATTGGGATTCAGGAGATGTAAGTGATAAAGAAGCTCTTTGCTTGGATGCAACATCTTATAGGAATGTTGCTAGGTTCATAAATCACAGGTATCATAATTCTAATTCTGATTGCTTGTAAGGATTCATATATTTCTGTTCCTTTTGTGAGAACTTGCTCCTAATGGTGTGATGTATGTGCTTTTAGCTTGCCTTTTCTTATAGTTTCATTTTCCTCTTTAATTGATTATTCTATGCTGAATAGGACGATTCAAAGATATACAGTAGTTTCCCTCGGGCTAATAAAATGTCATGAAAGTATTGCATTGTCTTAAAGAACATTAGGTGCTTCTAGTTATACTATTTATTTTTATGAAAGGAGACTTCTCTTTTCATTATTGAAGATGAACGAAATTTGGAAAGGAATTGTTTGGTTGAGCTATGAATGGATTAAAAGATTATTTACCTAAACAGCATGAGCAGACTAAGGTTCTTTCTTTCTTCGTGCTCTAAGACAGTGATTCCACAAACTCTGTCCAGATGTTTGGATGCTAAGAACTACCAATAAGTAACTTAAAACTTAAGAGCTAAGAAAATAAAAGGCCAAAGTAATGGGAAAAAAGTAAAAAATGTTTTGGTGTTGAACCTGATTACCTTTTTTTTCCCTGCACATATGACCCAGCTCTCTCCCGACAGTGGCACATCCATTCACAGAGAAGGAAACGCCATTGCTGACCTCAATTTTGGATTTTCTGGTTGCTTACTTTATCCTCATGTCATAAATTCGTTTTTATATTTTGAGTAGTACTTTTGTCTATTTTTGTTTATTTTAAATTTCAAAGACTTCGCATTATGAGTGATTGATTATCATGCAGAGACGGTAAAGGTGTGTTGTTGTCATATTTTAGTAGTGAAATGTTAGATTGAACTTATCAACTGTATTTGCAAATTTGAAAATTTTTAGTAGTGGTGGGAGCAATTGTTAGGTACTTATTAGTTTGTAGCCAATTGGTGGGAGCGATTGTTTTTTCTTCTATTAATTAATTAAATATCTCTACTATAAGCACAAGTGGACTATGATGTTTGATATTTTGAATCCATCACCCTTGTTGCACTATTTGCAGTTATGTGGTGGTAAAGTTTTAGAGGGAGTCTTTGTTGGTTCTTTTCTTTCTAAGTCTTCAACTGCAGTAGTATGTATGGTCTTTATCTGATCATATTCCTATATTGCAGTCTTGAAGATGCATTTCAGGATTCCAATAAATTGTTTGTTTTTGTAACTATTAACATGTCGAGGTCTTAAAGTTTTTGATAGAAAAGGACACCACAATTGGAATACTTATTTTGCAGGTACTTTTTTGTGTGTGTGAAACTATTTTTCTATGACGAAACTGTAAGTATAGGAATTCTGAAATCTTCAGCTTTTACTGAATCTCTTACAACTTGACTTGACCACTTGTTGTGCCCAAATTAAAGTAATTATAATTTATTCCCTAAGCAGAATTATATACTTCTACTGTATCAGTATGTAGTTATAGTTATCATATCGTTACTTTTGAATTATATGGTGCCTTAACCAGTTAATCTAACTTTTTGTACACTGAAGTCATGCGCACATTGATCTAATGCTCTACAAATATGCTTGTGTTTGATCCTTTGAAGTTTGAAAATGTGTTGCTGTTAACATAAACTATTGATTGGCACGTATTTTCCCTGCTTGTAATGCGTAGCCAGTTTGTGTGCTCTAATTATAAGTGGCATAAGTGTGCAAAATCTATTTCTATTGTGTCTGTGTTTTATAACTTGGAAAACTCATTATTGAAATGCTATAATAAAACCTATGTTTAGATCTGCAATAGGTTTGATTCTAGCATTTCCTTCTATCTCTGCTCCTACCTTTTGATTTTCTCTTATCGTAGCTTTTAAACGTTTTCTATATTTTTATGGTTTTGAATCTTGATCTGTGATGGCACTCAGATCTGGGCTTTTTTTTTTTTTTTTTTTTTTTTTTTTTTAATAAAAAAAGTGGACTTACTTGCGTCTAATTTTAGAAATTAGACGCCGTAAGTCTGACATACGACGTCTAATTTTAAAAATTAGACGCCTTAAGCCAGCACCTTACAAGGTCATTTTGTGCCATACTTAAGGCGTCTAATTATTAAAATTAGACGCCGTAAGTTTTACTTACTACGCCCCCCAGATAGGCGTCCCATGGAAAAAAGGACGTCTAATGTGCAAAAAATAGGACGTCGTAGCCCTATTTTGTAGTAGTGCAATCTCGGAATAGAAGGTCTCTAGTATCTCTGATAATGCCTCTTAATGGATGATCGGTACAACAGTCCCTCATAAGAATGTTGATTGCATCAAGAGAGTCAGAGTAAAGGATTATTCTTTGCAAGCCCATCTGATAACACACTTTGAGCCCAGTCATGATAGCATATATCTCAGCTTCAATAACAGTCTGGAGCCCAAGGCACTTGTAAAACCCCATCAGCCAGTGGCCTTGAGAAGTCCTTATCACTCCGCCGCAAGCTGCCTGGTGTTGATGACGCACCAAACCGTCCATATCAATACGAACAGCATTTGCAGGGGGCGGGGTCCAAGTCTTTTCCACAAACCTGCCAAGTTGAAAAATTTGATGAGTTCGAGTTTGGTTAGCAGAACTTTCCATAAGGAGATAATTACACAAATGGAGCATCTCCCTGGTATCCGTGCTTTCGCCTTGAAATAGGTATTTGTATCTTGTAGTCCAAAGGATGCAGCACCCCAAACTAAAAACCCTTGGCCAAGAGAAATTTTGAAATTTCCTTTTCTCAGGATAGTGTTTGGTATTCCAGTTGAGCCAAGTCTGCAAATTTCCTGTGAAAAACTGAGAGAAATAGTTAGGCATTAAAATTTGTTTACACATGTTTTTAACTCTCTCATAGTCCCTAATTATATGGATCACACTTTCCTCACTGTTACAATGGAAAGGACAAAGGCTCTTGTTTGTGAGACCTCTTCTGGCTCTGAGAGAGTTAGTGACCTATCTCTCATGGCCAATTTGCCACATAAAAATTTAACTTTCTCTGGAAGTTGCCATTTCCACATGAGGGCCCAAAAACTGTTAGTTCTAGCTTCACTATGATCAGAAAGATAACGATAAGTAGATTTAACAGAAAAGCAACCGTCTTTCGCCGCCCTCCAAGTAAAACAGTCAGGGGAGCTATTAGAAAGGGGGTGTATCTTGGAGATGGTATTTATGATTGCAGAAGGTAAGATACCCTTCCATCTATTAATGTCCCATCTACCATTTACTAAAAGTTGATCACGCACCGTAACTAAGGCTGGATCCGGGATATAGGCTATAAGAGGACAATCCAGAGGAAGCCAAAGGTCTTGCCAAAACTTGGTACCCGCCCCATTGCTAACCTTTTTCCCAACTCCAGTAAGGAAAGTATCCCAAACTTCCACAATCGCTTTCCATGCAGAGGAAGAATTTCTCTTCCTGGAGACGTGAGGCACAGGAGAGTCACCATAATTATATTTAGACCAAAGGCATTGGACCCACAAAGCTTGCTTTTTTGTCAAGAGACCCCAACAAAGTTTCATAATGAAGGCTCTGTTCTGGCGCCGAAGACTTTTTAAACCAAGGCCCCCGCTTCTTAGTTTGAGTAGCTTTGTCCCAAGAAATAAGATGCATTTTTTCACCTCCTCATCTTGGGACCAAAGGAATTTAATCGAGATCTTATCCAGCTCATTAATAGTACAGATAGGAAGAAGAGCAGATTGTATACAGTAACTGGGCAGGGAAGATAACACGGATTTAATCAGACTGATCGACCAACAATTGTCAGAAATTTGCTTTTCAACATGGACAGCTTTTTTTGAGCTTTTTGCACGATGGGATAGTAAGTGGCTTTCGTGACTCTGTTATGAATAAGCGGCACACCCAAATACTTCCCAAGATAAGAAGTGATTCCAATTCCAAGCCACTGACTTAGCTCAAGAGCTCTATTAAAGTTAACATTTCTGGAGCAAAACATACGGGATTTGGCAAGATTAATTCTGTGCCAGAAACTTCACAGAAGCTTTGCATCACTTTACGAACTTCAATCATTTGGCTAGAGGAGGCTTCGGTAAAAAGGATGAGATCATCAGCAAAGAAAAGATGAGATATATGAGGACCCCCTCTTTTGAAAGTAAACGGTTTCCAGCGACGGCTACCACACTCAGCTTTAATAAGGTGGCTCAGACGTTCCATACAAAGGATAAAGATATAAGGGCTTAGATGATCTCCTTGCCTAACACCTCTAGAGGGAGTAAAGCTCTGGCTTTCATCACTGTTCCAAAGAATAGACATAGATGTAGTGGAGATACAAGCCATAATAAGATCAATAAAGTTGTGTTCCAACTTCAAGTGAGTAAGAGTGATCCTGATGAATCCCCAGTCAAGTCTGTCTAACGCTTGTTAGTTCCCTATGTGTTTTGATGATAACTGACAATTGTAAACGCAAATTAAAATGTGTTTTGGTAAGTTGAGAAACTTGCTGTCAAGTGAATACTCGAGTATTGGTTTCAATACTCAAGTATTGAGTTGACAGAGAATGACTCATTGTCACAAAGATGAGCAATACTCAAGTATTCCCATGAATACTTAAGTATTGAAGTTATAGAGAGCATTCCAAGTTTTTCACAATGAGTCAATACTCAAGTATTGGTTTGAATACTCGAGTATTGATCATACAGAGACTTTTTCACTAAAAGGCAAAAATGTTAATACTCAAGTATCCATTTGGATAATCAAGTATTGGTTATACAGAGAAGTCATCAAAGTATTCAAACATGTGAATACTCGAGTATTAGTTTGAATACTCGAGTATTGGACAAACAGAAAGTTTTCAAACTTAACACATGTTTATGAATACTCAAGTATTGAGATGAAAACTCAAGTATTGAATTTGCAGAGACTTCACAAAGTTTTTGAAAACATTTCAATACTCGAGTATTGAGTTGATTACTCGAGTATTGGTCATACAGAAAGGTTTGCTATTTCCAAGTGATTTGAATACTCAAGTATTAAAGTGAATACTCAAGTATTAACTTGGAAAAGATTTCACAAAGGTTTTCAAACAAATTGAATACTCAAGTATTGAGTTGAATACTCGAGTATTGGACATACAGAGAGCTTGGTTCTTTTTCAAATGTTTTGAAAACTCAAGTATTGATTTGAATACTCAAGTATTGAGTTTTGGACTTAAACTTATTTTCACATAAAAAGTTCAAAACTCGAGTATTGGTTTGAATACTCGAGTATTGACATTATTCAAAGACATGGTCCAAAACTCAAAACTTGAAGTTCTTCTCTGAAAGAGGAATACTCGAGTATTGACATGAATACTCAAGTATTCACATCGGTGCACAGTGACATACTCAAGTATTGGTCGCAAGTTTTGAAAATCAAGTTTAACGAATTTGTGAAAACTTCTTTATTTAATCCTAATACTTGTCATTATTATTCTCTGATATTCCCAGATATGTTTAACCACTTTGTTAATGAGTTTCAGCTTGATTAGAAGAGATTAAATGAAGACTTAAAGCAAAAAGCATGTCAGAACATTAAATGCTAAACTCAGAAAGTTGCATCCTTTTGGGTAATCCCTCTGCACACGCTTACAAAGGATTAATGTCTACCTACCACATCCAGTAGCTGTTATTCCAATGGATTAATATTCAAGAAGTCAACTCTAAACTTCTGTACAACTTGATCAAGTGAAGAGTAGAGAGAGAAGACTCCAAAGTGCCTCCAATAGCTAGATTAATGCACCAACGGTCATAATGGAGCTTGCAACGAATCTTTAATGCTCTCTTAGTATAAATAGAGTAGCATTCAATTTTTCTCAACAACCAAGACCACAGAAAACAAAAATCATTCAAAGTTCCCAACTACTCTTGAGTTTTTTCTGTGTAAAGTATTTGTTGATACATTAAGCTTCAGTGTTCATTCTTATCCACTCTTAGAGAGAGTTTCTTACTTGAAAATCATTTATTGTAAAGAATCACAAGTCAAGGGGACTTGATGATTGGGTTCATTGATTACAACTTGTAAGGGGGAGTAAGTTCTAGTGAGAGAATTACTCTTGAGTACAAAGTGTGTAATCTTTTGATATAGTGGAAATCCCAGTGTGGCTGGGGACTGGACGTAGGTCAGTGGTTGGACGGAACCAGTATAAATCTTTGTGTCTTGCTCTTCTACTCTCCTCTTTGTCTATCTCTGTTTTTATTTTACAAAAAACAGAGCAAGTTTCAAAAAGATTTTTAAACATACCCAATTCACCCCCCTTCTTGGGTATTTTGCTCCATTTTCAACGCTTTTTCCATATCAATCTTGATGGCAACAAATCCTTTCTTTCTACCCCTTCATTCTCATAGAATGGATGATTTCTTGGGCAATAAGAATATTGTCACAACTGGATCTGCTAGCAATAAAGCTACATTGCTCAGGGCTTATGAGATGGGCCATAACTTCTCTGAACCTGTTCACCAATATCTTGGTGATGATTTTAAAGCTAACATTACACAAGGGTATTGGACGAAAATCCTTTAACATAGAAAGGTTATCAACCTTAGGAATGAGAACAACCTTGGATTTATTAATACTTGCCATATTAGAAGGGTGCTTGAAACATTCCTCGATAAATTCACATATTTTGTCGCCCACAGCATCCCATTGGGTCTGAAAAAAGTGAGCCTGGAGATCGTATGGGCCAGGGGCTTTAAAAGCTCCCATAGTAAAAGTTGCATTTTTTATCTCGATTCTTGTAACCATTCTAGACAAAGTACATAACTTACGAGCATCCATGATAGGGAAATTAAAACACCACTCATCCGGGTCCTTAACAAAAGCATCTCGAGCATAAATATTGAGAAAGAAATCATGAGCCATTGTTTTCATAGTATGATGATCATCAATCCACTCTCCCGCTTCATTTTGAATAGCTCCAATCCTCTGCTTCTTCCGTTTAATAATGGTAGAGGCATGAAAGAATCTTGTATTTCTGTCCCCCCCGAAGCCACTTACTTATGGATTTTTGGAACTAGGAGATTTCTTCTTGGGTGGCGACTTTATGTTATTCCTCCCTTAATTTCTTCTCCAGCCTAAAAAGTCCCGATTGCAAATTCATCCTTCTGCATCTATCAATTCCTTCCAGATGATGAATCAACTCTTTTTTCTTTTTAGTGAAATTACCCACCCGGTTGTCATTTCAGTCCCGAGCAGCATTCTGAAAATTTTGCAATCCTTGAAGTCAATTTTTCTCCCTCCAAGCTTCTTTGGTAATGTCCTTAAAATCATTTTCAAGAGACCAAGCAATCTGATATGAGAAGGACTTCTGAAAACCATGTCTAGGGGATGAAGGATTAGAATTCACCACCACAATCCTATGGTCGGATTTGAATTTAAGCTCATGTCGGGCAATGTAGTTGGGAAAGCAATTGAGCCAACTGAGGTTGGTAAAAACTCAATCCAGTCTTTCTTTCAAACCATGCCTTTCCCAAGTGAATCTCTCTCCTTAAGTCCTTGCTTCGATCAGACCGGTGTCATCAATGCACTCTCTGAAGTGATGCATAGAGGCCCAAGAGGGATCAGCCCCACCAAGTTTATCGTTAGGGGATAAATAAGCGTTAAAGTCACCCAAAACTAACCAGGGAAGACTAGAATGAGTATCGAGCAAATAAAGGGAGTTCCATAAATCAATTCTGCCAATTGAATTAGTCTCGCCATAAACCATAGTCACAAGACTTACAATGCTACTACCATGCTCTTTGACTTGACAGTGAAGCAACTGAGTGGTGGAGGTAATATAGGTGACGTCAAAAGCATCGTTATTCCATAAGAGCCAAATATCTCCAGAAAACCCATTTGATTCAACCCAAATCCAGTGGCTAAAACCAAGTTTACGACAGACTTTATCAGCTCTATCACCACTAATACAAGGCTCCAAAAGACATAAAATGTTAATACAGTATTTACTGACAATATCTTTAATAATTAAAGGGAAGGTCCGGCTACCGGCTCCCATACAGTTCCAAGAGGCTATAAACATTAAAACATGTATATATATATATAAATGCAAGAAAGGCATAAGGATACTTACCTGGGGCATTCAGCCTCACCTTCATGACACTGCACCAATTGTGATTCAGCCACGGCGAGATCATTGGCTTCCATAAATTCCAGTGCAACATCCTTATTAGGATCCCATTAATCAGGGGGCTGCTCCATAAGAGAATTAGTACAATTTAGGTCAACAGGATCATTCCCGATTAAAGCTTTGTTTCCTTGCTGAGTTACATTGATTATGCTTCCATGGACTAAGTTATGAGTGCGTTGGCCTTTAACATTTTTCTTCCCCGTGGATTTCTTATTATCATTGTGAGCAATGAGGATCTCTTTCGGTATCTGATCCAACGCCTTATCCATTTCAGTGTGGTCTAATTTATTCGACGAGAGATGTCCAATGTCCCCATTTAAATTGGTTGGCCCTCCAGATTTTGAAGAACTGGGCTCCATTCGCCCATTGAGGCTGCTTGGCCCACTAAAGGAGGCCACATCCTGGGACCCTTGAACCGACGCCATATGCGTATCATCAATTGGGGACTTGGGCTTAATGCCTCCATCTTCATTGGTAATACACGGCCCATTTTTGGAGATTACAGTGTTTACAGCTTTCGGCCTGTATAAGAATTTTCTTTTAGACGCTGACTCAACCCTTTGACCTGATTTACTCTCTGGTTCCTTCCTTTTTTCCTGCGCCATCACCTTCGCCGAGGAGAATCTGTCCTTTTTGATTTCATTTTGCCTAGTTGGGTGCTTCGCTAGATCAATGGCGGCTTGATTATCGGCTCCCTTAGCAGAGTAGATCACCAAAACATCCTTGGGTGTCAGATGATCTTCATCATCAAGGTCCTCAATCGCCGCAAATCGCAAGCTCTGGCCGAAGTGGGTGTCTTTCGTTATCCTAGCTCAATATCCCGAGGGTTGATGCTGAGCTTCTCTGAATTCTGACCATTGCGCTGGCCTGGCTCGGTTTTCTCTGCAATTCACCAACACCCAAGGGCTGAAAGCCTCGTCTATGGTCGTTGCCGAAGTATTAACCGACGGCCGGCTTGTGTGCTGCTAAGGCGGTTAGTGCGACGGGCTTGCCTCTTCCTGAGGGTTCGATTCTGGACACTTATAAGGACTTCTATCTCGTCTATGACCAAATCGCCCACAGGTAAAGCAGATAAGTGAAAGCCCCTCGTACTCAGCATTGAATATTGAACCTGTTGTGATGACTTTAGGTATAAGCTTCTTTTGGAGATCTAGTTCAACACAAATTTCCCTCTTTGGATTTTCGGTGTTTCAGCTTGAAAATCATGAAGAGTATTCATGTCAACTTTTAGAGTACGTCCGATTCTGTCACCTAGCCGAGAGATACAATGCTTGTTGTAGTAGTGCATTGGAACATCAAGGAAACGGACCCAAGTCGCAACTCTACCTAGTGGATTTTGTAAGGATTAAAATATGGCGACCATCTTTGAATTAGCACACAGTGTTGTTTGATCACCCAGGGTCCCTCATATAATACTCTCCTGTAATGTGACCTCCATAGTTTCTTATCTTGAAATCTGACAACAAAATAGTTGTTGGGGATGTCGATAAGTTTGAAATTTGAGAACCCCCAGAGTTTTATGAAGAGGTCTTTTAGGACATAGAGGTTAAATTTCTTGCCAAGCACAGTGAGGATCAGAGCATAATTCCACGGTTCGCACCACTCATTGTATTCTTCTTCTGTACATGGCGCCACTGGGTATAATTCCATAAGCTTTTTATTTCTTCTGATTCTAGAGGAATTTTCCAGCGAATTTCCCTATCATTAGTAAAGAGATCATCTTCCTCCATTATGTGGTTGCTATGGGCTACTCCGTTAAATCCCAATAATGAAGCACGGTAAGATGGAAATTTTGGGATGTTTTCTTCTTTCTTGTCTTCTGTTTCCTTACCGACAGAGCTCATGCTTTGTTCTTTATCAGTAGGTTGTTCTGTTTCTTTATCCGGCATAATGTCGTCCATGATGGCCTGAGGAATTTCTTCCAATTTTGTTTTCTTTTTCCGGTCATCTTGCCCTTCAACAGGCGGCTGGTCAGGTGGAAGTTTACATTGTCCAGAGTCAGATAATGGAAGAGCTTTGGTTGAGTCCAACGGATCCATCAAGATGGAGTAACTTTTTCCAGGTTATCTTATTTTTTCAGTAGATGTAATGTTAACAACACAACAATACATAGCACACAACACATGTAATGTTATCCACATTTGCACTAACCAATGCCACGACAGCTCCTCGTGTCCTCAACGTTAGGAAAACAATCATACAGCGTTATGAAAACTATAACCCGCATAAAGCTGAATGTATATAAACAATAACCTAAGACTGAGTCTTAGCCACAGTGCGTGACCCAAGACCTAGTCTTGTCCATGACCCTATGAATAATCCTACACATATATCAGAGTTAAAGTTACAGTACGCATTTGTACCTTCCTTCCATATAAATAGTAATATGCCCATCCTTTGAATCCCACTCCGAACTCCTCAGATATCCTAACATATTACCATATCACTAAGAATAATATCCTAAGGGTTATTTTCCTCACCTTTGACCACTTTTACTCTTGGTGGATTTGTTATTCCAATTTTACCCTTACATTTCTTCAACAACGGAATTTCAGCATTTCTTCCTAGATTTTCGGTAACTTTGAAAAATTATAATTAATTATACAAAAATTGAAATGAGGTGCTGAAAAATTTCTCATAACCCTTGACATGTCTATTTTCAAGGGAAAATATTCCCAGAAGCTAGAACATCAAGAATCATTCCCAGGTTTTACGTTTTCAAACACTGTTCAAATTTAAATCTCAAAAACGTGACCCAACTTCAAGAATTTTTATCTCCATTTCCAGAGGCTACAAAGTTACACATTTTATATCAATAGAAAGCTCTACATGTCTACTTTGTGCTTGAAAAATTTCATGATTTTTAAAGCTCATTTCATACATAAAATAATAGCATCACTGTTCGCTACCAGCACAATATTTAAAACCGAAAATTTTACAATTTTCACAATCTTGTTCCATTAATATCTAAAATTATTTTCCCAACATGTTTTTACGTCATTCAAAGCATTTTAAATGCAATGGAGGCCAAAAAACAAGTATAGGAATTTATTCCTTAATTTTCTAGATTAAACCACAATTTTACTAAGAACTAGCTCAAGAACTCACCTTAAGTTCTTGAACTCCTTCTTCCTTTCATGAATTTTGATCAGCTCTACCTCTCTTCTCACTCACTTAAGATTAGAGGTGATTGTGTTATGGTGTGAAGAAATGAAGAGGGTTCAAGCCTTATTTATAGGAAAAAGTTGAAGGTTAAATTGGTAACTAACAAGTAATCCCAAAACTTCTTCTTTCTTCCTATCCATTGATCTTATATTCACTTTATTAAATCTCATCTTACCCATTCATGTTTGGTCGACATGCCTCCCTTGTTTAGCCATTTAATGTTTTTTTATTTATAAAATATTGATTATTTCATGGTTTTTCATTGGTTAGTTCAAAAGTTTGACTTTTCAACACTAACTTAACAAAGCTATTATCTCTTCTCTTTCTTCCTTTTTAACGAAAAATCCAATTGAGCTTAAACCGGTGCCATTGGAAACTAGACTCAAATACCTTTTCAAAAACATCAAGAACACAGAAAACGAAGATCAATTGAAGGAGATATGATGTTTTGAAGCTGACAGTCTATTCTGGATGCTGAAACAACGATGGATAAGAACAACCTCCATTCATCTGATGTTAATGGACGAAATACAACTAGTATGGAGCTGATTCTTATTGAACTAGAAAGAAGACTTAAATAGCTTTCTGAGATGAGGTGATTTGTCAAATTTGGATCTATATCGAAGACGTTATGCTCACTGGAAATTGCCTCTTGTACTGCCAATATGATTGCTCCTTGAAGATATGAAATTTACACAACAACATGGTATATGACAGCCAACACAGTTTGACATTCGGAGATGAATACTCGAGTAGAAGGTGATACATACTCTAGTAATATCAAGACAGAGCCATTACTGAAGTTGCCAATCAAGCATACTCGAGAATGCCACTTACATACTCGAGTAATACCGGGCTTCTCATATCGCTGGCAAGGGAAGTAGACCAATACTCGAGTATCAGGAGATATACTCGAGTACTGTCAAGGAAGAGACTCAACGGATATTATGAAATGGCTCATACCCGTGTATTCCCAGCCAATACTCAAGTAATATCGAACAGAAGAGATTTCTACTGTTATATCATCACAACAATACTCGAGTAGGTAAGTATAATACTCGAGGACTGCTCAGTGCCTGGGAAAATCATCTCTAAATCATCTATCTGTTGCTCAATGATCAATATTCACATCAAAGGAATTCAAGTGCTCACAAATGTGTATCTGCAAGAGGATACTCGAGTATATAAGCTTGGATACTCGAGTATGGTATATCAGTAAATATATCAGCAAACACATATCGTCTGCAACATCAATCGAATAATTTGATTGATTGATTATATCTTCCTAAAAATCATTTAGTATTTATTGTGATATCATTAATCATCTTCTTGAGTGATTTTCAGATGTTTAACCAACGGTTGAATATTGATGAGCTATCAAGCAGCGAAAGTTTCGTGAAACAGAGACAGCGCGTGAAATCCAATTAAGGTGAAATAGGCGCAGATGCTTAAATGCTCACAACGGACATATTCAAACAGACAAATTCAAATCCTACAACGGTCTTCTTTCTACAACTACTATAAATACTCAAACGATTGAATTCATCAGAGACACCAACGCATACACAGACAAAGCATTCAAAGTGTTCAATTTCTATTCTGTATATATCTTCAGATATTACTGAGCTTCAGTGTTTATTATTTATCTACCCTGTGAGAAAGTTTATCACTTGTTTTATATTCGTTCAAATCTCAAGGTAGAGATATCTTGAGTGTGGGTGTACGATTACAACTTGTAAGGGGGATTTGCTAAGTTTAGGGGCTGATTAAGGAACTCAAATTATTCCCTTGATCGAGTGTTTATATGTGTACTAATTACATATCCCATTGCATAATTTATTTGTTAGCTTAACCATGGTAATTAGTGGTTTATTAGACAAGTATTATTCTTCATTTTTGGCCCTTATATATTTCAAAATAATCAGCCCTTCTTTGATACATTTAATTTGTCTTTAATTAAATAGAAGAATTATGCCACTAATCCCAATTAGTGCAAGCTTATTTTGTTAAGGATAATTGTTAATAGATAACAATTAACCTAAGTATTTCCATATTCCCTTTTCTTGTTTTATGAGCATTTAAAATAGTTATTATTTCATGTGATTTTATGTCACATTTTATAGCTCCTAATATGTGGTCTCATTAATCAACCATTGATTAATTAATTCCTAAGTGAAATTTGGACAAAAATATAATCAATAGATTATATTTCTTTGAGACACATATTCACCTTTGTATTTTGCTAATCATTTGCCAAAATACAATGTTTACATGAATTATGAAAATTAGAGTATTACACCCTACTCAAACTTTAGCTATATAATCTTTTTCACTTATGTATAATTGATCATGTTATTAAAAAAAAATTAAAAAAAAAACAAGAAGAAGAAAGAAAGAAAGAAACATTCTTGAAAATTTCCCATTAAAAAATTTAGGGTTAAGGTGCAGATTTGCCAACGAACTATTACCCGAAGAAATGTCGCGACAAAAAAAAACAATTGAAAGGACCAAATTGGCCAACGAACTATTAAAAAGTGAAAAAAATACCAAATAACTATTAAAAAAACAACTATCACTACTACGTTAAAATATGAGGCACTGGCGTAGGACGGTGGTGGAAATGCCGGAGAAAAGAGTGCTTAAGCCTTCTTGTTGGATAAGGCAAACACCAACAGAGATGGGACCCATGCGAGTAGGCGCTGTGGGAGCGGCGGTTGCTGCTTGTGGCATCAGAAGGACGCAACCAGGGTGCAAGGCACGTGCTAGTAGAAAGCTGTGGACTGCTGGATAAGTTCAAGAGGGTGAGTGGAACACCCAGCAACAATAGAAGCTTTGGAGATGCCGATGTCGCCGACACTGTGATAGTCAATGGAAGACGGAGACACCAAGACAGTGATGGGGTAATAGTTCGTTGGCGAATATGCTCAAAATTATGTTTTTTTTTTCACTTTTTTATAGTTCATTGGCCAATTTGGTTCCTTCAATTGTTTTTTGTGCCAGACGCTCCTCGGATAATAGTTCGTTGGCAAATCTGCACCTTAACCCAAAAATTTATAGTTCAAATATACCTATAGAGGTACTTTTTTATTTTTTGAGTAGGTGTGACTTATCTTTAATTGATGCAACTCTTTTTGGTAGGTGCGCTTAACATATCTTTAACTATGTCCAAGTATTTTTTGTTTTACATATAATTAAATATATATTAATTGTACATGAATGAAAGACAAAAAAAAAAAAAAAAATCATCGGTTGTATATAGGTTGCAACTGCTTTTTTAAGATTTTTCATGCACTTTGAGTAATTAATTTTTTCATTTCAATTTCTTAGTGAAAATATCATAGGTCCATCATCATATCTTTTCCTCATGCGACACATAATAATTTGAAAATTTTCGAAATCGTTGTATAAAAAAAAAAATTGAAATCATTATACACACTTTTCCCCCATTAAATCTTGTTAAAATATATAGAGAAAAATTGAAAGAACATTAAAAAAAGTATGCACCCTAATAAAATATGTGGGAAATGTTGAAAAGTACATGAAATGTTGAAAAATATTTATATAATGTTAATGCTTAAATATTTATATTACTAAGAATCTTCTCAACCACATGTCCATATGCTTCTGCATTGTTCGGCATACCTCATCCCATGTGCTATCCTTGCTTGACGCCTCCACCTTTCTAGAGAATGTTTCCTTTTTCTTTCTTTTCTTTATTTTCAAATCTTTAATTTTCTAATTTTTGTGATTTCCTTTTTAAGAAGACTTGCAGTGAGATGGTGATTTGTCACCCACAATTAGTCCACTCATGTTTTTCACTTTAAAAGTTTCTATAATCTTAATATTTCAAAAGATAACATTTGGAATTTTCGTTTACTGAGATAATTTTCCCCCTAATTTTCACATGTAATCCAATGATTTTTATTATCTCATTTGTCAAAATTTTAAAATTTAAATGAAAAATTCATTATAGAAAAAAAAGGTATATTTTAGTTACAAAAATTGATTATAACGAATTTTGTAAATTGGAAAAATTTGCTGAAAAATTCTCATTGTAAAATTTATTTTACAAAGGTACCTAAGTGGGTGTAACTTTTGTTCGGCTGTAGGCAGCATATTTTCATTCCACTAATATCTTCTGTTTTATACATAATTAAAGATAAATTGCACAAAGCTATAGGAGAACTATATCCGCTAAAGATATATTGCACTTAGGTCCATAAATAATTTTCAGGTGCTTTTGAGGCGATGATTTTAAATGGGGAATTTTTTAAGAGGGGGAATTACTGATGACCAAATGAATGAACTTAATTATCAAGAAATCTCAACGACAAACAAATAAGATGTTATCATAACTGACACTGCAACTTGTCATTGTATATATGTTCTCAATAATCATTGGGACTTCTTCGTAATTAAGTCACTTTTTTTGAATCTCATAGTAATTTCCCATTTTTTTTAAAAAAAAAAAAATTGAAACTCTTCACACACATATATATATATATAAAACATCGTGACCATGTAGTCCAAGTGGCCCATCAGAACCGTCCATTGCGGAGGACATCTCCAAATTGACAACTCCTTGAAAGTGATTTTCTATTACTGGTCAATATAAAAAAGAAAGAGACATCCCCTTTAACATAGTTGTTACTTGTTTGTAGTTAGAACTGATGAATTCTTTTTTCTCAATTTAAATTTTAAATTACTTTTTCAATCTTGAATATGATTGATTTCAATATCAATAAGTCCAAGAAAAGTTGCACTGTTAATCTTGTTAATGAACAGTATACACTTTACTATATGAAGATATCAACGTCTACAGTAAAAGAAAAGCAAAAATAAAATAAAATAAGAATTCGAGTCACATTCCCAAAAGGTTTGTGTTTTAAATCTTTCTATTAATTTATTTGGAAAAATCCTACTATTGCTTTGAGAACTTTATTGTTTATAAATATTGAAAAAATTAATATGTAAATCCCTATCGTTTTACCTAATTTTTAATCAGGTCTAATCAAGTGAAACTATAAGAACATGATATGAAAAAACAAAACTATATATAGGCACCTTATTAAAATATGAAACTAAAGGATATAATAAAAAAAGAAAAACTATAAGGTGCTGAGTAAGAATGGGAAAAAAACTGAAGAAAAAGCTCAATATTAAAAATTTAATTGGTAGGAATGAACTAAGTGATCGGGAGCATTGCCACTCTGATCCGTGTATACAAAAATTGCAATGTATTGATATTTTGTGTATAAAAATTTATTTGGTCCTTCCCATCAATTAAATTTTCAATGAACACCTTTTTTCTAATTTTTATTTAAAATAAAGTGAAACTATAGGGGTTTATAGATCAAAAGTTTTCCATTAATATTTATGCAAGTGTTTTTTTTAAAGGTTAGGGTGCATAAATAAGAATGAGATATTTTTAAAAGTGTGTCTGACGGCAAATGTATTTTTTGAGGCAAAAGTAATTACGAACTTCCAAAATATGTGAAAATATATATATTAACCGTTAGTTGACCATTTGTTTGAATTTTTTAAGGGATAAGGAGCAAAAATACATATGAGATTTCCCAAAAGTGCACCCGACACAAATGCTTTTTTGAGGGACAAAAGTAACCATAAACTTTCAAAATAAGTGCAAAAATACATAAAGTATTTGTTATGAATTTTAATTATGTCAATGTCTATTGACTCATATCCAAGCCAACTTGATCTCCAAGTTCTTTTTATTAATTGTGTCTTTTGGTGCAAGACTCTTGAAAGCCTATAAATGGAGGTTTGTGCAAGCATTGTTATCACACTATATGGAATTAAAGAGACACTTTTATAAGCCTATAAATTGAATGAGAATTGCTCCCTACTTTCTCTCTTGAATTTTCTCTTCTACTCCCTCCGGTCCTAATTATAAGAGCTAGTTGACTTTTTTGGAGAGATTAAGGAAACTGATTAAATTAGCTTAGAGTATTTTTATTTTTATTTTTTTCTTCAAACTAGATAGTTTGACCAATAAACTAATATATAATTTAAGAAAACACAACATATGAAATGATTAAGCAACTTATTTAACTTCCTTAATCTCTCCCAAAAAAAAAGTCAACTAGCTCTTATAATTAGGACCGGAGGTAGTATTATCTATTTCTCTATTATCCCATATTTATCTTTATTTTCATAACACGTTATCATCACGAAAGCTGCAACGAAGGTATGATCTTCTCTGTAATACTCACTTGTTATATAACCACTATTATTAGAGTAAAATGGATAGTTCAATGGGAAAAACGGAAATAGCCGCACAATATATTGATGTAAAGTTCGTAATTACAACACATGAGTTCCCACAATGTTATACAAACTCTTAACCAATTTCAACATCTCTTAATACTATTACACTAGTACAAATAACCAGCGTCCAATCTTGATCCAGACCGTAACCATCAACCTCTGATGTTCGCCGTCTTGCCCTGGGAGCCTGTCTAATACGCTATACAACTCACAGGTAGTAACAAGAGTTGGAATCCTGAAGGATCCCAAAGTAAAAGATTAATCTCACAAACAAAGTATAAACAACTTATGACAATTAATCATAAAAATAAACAGTCCACAATAGCATGTATAGCATTCAGAAATCATATCATATGCAGCAAGCCAGCATATACATATCACATAACCATAGCGCTAGGTATAACCAATTAGCATGTACCAAGATTCCTCATGCCTGTCAAAGTTTTCAATTGGGACACCCAATATAACTAATTGGCATGTATTAAGAGTCTTCTTGTTTGTCAGAGTTCTCAATCAGGACACCCAAGTATAACCAATTGGCATGTACCGACAGTCCTCTTGCTCGGTCGGAGTTCTCAATTGGGACACCTAAGTAGGAATAATATATTGGGAACCATCGAGAGTCCTCTTGTTCGTCAGAGTTCTTAATCAGGACACCCAAGTAGGAATAATTGGCTGGGAACCACCGAGAGTTGTATCTGGAACCGCTAGCATTCTCAATCGGCACTTTTCGTAAATGTGGATCAAATAAAATATATAGTTGCGATGCCAGGTGCGACTCAGAGAAAGCGTTAGCGTCCTATCCTACCTTGCAAAAGGTGTAATCCAACGGGACAGAAACTTGATCAACTTCCACTGGCATAGTGGCTGGCAGACAAGGGGCAGGCAGTCGAGGCGTACTTCCTTCTATAAGGGATTGGTTGGAATCTTTCCGGCCATACAGAGGATGTGAGATTAGAGTTACTACCTAATTGTCTTATAGTTATTTGGGTTGACTCCAAGGACTTTGTTCATTTCAGGCAAGTAGAAATTCCTATAATAACACATTAATGGTCACTTCTTCCTTCAACTCTTGGCATTCTCAAATATCATCTAGTATATTGTTTCTAAAATGAAACTAATAAGCCTAAATCATGATCAATATTTCAATTCACACTTAGATATTAAATTGATCATCATATCATTGCTTACACCATTTGCACACTTTTGACCAAATTTTTCAGGATTTGTACCGTAACTTTGCAAAATCATATCTCTTAATTAGCACATGTGTCCAAATAAGGTGATTTCAAAGCCTATGAACTAATTATTAAGTATGATTTCAAAGAAAAATTCTTTCAAAATCCAGTCACACTCATGTCATTCTAGGTTCAATCAAACAATGACTACTGCCCAGTTTTATTCCAGAATCATAGGTCATTTTTTAAAAATTCATAACTCAATGTACACAGACCAATAAATTACAAATGACATATAAAATTAAAGCGCATTTCCTACTTTAAATATGGAAAATTTCATATCCATTGAATATCGTTTACTATCCCAAAAACCTATTACACTTTCTCTACCTACACAGGAACTTTCAAATGCAGTTTTTGGGTTTTAGGCTATTTCTATTCCAAAATCACTACCCAAGAATTACCCTACACAATTTTTCATTTAAAACACATTGGAACCATCAAATTGACCAAAATCACATTCTGCATGCATGCTTTGGTTCTGGCCAAAACCTGAGTTCAAGATTACCAAAGTTGTTTTGAAATTTTACACTTCAAGAACACCTTATCATGGTTCCATACCACTTTCTATCTTGTTATTTAAACCATAAACAAACTTTAACTCATTTTCGTCAATTTGAACAGCACCTTCCCTTAGGGTTTTAGCCTTCCAAAATTTTAAGAAAGAAAAGAAAACCACCAAAAGTTCTAAGATACAACAAGAAGGCTAAGAATCTCTTATCTTGCTCTTGTTTGTGATGGTTTCTTGCCAAAACTTCTCCCTCTTGGATCAATATTTCGGCTAGCCCTCTAAAAACACCATACAAGAGTGTTTTGAGAGATTAAGAGGTAGGAGGAAGGAAGAACAATAGGAGACAAAACCAAAACACAAGATCTTACCTTAGTTATCCAAGTTTTCTTCTTCCTCCTCTTCTCTCTCCTTAAGTCGGTTGAGGTGTGTAGGTGCATGTGTGTCCGACAGTTTTGAATGATTTGGGAAGACATTAATCAGATTTTTAAGGGCCTAAGTCGGTTAGGGGAGGGAAAGACCAAATTGCCCTTCATTTTGACTTATTTACTAATTTGGCATTGTTTACAATTTTGGTTGAAATCCAACTTTCCTTCGTGTATGAGCTTATAATCCAATGGAAATGGATTATTATAGGGTGAATTATCTTAATTCAAAGGGTCAAAAGTCGGTTATGAGGGACACATGACCCTTTTACCCTTCAACTTTTCCATAATTCCAACCATGTCCTTAGTTAAGCATTTGGTTGCAATCTAACTATCTTTGATCCAATTCCAACCAATTTTTGGAGACTAGAAGGAATAATTATTGTGTTCTTATATCGAATTTAAGAACACTCATATGGGTCCCACAAAATCCACTTAAAACCAAAATGCTTCGTTCTCTTTCTTTTTCTTTTCTTTTTTTTTAATAAATAAATAAATATGAGACGTGTGGCCCAAATTAAATTCATACAAGATACAATTTTAACTATTATTCAGATGTATCCAAGCATGAACTGATTGGTTATGAAGATGCATGATTTTTGTGAAAGACCTGGCTATCACCCAAGAGGGTGGTGAATTGGGTGTCTGATTAAAAACTTGATACTTTAAAAATATTTTACGTTTTCTAAATCAATCGTTAAATATTCAAATAAACATATACTAGAAATATAAGAGATAAGGGAAGAGAATATGCAAACTGTGATTTATACTGATTCGGCCCAATCCTTGACCTACGTCCAGTCCCCAAGCTCCACTTGAATTTTCAATCCACTATCTTCTTTCAACTTGATTACACATTCTGTACTTGAAGTAATCCTCTCACTAGGATTCACTCCCCCTTACAAATTGTAATCAATACACCCACTTGATTACACACTCTGTACTCGAAGTAATCCTCTCACTAGGATTCACTCCCCTTACAAGCTGTAATCAATACAATGGGTTTCCCACTCAAGATCACCCAATCTTGAGTAACTCTCACATAGAATGATAGGATGATTACAATAAATCTTCTCTCTCAGAAGTGAATGAATAAACACTGAAGTACAATACAAATCATTTCACTCTCTATGATAAGATATGTAAACATTGAAAACATAGAGTAAATAATATGAAGATCAGAATATGAGCATTTTGAAGATGTAGGCTTGTGTCTTGCTTCGTCTGTCTTGAATCTGTCTTCTTTTATAGGTAGAGATCAATATATGACCGTTTGAAGATTCAATGACTGTTGGATAAAGAAATATAGCCGTTAGACTCATATGGAACTAGCCGTTAGAACTTTGTTTTCTGAACCAGCTATGATATCAGCATTTACTTTACCCTTGATCTTCAGTTTAACAACCTTTGATCATCTGAAACATGTACACAAATGATATAAATAATGTTCCGAAGTAGTATAAGTCATTTGGGTAATCATCTGGATGATCATCAAAGGAATCAAGATTTCCGGAACGGTGATTTTTTGAAGCAGATGTAAACTCGAGTTTGCATTTGAAAACTCAAGTTTTGAGGTTTTTGTGTTACTCCAGGTTCCTCTCTGTCTGATCAAAACTCGAGTTTTGGTCTCACAAACTCAAGTTTGGAAGATGCTCTGATGTTCGCTGCCCTCTGTCTGATGGAAACTCGAGTTTCCAACTTAATGACTCGAGTTTGGATGATCTTCTGGACCTGGTTGCTCTCTGTAAACTTGAGTTTGCAAGTTGATCTGCCCTTGGTTGCTCTCTGACTTGGTCTGGCTCAAGTTGACTTTGTTGAGCCTTCTTGAACTGACTATCAACTTTCGAAGGCCATATCTCCCTGGTCTGAACTCCATTTTGGTTGGTTCAAGTCTTGATGGAAATCCCTTTGAGTCTACTTTCATATGCCACCAATTTCAGCTCAATCCTATTTTTAGTTTGTGAGATACACTCAAAACATTGAAGCTTGGTCTGTTGTGTGGCATGAATTTCAGTGTCAACTTCCATAATTTATAACTTCTTGATATGAACTCTTTTGGGCTTGAATTTTATATAAAAATGACGCATTGGGAGTCTAGTTACATATGCCATTGGTTTCACTTCAATCCGATCTTTGTTTTAGGAGATATCATCGAATTACCAGACCTCGCTCAGCTGAAACGTGAAACAGAGTAGAACAAAGTTGCTGAATAGTGCTGTAAACTCAAGTTTTGCTAGTCCAGAGATGCCAGAAATGCTGAAGACACTACTAACTCGAGTTAGTTACTGACAAACTCGAGTTTGGAGTTCTTCACTCGAGTTTTCTCATACCAGAGGAGCAAATAATTGTAGCGAAGTAGGAAACTTGAGTTTTCTCATCCTGAAGCTGATTTTTGCTGACTTTAATTCCTAATTGAGCCATTCCAACTTCCATATGATCTTGGAGACTTCTAGCATCAATATAAGAACTTGAATAACCATATTTCCATTCATCAAGCTCTTCTTTCTTTCTTCTCTTCTCTTGATTATTCTTCATAATTCGATTGATAACTTCTTGCTTCCTTGACATTCTAATATTCCCATTATATTGTGTGCAAAAACTTCTTTCTTTAATCTACTTTCTTGATCATTCTTCAATATAGAACTTCACATCTACATTAAATATAAGACTTAGTCAAAGTAGAAGATAAATGTAGTATGCAAACTTTTTGCTCTTAATAATGGCATCTATATAAGACATCATCAAAACTAATCATATCCAACATTTTGTCTGATCCACATGATGGTAAATTAAAAAACAGGCTATCTGTTTACATGTGGAGGTACTGTTATTTCTTGGCAATATATGAAACAGACTATATCAACCACATCATCAAACCATGGAAAAATTCTAGCAATACATGAATCATGTTGAGAATGTGTAGGGTTAAGGTCAATAATACATCACATACAAACCACTTATGGCTTATTTTTAGACAAAATTATCCCAACAACCCCATATGAGGATAATGTTGCATGTATTACCCAACTAAAATAAGGCTACATTAAGGGTGATAGAACGAAGCATATTTCACAAAAATTATTCTTCACTCGTGACAAAAGGATGGCAAAATAGATATCCAGCAAATCCATTCATGTGAAAATCTAGTAGATTTATTCACCAAGTCACTTCTAGGTACAATTTTTGAAAAGCTTGTCCATGATATCGGTCTTCGGAGACACAAAGATCTCAACTGACGTTGTTAAGAGGGAGAGTCGATACATGTTGTAGTCTTTTTCCCCTATCTAGGTTTTGTTCCATTGAGTTTTCTACGAAAGGTTCTTAATGAGGCAGCACTATACAGTGTATCAATGAATGATGTACGCTTTTCTTATACTAGGTTTTTGTCCCACTGGGTTTTTCTTTGTTAAAGTTTTTAATAAGGCACATTCATAATGGACATCTAAGAGGGAGTGTTATGAATATTAATTATTTGGGTGTCCATTGACTCATATCCAAGACAACTTGTTATCCAAGCCAACTTGCTATCCAAGTTGTTTTTATTAATTGTGGCTTTTGGTGCAAGACTCTTGAAGGCCTATAATAGAGGCCTTGTGCAAGCATTGTTATCACACATAAGAAATAGAATGAGAATTGCTCCCCACTTTCTCTCTTGAATTTTCTCTTATATTATCTATTTCTCTCTTGTCATAGATTTATCTTTATTTTCATAACAATATTGACCATTAGTTGACTGTTTGTTTGAATTTTTTGACAGAAAATGGTGACATGGACGTTGACGTGGATGATTAAGAAACAACCTAATAATAATTTGCTGAATTGGCAAGAGAAATTAATTTCATCTAACCCTTTATCTCCATCCCATCACTTTATCTCTACCTAACCCTTCCTCTCTTCTCCCTCTCTCTTTCGGAAGAAGTGAAACGGTGGAGATAAAGGGTCTGGTGCAAATTAATTTCCCTTACCTGGTCAGAACATTATTATTCCAAGTTGGGAAATACTTACATACTCCAAGAGTAATACGTCATCTGAACTCTGTCCTGTGAAAATATGACAAATTATATCATTTTAATCCTAGTTGGCTGATGACTTATCTAAAAAAATCAAATTTTATCTTGTTTTAAGGGAAAAAAAATCTTAACAAAATGATCAACCAATATTTTTCTTAAAAACAAGATAAAATTTAAACTTTTTAAGATGAGTTATTAGTCAACTAGGATTAAAATGATATAAGTTATTATGTTTTTATTGGACATAGTTTAGATTATGTGGTGCTCCTAGAGTACATAAGTATTTCTCTCCACGTTTCTTAATCATCAACGTCATCCTTAATGTCACCATTTTTAGTCAAAAAAGTTCAAATAGTTAATTAATGGTCAATATGTATTCTTACACCTATTTTAGAGGCTCACATTTACTTTTTCCCCTAAAAAGAACATTTGTGTTGGATGCTCTTTTGGGAAAATATCTTGTGTATTTTTACACCTTAACCCTTAAAAAAATTTAAACTAACGGTCAATATGTATTTTTGCACATATTTTGGAAGTTCATTGTTACTTTTGCCCCTCAAAAAATATTTGGTGTTGGGCACACTTTTAGAGAAATCTCATGTGTATTTTTGTACCTTAGCCCCTTTTTTTAATTAGAAGTTCAAATGCTAACGGCCTAGAGTTATAAATGTGATTGATCCTATAACCTCTTACTTATAAGAGATCTTTATTCAACTAGTGGATAAGATTCTAGGCTATGTAAGTGTTGAGTCTTATCTTAATTTTAATGAGCCTGTAATATCCTGAATTTTGGACCTAGATATTTTGAGGATAAGCCTATAACAGGTAATCAACTAAGCCCAGATTAAGAAGTGACACAAGTGTCATGAAGGGAATTTCCCTTGATATAGGCAGACTAGATTTCCTAGGAGGCAGTCAATTTGTAACGTTCCTTTGATTGATCACATGATATCCAATGGCTATGAAAATTTTCATAAGCAAAGTAAACACGACAAGATTTAATTTGATATGTCATATGGCTAATTTAGATTGCTACACGTTGAGTTATGAATTTTTTAGTTTAGCCCTAAAATCTAGAACATTTTCTGGACCAGTGTGCATTAAATGGTGATTTTGGAATAGTTAAAGTGTAATTGATTGGGGGAGGTATTTTTCCCTTCAAATAGACTTATTAATGATCAAATATATTTTAGAATCATCATAATTGGATATTCGTACAATGAGATATGAATTTTTAAAGTTGGTTGAAAATTCTGCCAGTTTTGGCTCTGGACGAAAATGAGTTTGGAAGAGGGGTACAATGGCCAAATAGGGTTAGTAAGATGTTGACCCCACATAGGGCGCTAACTCACCTCCTCTTTACCTGCCTCCCAAGCCACCACCTCCTCTAGTGTGTCCAAGAAATCACTTTTACTTGGGGGCCAAGTTCTTTGACTTAAAGGCCAAGTTGTTTTTGGCTTATCCAAGAAGCCTTTGAACTTTTATATTTTATTTTCCCTCATTTTCCAACTTAGGCCATCATTTCGGCCAGCACATGGAGAAAGAGAGGATGAGGCTGAAACATGGAAGAGGAGAGAGAGAGAGAGAGAGACGGAGGAGAAAGAAACACTCCAAAGCCAATTTCTAGCTCCCGAGGCCTTCTCTAATATTGTTCCTCTTATTGAGAGCAACATTTCTACGGTTTTGGATTTCCAATCAGAGGTGTTTAGTACTATCTAAACCATGGAGGTGCCTCTAGAATAGGGAATTGACTACAGAATCGAGTAAAGGTACGTATAAGGTCCGTTTCGAACTAAATATTTCAAGGTTTTTGTTGATTGTTCCCTATGTTCTAATTTCGGTCAGACTTGAACCATAGGGAAGGGGTGTGTTTTTGCTAGTTTTGATGCTTCCAATGAGTTTAGAATGAAAAATTGTGCAAAATAAAGGTACGGAACCAATCATAGAAGCATCAGTAGAGAAAAGTGAATATTAGCCAAAAACCCTAACTGTTCGGCCAACCCAGTTCCTGTGAGAAGGGATTGGATTTTGATGATTTTGAGGTTATAAATAGACTCCTTGGATGAAATTGTGTGAGAATAGATTATGATCATAATTTTAGAATGGTTGGATTGAAAACCCTAAGATTAAAGTTTAAGTGGTAGTGCTGCTATATTCATTTTCTGAAGGCAGTCTGATTGTGTCATGCTTTTGACTAACCAAATGGAGTCCAATGGCTCTGAAATGTTGCATGATTGTAGTAGACATCCTAAGCTTTAATTTGATATATAATATGGACCGAATGGATATGTATATTAGAGGATATGAATTGTTAAATTTTGGGCATTGAAATTGGAATACAATCTAGGACAATTTGGATTGTTTGAGTTTTCTAGAATGTTTCATGCCCCATTAGCTAGGAACATTATTTTTCCTTGAATATAGACTTAATTAAGGTCGTTTAGGATCTGGAACCACCTCAATGGGTTCTGTGTGGATTTAATTCAGGAATTGATAAAGCGTTCAGGTAGTAACTCTAATCTCACATACTCTATATGATTGCATATGCATGTTTGTACCATGATTGTGATCTGTGTTGCAAACACACATTTAGGCTGTAGGGCCTAGTGGACTAGAGGTCCTTGGGTTGCTAAGCCTAGTATGCATTCAGTTGTTATGAGTGGTAACCCATTTGTTTTCTTAGCACTATGGATCTGAAACATGTGGAGTCCTACATTCGCAGTCAACACTGCATGTGACTTTTGGTTGCATTATGTTGCCACGTGTGTTCTGAATGATGAATGGTTTACTTTCATGATGTGGTTAGCTAACATGTGCTATCTATACATTGTATTTGAGATTAACTCTTATTCTGGGATTCTTCAAAATCCTAACTCTTGTCATCATTTGTAAAGTGAACAGTGCATTGGACACAGCTCCCAGGGCAAGGTAGCGGGTGTCAGCAAATAAAGATGCCGGACTTGTTCCAGAATGGTTGTGGGTTATCTGATGTGGAATTCTGTAGTTATGTTTAGAATTTGTAAGTAATATGTATAACCTTGTGGGAATTTGTATTATGTAATCAAGATCATTGTATCAGTATATTTATGCTATTTTCTGTGTTGCCCATTAAGTTATGCGTGATTGCTCTAATAATTGTCGGTATATCAATAGGGTATTACAAAACCCATAAAATCTAAATGACTTAAAATTTTGTTGATAAGAAAACAAAAGAAAAATAAAAGGGGCTCAAGAAGGGGGGAATGGAGTGAGACTTGGAACTAACATGTGGACCACTTAAAAATGGATAGATTACCTGGAACTAAGAAACATGACACACATTGTATCAAAAAACAAAGAAATAAAGAAACATGACACACCTGCGTAAATGACATAGTCGTTCAAAATTTTCCATACTTGAATGTATAATTTCATTACACCTTTATTAAATGAACTTTGTTAAAAATGAAAAAGTTAAAAAAAAAAAAAAAAAAACTTAACACATTGAAATTAAAATGGGCTCTTATATTAAGCTATAGAAGATACTACCTTCGGTCCTAATTATAAGACCTAATTGACTTTTTTTGGAGAGATTAAGAAAGCTAATTAAATTAACTTAGAATTTTTTATTTTTTATTTTTTTCTTCAAATTAAATAGTTTGATTAATAAACTAATATATAATTTAAGAAAGCACAACATATAAAATGAGTAAGTAACTTATAGTTATATAATCTTAAGTAATTCTTCTTTAACTGTGTATAAATATCCTCTATTTTACATATAGTTAAAAATAAGTTGCATATTAAAGAACAGTCTCTTATTGCCAATAAAAACAACCACAACATACATAGATATGAGTATGAATGAAGTAGCATATAGATACAAAATGTGTAGGCATACAAAACACCCATTGTAGCTGGAAATTTCATAGCGTTATGGTAAATACGGAGTAACACAAGATCCTCTTTTTTGGGCTTCTAATTCCTTTTACACCAGTACTAAATGTACAAGAGCAATGGAAACTCATGAAGCAAGATTTCAGGCCCCATCATTTGTTGGATCTTCATTTCTGTCTCAACAATTATCTTTTATATCAAATTTATGGGAAAAAACAATTTACTACTACTATTTTAACTTGAAGAAAATAACTTAAAACTAATACTTTAATAAAAATAATCAAATCCTAATGTTTTTTAAACCGTGATAGTAACTTTAATCTTAACAAAAAAGTACTAGTATTAGATCATGATTGTACATAACCTAAGAAATGTATCATATCATTGAGGGCTTACAAATAATGTGGTTTATTTTTTGAGTTTTTATGTAACATAATTTTAAAGTGTAATTTTGCCTTCAAAAGAATTCCTGGATGAGCTATTGGCAACATAAAAAAATTACGACATAATATAGCATATATGTTATCAAAATTTGTGCACTGTTGCCATTTCTTAATCGTCAATGCTTTTTTTTTTTTTTTTTTGTCAATGCCAAAATGTTATTGTTGGTTATTACTATTTTGTGGACCCAACATTGACTGTCAAAAAAAGCAAGAAATATTATTAGTTTTTGAAAGATTATGTACATTACACCACAATAAGGTGCTCATAATAATTCTTCTAAAAATACTTCAAAGCACACACTTTAACCCTACTATTTATACATACATGCATGAATACACGCGTGAGTAGATCTCGAAAGCTTTTAAAACTACATAGTTTAGAGACTTGGTTTCCATTAACTATATTTCTCTTCATTGAGTCCTTAATGCATTTATAAACCATTATAATCAAATTTTAATCTATATATTAATGTTTACTTTTGAAAAATAAACCTATTAAATCAAAATCATTCAATTCAATCCAACAACTTGCAACTGCAGTGAATTTGTAAAGAGTCCATTATTGGCAATGCACTGCAATTCCCATATATTAACCCCAATAATATTTTCTTCACATCCCAAGAATAAAATATGTATGCTCTGTTTTTTTTTTTAAATAAAATAAAAATAGAGGGGTAAACACTAATAATCTGAGTTATAATGGGATAGAACCCGTGACCTTTCACTTACATGGAAGGTCCATGACACTAGGTATCAAAGCCGTCGGCCGAGTATGTACGTTCCAAACCTACAAAACTTAATTTTAGGATAAAACAGGGCTGAATACACCTGAGTTTAGGATTAGATTATTATCTCAAAACAAGGAAATCAACATTTATAATAGCTCTTGGACTGAACAAGACTGACTACAAAAATTTATCATTATATGCACCAATAACTTCCAGTTATGATGTCAGTTTACATTACACAAAAAATACAGGAACCCACCCACAATGAAGTGGGAGGGAAAAAATGAATGAATTTGAATGTGAGATGCAGCATTCTCTGTGGATAATGAACGAAACATACACATCATCGACCATACCTGCTCTCTATACTTCACATGTTCATCTAATTGCCGACGACCATGTTGAGTTTAAACGTGTCGTTGAGTTAGATCTCCCACCATTAGCCAAAATGTAGTCCTGGTGACTGGAAGGAACTATTAGAAAGATTTGGAAGTTTAAGAGCCGCAATTACAGTGCCGGCAAGAGCACAAACAGAAGCCAAAACAAAGGCAGGTATATTGCCTCCACCGAAGAGAGCATCCCATGGACCGGCACCAAGGGATATAATCATCTACAAATATGAACATGTCATGTCAGGAATAAGAAAACGTATAAAATTTATCTTGACGTGACTAGTGACGGAGGTTAAATAAACAAGGGCCAACTATTGCATACAAAGATATAAACATCAATTGACTATCTGCATATAAAGTAATTTTAATACTACTTCTAGTCTCTAATATAAAATCTCATTTGTAGTGCAATTCACTAAAGGTAGTATTAAACAAGTTCAAATTCAGAGGGAAAGGAAGTCTTCGAAATATTGAAGGAAAATTCCATTAGGTCCCTGTTGGCCCCAAATATCCAAATCTTCAAGCACTTTGTCACGAGATACGATGTAGTTAGACTGTTATAACAGGTTCTGATCATTCATATATGAAAAGGAACCATTTTTCTAAAAGCAATCCATGCATCTAAAAGAAGATTTTCCATCATAATCATGACTTTTCATCAAAAATTTACAAAATAACTAAATATTAATTCAAAAAATAAAATTTAAACATGTAATTTAGATGAATAAGCCCCAATTTTCTTTTCCTACTCCAACCCCAATGCTGGTTTCTATTTTCTATATATATTCAAAATATTTCATCTACACAAACATATTTGGTATGACCTCCATTCTCCAGCAAGGAAAAGTTATGAATGGCATACAACAGGACGAAAGATTGATTTACAAATAGTCAGCATTGTGACAGAAACACAATAGGATACACCCAATAAAGCTCACGGAAGACAAGTTAAAAACAAGATACTATTGCTACTTCAGAAGCATTTGGTCCACTAGAAAAGCAGAGACTAACAGACAACATATGACAATAACCAATTAAATTACCTGTGGAAAAACAATAGCAAGATTTAGAACTCCGATGGCCAATCCTGTACAGTCACGCAGATTCTTTAGAACAAAAGTTTTGACAGACAAAAACTAATGCAATATATGGTAGTCAGAGATATCTACAATCACTCCTAACCTTGGCCACCCCCTGAATTAGCAGTCAATTCTGCTGTGACAGCAAAAGGAACACTATAAGTGATCTGCCACAGAAAGACAATTTATGCTGTCATGAGCTTATAGACAACAATGGAACTGAAAATGGCAAAGCAGAAAGCCCTTGTACTTACCGCAAGAGGAAACCCAAGAAGAATAAACACAACTAAGGAAGCATTCTTGATATTTTCATTTGCTCCAAGCACATGCTCTATCCCTTCAGAATAGTCTCTGATGGAAATCAGACTAATTATAGCAGTGCCAGCCATGCAAGCAAAGACAACAAAATTGCTCACAGCCCATACTAATCTCGCACCCATCCACTTGCACATTGGTTCAATTAAGAAAGAGCTTATTCCAAGCACAACCTATAAATCCATTAACTTTCAGATTAATAATTATTTGAAAGGGGCCAAAAATAAAATTCAAGAGCAAAAGAAAGAAAATAAATCATCTCAGTATATCCTCAATAAAGTACTTGTAACATTTTTCTTTAAAAGTCAAAACTAAGCTGTTCAATCTAGAGTTCTTACAGAATTCAATAGCAAACCAAATGCACCTTCTCTAACACCTTGATCATATAAATCTACTTCAGAGGGGTTCCCCTTAGGATCCCCATGGAAAACTTCTCTTCCCATCCAGTCCGTATCAAACAAAAAGAAGGGGAACCATGACATCTGCAGCGAAAAATGTCATTTTTAATTAAAAAAAGGAGGATCTCATGCCAAAAGTAATTTAAGAAAACACAAAAAATATGGCGTTATAAGAATGCTTTGAAAATAAGCACAAATGCTGCATACCCAAGTGAGAGCCATTACAATAAGCACTGAATTCATTGCAGGTGGCAAACGCCTCAAACTGGTCAGGAAGTTCACCAACACTGCTCCAGGTCCATCCATGACATTTTCATCATGTTCTCCAGCTCTCAAGTTCTCATTCTTTATATTTACATTCCTCTCAAAGTGATCCTCAGTAGTCTTGCCATTTATATCATCCATAACAGGTATAGCAGGCTTAGATTTGGAAAATTCAAAGCCACTTTGTTGCTCATCATCCAACAATGGAGCTGAATCTGATAGGCGATGATGCTGACTCACAGTAAGAGGAATCTCATCAGCAAAATACAAGGTAACAAGTGTGCAAAGCATCAGGAAAACCTGCAGATAATGCAACGATATATCAACCAAAAGGTATGCTTGGGAAAAAAGAACTTGATAAACCTGCTGGCCAATAAAGAGCAAGGCAGGTTTAGATGATGGAGCCACATGATAAAAAACAAGTTAACTAATAATAAATAGGGGAACAAAATAACTAGACAGAGTAGCATGTGGATTGTCAGTTACTGTCCAGAAATATAGGATTATTCGAGCCTATGACTTGTAACAACTACAAGGTGCAATAAAGAGGCTTATAAGTAGAAACCCACCACAGCTAAAAGGAATGCTGCCTTAAGGTTGCCACAGGCTTCACAGCATGCTCTACTCATGAGGAAAGGAAACCATCTGGTTGGGAAAAGAAACACAAATTTTTAACCAACAGGACATGTAGAAACCACTTTTATAGCTTTACGCTTAAAATAAACCATACTTTCAATCCCAGTATGCCACTAAGCATTTATAATTAAGAAATATTAAATTCACATTTACTCGCATTCATGGTTCAGTCACAAGAAATATAAAAACATTTAATCCCTGCAAACTGGAATTTATTACATGCATCCATTTATGTCAATCCCTGAAAATTAATCACACGCCAGTTTTTTCACACCATTGATGTCAATTTGAGAGCACATTCTTCCACAATCATTTTGCAACGTCATTATACCATCAATAAAGTAAGAAAATGTTTGAAAAACAATGCAGCTTAAAAAGCAATTTAATAAACATAAGCAAACAATTTTGCACATAATGTACATATATATTAAGCAAAAAAAAAAAATATAAAATAAAATTAAAAAAAAAAAAAAAATATCAATCTACAAAGTCTCACTTGGTCCACTTTCCACTAGAGCCAGCAGAAAATCCCAAAATATTTCCAGCTGCCATCCATGAGCAAAATATAGCATTTGATACATTGCGTTGATCGGGACCTAAATGAAAATAAAACCAAAAAATATTACTTTTTTTATGATAGAAAATTATAGATTCTATTGAATACTGATAAAAGGTGAAAATCTGATGCCCCAAAATAACTGACAAGAATCCAAACAAATAGATAACTTTTTTATTAATTACTCCCTCCCTCTAGTCCTTATTATAAGGCACTAACTACCAATTCTCACAAACCAATAAAAACAGTTAAAGTCAATAAAGTTAGCCTACAATTTAAGTAACTTCTAATATTACCTCTACTAATTGCACTAAACTCTAATATCATATTAATTTTTACTCTCACCCACTACTCTTATTTATTAAGGGCATACATGTAAAAGAATAATTAATGCTCCTTGGGAACAAGCAGGTGCTTTATAAAAAAGACCAAATAAACTTGTTAATTGGTGCCTTATAATAAAGACCAGAGGGAGTATATTATATATAAGAGAAGGGAAAATTAGCAAGCATTACCTGACAGATCAGCCAAAAGTGCACGAGCTGGTCCCTAAAGATTAAAATTTAAAGGTAGGCAACAGAAAGAAGCTTAGTTTGCACTCACTTGACAGCATCCATATAGAGAAAAGGCAAACACAATTGATTTAACAAGGTTACCTGCACAGTATTGTTGGCAAGGTCCAACATCCAGAACCCGAGAATAAATACCAGGGCCGCCCTTGTTCGGGTCCCTTTAAATGTTCTGTAATTTAAAGATATATGAAATTCATTAATATCTATATCAATGTATGTACATTTTTTCAAACAAAAGATAATAAAAAAGAAAATCAAAAAATACCGGCAACTCTCACTTGTGTCCCCTAACACATATCCAATGTCTGCAGAAAATCCTATCAATAGCACCTACATAAAAATAATTGATTTAGCTCATATATAATGCAGTGCAAAACGACATGTTAACTATAGAAGACCAGAGTTATAAATACTAACAGCGACTGAGATCAAAAGAGATCCAACAAGAATGAATGGGCGTCTTCTGCCATACTTCGAAGTGCACTTGTCGCTCCAAATACCAACACAGGGTTGAACCTATAATAAGGAAAGTGAAGAAAGAACTCACAAATTTAAAACTAACAAATAATATGCAATAATGGTAAACAAGCTTAAATTAATTTGGAATTTGGACCATGGCATCTACATTCCACATACAAAACTTCAGAGTTTAAATTAGTGAGCTACTGCGCACTAAACAAATTCAAAAAGACAGAGGAAATCATATAGGAGACAGAATTTTAATGTATCAACAAACAGAATAATTGATATAATTTATTAAATAATATAAATTAGATGAAATAAAGTGAAAATTATGGGTTTGTACATATTTTATTGGAGAATTAGAAAGTAAAATCTCAAGAAGTTCATTTCTCAAGAGTGTACTTCTTTTATATAACTTGCATCTTTATGTTTGGGTGGAACAGGTTTTTCTTTTTTTCTTTTTTTTTTTTTTTTGTTTTGGGGGGGGGGGGGTGGTTGGGAAAGAGGTGTGATAGGCTAAAAGGGAAACGGCAAGCACAAAACTCTGCTTTACATTTAATACATACATTTAGTGGTGATACCAGGTAAGCATAAAAATTATTTAAATAAAATGACATATGATGATATAAAAAAGGTGCACTCTGGTCCATCACCTACCACAAGGCCTGTAATAGGGCCACAAAGCCATATAAATGAAGAAAACGCATGTCCTATCCCCAGTGTCTGCAGCAATACACAATAGAGTTTATAATTAATCAAAACGATGTAGCATCATAATTATAAATAATTTGAAATCCAAATTTATGAGTTATCATATCCAACACTAATTTTAAAAACAAGATTCAAAAAAGAAACTAGCTCTTTACATGGTGCATCTAAATATGAGCAGCTCTGCTTATGATAGTTCACACAGAGACTAGCATGGCAAAGTGAATATATAAAATACTTGTATTCCAGACACAGAGAAGTTGGTAATTCCACAAGTAGCCAAGCATAGATGAACACAGTAAAAGGTAACCTCACAGAAAAAACAAAACCAGGTGAATTACTTATTGAGACTGATTATGCTGAATACAAAAGAATTCACAGTTCACATTAATCTTCTTGTCTTTTTCCCCCCAAGAAAGGTATGTAAATCTTTAACTCATCCTAGTCTGTCCATCATCTATAGTAAAAGTATGACAACATTTGTAGCAACAACTAAACTTGAGACTGATTATGCTGAATACAAAAGAGTCCACAGTTCACATTAATCTTCTTGTCTCCCCCCCCCCCCAAAAAAAAAAGAAAAAAAGAAAGGTATGTAAATCTTTAACTCATCCTAATACAGAAGAATCCTGAAAAAGCCAAGGAGTGTCCAACAGTATGTGGTTGCATAATATTTGAGAGGTGTTTTAAGTATTCAGCATAGAAGACACAAAATGATGGATTAGGTTCACAAGAATTATGAGGCCAACACTCAACAATGAAAATAGAAAGAGCAGGGAGAAAATCTGACTCAATCATACTAATATTCATGCAGACAGTAGTATTCAAGAGGACAACTTTTCACTGCAAGAAAATTTAACAGGTCAAATCATAGAATGCAAGTTTAGTTTTTAATTAATCACAAACCAATCCTTATTTATTATGCATGAAGCCTATTAATGTTGAAGTCTAAACTGCCTCCTATATCAAATTAAACAATTCAGCAGCCTTTATTTTGTTCTCAATGGCAACGAGCCAACACGCTCAAAGTAATGGAAATTAAAGATTATATCTGACTGAAACAAAATTTATCTGAGATTAACAACTCCTGATCCCACATAGATCTGCGGATGATGATTCACAATCTCGAGATTGAAATGGTCACATTTCATTACTTCAGAATAAATGATAAAGACAAAGCTCCAAGGGCACTCGTCAAAAACATTCCCTTAACTTAGACATTCCAAATTTCAGTATATCGAATTTGCAATGAAAATAAATCCAATCATTAACGCGCTAAAAAAAGGCAGGAACCTGAACATATGGAGTCAAAAGAGAAAGTTGCAACGCCCATCCGAATTGAACACCTCCGGCAACTGTACAACATAGAACGAGAGTTATCAAGCTAATATTCCCACCAGAAGACGCGGCGGTGGAAGCTGCAGGAGAGTCACTGGGAGATCCATTGGGAACACCACGATCGGACGAGTGAGAAGTTTGAGAATTGACGTCGTTCCCATGGTGCATATCATCTACCCCCACCAATTCCAGTTCTGCCTTCCTGAGGTCCTTGTACGGAACCCGGATCGACACTGAGTCAGAGCTCCCAGCCATGACTCGGTAAGTGAGTCGCTTCAAATAGCAGAAACTCGTGCTCCCAATGCCTATAAGAATCACCCTAGATTCATCCGCAAAAAGTTTAGGGCCAAATCCACGCAAATCGAATCGTTCAATTCGAAGGTCAGAGTCACCTAATGGCAGAAGAAGAAGAATGAGACGAAGGTCAAATTTAGGCGGGCCGAGGACGATGAGTCCGACGAAACGTCAAACTCGGTACGTCGCCGCAGTACAAAGAGCGCTTCTTCTAGTCTACGTGGCACCTATACGGACGTGTGGGCCCCATGGGAAATATAATAGTGCGATGCACTCTCCTTATTTAAGATACTCCTCTCATCGTTTATTTTCTTATATAGTTATTTGGGCCATTGATTAAGATTAATTGAGAAAAATTAAAAGATTATATCTTGATGATATCACCTTTAGATTTATTGAATGGACAAGATTTAAAAATTATAAAAAAAGATAAGAAAATATATCAACGGAGAAACCTAACCCCAATATTTGCGTGCACTGGAATTTTTTCACTCGGGATACGATGGTGTGCCATACAAACAAAGCCGCCTCAAACCTTTAGTTAAGGGGAAAAAAAAGCTCAAAAATTAAAATGAAGAAGTCTAGAAGTGCAAGAAAGGACGGAAAGGTGTGGTGAAACGTGGCTAAACGAGGTACGTTGGATCTGATAAAAGAAGATCGTAATATTGCAGCATGCAATTACTTGCATATTGGACTTGGTCTCGAGGAGAAAGCGAAATGTATGACGTGCACCGACACCTAGAAACAGAGTGCGTGAGCAGCTTAAAATAGTGATAAATTAAAATAATGAAGAGTAGTACTTCATTACTTTGAATATACCTTTGGGTTTTAATTGATGTTTGTGAATGAGAATATCTGTTTCATTAATTCAATCGGAATCACTAATGAAGAATTATGATTATCACCAAATCTTTTATGCTTGAGAATTAAGAACAGCAATAAATTCTGCGTGGCACGGTCCCGACATATAGATTTTAATTTGAAATGAACTTGCTTATTAGTGTTTCTTTAAATCAAAAGGAACTTGGACATTATCTTTAAAGTTGTGTTTGGTTTAAAGGATGGGAGAGAAAGTTAATTAGAGGAAGGGACCTTATGGATTTTGTTTGGTTGGAGAGCTCGCTTAATTGGTACATAAAAAAATTAGGGGAGCTAATTAAAAGTTAATAAATATATACCCTTTTCATTTTATTTCAGTTTATTCCTTCTCCTTATATAATGTTTATATAAAAATTATTATTTTCTAATTTTTGAATTTAACAACGTTTTTACCTCACTATGGTAAAATATTTTTGGAAAATACTTAGACCAAATTCATTATATCCACTATATCAAGTTCTTTAATTACATATGCACGGGTGGAAATTAAAAAAAGATTTTAAGACCGGACAAAAGAGGCCTGTAAGATCGGACACGACACCGGTCTTGTTCCAGCCGGTATTAAAAATCCGTAACATTTAAGACCGGACTCGAACCGGTCTAAAAGAAACTCTTTTAGACCGGACATTTTAAAAGTTAGGTCTTAAAAGTCGTACTATATAGACCTGATATGTATTTTGTTCGGTTCTAAAAATCAACTTTTAAGACCGGACGAAACCATAGACCGGTCTAAAATATCGACATTTTTAAGACCGGATAAAGAAACTCCGGTCTAAAAAATACCGACTTCTAAGACCAGACGATTAACTAATCCGGTTCTAAAATTAATTAAATTTAAGACCGGTCTTAATAAAGCCGTCTTAAAAGTTGAACTTTTTAGACCGGTCTTAATAAACAAATGGTCTTAAAGGACCAATTTTTAAGACCGGACATATAAATTCATCCGGTCTTAAAATTTGAACTTTTAAGACCTACGCTATTATTTCCCGGTCAAATTTTCCGGAATTTTTCTCTCGTTTCGTTTCTTCCCGATCATATATATATACATATATATATATATATATATATATATATATATATATATATATATATATTTACACACATCCACCACCCAATCCAGCACAAAAAAGTCGATACTTTAAGCTATAAGCTATGAACAAGTCATTATGAATAAATTGAATTGGGAAAAGAATACAAATATCACCATGAGTTATGTGGCCTCTTAATTTAGTACAACACCGTAATGAATATATACATGTAATAACATAACTTACAAATACAATGATGGGTTACAAATACCGCACCATGCCTTCATCTGATCCCACCCAACAACGTAACATGATATCCCCTTTATAACATATATATCGAATCCTGCCACAAAATAAAACAAGAACAAAAGCTTCACAGTCAGTGACATTATTGTTTAAGAACATGGAAAGAATATAGTTAAAACCTTAAAGTTTTCAAAAAATTCTGCATATGAATATTACCATATGAATTGACTCTTTTATAAAGGGATATCCTCCCATATCCCTTCTTGATGATCATTTCTTATTCTGGGTTCATTATCCGCTTCATCTTCTTCGTTCATGTCCGGTAGACCCCTTGAAAAAGGAGTACTCTCAGGAAGACCGTAATTTGAATGAATTTCATCATCAATATCAATGATCCTTTTTCCTTGGAGAACTACAGACCACATTTTATTTTCCTGATCGGTGATATAGAACACTTGTTTTGCCTGGTCTGCCATAATAAAAGGTTCATCTCCAAAACTTCTACCATTGATATCGACTAATGTAAGTCCTAGTCGATCGATCCAAACACCATTTTTGACATTAACCCACTTGCATTTGAAAATGGGAAATCTAATTTTAATATAGTCCACCTCCCAAATCTCTTCAATAACCCCATAATAAGGCATGACTGCCAATTTAGGCCTCTTGTCTTTGGAACTGGAGAAGTGCATAGATTCAGCCTATAACATAACACCACTGTTTTGGACGGAGCTCCTATCATCTAGGGACTTCGTGTAAAATGTATAACCATTGATCACATACGAATTCCAACTTATGACATCAACCTCCGGACCACGTGCTAACCATTTGATTGTATCAGAAACACATTCTCTCCCTCGACCTTTTGTTTGAACCAGGTTGCAAAAGTTCATTATGCTCCCTAATCAACCTTTGTTCAATCATTCTATGATTTTCTTTCCTTACACTTCTTTATGTGCTTCTATGCTTTGTCTTGAACTTCATCAACATTATTCAAGATGTATAAGTGGACTTGTGACAATTCATCAGGATCCACACTCTTTACTGAAGCCCCTCGCCTACCCCCTTCAACATGCTGATGTTTAGGAAGGCCAATATGTCTTACTTTGGTCAAATAATTTTGACAAAATTCCATGGCTTCTTTAGAAACATATTTCTGAACAATTGATGCTTCTGGACGGTATGCGTTTTTCACGTACCCTTTTAGGAATTTCATAGATCTTTCAATTGGGTCCATCCACCGTAAATGGATAGGGCCGCACAACTTTATCTCCCTCACTAGATGAACAATTAGATGAACCATGATGTCAAAAAATGTAGGAACAAAAAGCTTCTCAAGGTGGCACAAGATAAGATATCATTCATTCTCCAATTCATCCAACTTTTCAATCTCAAAAACTTTACTACAAACCGCATTGAAGAAGACACAAAGTCTAGTCAAGACGACCCGAAGATCATAATCGGCGATGCCTCGAATAGCTACTGGGAGTAGTTGTTGCATCAAGACATGACAATCATGAGACTTTTGGCCTACTAATTTCAAGTCCTTAATCGAAACAAGCCTCTTAAAATTTGAAGAATACCCCAAGGGAACTTTTATGCCATGTAAACACTCACAAAAACTTCGTTTCTCATCCTTAGACAAAGTATGAGAAGCCGGAGGACAATAAGTTCTCTTCCCGTATGGCCTTGGATGTAAGTCTTCGCGTATTCCCATTACTTGCAAATCCAATCTTGCCTTCACACCATCTTTGGAACTACCTTGTATGTTGAGAAGCGTGCCAACAATACTATCACATATGTTTTTCTCCACGTGCATGACATCAATACAGTGTCTCACATCAAGATTGCGCCAATATGGAAGATCGAAGAATACTTATCTCTTTTTCCATATATTTGTTTCTTTTCTACTCTTTGCGTCTTACCGAAGATGACAACGATATTTTTCACCTTTTCATAAACTTGCTCCCCAATGCCACCGGAGCATCTTCATACTCCCGGCCACCAAAAAGGCTTTCTTTAATCGACGATATGGGTGGCCCCGTCTAAGAAATCTCCTATGTCCAAGATAAACCGTCTTTCTTCCATGTTGAAGTTGATGGTAGCGTGTGCCTTCTTCACAAACCGGACATGCTTTATGGCCTTTTACACTATACCCGACAAGTTCCCATATCTTTGGGAAGTCGTTTATAGTACAAAATATCATGGCTCGCATTTTAAACACCTCCTTATTGAAAGAGTCAAAAACATCGACACCTTCTTCCCACAACTCCCTCAAGTCTTTGATCAAGGGCTGAAGGTAAACATCAATGTCATTTCCAGGTTGTTTTGGTCCCGAAATCAACATAAACAGCATGATGTACTTTCGTTTCATGCATAACATAGGAGATAAGTTGTAAATAATCAGGAGTACGGGCCATGAACTATGTATGTTGCTAAGGCTTCCATAGGGATTCATGCCATCTGTGCTAAGGGCAAGCCTAAGGTTCCTAGGTTCTTCGCCGAAGCTCGGAAATAATTGATCGATTTTCTTCCATTGAGAAGAATCGGCCGGATGTCGAAGCTTTCCATCAGAAATCCTCTCATCAGCATGCCACCTCATATTTTTTGCATCATTTTCATTAGCAAACAACCGCTTGAACCTTGGTATGATTGGAAGATACCACAACACTTTTGTAGGCCCCTTATTTGACTTGTACCTTGGGGTTTCACATATCGGACAATTCTGCTTCTCTTCAAACTCTTTTCTATACAATACGCAATCATTCGGGCATGCATGAATCTTTTTGTACTCCATCCCTGGTGGACAGAGTATTTTCTTAGCATCATAGTATCGATGCGGCAACACATTATCATCCGGAAGAATGTCCTTAAAAGCCTCAAGCATTTCAAAGAAACTCTTGTCGCTCCATCCATGACGTGCCTTCAAGCTTACCAATTTCAATACAAATTCAACAATTGGTATTTTTTACACCCGGGTATAGCGGGGTCTCTCGCATCACCGCACATATTACCATATGCATGTGATTGCTCAAAAGCCTCTTCTCCTACATCACGAATAATGTCCTCTATGCGATCATCCATATCCGTGTCATTATCATCAAATGCCACTTCCCCATGTTGAGACCCACTTGGCATTTTTTCACCATGCCATGATCATACCGTATAAGTCTTACAAAATCCTTCACAAATTAAATGTGTGTGTATAAGTTCAGGACTTAGTCGCCTCTCATTCAAACATTCTACACAAGGGCAATAAAACTTCTCACTATCATTATGGGCATTTTGTTTAGCAAATTCTATAAATTCCCTCACCCCATTCTGATATTCAACACTCGTCCGTAAAGCATTTATCCAACTGTGATCCATAGAAGAATTCCTATATATATGCGGAAAGATTTAACATACATAATCCGAAAAAATTGAAACTTGCATATAAAATAAGACATACATAATCCAAATGCATATATATGCTCAAATGTCGGTTATGTCTTTTTTTTTTCTTTACGGAGAAACTGGCCCATTAAATGCATAACGAAGCATCACTTTTGGTCATAAATGTATCACAGTGAATCCAAGAAGCAAAATAAATGCATGACGAGGAAATTAAATGCATCGCATGAAGGTCTTGTGGACTCACCTGTAGCATATAAATTCAAATGGGTTTGCTGTGTCTTTCTTCTCCGGCTATGAACGTATGTTGCGATGAAGAAGAGTAACCTAAAAACACTAGTTCGTCGGTTCGGTAGGTCCAAAGAGCAAATATAATCTTCAATATACAATATTCATTAACAACGAGAGAAACCCACAAGAACATTTCATCGATTTCGTTCAACCCATGAAAAACCCAGAACCATAACCAGGAAAATAATAAAGTTATATAACCAAAACACCTCGTACAGCTTGGTCTATAGACGTTTAGCTAAGGAACCAGAAAGTGATTGTCGAGAGAGCAATGCGAAGCAGCGACGACGCAACAAGCAAAATGTGGAGAAAGAACCTGAGTAATCACTCTCGACGCGACAAGAGAAGTTCTGAGAGGGAGATTTAATTTTCCCCGCGAAAGAGACATGTTTTAGTATTTTGGATTTTATTAAGACCGGTTAATTATAAAGTGTCCGGTCCTAAATATATAACTTTATTATTAAGACCGGTTAGTTATAAAGTGTCCGGTCCTAAAGATATAATTTTATTAATAATACATTTTTAAGACCGGAAATTAAGAATACTCCGGTCCTAATATTTACTATTGATTTAATTTTAAGACCGGTGTTTTATAAACATCCGACCCAAAAAGTCAAATACTTATAGAGTGAACCTCTTCGTTTATTAATGAACCAAACTAAAAAAAATGAGGTGAGCGCAGCAGAACTGAATTAATAAAATAAATAAAGGAAAACTGGAGAATATGAATGAATATAAAAAAGGCACAAGCTTAGTTCTTACTGCTTCCATACATAACTGGAGAATATGCACGTACACAAGAAAAAAAAAGAAAGAAAAACAATAACTGAACATTATCAACGACAAGAATCTAACAAAACATCCTAAAGCTTATTATCATCCAATGCCTTGGCGATATTGGCGTGAAAAGCATTAACTTCCCGCCGGAGATCAGCAAGTTCCCGTCTTATTCGCATCAGCCGCAATGCATCATTAGAGGAAAGAGGATAGGGGTCAGTGGTAAGCGCACTGGGGCCAACTGATTGGAGAGGGGGAGCAGGAACCTCTGCATGGTCTGAATGCTGGAGGGGGGGTGCGGCAACCTCTTCATCATCCGAAATAATAATGGGTCCAACGACCCGAGATTCTTCGGTCACAATAGAACGCACTCTCGCTAGAGGAGGCGCACCGTATAATGATCTAAGGATGGCAAGAGCTTCAGGTGTAAGAGAACCCCTACGAGGAGTTCTCTTGTATCTAACCATGGTTTGAGGCTTTGAGCAGTTGGGGCAGAGAGCTCCGGTTGTGAGGAGTTAGGAACTGAGAGGTATAGTGAGGAGTTAATAAGGACAGGGAGGTAACTAGCTAGTGTGAGGAGTTAATGAGGACAGAGAGAGGGATATGCAATTGATACACTCTTTTTATTATATGTGTTAACCGAAAAGTATATTATTTATTTTTTCAATTAAATTACTTTTAAGACCGTATTTTTAGAATAATCCGGTCCTTAATGTCCACTATTTATTTTTCCATACAATTCAATTACTTTTAATACCAACCATTTATCTTATATCCGGTCCTAAAAGTCAATTATTTTTTTATTGATTATTTATTTTTTAAAAGTAAGAATTTTTCCTTAAAAAATATTACTTTTAAGAACGGATCTTTTACATAATCCGATATTAAATGTTCAGTCACTTCAAAATTACTCAGATAGCAGAGTCGTATCCTTACACTCCGTTCACATGATCCAGAGTCTCTTCGGCTTCAAGGTAAACTACCCAACTATGCGTCTCCTCGTATTCTAAGGAACTATGCATCTCCCCGTAAAAAGTTCCCAGCGTTTCATATTCTTCAGGATAGGTTCTCTATTTAAACCCGTTGTTACTTTAGTTTCTTCACATTCTTCTCCATCACTTCTACACAGCCTCCTCCACCGCCTAGCCTCCACTGTAATGGCTGCTCCACCAGGTCCTCCTCCTCCTCCTCCTCTTCAACCTCAACCCCCTCTGCCATTGCCTCCAAATCCGACTATCAAGCAGTTGGTGCAGAACATTTTTGGCCCGCATCAATCACATCAACCGACGCTTGGGCAAATTGTTTAAGCTTGTTCATACCGTCAACCAGAAGCTAAAAATGGTACTCGACGCCAATGACGTCGAGTACGATCCTACCTCCTCTGACGCCTCCTTCCTCTCCGACATCGGGGAGGATTAGTTGTTTTATAGTTTTTTTTTGTAATAGTCACTGCCCTATAGGGCAGCGAAAAAATTAATAAATAAAATATTTTCATATTTTGTTCTCGTGGGAGTCTTAATTAATTAGTTTATATGCATTATCTGAACCTGGAAATTAATAAGAAAGTCAATTATGAAATATGGAAAATGGCAGACTCAAAACACCAAAAAAAAAAAGACAGCAAAGCAATTATGAAATATGGAGGTTGTAATATGTACAAATATTTAATTTAATGTTTTGAATCGATTAAAAATATATTAATAAATATATTTTCCGATGAAAGATTTTTAAGACCGGCTATTTTTTAAATCTACGGTCCTGAAAGAATGACATATTTTCCAATAATAAACGAAGACTTTTAGGACCGGCTATTTAGTAAACCTACGGTCCTAAAACACTAGCATATTTTTCCAATAATAAACGAAGACTTTTAGGACCGGCTATTTAGTAAACCTATGGTCCTAAAAGACTAGCATATTTTTCAATAATATGCCAGACTTTTAGGACTGGCTATTTAGTAAACCTACGGTCCTAAAAAACTAACATATTTTTCCAATAATAAACGAAGACTTTTAGGACCGGCTATTTAGTAAACCTACGGTCCTAAAAGACTAGCATATTTTTCAATAATATGCCAGACTTTTAGGACCGGCTATTTATAAAACTTACGGTCCTAAAAGACTGACATATTTTCCAATAATAAACGAAGACTTTTAGGGCCGGCTATTTATAAAACCTACGGTCCTAAAAGACTGGCATATTTTTCCAATAATAAACGAAGTCTTTTAGGACCGGCTATTTAGTAAATCTACGGTCCTAAACTTCTCGCATTTGTAAATTAAGCAATAAAAAGTTTTATCCACCATCCAACAATACATTCAAGAACCACTAATGGACACAAGGAAATTGTTTGAAAAGAATTAAAAAATTATTATTGTATACTATCAAAAATTGGACAATTGTTCATTATACGAATCAAGATGTTTACAATGAATTCACAAATCAACTATTTTTCCGATTTTCCGAGATCAGCAGATCATACAGATATTCACATAAGACATTGTGTGTGCGCTCAATATCACCATCAGGAAAGGGGTCAGCATAGTTAAACGTCTGTAGCATCAAAGACAGAAATATATTAGTGGTCCTTCCTTGCATATCAAAGGGTGTCACGCACGTGCAAAGTTATGTAATACATTTACCTTTGCTTGGATGTTAGTCACTGGTTGCATGACAATATTATACATGTGTGTCAAGACATAATGTCCACATAAGTTGGACTCCTTCGGTTGCCGACGAGTCTAAAAACAAACAAGAAATATATATAAGAGCATATATTGCTACTGACCAAGTTCACAAGCCAGTGTGCCAGTGTCCAAATATGTACTAACCTTTGGTTTGCTCCATGTAGGCTCTTTGACTTCAGCCCCAAACCTGTTCTTGACCTTTTCTTGGAATGATTTTAAGGGCCTATTGTCAAAATCACGAATTTACTCAATAATGGTGTCAAAAAATTTACAGCAGAGATTTCAGACTAGACAATCAAAATGACATATGCTTACTTGTTCACCATCTGCTGCAATGTAGGCGGTGGATCATAGTGAAGGGAGCATAAAAAGACCACTTTATTCTCATTCGGGCAAATCGGGACCAACCGCCAATGACGACGAAAATTCACAAAGACAAATACTCGGAATATGTAGCAGAATTAAGGGAATTGCAGAAAAGAATTATGACATGTACCTATTGTAGTATGGTGCCAAGTACCACTTTTTCCTATTGTTGGACAACCTTGACGTTACGTATGATTGTCTCTCCGCTAAGGGTGGTTGACTTATGTACTGTGGGCACAAGAATCCAATATCTTGGCTTCTGCCCCGCTGTTCCAATTCACGATGCATTAACCTACAATAATGACGTTAGGGAATTAGTATATACATATGTGAGTGTCTCACATTTATGTTATGTACTCATAGAAGAAGATACTTACTTTATAAACATGAGAATCATTGAATCGATAAGCTCCGTTTATCAAACAAATAGGGAAATTATATCATCTTGGTCAACCAAAACCGGGTGCTTGTTTTTAAGACCTACTTACGTATTGACAGCCACCGATTAAGTGCAACTTGTTTATTAGATACCATAAGGACAAGCTTGTCCTTGGCACTCAACTTAGCCGTGCCACCAATTCAGTAGGGGCTGGAGCATCAGGAGGAGTAGAAACATGCACAAGCTTCACTGGCCACAAGATCAAGGTTCCAATGACATCACTCACAAGCTTCAGCTCATCAGTTGGGAGAGGGAGAGGTGCATCAATGATCACCTCTTCAACTGACACTTTGACTTCATCATCAGCCATTTATTGGTGGCGTACAGTTGATCCCAAGTTGTGGACAGTCCCTTTTGCAACCAATCGTCTATCATGATGTTCAGGATCCTCCACATAAAGGTCACAAGGTTGCTCGATCGTCCAACAATGCAGCTCCCTCTAGTGCTCGCCGCATAGCATAGCAGTAGGTGAGAGTGGCAAGGAACACCGGTCTCGCACGAGAGCTCACAAGCACCTTCATTTGATTCATTTCCTCCTTCATCTCCCTCAGCTGGGATTGAAAATAGGCAGTCAATGAAGCTTCTTTAGCCGTTGCTTGCTCATTCAATTTGGCCACCTCCTGTGCCATCGTCTGTTCCATCTCCTCCCGGGTAACCATACTTTGTTTCTGGCGTTTGGCGCTACCAAAGTATTCCTTCAGGCCTACCCTTCCTCCAATCCCCCTTACACGCCCCGCGTGATCCGATTTTTCGGTCGCAACGGTCAGAACATCATTCCTCCCGTTCGACACAAAAGATCCCTCAGCTTCTTTCTTCTTTAGATCTTCCTATAAGATACAGATAATGAGAAGCTTAGTAATGAAACATGTTTAGTAACAAAATTAACAATAACGATACTTACAATTCTTTCAGCAACTAGACGAGTCTGTTCACTCGTGTAGTCGCCGCTTGGCTTTTGCCGAATATAAAACCATAACTCATCACGACGTATTGGAGATGGCGGATCATGTATCGCAGAAGGATTGGATTCTGCATCTGCTTCATCTTCCAATCTCTTCCGCTTGGCCGCCATCATTTCTTTTTCAGCCTTTTCGTATCCGCCGCGAGAAGCCCTATGCGGGCAATCATTCTTTCTCCCTATCTCCTGTGCTTGTTCCCTTCTTTTCTGTAAATCAGAATTGAAAACAACTATTAATTATGAATTTCAGCCATCTCACTAACAGAAATTAGAGAACTTCTGCTTGATATGAACCTCAAACACTAGTCAAATTCACTTCATCAAGTTTCTGTTGGTTATTATTAGTTTTGATGATGTCTTATATAGATGTCATTCTTAAGAGCAAAAAGGTTGCATACTATATTGATCTTCTACTTTGACTAATTCTTATATTTAATGTAGATGCAAAGTTTAATAATGAAGAATGATCAAGAAAGGAGACTCAAGAAAGAAGAACTTGCACTATATGTGTTATTGGAAGTCTCCATGATCAAACGAAGTTGGAATGAAGCTTCATCATATTTGAGCTACAATGGACTACACATGAATAAGTGCTGATCTGTAAAAGCCGACACAAGATATTCGGAAGAAGTTCAGAATAGGATCAACCTTCTGGATATTGAAGAAGGTAGAAGTTGTAGAGAATGATGAGCCTAAGTTAAATGATGAAGAATCATCAAGTTGGGAGATGAAAGAAGGAAGAACTTGTTGAATGGAATGATTATATCATTATTCAAGTTCTTATATTGATGCTAGAAGCCTCCAAGATCATATGGAAGTTGGATTGACTCAATTCGAGTTAAAGTCAAGAAATATGAGGTTCGGATGAGCAAACTCGAGCCTTCAAGTATTAAACTCAAGTTTACTACCTTGTCAAGTAATTTGCCTATCTGATATAAGCAAACTCGAGCTTAGCACTCTAAACTCGAGTCTATAAGTGTCTTCAGCAGCTTTGGTGTTTTCGGACTAGGCAAACTCGAGCTCATCAGACAAACTCGAGTTTACTGACGGTGATCAACTATGTTTCACGTTCAAGCACGAGCAACGTCTGGTAATTTGATGATAGCTTCCAAACCAGAGATCCGATTGAGGTGAAACCAGTGGCATATGAAACTAGACTCCCAATGCGTCATTTTGATATAAAATCCAAGCCCAAAGGAGTTCATATCACGGAGTTATAAATTGTGGAAGTTGACAGAGAAATCCATGCCACACAGAAAACCAAGCCTCAATGGTTTGCGTGTAACTCACAATATACAAATCCAATTTAGTTCAAATCAGTGGCATTGGAAAGTAGACTCAACTAGCTTTCCATCAAGAGTTGAACCAACAAAAACGAAGTTCAGACCAGGGAGATATGGCCCTCGAAAGTGGACGAAGTTGCAAGCTCGCTGAACAAAGTCCAAAATCAGCCAGGCCAAGTTTACATGTAGCAAGCTCGAGCTTACATGTAGCAAACTCGAGCTTACGGGTTACGAGAGGAAATGCTGATTTTGAAGAAGTCCAAACTCGAGCTTGAAGTTACAAGCTCGAGCTCGAGAGTTCCGAGAAAGAAATGAACTTTGGGAAAAAGCCAAACTCGAGCCTATAAGTGACCAAACTCGAGTTTAGCTCGACGAGAGAGCAAGCGTCCCGATAAACACCAAACTCGAGTCTATAAGTTATAAGCTCGAGCTTGAGACTTCCGAGGCAAAATTCCAAGTTCAAAAGAAGACCAAACTCGAGCTTACCTATATAAACTCGAGCTTGGAACTCCGAATAGATTTACACCTCTCGATTCAAGAAAATTCACCATGATCAAACATCATATCTCATCAAGAACATCCAGATGATTACTCAAATGATTTATACTACTTCTTAACATCATTTATATCATTTGTGTATAAGTTTCAGGTGATTAAAGTTTGAGATAACATCAACTTGACAAATCAAAATCACAAAGAGTATGAAGATGAACTTTGTCACTTTGCGAAATTCGAAACAAAAAAGAAGACAAATTCAATGAGGAACTTGAAGAAGTAAAGTTGAATACACAACTATAATGTTCTCCAAAGGATTCAAACGTTCAAATGGTGAAATGCTCCAACGGACATAAGTTTCAAACTGATTCAACATTTGAAATTCACCTTTTCATGACAAAGTTATTATTCAAAGCCCACTTGTATTAGTTTTAATATATCTTCTCGAACGAAGCAAGTGGATGACACTGAAAGAAACTCACCATTCTTCAAAGCGACAACAAGGCTCCTACCAACTAATGCTGAATATGATCATTTTACAAGCATGACTACATGGGAGACATTCTTGAAGAAACAATATTCAAATATTCAAATCGCAAATGTTCCCAACAACTATATGATCACAACAAATAGATTTTCGAATGGATTCAAATCTGAATATGATTTTCTTAAGTTATCTTCGACCAAGACTACATGGAAAACAATATTCAAAGTTACTTGTTCATGACAAAGCCATTCTTTCATAACGTTCAGATTTCTCAACGGACAGAATTCAAATTATGCAACGGTTACTGTTCATAACGGTAATATTCTTCAACAGACAAATGCTTTAAACGAATTCATCTCATTTGTCTATAAATAGAAGACAGATTCAAGACAGAAAGGTAGAGACACAAGCTTACATCTTCAACATGATTATACTCTGTTTTTCATAACATTTACTCTCTATTCTTAATGTTTACATAGCTTATCATAGAGAGTGAAATGATGTGTGTTGTACTTCAGTGTTTATTCATCTACTTCTGAGAGAGAAGAGTTATTGTACACATCCTACCATACTATCTGAGAGTTACTCAAGATTGGGTGATCTTGAGAAGGAAACACATTGTGTTGATTACAGCTTGTAAGGGAGTGAATCCTAGGGAGAGGATTACTTCGAGTACGAGTGTGTGATCAAGCAAGTGTATTGGTTACGTTTGTAAGGGGAGTGAATCCTAGTGAGAGGATTACTTCAAGTACGAACGTGTAATCAAGTTACAAGAAGATAGTGGATTGAAAATCTCAAGCGGAGCTTGGGACTGGACGTAGGTCAAGGATTGGGCCGAACCAAAGATAAATCATAGTTTGCATATTCTCTTCCCTTAACTCTTACATTTCCGGATATAAGTTTGAATGACTGATTATCACTTTATAAATTATTACTGTCATACAAACTGCTTTCAATAAGTTGCGAAAATATTTTTAAAGTTCCAAAAGTTTTATCGAACACCCAATTCACCCCCCCTCTTGGGTGATAGCCAGGTTTTTCATTTGGTATCAGAGCCAGGCTCTTGTTTAAAGGACTTAACCGTCTCAAGAGTTTCAATGGCTAATTTTGGGTGCTCTACATTTTCAGAAGGGTTTGATTTTACCATTCCGCCGCTTTTCAAAGATATTGATTTTTGGTTTTGGAAAGCTAGAATGACTAGTTTTATTAAAGCAACTGATTTTGATATGTGGAATGTTTTTACAAATGCTTTTGATTTCAAACCAAGAAAGGATTGGACAGAAAAGGAAAAGAAAATGTTTTCATTAAACATTAGAGCAATGAAATTTCTTTACAGTGCATTGACAGAAAATGATTTTGAGAAAATCAGGTTTTGTTCTTGTGCTAAACATATTTGGGATACTCTTGATTCTATTTATGCTTCTAACAATTGTGTTGAAGTTGATAGTGTTGATAGTTCATCAGAAAATATAAATTGCATACCTATGACTGATGAACAACTGGAGATTGAAGAAGGAGAAATCATTGAATACTTCCATGATCCAGTCAACACAAAAGAACAAGAGGAAGAGGATTCCCAGAATGATCTCATGGACAATTGTGATCAATCATTATCTATAGATCAATATGCACATGAGGTAAACAATTCCAATTCTTTTTGTGTAGATAAGAAAAACATTTTTGAACAATCGCATACAAGTGTTTTTCAACCATTTACTGATTCTATTTTGAAAAACATACATATTTTCGAAAATGATGCTTTGGAAAATCATGGGAAGAATGAATGTTCAAATGAAGATTATTTGAAGTCTTACTCTCATCACCAGCACAATACTTGCAAAAATGTTCACAATAAGCATCATTCTATTATTTGCAATTATTGTGGTAAATCTGGTCATATTTCTTACACATGCTATATTAGGAGAAATTCTACTGTGAGAAATAAATTTGTTTGGGTTCCTAAAGGACAATCAAGGTCCAATACTAACAGTCAAGGACCCAAGTATAAGTGGGTACCAAAATGTCCATCTAGTGATTTAAGTGTGCAGGATAATTTGAAAATCAATGGACATAAGGATACTGAGAAGATGAAGAAGAATCCAAGAGTTTCTCATGAACCTAAAAGGAAACTCACCTCAGTTAGGAGAACTTGTGGAAAAGCCATTGCTGGAACTATAAAGTTTAAACATCAAAGGAAGCAATGGATACAAGCAAGAAGAGTATCATCTACCTCAAGAATGAATTATCACAGAGTACCATTCAACTATCATGAGGAGAATAAGAAAAGAAGGATTTCTTGTGCACAAGGGAAAAGATTATTGCAGTCTACATCATGTGAGAAAGAGTTGCTTCATCCCAATACTATATTCAAAAAGACAAAGTATCAACGAATGACAAATTGGGTGAGCGAATGCAATCCTTCAAGTACCTAAGGCTAAGGTATGCAATGGTAAAACCTCCTATGCTATCATCTGAAATAATCATTGAGGTTTTATATTTTATAACCTTAGGAATGAGCATTGCAAACTATTTGTTTTTTAAATTGGGTTTTCACATCCTGATATATGTATTTTTAAACAGATTGCAATGTTCAATAGGTTGAACTCTTTATGCATTCATGATGATTTGAAAACAAAGTATTTCTTTTATGCATAAAGTCATGTCTAGTTCACTATGCTCAATTGTACTTGAATTAATTATATTCATAAGAGCATGTGAATTTTGGTTCCTACAAGCTAACGATGATTGGATCCAAGTAAGGTTGGATACCAAGAAAGAAGAAGATTTATATGGTTTTGTAGGAACAAAGAAAGCTTCTCAAGAATGCAGCATAAATGATCCATATCTTGAGAATGCTAAATAAGCTATGCTTGATATTGATGGTGATTGCTTTGGAAAAGAAGTTATCTATATCAATCCATCTCAACCAAGCAAGTTTCTATGAGGACAAGAGGAATTACGGTGATATCTAATTCTTACCTCATACTATGATTATATGAAATTCATTTTTGGTTTGTCTTTGGTTAAGTTAAAATGTTTTGAAACTTATTCAATTTCAATCGAAATTTTATCGTCGCCAAACTCGAGCTTGGGTATGCAAACTCGAGCTTGCCCCTTACGTAAAGCAAACCAAGTTATTTTGTATTTTCTAAACTTGAGCTTGGTCCATAAACTTGAGCTTGAAGGTTTTCAAAGTTTACTCATATTCTGAGTAAGCTCGAGCTTACACCTGGAAGCTCGAGTTTACGAAGGGTTGAGGATTTTATCAAGTTACTCAAATCTCAAACTCAAGCTTATTATTTTTAAACTCAAGCTTGCTTCTTCCAGAGACTTTTCTCAATGAGTTTACAAATGTGTAAACTCGAGCTTACCTCTGGCAGAAACTATTTTCAAGTGAAAACCTTTCCCTAAACTTGAGCTTATCATTTTCAATGTAGAGTTTGTCTTTTTCAAAGAATTTACAGATCATGTAAACTCGAGTTTAACGTTTCAAACTCGAGCTTGCATCGAAAGCGAAACTTTTCAAAGTTTTCCTAAATAGCAAACTCAAGCTTACCTTTCTAAGCTCAAGCTTACATTTTGAGGATTAAAATTATTTTTGACATGAATAGTGTCAAACTCGAGCCTGCTCACTAATAGACTCGAGTTTGCATTTTTGCTCAAAATGATCTTCAAGATGGTTTCACGATAGTTTCCTCGACAAAGCTCTAAACTCGAGCTTAGATACGGAAACTCGAGCTTGGTATCTGAATAAAATTTCTAAACTCAAGTTTGTCTTTCCAAACTCAAGTTTGAGTCAACCATGCTTTTGAAATCACCTTGCTCGAACTTTTCAAAAACATCCTGTATGATCTATATACTCCATATCATCAATCACTAATATTCCTAACTATGTTTAATCAATTAGTTAGTGAGTTCTTGATGATCAAACAAGTGAATTTGTGCATAACTTTTTGATTTTATATTTTTGAAATGCACAAGTGTAAAATTTGTTTGGACTTCAATTCACACTGTTTTGTGAAAATGCATACATATGTTTTGAAAAATATTCATACTTTGAATGCATTTAAATGATGTTTCAAAACTAGAAGTTAATATTGTATGCTGAATGTTGGATATGCTTCAAATTTCTCCAGTTAAGTTTTTCCTATCATTCACATATTGACCTTTGGTATTGAATATGATGCTTGAACTCCTCATTCTTCATTCTCAATCAAGTTAGATCTTATATCTAACAAGTTGATTATCTATATGAGTTTCAAGCTTATCTCCGAAAAGAATTCAATTTGTGAAAGTCTTATGCTTATTGGATAAACTCTTATTGGTCAAGTTACTCAAATATACATTTATCTTCATCCATTTCTGAGTAACTATATTTATATTCTTGTCTTGAATATTCATATACTTCAAGACTCTAATCTAAAAGGCAAGATCATCTCTAAGACAATAGCAAAGTCATTGTGCTCATATATTTCTGTTGTGCAAAGCATGTTTCGAAAATGCTCTACCTTCATGACTTTTGCTTTTGAGAAAATTCTTTTACATGTAAACTTCAATGTTTCACAAGTTCTCTTAATCTTGAAGCATTCTGATATATTCTTTAACATGTTGACTTCCACTATGTTTAAAATGAACATTGTTTTCAAGCATGTTTCAAAAATGAATCTTTCATTCATGAAAATTTTGATTTCATAATGCATTATCATATTTTGAAAAAAAAAAAACATTCAAGATTTGAAACACTTTGCATATTCCATTATCATTCTTGAAAAATCTGAGCTCACTCATAAACTATGAATTGATAAATGCTTATCTTTATGGATAAGATTTTCTATGCTCTTTGTTCAAACTTACATGCATTTTATCAATGACATCTTTTCTGCATAAAAAGTGTATTTACAAATTGTCATTGAGAAATAACATTTTTGATATCATTTAGTTGTTACCCTATTTGATTCATTGGCTTGAATTTACTTGATTGGGTAAAACTATGTTTTTGATCTTTGATTGCTATACTCTTTGCTCCAATATCATATTGTTAAATTATATGAGAGCTTAAGAGTTGTTATGTCTAATCAGTTGTGGACTCAAGAATCATTGGGTACCAAAGAACATATATTTTTGCAGGAGTTGACCAAAATGTTCTGTTGTTGAATACAAAGAACATAGGCAAACGAATAGACCATTTCGGTGGCTATGTCGCAAATTTTGTGATATCACTTGAATGACATCCCATCACTAGCAAGAGGCTTAGGCCAAGATGATAAGGAGCATATTAGCTTGATGAGAAGCTATGAGCGAAACTAATTTTGAATTCTTATTCAAAGCTCATTTGGGATTTCGATTCTAAGATGCATTCAAAGCAACCGGTGGGTGTAAAGACTCATCCTCCCGAAGCTCATCAATATTAATCACATCATCGAAATTGGCTAGCCAAAGATGCATCTATGGATGATTATAACTTGAGTAATTACGATATTACTCAAGTGAGGTATTGTATTATGCAAATATCATAATCATGCTAGGCTAACTTGATTGTATTCATTTCATTTTATTTCAAGAATCTTAGTCTCGAGCATAATCATTTATTTAAAATGATCCTTATGCTTTAAAACTCTTTTATCATCATAAAAGGCATAAGTGATTTCTTCATACCAATTTCAAGTCCATCCTTGTGTACTTGAAAATTCTTAATTCGAGATACCATGTTATGTCCATTGGAGTTAGATGAATTCCGGACCTCGCATAACACTTGGTATCACATCATTATTTGGTATCATTAAAAGGAGCTACACCTATTTTATTCATGCATTCATTAAGGGGGAGCTTCACATTCATATGTGTTTTATACTTTAAAAGCTCATCTCCTTTATTTGAAGAAAACCCTTTCTAAGCATACTCATCTGTATTCACTATCTTCTATTAGTTTTGATGATGAGTTAATTTCATATTTGAAAATATCTTATATTTTCCTTTCATTATTTTTTAAAATATCATTTGGAAAGGAATACTTCGATATTTGGTTGCACTAACAAATCTCTTTTGCAAAGAAAGTTTTCAATTTGTAGCAGAAGATTTTGTTATGTGTTACAACTTTCCTTAATGCACTACAAGGAGAAACTATTCAATTAAGGAAAGATGCTTTGGCGATCAATCAATGAAGTTGAGATATGCTCTACATAGATGATCTATGAAGAAAAGGATGGAAGTTGAGTACTTTGCCATAATCATTCAGATGAGATAACCCTCAAGAAGCTAGAACTTTCATCTTCACATCTCAAAGGATATTCATGATCCTTCTATTGAGCACACTTCGGATGATCTCATACAACAAAGCAAGCAAATGGACTTCACAGATCGATCATTAATTTGCAAAAACCAACATGAGCATTTCTAATCTCTATCTTTTTATATTCGGTAGAAATGTTGCATATGTTTGGTATCTATATGCTTTAAGTGTGAAAGATTTCTTGAAAACCTCTCCAAATTCTTTCAAATTTGTTATCATAAAAACATTCCAAATTGCATCATATTTAGAATGAAAACACTTTCAAATCGAGGAGAGAAAATCAGTTCTTTGACTCTTCTAATCTGTTTCATATTTGTCTCTCTAAGCATTACTTCGTTGCTTCAACTTTTTGCTAATGACAAATAAGGGGGAGAGAATGGCAAGAAAAATATGTTGCATTGTTGCATTTGACATCCATACATATCTTTCTTAAAGTATTTGCCATCATCAAAAAGGGGGAGAATGTTGGTTATTATTAGTTTTGATGATGTCTTATATAGATGTCATTCTTAAGAGCAAAAAGGTTGCATACTATATTGATCTTCTACTTTGACTAATTCTTATATTTAATGTAGATGCAAAGTTTAATAATGAAGAATGATCAAGAAAGGAGACTCAAGAAAGAAGAACTTGCACTATATGTGTTATTGGAAGTCTCCATGATCAAACGAAGTTGGAATGAAGCTTCATCATATTTGAGCTACAATGGACTACACATGAATAAGTGCTGATACGAAAGTGACACAAGATATTCGGAAGAAGTTCAGAATAGGATCAACCTTCTGGATATTGAAGAAGGTAGAAGTTGTAGAGAATGATGAGCCTAAGTTAAATGATGAAGAATCATCAAGTTGGGAGATGAAAGAAGGAAGAACTTGTTGAATGGAATGATTATATCATTATTCAAGTTCTTATATTGATGCTAGAAGCCTCCAAGATCATATGGAAGTTGGATTGACTCAATTCAGAGTTAAAGTCAGCAAATATGAGGTTCTGGATGAGCAAACTCGAGCCTTCAAGTATTAAACTCAAGTTTACTACCTTGTCAAAGTAATTTGCCTATCTGATATGAGCAAACTCGAGCTTAGCACTCTAAACTCGAGTCTATAAGTGTCTTCAGCAGCTTTGGTGTTTCTGGACTAGGCAAACTCGAGCTCATCAGTACAAACTCGAGTTTACAGCGGTGATCAACTATGTTTCACGTTCAGCACAGGCAACGTCTGGTAATTTGATGATAGCTTCCAAACCAGAGATCCGATTGAGGTGAAACCAGTGGCATATGAAACTAGACTCCCAATGCGTCATTTTGATATAAAATCCAAGCCCAAAGGAGTTCATATCACGGAGTTATAAATTGTGGAAGTTGACAGAGAAATCCATGCCACACAGAAAACCAAGCCTCAATGGTTTGCGTGTAACTCACAATATACAAATCCAATTTAGTTCAAATCAGTGGCATTGGAAAGTAGACTCAACTAGCTTTCCATCAAGAGTTGAACCAACAAAAACGAAGTTCAGACCAGGGAGATATGGCCCTCGAAAGTGGACGAAGTTGCAAGCTCGCTGAACAAAGTCCAAAATCAGCCAGCCAAGTTTACATGTAGCAAGCTCGAGCTTACATGTAGCAAACTCGAGCTTACGGGTTACGAGAGGAAATGCTGATTTTGAAGAAGTCCAAACTCGAGCTTGAAGTTACAAGCTCGAGCTCGAGAGTTCCGAGAAGAAATGAACTTTGGGAAAAAGCCAAACTCGAGCCTATAAGTGACCAAACTCGAGTTTAGCTCGGACGAGAGAGCAAGCGAGTCCCGATAAACACCAAACTCGAGTCTATAAGTTATAAGCTCGAGCTTGAGACTTCCGAGAGGCAAAATTCCAAGTTCAAAGAAGACCAAACTCGAGCTTACCTATATAAACTCGAGCTTGGAACTCCGAATAGATTTACACCTCGATTCAAGAAAATTCACCATGATCAAAACATCATATCTCATCAAGAACATCCAGATGATTACTCAAATGATTTATACTACTTCTTAACATCATTTATATCATTTGTGTATAAGTTTCAGGTGATTAAAGTTTGAGATAACATCAACTTGACAAATCAAAATCACAAAGAGTATGAAGATGAACTTTGTTTGCGAGAAATTCGAAAACAACAAAGAAGACAATTCAATGAGGAACTTGAAGAAGTAAAGTTGAATACACAACTATAATGTTCTCCAATGGATTCAAACGTTCAAATGGTGAAATGCTCCAACGGACATAAGTTTCAAACTGATTCAACATTTGAAATTCACCTTTTCATGACAGGTTATTATTCAAAGCCCACTTGTATTAGTTTTAATATATCTTCTGAACAGAAGCAAGTGGATGACAGCCTGGAAAGAAACTCAGCCATTCTTCAAAGCAGACAACAAGGCTCCTACCAACTAATGCTGAATATGATCATTTTACAAGCATGACTACATGGGAGACATTCTTGAAGAAACAATATTCAAATATTCAAATCTGCAAATGTTCCCAACAACTATATGATCACAACAGCTAGATTTTCGAATGGATTCAAATCTGAATATGATTTTCTTAAGTTATCTTCAGACCAAGACTACATGGAAAACAATATTCAAAGTTACTGTTCATGACAGGTTACTGTTCATAACGTTCAGATTTCTCAACGGACAGAATTCAAATTATGCAACGGTTCATCGTTCATAACGGTAATATTCTTCAACGAGAAAATGCTTTAAACGAATTCATCTCATTTGTCTATAAATAGAAGACAGATTCAAGACAGAAGCGCGAGACACAAGCTTACATCTTCAACATGATTATACTCTGTTTTTCATAACATTTACTCTCTATTCTTAATGTTTACATAGCTTATCATAGAGAGTGAAATGATGTGTGTTGTACTTCAGTGTTTATTCATCTACTTCTGAGAGAGAAGAGTTATTGTACACATCCTACCATACTATCGAGAGTTACTCAAGATTGGGTGATCTTGAGAAGGAAACACATTGTGTTGATTACGGCTTGTAAGGGGAGTGAATCCTAGGGAGAGGATTACTTCGAGTACGAGTGTGTGATCAAGCAAGTGTATTGGTTACGATTTGTAAGGGGGAGTGAATCCTAGTGAGAGGATTACTTCAAGTACGAACGTGTAATCAAGTTACAAGAAGATAGTGGATTGAAAATCTCAAGCGGAGCTTGGGACCGGACGTAGGTCAAGGATTGGGCCGAACCGATAAATCATAGTTTGCATATTCTCTTCCCTTAACTCTTACATTTCCAGCATATAAGTTTGAATGACTGATTATCACTTTATAAATTATTACTGTCATACAAACTGCTTTCAATAAGTTGCGAAAATATTTTTAAAGTTCCAAAAGTTTTATCGAACACCCAATTCACCCCCCCTCTTGGGTGATAGCCAGGTTTTTCAGTTTCAACATTTTATTTAAGGAAGATGTAGAATTGTAGAAGAAATTGGGAGAACCAGAGTAAAGGGAGTTGCAGAACAGCGCCGAAACCTTTACACAGTTAACATACTAACTAACTAGTAGCAATGTCTAACTACTACCTACTGCAAAAGAACTAGCTAAGACTATAATAATGGTTTGACTCTTATGCCATTATTATTTCCCTAATTACCTACTTAGTATTTTACCTTTGCACGGTTTACATATCAAACTTGCATACAACTAAGACATGCTCCTCTTATGCAGGACAAATGATGGAAATATATACTTCTATTCACAAACCAAACCATCTAACTAACAGGATTAGATGAACACGTACAATAACATTCACATATCCGCACAAGTTAATAAGCAAACAAAAGAGGGCAAACAGAACTAAATATAAACTCACCAAAGCTTCAGGAGTGGTCCGCAGCTGAACAAATTGTTGCCAAGTTTGTTCATCAATAAATGTGTACTTGTCCCAAGGATAATGCTCAAGCCTAACATTGGCAAAAATATATGTGTTAGCTAGAAAGGTCTTAAACTTCCTCCACCGATCAGCACAATAAGACAATGTCTTGTCTTTCAACTTCTGGGAGTCAGGGACAGTGTATGTGAGACGGATAGTGTCCCAAATAGGATCCTTTACTGTGCGACTGTCGATATTTTTCCACTCATCTGTCAAGATGCTAGCCTTGCTGCGTGCTAGATAGCCGACAAAACTATTATATTTTTGTTTATTAGGACCGAAAGGAGCCAACTTTTCATCAAACTGAATCTTGAGCTTTGACCCAGAGGTCCGACTTACGGATACGTCTTTCATTCGTGTGCCACTTCTACCACGGCGTGCAGGGTGGTTACGAGGCTCATTGTGAGATGAAGAGGGTTCGTTCTGACTCACACCAGTCACACCAGTAACTAGTGTTGAAGGAATAGCAGAAGAACCGTTTTCTCCGTTCATTTTTTAGAAAGGAAGAGAGGCTGAGAGTGGTGGTGCGAAAGTGGAACGCCTGAGAAAGTAAGAGAGTAACAGAGGATGGTAGTGGTGGGCGAGGAAGAGAAGTAATGCAACAGGAAGAGGGGTTTCACAACAAGAACAAGGGTTTCAGAGTTCAGAGAGAGCAACGTTCAGTCCTAACTCTTAAGGCAACGTTCGCGCGAATATTTGGCGCTTTAGTTTCCATACCGGATGACCTAAAAGGTCGGTCTTAAAGGTTAAACTTTAAGACCATCCATAATAAAAAGCCGGTCTTAAAGGTAATAAAATTTTCGAATAATTTTTTTCAATATTTTGTACCGGCCATACTTTAAGTCCGGTCTTAAAAGTATAACCTTTAAGACCGTTTTTATATATGTCCGGTCTTAAAAGTTTTAGAGTTTATATTTAAATTTTTCCTGATTATTTTGGTCCGTAGAAAATATAAGTTCGGGCTGTACGAGATTTCTCTATAAAATAATTGAAATTTTAATTACATTTTTAAGACTGGTTGGTTTTTTAAGCGGTCTGAATAATATATTTAAGACCCTTTAATAAAGGATCCGGTCCAAGAAGTTCTTCATATTTACAAAACTGCCACCGGTCATACCTTTATGACCGGTGCGTCAGTACTCCGCTCTAAACGAGGCGGTCTTAAAGCCCTTTTTTGCACTAGTAATGGATATGTGTTCTATTTTTGAAACATTATCATTTAATAAAAACCAATATAAAAAAATGGTACATAGTCATGTATGATTAAAAAACTTTATACAATAAATATAAGAAATTTGACCTAAAGTATTATCCAATATTTTTATATGCATTTTAATGTATGATTTAATTAATTTTTACATGTCATCTTATTATTATTATTATTATTTGATAAAGATACGGGGCCATTAGCCCATATTCATTCCATCATCAAGAATAAGCCGTGGGTATGAAACTCCCACGTAATCCCAATAGAGCAATTGTTCAATGTCAACAGGAGGAGACTCAAAAATAACCAAATCACCCACCTGATCAAAACTAATATTTGCAAGTGCATCTACACACCTATTGCCTTCCCTATACACATGAACACACTTATATCTAGAAAACCTTTTCATACATGTATTAATTTCAACTAATATTCTGGATTCTATACTGTCAGCAACCTACAAATTTTGGAGTAAAAAAACCACAGCAGCAGAATCACATTCAAGAATAACACTGTCAAAATTTTTTGTCAAAGCTAACTCTAAACCAGTAAGCACAGCCCATAATTCAGCTTTAATGGCTGAACACATGCCTAACTTCCTTGCAAACCCACATCTCCATTTCCCATCACATCCCCTAATCAATCGGCCACAACTAGCCCTTCGCTTTTCCCCTCTCGATGCCCCATCAGTATTTATTTTAAGCCATCCATTCAACGAATATTGCCAGTGAATACTAGCCTTCCGACATGCACCTGTTACCTTCCCAAAGTCCACCCGAGCCCTCTTCACTTCATTCACATACCAATTGACTATATACATCCTATTTTCCGGCATGCAGTAACCATCTTCAAATCTACACTTGTTCCTCCAATTCCATAGAAGCCAGCAAGTTAAGCCAAAAGTTGTGCTCCAATCATTTACCATCTACTTTAAATTCCAACCCACCCACTCTTTACCTTGCAGTTGAATAAATTCAGGTTCAAACTAATCACCCAATAGCTCACTCCATAGCCGTCTTGCCACCACACAATCACACAACACATGCATTAGACTCTCCACATTTGCAGAACATTTGTAACAGCTAGCACTACCACCCATGAGTCTGCAACTCCTCTCACTAGTCAGCAACCGATCATGCAAAGCCAACCAGAGGAATATTTGAACATGTCTCAATCCCCTCCACTTCCACAAAACATTCCATACAGTTTCCCCAAGGTCCTGTTCATTTCTAAGACTCTGATACATCTCAGAAACAACATATTTACTATGTAATTTTGACCCCCACCTTATAGCATCTCCACCAAAAAGATTACAGGGAGGTATGGTAGCCAGCAAACATGCCATTCCATCCTGATTTAATTTGCCCCCAATCTTTGCCATGTGCCAAACACCCTCTGCACTAACCATATCCTTCACCCTCAAATTTCCATCTTCTTCTGTTAACAAACCCATACACATCTCTGATACCCTTGCACCACCCTCTAGCCATTTGTCATACCAAAACAAGACACTCTCCCCATTTCCTACTTCCCAAATCAAGTTATTGATAACTTTTGGCCAAACTACAACAAGGCTTTTCCATAATGTCAAATCTGATTTCACTACCTTCCACTCCTTTTTCAAATCTTTTTGCCTCCCATATTTCCCCCATAACACTATGGAACATAGACTCATAGGCTTTGCTATTAGGTTCCAAGCTACTCTTCCCAACAACGCATCATTCATGGCTTCCAAATTCCTCAACCCAAGCCCCCCATTCTTTTTCTCCTTACATAACACCTCCCAACTCGCCACATGAATTTTCCTTTTACCAACATCACTCTGCCATATGAAGTCACGCTGAATCTGTTCCATCCACTGTCTCACTCCAACTGGGATGTGTGTATCTTGCATTGTAAACACATACATTTTTATTCGTTACCGCCTGAACCAAGGTTAACCTCCCTGCTAGCGATAAGGTCTGTTTTTTCCAGCTACTCAATTTATTCTGCATTCAATCAAGTAAGGGCTGGAAATTGTTTTTATTAGCTCCTCCCCTCTTCATATCTGCCCCCAAGTATTTCCCCAAGTCCTCCATTCTCCGAAACCCCAAAAAATGGCAAATCTCATACATCAACCTCCTATCAACATTTTTTGAAAAAAAGATGCTTGTTTTCTATACATTTATTTTCTGCCCAGAGGCATCTCCAAACCTTTCCAATACCTCCATTACAGCACACATATTGTCCATATCATCTTCACATACAAGCAATAAATCATCTGCAAATAGTAAATGAGAGACTTCCATCCCATTTCTGCCAAGTTGCATAGGCTTCCATTTTTTTATTTTCAACACAATCCATAATCAAATGGGTTAGCTTTTCCATCCCCAATACAAAAAATACGGGGACAACGAGTCCCCTTGTCGCAGACCCCTAGAAGGCACAAACACTTCCCTTCTATACCCATTCCAAATTAAAGACATATTTGTCGACTCCACACAGCCCCCGATTACCCTTCTTAGGTGTTCATCAATACCAATTTCCTCTAACACATTGCCTATATACTTCCAAGACATCCTATCATATACTTTCTCCAAATCAATCTTAATAATCATATATCCTTTGAAAGCGGAGCAAATCACCAAGAAGGGGTGAATTGGGGATTTTAAAAAATTATTTTTAAAGTGCTCTGAAACTTAACACCAAAACAGAAAAAAAAACAGAGGAGATGAAAGAATAGCAAGACACAACAAATTTATACTGGTTCGGTCACAAAACTTAACCTACGTCCAGTCCCTAGACACTCTGGGATTTTCACTATATTTCAGGATCAGTTTCACACTCTGCACTCGAAAGTTATCCTCTCAATAGGATACACTCCCTCTTACAAGTTGTACACTGATATTCCCAATCTCCAAGTCCCCTTGACTTGAGATTCTTACAATAAATGATTTCAATAAATGAAACTCTCTCTAAGAGTAGATGAAATAATCACTGAAGTACAGATGTATCAAAAGATACTTTACAAGAGTAGAAAACACAGGAAGTAGTTGAAACTTTTAATGCTTTTTGTTTTCTGCAGATTGGTTATGTTAAGAAGACTTGAATGCAACTCATTATATATGAAGAGAACATTAAATGACCGTTGGATTGATCAATGTAACCATTGGAGACATTGGACTAGTTGTTAGGAACAATATGGTTACTTCTCTCTCTAATCTTCAGTTAATCCAGGTGCACAAAAGTTTATGGTTGACTTCCCTTGAATTAAATCCATTGGAAGAGCAGCTTCTTGATAGGGAAAGAAAACATTAATCCCTTAGTAACGTGTAGAGAATGATTGTTCAAAAGAGTGAAAGCTTTTCTGGACTTTGCAATAAATGCGCTGACATCACTTTTTTGCTTTAAGCTAAATCTTCATTTAACACTCTTTAAATCATCTGAAACTCACTAACAAACTGATTAAACACAGTTAAGAATGGTAAGTAGTGATGATAAGAAGTATCTAGATCAAACATGAAGATTTCACAAATTTGAGCAATTTGATTTTCAAACTTAGCGATGCAAACTCGAGTTTGTTCAACCAAATTGGAGTTTGCAACTATTCTTTAGGAACCAAACTTGAGTTAATAAATACAAACTTGAGTTTGTTTCATCCAGAGAAGAATGTCGTGATTTGAACTTTGAAGAGCATTTTGAAAATAAGAGCAAACTCGAGTCAATAAGTGACAAACTCGAGTTTTGGACTTTTGAAGTGAAAGAGAGTTTAAGTCCACAAAGCTCAAAATTGGAGTTTTCATTTGGAAACTAGAGTTTTCAAAACTTTAGAAAATTAAGGTGCTCTCTGTATTATCCAAACTCAAGTTTGCAAAACCAAACTTGAGTTTCCTCAAAAAAGAGAAAAACTTTGAAAGCTTTCTGACAAACAGAAACTAGAGTTTTCATAACCAAATTGGAGTTTTCTCAAGTTCAGAAATAGAGCAAAGCTCTCTACTTGTCACAAACTCGAGTTAGTAAAGACAAACTCTAGTTTCCTCAAAGGTTAGGAAAACTTGATAACTCACTGTCAAGCACAAATTGGAGTTTGCAAAAGCAAACTGGAGTTTGGCTAAGTTCACAAAATATTGAAAGCTCTCTGTCTTGTACAAACTCGAGTTTGTCTTAACTTGAAAAAAATTGAGTGCTCTCTGTATCACACAAACTCGAGTTTGCTGAAGCAAATTAAACTGGAGTTTGGCCAAGTTCATAAAGTTTGAGCTACTCTCTGTCAAGTCCAAACTCGATTTTGACATCCCAAACTCGAGTTTGCCATTGACAGTAAGTTTTTCAACTTACCAAAGACAAATTTCAATTTGAGTTTATAATTGTCAGTTATCATTAAAACCCATAGAGAACTAATATCCTTTCCTCCTTTGAACCCTACCCATAAAATGCACCATTTCTTTTGCAATAATGATATTATCGTGTATACTACGTCTAAGCACAAAGCTGGTATGATAAGGGGATACCAATTTATCCATGAGGGGTTTAAGTCTATTTACAATTAACTTTGACAAACCCTTATATAATACATTGCACAAGGCTATAGGCCAAAATTGCCTTACATGATCAGGTTTCTCCACTTTTGGGATAAGCACTAATAGTGTATCATTAATTTCTCCAATACGATCAGGCCTCCTCCATAATTCCTTTATAATATTGGTCACGGACAGCACCACAAAACTCCAGTTTTGTTGTTAAAACATAGCAGGAAATCCGTCTCTTCCCGGGGCTTTCAAACTCCTCATTTGAAAAAAATGCCCTCCTAACTTCCTCACTAGAAACAACCCTACCCACATTCCTTAGCTGGTTATCAGCCACCTCACCCCATCGTTGGCCTGTATGTATCCAGACCCTAGAGCTTTTATCCTCATGGAAAAGATTCTGATAAAAACTCTAAAACATAGCCACAATATCGTCCTCCTCATCCAGCCACTCACCATTGCTATTTTTCAATATTCTGATTCTGTTTTTCCGTCTTCGAATAAAGGTCTTGGTATGATAATACCGAGTGTTTCGATCCCCTTCCTCCAATCACCTACCCCTTGATTTTTGGTACCAAATGATTTCTTCTTGCCTTAAAGTAGCCATTAATTCCTCTTCCAACTCAGTCTCCAAACGAATTAGAAATGGATTACTCCACCTTCCAAGGCTCTTCTGAATACCATTCAGTCTATTGAACAATCTCCTTTTTCAGTGTGCAATTTTGCCAAAAACCTCTTGGTTCCAGCAAATTAATTTTCCTTGCAAAGAATTTAAATTCACATGAGCCTCATCCCTCCCTTCTGAAAGTGGAGCTAAATCACCAAGAGGGGGGGTGAATTGTGGATTAAAAAATCTTTTCGACTTGCTATATTTTTGAACACTAAAAATAGAGATGAACTAAGATGAGAGTAGAAGAGCAAGACACAAGGATTTATACTGGTTCGGTCCAATCTCTTGACCTACGTCCAAATCCCGCACTCTCGGGATTTTCACTATCTCAATTGATTACACACTCGTACTCAAGAGTAATTCTCTCACTAGAACTTACTCCCCCTTACAAGTTGCAATCAATGAACCCAATCACCAAGTCCCCTGACTTGTGATTCCTTACAATGAATAATTTACAATCAAGAAACTCTCTCTAAGAGTAGATAATGATAAACACTGAAGCTTAATGTATCAGAAGATACTTTACAAGTGAAAACTGAAAGAGTAGTTGGTAAACTTGAATGCAATTCGTTTTCAACAGATGTGTTAGTTGAGAAGACTTGAATGCTGCTCTATTTATACTAAGAGAGCATTAAAGATCCGTTGCAAGCTCCATTATGACCGTTGTAATATTAATCTAGATGTTGGAGGCACTTTGGAGTCTTCTCTCTCTACTCTTCAGTTAATTCCTTTTTGCCCAGAGGATTAGTGTTGACTTTCCTTGTAATAGATCCGTTGGAAGAGCAAGTACTGCTTAGGGAAAACAGACATTAATCCTTTTGCAAACGTGTAGAGAATGATGGCTCAAAAGGATGCAAGTTTCTAGACTTGCATTTAATGTTTTGACATTGCTTTATGCTTTAGTTCAAATCTCCATTTAATGTCCTCTAAACAATCTGAAACTCACTAACAAACTAATTAAACATAGTTAAGAATAGTGGTAAAAGTAGAGGAGAAGTATTGAGATCAAACAAGAAGATTTCACAAATTCATCAGACTTGATTTTCAAACTCCGCGACCAATACTCGAGTATGTTCCTCAATATTCGAGTTTGTCACTGTGCACTAATGTGAATACTTGAGTATACATGTCAATACTCGAGTATTCTTCTTCCAGAGAGGTACTACATGTTTTGAGCTTTGGACCATTTCTTTGAATAAGAGCAATACTTGAGTATTCAAATCCAATACTCGAGTTTTGAACTTTTTATGTGAAAATGAGTTTAAGTCCAAAACCTCAATACTTGAGTATTCAATTCATTACTTGAGTTTTCAAATCATTTGAAAAAGGAGTGAACCTTTCTGTATGCCCAATACTTGAGTTTTGAACTCAATACTCGAGTATGCAGATTATTTGAAAAACTTTGTGAAATCTTTTCCAAGTCAATACTTGAGTATTCAAGACATTTGAAAATAACAAAGCTTTCTATATGGCCGATACTCGAGTTTCCAAATCAATACTCGAGTATTCAGATATTTTCAAAAACTTTGAGAAGACTCTGCCAAGTCAATACTTGAGTTTCCTTTTCAATACTTGAGTATTCATATCCATGTGTAAAGTTTGAAAACTTTCTGTTAACCCAATACTCGAGTATTCAAACTCATACTCGAGTATTCACATGTTGGAATACATTGATGACTCTCTGTATGATCAATACTTGAGTATCCAAATGGATACTTGAGTATTGAAAGTTTTGCCTTATATTGAAAGAGTCTCTGTATGGTCAATACTCGAGTATTCAAACCAATACTCGAGTTTGGCTCATAGTGAAAAACTTGGAGTGCTCTCTATAAGTTCAATACTTGAGTATTCAGAGGAATACTCGAGTATTGCTTAGCTTAGTGAAAATGAGCTACTCTCTGTCAAGTCAATACTTGAGTATTGAAACCAATACTCGAGTATTGGCCTTTGACAGTAAGTTTTTCAACTTAGCAAGACAAACTTTAACTTGTGTTTACAATTGTCAGTTATCATCAAAACACATAGAGAACTAACACCTTCCAGCTGTCCTTTATGACTATTTAAAAGTCCCCATGCATCTGCCACATAGCCTCGTATATGAAGATCCTATCTCTATTCCCATGTTGCTCAAAATTCAATCTCACAAGAATAGGGTGATGATCCGAACAAAGCCTTGGGATTACTCGAATATCAACAGCCTCAAAATTCTCATGCCATTTTACATTACATAAGCATCTATCTAAGCGTTTATAGACCCTATCCAGCCCCTCCCATTTTGGCCCTTTCCACATAAAGAAGGTCCATTTGTATCAAGGTCTATTAGGATACACCCCTGAATCCAGTCACCAAACCTCCTACATCGTAAATCATTAACACGACCACCCACTTTCTGTTCAAGTGGCATCTTAATTTCATTGAAATCTCCAGCTAATAACCATGGCTCATCCACTCCATTCTCTATTTGTTTTAACATATCCCATAGTCCCAACGTTCGTTGCTCATTTGGATTGGCATACACTGAAGAAGTGTCTGAAGTTGTAATGGGTGTTGGAATATTAAAAAAAATAGTATGAGTAATTTGGTCAAGATGTGTCAAATTATTTCTCATCCCTCTAAAAAAATATACCACACTTTTAGTTTTTGGGATGGGGAAAAAAATTTCTACCCCTTCCCTCCATTTTCCCCAACCAAACACACATGCTCCTCCCCCTTCGCTCCAAAAAAAACCCCAACAAAATAGGGCCTAAAGCTAAATTCTGGATTTTCTTCAATTGTCCTTTTTAAATTTTTAATAATTTATATTGATTCTAATATAAATATTTTGTTCTTAAAAATAATGTATAGTAATAATTGAATAAAGAGGGGATTATACTTTAATTTAGAACCTGGGAGAATTAGTAAGTACTTGTAGTATATAGGCTCCATTATGCGTCCATACTTCTCTAACAATATTAAATGCATAACACTTCATAAATTTTTTGGATCTTTCATTTTAATTTTCTTGCTATTATCATGAAGGAAACGTTACAATAATTTATTTATTTATTTTCCAACTATTGCTGAAATCTAAGTTTTTTTTATAAATAAATCTATGTTTTTTGCTCCAAAGAGTTGAAGAAATCTTATTTGGGGCCGGTTTGGTATAAGAAAAATCACCCCATGAAAAAGGAAAATAGCCTATTTTCCATCACTAAGCACGTTTTTAATAATATTTTTTTTTTCATAAACCCATTTTCCAGCATCTTGAGATTTTCCTTATCGTGGGAGAATAGCTGCCATCCATCAATGGGGTGTGATCCAATTTTTGTGTGTAATAAATATCCAAATAGCCCTTTAATCATCAACAACATCAAGCAAGCAATCATTTGTCTTTCTTGTTCGCTCCTTTGAGTCTCTTTGCTTTTATGGGTCTAGATCTTCTCCTTATCACCTCTCTGCCCATCCCTCCTCATCAGCAAATCCTGACCGTTGAAATCCTGATCCAAGGACCCAGAATAAATTTTCTAAAAACCGCATGCGGTAATTTTTACCGCATGCGCTTTTTAAAAAAATTACTCTGGGCCCTTGGATCAGTATTTCGACGGCCAAGATGTACCTGTGAGAGAAAAGGAGAAATCCGCTCATGAGAAAATCCTCTCCCATGCTTTTATGGTTTGTGGCTCGCTAATGGTAACACCTCATGTAAAGGACTTATATACTTCACGTTCGTTCAATTAAGTAATAAGTTTAGGGACTCTGTCCAAAATGTAAGACAAAGCCCAAACATCCCAATGATTTCCAATATTATTTCAAAGGCTTAGCTTCAAATATATTATTTTTAAAATATCCGTAGAGTCATGGCAATTAAATATGAAGTGGTATAATTGTGCTCAAAGAGCTTAAACCACTCTTTTGGTGCCTTCCCTTGGTACTCCTATGTGATCTCTCACCTTAAAAATGTTAATATAACGGATGATGTGTTGTTTTTGTTGTTAAAACAATCAATTAAACTATATCCTAATTAATTATATAGTTTAGGGTCAACCTAAGTCATATTCTCTCAAGGAGTAAGCTATGGGTTTTCTTTAGGACTGGCTTTTAAGTGACAAAAGATGCAATGAAATGGAAATGAACCTAAACTATAATGCAAGAGACTACTTCCTATATGCAATTAACTAACCAAATGCACTAATGCAATTGACTCTAATACCTATATGAAAATGGGACTAACCTATATGAATTTGAATGCAGATTTTGGGGGGTTTTTTATAAGAGAGGAATTAAAGTCCTAATCAGAAGATTGATTAAAAGCAAGTCAAACAACAAAGATTTAATTCAATTATGATGGTGAAGGGGACAACTTAGGATTCACATGGAATTAACTTTCTTAGCCCAAATTAATCAATTAGACCAAATAAAGATTAATGAAAGATTGGAATTGTTATGGACTCATATATTGGGCCAGTCAGTTACCCGGCCCAATAAGAGGGCTTGCAGTAAAACCCCCTTTTAGCCAGGTAAATGGTTCATCACTACTCCATCGTGTCTGTTATGCAGGACCGTACAGGTAGTGGAGCAGGTGTCTGCAGAACGTGGGAGGCGCATAATGGCTTATGGATGGATGCATTTGCATGGGAGTGAAACCCTAGGTAATCCCTATAAATAGGAGATTACCCACCAGGTGCACGACACACATTCTCTATTCCATAATTTATCATTCAGTCACACTGTGCACACACACCACCCCTCTGGCGAAACGCCTCACCTGTGTAGCACTGTGATCTGAGCTCTCTCGTTGGTATCTCCCCCGTAGATACTACCGAGTTGAAGCCTCATCCTTAATGTTTAACTCTTAAGCATCTTACAGAGGCCTATTGATCCGATATTAATACTCCTAGCTCATTGAAGCTAGACATCTGTGTTCTACACCAGAACATTGGCACCGACCGTGGGGACCATAAACTTTGATTCCCAGACCATACAAAACCACTAACGACCACTGAGGATGGCCGCGAGCACCAGAAGCCATAGTCAGGCACCCCGGCAGGGCCAACTACCAGAGGAACCTCAGCAGCGCTCACAACAGGAGCGCGTAATCCAGTATTCCGACTCAATTGTTCCGAATCCCAACCACGTAACCGTGGTGACTGAGGGCGAAACTGAGGATACAGCACATTCTCCTCACTCGAGTTTAGTTGCTCAGCAAGGACAGTCGCGGGTTCAACGTCTGAACCTCTCTCCCTCTACGCGTGAATTCCAAGAGGAGCACCCCGACAATAGGGTGTTGCATAAGACAATGGATTCAGTGATCCAACGAATGGAGAATATGGAAACTCGTCAACGACTTCAGAGAGAGGAAGATATCCGACTTATCCAGGAAAACCTGGACCTCCGAAATGACGTTTGGCGGCAAGAAGAGTAGAAGCGGATACGGCAAGATTGGGAAGAGCGTGTAGGGCAAAATCGGAAGCAGGTGGAAGCTACAAGGCGGGATGGTGCCGGTACAAGTCGGGTCACGACCTCGACGTCGGTACACACCAACGAAGAAGAGCTTAGCGAATACCATGAGGAGGAAAATCTAGTCGGTCATGACCGAGATAAGGTCACTGAGGAGGAACGCCGAGAGATCTTGTCTCTAAAGGAACAATAAAGGGTACTGGAAAATCCTATTCAACCTTCTGCTCGAGATACTGGAAAGCCCAGCCGGGCTAGCGATATGACGGCCACCGAAATGAACGAGGACGTACACCGACTTACTGGGGTCAACCTGTCTCGGGCAAAAGGAAAGCACTCGATGGAGAACTCGAGCCTGAACAAACAGGAGACAACTCCCCCGTCATTCAGCATGCCCAAGACGGTTGAGGAAGGGCATTGCGGAGATAGCATTCTGCACCAGTTTTCGAAAGAAATTATGGCCGCTACTTACCCCAAAGGCTTGGATTCTCGGGAATTGCCAAAGTACAATGGGAGTTAGGACCCGTTGAACCATCTAAATAACTTCAAAATGGAGATCGGGGTGAAGAGGATTGTTGGGCCCGTAATTCCTCGGTTATTCACAGGAACTCTCCAAGGAGCTGCTCAGACTTGGTTTCATTCTTTGCCATTGCAGTCCATCCATGATATGAAAACCATGGAGCGTAAGTTTTTGCTCAATTTTGCAACAAGCAGGAAGCAGCCAAAGACCGAGTTTCAGCTGGATCAAGTCAAACAGCTGCCTACTGAAACTTTACAAAAGTACTTGGATCGTTTCAAAGACACGGCCCTCCAGGTGCCCGGGTTGAAGGAGGATGTGCATCTACATTGTGTGATAGCCGGCCTTATTAGTACATCCCGGCTCAAGAAATCGGTGATGAAGAACCGTCCTCAAACTTTTGCCGACTTCCAAGATCGGTCAAAAACATACTTGGAATTAGAACAGATGGAGATGATGAGCCAAATACCAAGGGAGAGGGGTAAGAGCCCACCTCCCAAGGCCAAAGAGCAGTATAGCGGTCGTAAACCGGAATCTCGCGGGCGTGGCGGAGAGAACAGACCAAGAGGAAGCAAACCCAAAGGAAGATTTGATAAGTACACGCCGCTGAAGGTGTCACAGGCTGAGATTTGGAAAGAAGTGTCAGCAACCGAAATGAAAAAGGTTGAACGACCCCGGCCAATCCGAAGAGAGGCTAATCTGGATAAGTCTCGATACTGTGAGTTTCATGATCAGCACGGTCACACGACAGACAGTTGCTGGGATCTAAGAGATGTCGTAGAAAAGTTTGTCCGCGAAGGAAAGCTCCGTCGATTCGTCATTCAGACGCAGGGGTGGCAGAATAAAAAGCGCCAGGGGGGTCGGAGCAAGAGCCCACCCCTGGAGAAGAAAAGGCAAGAGCAAAGAAAGAAAGAACTAGACAGTGGTGATGAGTTCCCGGACTCCAAATATGATTGCAATGTGATTAGTGGAGGCTTCGGAGGCGCGGGAAATTCGGTAAGTCAGCGGAAGAAATATTTGAGGGAGGTCTCAATCAGAGATCGTCCAGACTTCAAGAAGGATGGCGCAAAACCCGAACCCCCGGTCCTAAGTTTTACCCGAAAGGACTTAGAAGATGTACCGCCAGGTCACCGCGACGCGTTGGTCATCACGGGAACTGTGGTCAACTGTTCTGTGAAGAAGATTTTCATTGATAATAGGAGTGTTGTAGACATCATCCTATGGGACGCATTCAAACGAATGCGATTTGACCCAGAAGATTTGAAACCCTATAAAACGACGTTGACCGGGTTCAATGGCTGTGATACATGCCCGAATGGTTATATCGATTTGAAATTGACGTTGGGGACGAAAGAAGCTTTTAAGTCTGAGCGTGTCAGATTCATCGTAGCTGATTTTTTTCCTTCCCCGTACAACATAATCCTGGGACGTCCTACTATCGATGATTGGGACATGCTGGTATCCTCAAAGCACCAAAAGCTAAAATTGGCCAATGGAAGGAATCAGGTCGTCACGGTTAGGGGTGACCAGAAAGATTCCCGGCAGTGTTACTTTGACACAGTCTAGGAAAGTAAGGCTGATCCAACGTCTCGAAAGGGAAAGGGCAAGGCGTCGAGGGAGGAGGATAAATGAAAGTCGATCAATCTCGTGGAGCTGGATTTGCGTGAGGAAGAAAAGATGCGAAGAACGGAACCAGATAGGGAGTTAGAGGACTTTGCCCTATGAGCCAATCCCGGGCAAATTACTAGAATCAGGAGGAATTTAGCTCCGGAGATTCGAGCAGAGCTCGAGGCTTGCTTAGGGAGCAACAAAGACGTCTTCGCCCGGCAACCATCTGAGATTCCGGGGGTAGATCCCAGCGTATGCTGCCATAGGTTGGAAATTTGTCCGGAGTCAACCCCGGTAGACCAAAGGAAGCGGAAAATCGGTGCGAGACGAGAAAAAAGCCCTTGAGGCACATACGACGAGTTCTTTGGAAGGCGGCTTCATACGTGAAGTGCAATACACTACCTGACTATCAAACGTCGTAATGGTGAAAAAGCCTAATGGCAAGTGGCGGGTATGTATCGACTACAAGGACCTTAACAAGGTTTGTCCGAAAGATTCTTTCCCCATGCCAAGCATAGACCAACTGGTGGATAACTCATCTGGGTTCAAGCTGCTCTCCTTTATGGATGCGTACTCGGGTTATAACCAGATTCCCATGCATAAGGATGATTAGGAGAAAACAACGTTCATCACGGAAAAGGCCAACTACTGCTATAATGTCATGTCTTTCGGGCTAAAGAACGCGGGGGCCACATACCAGAGAATGATGAACCGAGTATTCGAAGACCAGTTGGGAAAAAACGTCGAGGTCTATATCGACGATATGATTGTCAAATCTTCCCGGGCGGGAGATCATGTCCAAGACCTGCAACAAACGTTTGACAAACTGATAAAACATCGGCTACGTCTCAACCCGACAAAATGTGCTTTCGGGGTACCGGCGGGGAAGTTCTTTGGCTTTCTGCTTACCCACAGGGGGATCGAGGCCAACCCGGATAAATGTTAGGCCGTTTTGGACATGCAACCACCAAAGAGCAAAAAGGAAGTACAGCAGCTAACGGGAAGGTTGGCGGCTCTAACCAGGTTTTTGCCGAGGTCAGCCGAAAATTCTCTCCCATTCTTCAAGTTATTGAAGAAGGAGACGTCGGGAGAATGGAACGCCAAATGTCAGAAAGCTTTTACAAAGATCAAACAATGTTTGTCAGCTCCACCGGTTTTGTCCCATCCAAAGCCTGGAGTAAGCTTGATCTTGTACTTAGCTGTGGGAGAGGAGACCGTCAGCACCGCGTTGGTTAATGAGGGAAAGGAGGGCCAAACTCTGGTGTACTTTGTAAGCCGAGCTTTATAGGGATCCAAATTGAGGTACCAGAAACTGGAAAAAATGGCTTTCGCTATACTCATGGCGGCAAGACGGCTATGCCCATACTTCCAAAGCCATACCGTAGTGGTGCGCACCAATCAACCAATCCGGCAGATTCTCCATAAGCCAGACTTGACGGATCGAATGGCTTGCCGGGCTATAGAGTTGTCTGAATTTGATATAATTTATGAAGCCCGGCACGCTATAAAATCACAAGCTTTAGCCGACTTTGTGATGGTGCTAACCCCTGTGGAAAACCCAGGTGAGGACGGCGGCCACAAAAACAACATAACTTGGAAATTGTTTGTCGATGGATTTTTGATTGAAAGAGGAAGCGGGGCAGGAATTATTATCGAGAGCCCAGAAGGAGTCTCCCAAGCGCACTCCCTCTATTTTTATTTCACAACCTCAAATAACCAGGCAGAGTACGAGGCGCTCATCGCTGGATTACTACAGGCCAAAGAGAATGGGGCCAAGAGAGTTTACGTATCCACCGATTCTCAATTGTCGCATCCCAAATAGAGGGCAAGTACCAGGCCAAAGGCCCTTTGATGGTCAAATACCTGGGAAAGGTTAAGCAGTTGATGGCCGATTTCGACAACGTAACAGTGATACATATCCCAAGGGGAGAGAATATCAGGGTAGATGTTCTGTCAAAACTGGCAAGTACCAAGAACCCCAGAAATCACCGCATAGTTGTTCAGCAGAACCTGTCGCAACCAAGTTGTGTTATGCTAATCTCAGAAGCAAGCGACTAGCGGAAGCCAATCGCCGATTACCTGGAAAGAGGAATCCTCCTGGAAGAAACTGCGAATGCAAGAAAGATAGTAAGAACGTCAGCTTCATATACTATGATAGACGACGAGTTATATCGGAAAGGCTTTCACTCTCCATTGATGAAATGCCTCGATTCGGCTAAGGCCGACTATGTGCTATCCGAGATTCATGAGGGAATAAATGGGCACCACATCGGCACCAGGGCATTAGCACGGAAGGCGGTGAGGGCCGGATACTTTTGGCCCACTATGGCAGAAGATTCCAAAGAACATGTGCGTAGATGTAATAGTTGTCAGAAGCATGCTAACGTCATACGCACTCCCCCATCTGAGTTAACAAGTATTTCGACTCCCTGGCCGTTCTACAAATGGGGCATGGATCTGCTGGGCCCATTTAAGAGAGCTCCCGGGTAGTTATGCTGGCTTATTGTTGCGGTGGATTACTTCACCAAATGGATAGAGGCAGAACCGCTAGCGATAATCACTTCGGCGCGGGTGCAGAAATTTTTCAATCGAAATATCATATCTCGATTCAAAATACCGGCCGAGATCGTGACGGACAACGGGACCCAGTTCATCAATAAGGGTTTCCAGGAAATGGTAGCCGACCTCCATATTAAACAGCATTTCACCTCTGTTGAGCATCCACAATACAACGGGCAGGCCGAAGCGGCTAACAAGGTCATCCTGGACGGATTGAGAAAGAGAATGGAAGATGCCGAGTCGAACTGGGTGGAGCAATTATATCCCATGCTGTGGGGACACCGGACCACCATCCAATCTGCGACGCACGAGACCCTCTTTAGGTAAACCTATGGATGCGAGGCAATGATCCCGGTCGAGATCGGTGAACCATCATGGAGGAGGATCAAGGCTCTACATGAAGAGGATGGGAATAACCGATCAATCGCAGTAAAGTTGGATCTTGTGGATGAAGTCAGAGTAACGGCGTATTGCCGAGAGTTGGCTGCCAAGCAACTCATTGCCAATCGATATAACCAGAAGGTTATACCCCGGTCTTTTGCCAAGGGAGATCTCGTCCTGTGCCGGGCCGACATCAGAAACAAGAATGCCAGCCAAGGTAAACTCGCTGTAAACTGGGAAGGTCCATACCGGATAACGGAGAATTTGGGCAAAGGGGCTTACAAGCTAGAAACATTGAAGAAGAAAGCCGTAAAGCGGACATGGAATGCGATGCTTAAGACCTATTATAGTTGACGAGTTTTTTGTAATGCTTCATCTGATGTTTTCCTACGGGAAGTAATGTAGTAATGGCTCTAAAGCGAATCTTTTTAATGAATCTCAGGTCTAGAAACTCGTTTTCAGAAATCGCATGACCGCACTATAATTGCCAAAGCCAAACGCGCATCAATGCATGGTCAAAAGGCCAGTTTCCAAAAAATCATGTCCGACTCAGGCATGTAGGAATCTGAGGTTCGTAAACCCGTTTCCAAAAATCATGCAAAAATCAAACATGTAGGATTGTGAGGTATTTAAACCCGTTTCAAAAAATCATGTCTAATGTTAAACATGTAGGAATTCGAGGCATTTTAACCCGGTTCCAAAGACCATGTCCAATATTAAGCATGTAGGATTTTGAGGTATTCAAACCCATTTCCAAAAATCATGTCCAATATTAAACATGTAGGAATCCGAGGTATTCTAACCTGGTTCCGAAGACCATGTTCCAATTACATGTAGGAATCCGAGGTATTCTAAGCCGGTTCCGAAGACCATGTTCCAATTACATGTAGGAATCTGAGGTATTCTAACCCAGTTCCGAAAACCATGTTCCAAATTCAACATGTAGGAATCCGAGGTATTCTAACCCGATTCCGAACACCATGTTCCAATTCAACATGTAGGAATCCGAGGTATTCTAACCCGTTTCCAAAGACCATGTCCAAAATTAAACATGCAGGAATCTGAGGTATTTAAACCCCTTTTCTGAAAATCATGTCTAAAGGAAACGGGTAGGAATTTGAGGTATTTAAACTCGATTCTAAAGACCATCTTCCAAATTCAACATGGAGGGATGCGAGGTGTTTAAACAATTTTCTGAAAATCATGTCCAAAGCAAACGTGTAAGAATTTGAGGTATTTAAACCCGGTTCTAAAAATCATGTTGACATCAAAGCATAAATGAATTCATGGTCAAATAACCAGTTTTCTAATCGACATGCTTACTTTAAGTGAATTTATGGTGTTCTCACCAATTTTAGGAAATCATGTTCAAGATAAGCGTGAGTGAATTCATGGTGGAGGCTTCGGTTTTTAACTTCGTAAATTCATGTTTCAATATCAAGCAATGGTTAAACAACGCGCTTGCAAACTCTGACGTTAAGCGAAAATTTAGTCGGGCTAGCGGAAGTGCATCAAAGTAAAGCGTTTGTGATTGATGAAAGGTCATACAAATAGATTTACAAAAATTCAAGTTGGGTTATGACCACGGCAACAAAAGGGAGGCCGCAAGAATAAAGGATTTTGAAACAAAGTATGTATGGCTAAGGTTGGGCTTGAGCTTAGGAAGAAGGGGGTGGACCTTGTTCTTCTTCCTCTTCATCTTCATCTGTGCCAGGAGGAATCAGCTGTCCTTTCTTGCCAACATAGGATAGGTAATTCAGTCCAGACATGTTGAGAGCAGTGCTGGGGTTAAGAGCGCGAATCTGCGCCACAACATTGTTAAAGGAATCTACGGCCGCATCAGCATATTCAGTAAGTTCTGATTTGGCCTGAGCGAGTTCACCTTCTTTTGCGGCAAGCAGAGCTTTATAGTGATCAGCGTCAGATTGCGCCTTCTCCATAGCTATCACGTCGTTGGAATGAAGATCCTCCAGACAGTGGATATCTAGCTCGGCCCTGGCCAATTTCTCCTCGGCCTTAGACAAGTCGGTCCTAGCGGTCATCAGTTCTTCGGTCGTGGCCTCTTCCTTAGCTTTGAGGGACTGAAATTCCTCTTACTGTTTGTCCCTAATGGCCTGTAAGGATTGGAAATCCTCTTGTAATTGGGCGTGTGTTGCCGCTAAGGCCTTCAACTCAGCAGAGGCTCGATCCCTATCCTCGGCGACTTTAGTCACCTCGGCGTTTTGCTTCAGTAGTGAATTCTCCTTCTTTAGTTTAAAGAGTTGCGCGTTGGCCAAAGCATATTTCACCTTGAGGAGAGCAAAAGGACGGATTAAGGAGACAGCGCGGTAGCCCTGCAATTCTATCTCAGCTAGCTTCTTCTTAGCTGGTTCGGTTAGTCCGGTGGCGTTGTGAAAAAAGGCAGGAGGGCATAGTATATCCAATACGTCTTGGGTCAGCCCTTTCTCCCAAAGGTCGCCTTCAGGAAGATTGTGTACCGTAATTTGGCCCATTGACGAAGTCGAGGCCGAGATTGTGTGCACCGGGGAAGATCCAGAGAGAGTCAGCGAGGTGTGCATGGCCGGCATTGTCAAGGGCTCTATGCTCTGAGCAATTTTCTCTGTCGCAGTTTGTTTGCCTTTGGCTTTTTTGCGAACAACATCTCCTTTGGCATCCTGAGGCGCAGAGCATTTTTGAGAAGCGATCCCGATGGAGGGACCTTGGGAGTCGTTTTCTGGATTGATTTTATCCTCCTCAACATTCCCAAAACGGTTCTTGAATACATTCATGAACCCGGGTCTTCCCATAGCTCGGCCTGTGAAATAACATAAGGATATCAGTATGATAAAAATGATACGAAGAGCAATTTAATATACATATGGGCAATGTCCTACTCGTTGACAGATGTCGCCTAACTAAGGGTGTGACTATATACTCAGCCAGATCCATGGGATCCTCTAGAGAGCCCGCAAGTTTCACTAGTTCCATTAAGGATTTTTCCTCGTCATCAGAAAAGCTTTTAGCCTGAGGAATATAGTCTTCAGGCTTAAGAGTATGATGATGTATAGACCAATATAGGGGAAACCTTTCTTCGGTTTCCCCAGCGTCGGTCCTTCGCACTAACCAAGGTGCCTGGCCGGGACGGGCTTCAATCTTTATAAAGGCCGATTTGAAGTTTTTCCACGATTCACGAAAAGGCTTGAAGAGTTTCCGGTCGCGGATGCTTCGAAGAGTCGTCTAGCCAAACCATTTCGTTGAAGCTGTAGTTTGGACATTGGTTTCCAACGGAGAGAAGAAAGACATGAAAGTTGGAAAACTACAAACGACGTCCAAATCCCTACATAAGCTCTCAAAGGCAACATCAAATGCCCAGCCATTGAGATGGAGTTGTGAGGGAGCAAGATGCAAGTGATTCAGTAGTTGGATTTGGAAGTCGGTAAAGGGGAATTTCACACCCAGGAGAGTGATAACATCCCGGTAAAGGAAAAAGAAGTGTGGATCTTTTGCCTGTGGGTGGCAGGAATCTACTGATTCGCGTCTCAACGGTAGTTGGAGGGTGTATCCCTCTCCGTCCCCGATCCCAAGTTGGAGAAGATCATTGTGGGTTAAGGAGTTCTTTATTTGCGTAACGCAACTGCTCACGGCAGGAGTTAACTCGGATGGAACTTGGGAAGAGACAGAGGCGCTGAACTCATCAGTCGAGGATTGGTGGGTTTGGTGTGATGAAGCCATCTATACCTAAAAATAAAATAAGAAGGTAAAAATCAGAGAATGATATATACCTGGGGTAATAGAACTATCTCGGTGAAAGCCTAAAGACACGTGATCAAGGGGGTCAAAGCCGGAGGAGGCCGGAGTAGGCAGAGGGACGAGGTTACATCGACATTTGTCTAGTAATAAGTCGGCATCCCTATCACGTCCTTGCCGAGCTAATTCAATACTTTTGTAGCAGCACTCGTCACATGGTGTCAGACCCCGAAGTGGTAACCCCGGGGTAGGAAGGTGTCTTCTTAGACCTAGGTTTGACATTTCAGACAAGGGCGGCGGAGGAGAAATGGAGAACCTGCAAGAATAACGCGGCAATGTTTCAATGCTTTTCCTATGTCTGCCCTTACGTACATGGGAATAGTGGGATTTATTCCTATAAGGTTTTTCTCCATCGGAAGAAAATTCCCAGAATGAAACCTTCTTGGGTCTAGGGAGGCTCCTGGGTTTTTTAGTAACTTTTGGTAAAGGAGGGCCACTATCTGTACCTAAGGGAATGTCGTTGGGCTGAGCCCCTGGTTGTCTGATGGGCAAAGAATCTTTGGGTTTTAAGACATGCGGATAGGTATGGGCCATTCTGGACACCTAGAGAAGGGAACAGAAGCTAAGAACCCACCCCGCAAAACCCAGAAACATGACAAAACCCAGAAACACAGCAAATCCCAGAAACACACCCAGAAAAACCAAAAACATACCAAAAACCTCAAAATGAAGTACAAGAGATGTGCAAGAACAAACAAGTAAGAGAACAAGTGGTAATACCTATTGAAGAGGGAAAATGTGAGAAGATCGTCGAACGAAGGCGATAACTTGGGCGTAAAGCAAATTCCTCTAAGACAGAAGGGATAGTCGGGAGTATAAAGTAAGACTGACAACTTTTAGGAAGAAATATATATATACGTTGTGAATTTGAAAGGTCAGGGGTCGTGACGTCATTACATCCCTCTAACGGAGTTAGAAACCCTAAGATAAATGACGTTTCAAGTGAAACGGCGTGAGCATTAAATGCGCACGGATATCGAAGGCACAGGAATGACCACTCGGTATAGGCGACGGTTGAACGGCAAGTGAAACGGCGTGAGCATTAAATGCGCACGTGGCTGACAGGTGGTTGACTTATGAAGCTTCGACAAAGACCATTAAAATTCTTCAACCCGGCCCAGATTGAGGGGCAGTTTGTTTTAACCCAACCCGGCTTTAATGGCAGTTTGTTTTAACCCAACCCGGATTGAAGGGTAGTTTGTTTAAACCCAATTCGGATTGGGGGGCAGTTTGTTTAAAACCCAACCTGGATCGGAGGACGGTTTGTTTCGATACAACTCGGATTGGAGGTCACAAATTAGATTTTAAACTTGTGAAAGGCCAAAGCTTGGAGAAACGTCCGAGGTTCAAAGACAAAGAATTAGTAAGGAACAAATTGAACAATGAGATGCCAGCAAAGTCAACAAATGATTTCCCATTAGTAATGAATGGTTTACATAACGTTCTTACAGGAAAATAAACTAAGGAAAATACAAAGTTAAAATACAACCAAATCTGGTTTGACTATTTCCTAGGCGGATCTTTTTAAGTTATCATAAAGTCTGGGCGCCCAAATCCATCAGCAGTAAGCGGACGATTCATATGAAGAACTCTCTGCTACCGAATGAACTCCCAGATGCATAGTGGTGCAGATCCCTATCGGATACGGTGGACCTATTGATAGGAGTAGACTTCAGGCCATCGAACCACCATATAAAGATCTCTGAGTCAGAGATCTTTAGGATAAAGATCTTCACTAAGGCCCAAAGGAACTTGATGGAGATTCCAGATTGAAACTTTTCCAGGCTGGTGAAGACTGGCAAATATATTTGGACTCCCAGAAGCTCGTTGGGGGATGTGGATGAAGACTGGAAAATACATTTGAAGATGGCCGATGATAGTGGGTACCGGCGGCTTTCTGATCAATGCATGTTTTTTCTTCCTCACTTTTCGTCCACTCATTCTGAACAAGGGGCTAGAGCCTGATCTCCAATTCATGGTACGAGAATTTCGACACCAAAGAAAGCAGTATAAGAAATAGAAGTGTCAAAGGTGCGGATGGAGAGAACAAGAGGAAGAAACAAGTATATATATGGGCATCCTGATATTGGAAACGACAAGAGATAATTAATGTCTCTTCAATGCTGATATGGGAAACGCCAAAGTTAATTAATGTCTCTTCAATTCTGATATGGGAATAGCAAAGATAATTAATGTCTTTTCAACCCTGATATGGGGAACGTCGAAGGTCAACAATAGTTTTCCAAATCAGATACTGAAAGGACTGGGAGATAATGCTTTTGCAAGTGAAAAGGAAAGTATCACAATTGATTAGTTCTCGTCTGACGAAAAAGTGCAATGATGGTTGGATGGGAAAAAGTGCGAGTATTGAAGGCGCACGAAACCCAAGAAAGATTACTGAGAGAAGGCGGCGGGTGCATATCCCAAGAAGGATAGATGAACAGTCGCCGTTACTTTTACAAAATCATACCTGCGCATATGACCAACTTTTTATTAAAACCTAGATTGGAGGCAACACGTGGCAGGAATCCGTAACCCCAGTTATGGATGAGCTTGGAAATTGGCGACATCAATCTCGGTTGTCATAAAAAGTAACTTACCAAAGCCGACCTATCATTTAAGGCAAACGGGGAGTCGTTAAAGTAATATGGGGCTCATAGCCGGTTATGATCGAAGTCATAGCAATGGATGGAGCAAAGATTACTAGACGATGGTCGATAAAGTGACGGGAGCTCATAGCCGGTTATGGCCAAGTTCATAATAACGGTTTTGACCAAAGATCACTTGTCGATGCAAACTCCGGTCGCTATGAAAATTGAGTAAATGCCCATTAAAAATGAGCCCGTCCTTTGTGACAGAGAGCGATAGAGCAGGGCAAGCAAGGAAAGAGTCCCGGAGGATTCTTTTAAAACATGAGCTCGGACAAACGAAGACTGGGTTAGTGAGTACGCTAATCTCGGTACGACAGAAACCTGCCATACCGAGCTTGGGGGCAACTGTTATGGACTCATATATTGGGCCAGTCAGTTACCCGGCCCAATAAGAGGGCTTGCAGTAAAACCCCATTTTAACCAGGTAAATGGTTCTCACTACTCCATCGTGTCTGTTATGCAGGACCGTACAGGTAGTGGAGCAGGTGTCTAAAGAACGTTGGAGGCGCATAATGGCTGATGGATGGATGCATTTGCATGGGAGTGAAACCCTAGGTAATTCCTATAAATAGGAGATTACCCACCAGGTGCATGACACACATTCTCTATTCCATAATTTATCATTCAGTCACACTACGCACACACACACCACCCCTCTGGCGAAATGCTTCACATGTGTAGCACTGTGATCTGAGCTCTCTCGTTGGTATCTCCCCCGTAAATACTACCGAGTTGAAGCCTCATCCTTAATGTTTAACTCTTAAGCATCTTAGAGAGGCCTATTGATCCGATATTGATACTCCTAGCTCATTGAAGCTAGACATCTGTGTTCTACACCAGAACAGGAATTAATGAATTTAATTACCTAATTGAAACATGGGAAACCTTTAAGTTCAATAACATTTATTCCATTAGAAAACTCATAATGAAATAAGCGGTGACTAATTAAACTCACTAAAAACCAATCACATTTAATTTCTAAATAATTTTGGAATCTGGTTTACAATTATCCAACTGAACAACTAGGCAATTTATCAACTCAACTAAACAATTAAGAGGATAAACTAAATTGACAATTAAATTAATAATAAAAACTCAACTGACAATCCAAAGGTTGCAAACAAAAATCTAGCAATTGTCTCATGCATGAACACTTCAAAAGATCAATCCAATCCAATAGTTATGTCTACAATCTGCTCTCAATTAATACAACTGGAAATCCTTTAAAACTAAACAATATCAAGTTTTGAATTAAAAAGTTAAAAAGAACAACACTCCCTTGTGGTCTTCAAGTGTAAGTTATAGGCCTTAGCTTCCTCCATACTCCTCCCAAGTTTCCTCCTAAAGAGCTTAAGCTGCCATGTAAATATTCTCCTCACGCTTGCAACAACAACTCACGGCTATGATCCAAAGAAGTTGGTGAATTGATGGATAAATGCTTTGACACACACTTGCGTGGCTGTACGTAAGTGGAAGGGAGGAATGTAATGGATATGATGGTGGGTTTTTCCTCCGGTTTCCAGCGTCCTTCAATGATTCTAGTGGCTGCGTCTCCCTCGGTGTGCATCAATCCGTCTCAAATATGGGGCCCCCCGTGTTGTAGCTGCTAGGTTAATTAAAAGAAAGGAGAGGAGAGTCTTGAGTACCAACTTGAGCCTATTAAAATTTAAGAAGCCCAATAAAATTCTACTATTAGATTTCCTTTTACCTTCCCTAAAAAGTTATGCATCATAAGATCTTCTAATATGTTTTTTTTTGGTCCAACAAAAATTAAATAAAATTGTGATGTATCATATATTTAGAAATATTATTCATTTATAAGATAGCAATCACAATATTAATAATTTAAGCTAATTAATATAATAATAATCAATTCAAATTTATATTATTTCCTAAAATTGGCTAACAATCCAAATATTATCTAATAAATTTAAATTAGCTTAAAATAGTCCCCAAAATAAATGAATAAGGAGGGATAAAATATATGAAAATTAGGACTTATCAAGGGTAGTATCTAACGATCTCAGTCACTACTAGAATTCTAACACACACAGGTGAACTACAAACAACACAAAGTAGAACCAACCATAATTATGTATACATGTATGTAAATATGCTTTATAGATATTAAAATTTATCTCTAACTAATTCTTATATCAAGGGGACATTTGCAATCTCATCATCCTACACAAGCTACATGATGTATAACGATACTTTATGAACATTACCTTTATCTCAATTCATCATGCTTAACTCAACAACATATTGTGGTCTCATATTCTGCATACAAACTATGTTACATATAAAAAAAGTAATATGCCTTCCTTATATCACTGTGTATCATTGTTCCGTTGACAGAAGTCATAGACTAACATATAGTCCAACAAGATTCAATCCATATAACCAGATTGTCTCAAGCTCACCAGTACTTGAGATAATACTCGACCGTACGAAAGGTATAGAGCTTAAGCTTGAACTATGACTCTTTCCCTTAAAAGAACGAAACTAAAGACGTGTCACATATCCCACTGCTCTAATGCAATCCCAACCAAAGGACAACATGGATGAAGGGGCCCTGACAAGTGTCATCCACTATACACTGAGTGATGGCATACCACATGGTAAAAGAACTCATCATACACATGTCTCCTCCTAATCTCAACCCATCAACATGAATGCAAAGCCTAGCACAAATATGCTAAAACGCCATTTAATATAATAATAGCATGCATCTCAATTCAAGGTACACTAAAACAATTCATGTCCAAATTGTTAGTTCTCAGATTATGTTTTGATGATAAGAAATCTGGGAAAACAATGAGGACTTGATGATTAAAGTCACTCGAGTTTGTTTCTAAACACTCGAGTGATAGAACTGTATTTGAACCAAAACTTGAATCAATAAGATTACTCACTTCAAGTGATATGAGATGATCACTTAAGTGGCAGCTAATGCACTCAAGTGATGATCCTAACTTTTAGTGATTTTGCATGTCACTCGGTGAAAGAATGAAGAGTGATGCAAGATCACTCAAGTGGCTAAGTTAGTACTCGAGTGGTCCTCCTTCCCTTGCAAAAATCAGCAAGTCACTAGCAAGATTTTTGGATATTATGACAGATTACTCGAGTGATGGATTTCATCACTCAAGTGGATAAGTGACCACTCAAGTTCTAGTGATCACTCATTGAGATTTTGCAACTCATTCGATCACTTTGTGAAAGTTAACTGAAGCTCACTTGAGTGAGCATGTTGGCACTCGAGTGATGGTGAGCACACTTGCGAGATAACAACAAGTCATTTGCGATGGTTCTACAATTTATGAACCTTCTCACTCGAGTGATGGACAACAACTCGCAAGGTCTTAGCGAGTAACTCTTTGATAGACCAAGAGTGCAGTGCTTTTCATTTGTAGATCACTTGAGTGGACCTGAGAGTTACTCAAGTGATCCAAGGTCACTTGTAGTCAAGTGCAAGTGGTCCAAATATCACTTTAGTCACTGATAGTGATGAAACTATTTTTAAACAAAACAAAATTTCACTAGAGTCACGTGTCAAACACTCAAGTGACATAATCTATCAACATTTCTCTACCAAAACATAAAGTTCATCAAACACTCAAGTTAAATTGCATAATCACTCGTGTGATACTGGAATCATACTAGAGTGCAAGTTCTTGTTTCAAATCATAACGTCTCGGAGAATTCAAATATTGTGATTAACATCTGTTTATACTTGATTATTACTTATACTACTTCTCAATGCTACTAATCTCGTTTGTGTATAAGTTTCAGATGTTTAAAACGAAAGCAATTTCTTGTATCCCAACATTAAATGCATAGCAAACAATAGAGCACACCCAGCCAATCATAGAGTAGACCAAAGGGATTTCGTCTAAAGCTTTTATTGCAGCGAAGATGAAAGAAACTTAACCTTAAATTCTTCCAATGTCTCCAATCTGTCTCTAACAGAAAGTTTGAATGCTAACAACGGTCATTAATGATGTTCAACTATAAATAGCCAAGCATTCAATATAGAACTATCAACTAAGCCAACGACTATCTTCTGATTCATTTATTGCTTAAATAAATCTCTCTTCTTATATTTATTTTGCCCTTCAGTGATTAGCTATTTACTCTGTGAGAAAGTTATTATCAAACGTTTTCAAACTCTGTAAAATCTCAAGGTAGTGGGACCTTGAGTATGATTGTAGGATTACAACTTGTAAAGGGGAGTGAGTCATGTTAAGAATTACTCTTTATATTGTGGTGCCAAGAACCCAAGGAATCTTAAAGAATAGTGAAAATCTAAGAGACACTTTGTGGACTGGAAGTAGGTCAAAAAGTTGAGGCCGAACCAATATAATCTGCTGTGCATAATTCGGTGATATTCTTCTAACTCTTATCTTTTATTTAATTGTTGATAACTTTTGGTTTAAATTTTTAATATTACCCAATTCACCCCTCTTCGTTGAAATGTTAAAACTAACAAAAATATACAATGGTGCATATACATGAACATGCTTAAAAATTTTCAAACTAAAATACCAAATACTTCTAACATACGCAAGCATGCGTGAAAAGGAATATGCTACTTAAAGGTTAATATAATACATATCAAAATATATTGTGAGATCTAGACATATTATAATTTCACGCACGTTTCTAATTCAACGATATCTACAACCTCCATGGCCACATATACACACACACATTCAACATTAATAATATATATTATTATAGTATCACTAAAAATTAATTATTGTAATTCTCAACAAATTTAATTATTCTTAACTTTAACTGTTATATTAATTAACAATATAAATCACGCAAGCAATGTTCCAGTTATTGGAAAATTCATGACATACATACATATTTATTTATATAACTCGGTCTTACCTGATTCAATCAATAGAGATCATCAGTCACAACACAATCAAACACACAGTTGACATGTATGTAGAAGAATATCTTGAGTTAACTATTACATCTTAGCTTACTTATAATAACCAAAGAATTATTTGATAGCTCTCAATAAGAGTTTAAAAAAAGCATACACATAATTACATTTGTTAATATTTTAATTGAAAACTTTTCTAAAGTTACTATAGGACAAATCTAAAACTACTCTAGAATCGTCCTCTAACTCTCAATATGACAATATAAATCAAGTTATTTATATTAACATTGAATATTGAGTAAAAAAAATTACCTTAAATCAACGGTAGAAATATGGGTAGAAGAATATGAAAGATGTGTATGAATATATCAATTATATTTATATAGGCCAGACAATGAAGTGAAGGCAAGAGGAACAATAATAAAACAAAAGAAAAAAAGTGAGAGGGAGGAGAAGAAATACGTGGGAGAGAGAATAAAGGTAAAAGAAAGAAACAAAGGATTGAAACAATATACATGTTGATGAGAAGTCACAAAAACTTAGCCCACAATGAAAAGAGGATGATTGGAATGTTGGAATTTAATTTGGTAATCAATATTCCAATTAATTCTATTTATGGCCCACATTTATTTCGGTTTTGTAACCGTCCATTAATACTGTAACGGCCCAATTAATACGCAATAAATGCGTATTGAATGCGTTTCCTTTTTAAGCTTTGTGATGGCCAGAGGGGAAACGTACGGTGTAATTCTGTTTGGTCCCCTGAACCTGCTCTGACCTTGAGACAAGCACACCATCTGCAAATTCAGAGAGAAGGATCAGAAAGACTGAAGCTTGGAGTGTTCGTGACTGTTCGTCCTTGCTTGCTTCTGGAGACAAATCAATGGCGGGAGGTATTTGTGATCTCTACTTCATTTTTCCGCATTGATCTAATTGCAATTCTAGTATTCTGCATGATTAGATCACTATAGTTCTAACATTTGGTATCAGAGCCATGCACTGCCTGTCTTGATTTTATGTGATTAAGTGTTTTCAAGATATCTGGGTTTATGAAAATTTTGTTTTCTTCATAATATGGGTATTTTAGTTTGATCATATGCCTACAGCTTGCAATTTTTATCTGTGATAATAAAATGTTGCTTACGGATGTGGCTGGAGATTTGTTTTCTTCTCTATGCTTCTGCAGCAATTCTGACATGATTGTTTAAATTTTTCATTGAATCCAGTTTGTTAATCAATCATGAGTTCAAAAAGAAATATTCTCGATGGTTTTTCAAATCATATTTTTCCGATTTGGTTTATGGCAATGAAACTATATTTTACATTGAGTAATATTCATGTTGCTGTTTTAATCTATATTCATGTTACTAAGTTCTGGGTTACGACTGGAACCGGGTTTAAATCTGGGTATTAGGGCTCCATTTTGTGGGGAAGATGACCTAAACTAACTTAAAAAAAAAAAAGGCTGAAATGGTCCCTGCAAGTTTTGAACACGGGACGCTTGGTTGGGTGCAGCGCCTAATCGCCAGCCGTGCCATGCACTCATATTTGATAAAGTATCAACTGTTATTACATATACTTGATTTATTATTCAGTTTGAAAAATTGAATTGTTTTTAAAACAGAGAATGGTCTCAAGCAGATTCGAACCCCGGAGCTGGCGCTCTGCTAGTTGAGCCACGCGCTCATTTGTGTCTGATTATGCGCATTTATTAAATTTAAATGTTTTTTAATTGTTTCAATGAAAAACAAAATTTTCAAAGTGACATAAGGAGGATTCAAACCCTGAACCTGTTGGGCACATGAGCGCCTTAAGTGCTGGCAGCACGCCATTTGAGCCATGCTGTCACATTTGTTATGTCAACGTCATTTATTAAATTTAAATAAACCTTCAGTTGAAAATCAAAAATTTTAAAATGCTGTAGGTGGGATTCGAACCCACATTCTTGTGATCCAAAGCCTTAATTGGGCCCTTCAGACCATTAGGCCAAGCTGACATTTCTGTTTTATTTGTTGATTCTGAATTTACATATAAATTATGACTTTTTGGATTTAAATAAATCTGAAATTTTTATTTAATTGGTATTTCATGCTAGTATGAATTGCATATTTTAGTTATGCATGTATTAATTATTATTTAATTATTCATGCACTATTATGTTAAATAATATGCAAAGCATGACATATCCAATTCTTTTTTTAAAATATTGCTTATGGGTTTGTTGCAATATTATTTAGAAAATTTCTTTATGGATACTATTGAGCATTTAAATCACCTGGGCCATGATTGATTATTTTCTTGGCAACCTGTTTTATGTGAAATGCATTTTCTCACATCAATCTAAATTGTTTACATTGAGAAAAGTTAATTTTGGCAACTTGCACATTTTGGGAAATTTTGAAAAAAAAATTATATCTATTATATTTTGAGTTATTTAATTGTCTAAATATTTAGAAAAATTTACTTTAGACAATTATATATTTTTTTTAAATTGTTGAAGCCAAACTTTAGGTGTATTATGCCAAAATTAATTCTTTAAACAATATTTGGATACATAAAACAGAGGGAGGTTTTTTCTTGTAATTTGATTATTTAGTCATTTATTTTGATTAAATTAATCAATTAATCCCTCCATTTAGATGTGCATATATTGTATTAATTTTGAATGTACAAAATAGTGGGAGAATTTTTCTAAGATGATTATTTAATCACATTTTGTTGATTAAATTGATCAATTAAATTCTCATTAAAATTTGTACATATTTGGAATCTAAATGCACAATATAGTTTTCGGTGATTAATATTGATAATATTAATTTAATCAAAGTGGGAGGATTGTATTTAGTCACTTATGTTGATTAAATTAATTGTTTAAGTCCTTCATGAAGTTGTGCATATATAGAATTTAAGTGCATATTATTGATATTAGTGATTAACTCACTTACATTGATTAAATTAATTGGTCAAGTCTTCCATGAAGTTTTGCATATACAGAATTTAAGTGCATGTCATTGATATATTTGTGATTAACTTGCATGATAGTGTACTAGATACAGCGCCCTCTTATAACATGCATAAATAATCACATATAGATTTTAGAATATCAATCTTTGGAATGTGAGTAAATGAAATTTTATTCACATTAATGATTTAATTGATTAAATTAATTAAATTTCTGAGGACATTGTGTGTGTATGGTATTTACATTGTGCATATTTGATATTAGTGATTAGCATACATATTTGTTTAAGGAATATCTACAATATCCTTATACACATGTTGTATGCATATTTAATCGCATAAGGTTATACCATATCAAAATTATGATCATATGTAAATTTGATATACTCAATGTTGTGATGTCTTTGTGATGAGTATGTAGAATCAAGGAGTAGCCAAAACATCCTCACTAGGCACATAAGCTCTATTTTGTTCTAATAAACAAAATACATCACACAAAGATTTAAAGACATCCATTGTAATTAAATGTGTGGTTATAATTAATCTTTGCCTACAGGTAGATAATTATGATCATAGTTTTAATTAGGGTGGAATGGAACGACTTTAAATTTTCTAAGTAGCCCACAGGTATTAGGGGATATAACTGCATTCTAGTTTCATCAATTCCAAATAAATTCATGCTATGCTAATGTCTTTGCCCACAGGTAGACTTTAGTGATACGAATTTATAATTAATTAAGATAGAATATCAAATTATATTCTTAATATACCCACAAGAATTAAGAATAAGGAAATAATTTGATAGTTTTATCATAAAGGTATACATGGATCTAATTGAGTTATAACTTTAGCCCACAGGCAAGTTGTATGTCAGTAGATTCATGGTTTTCTAAGCATGATTTACATTGGTAAAACATGATATATATAATTAGTCTCAAATTTAGTTATAAGCATGTATGTTCAATACTATGTAGTCATACAATGCAACCTGTAAATTTCTCTGATATGAAATATGATATTCCCGAACTGGGGTGATAACTATAAAGTATCATTCATTTGGGGTGGATGGACATTTGTTATGCTATTAGGAAAGACGGACCACCTTCTATCGTTAAGACCAGCACTCTAGATGAGGTTGATCTGTATGAAAAGTGGGAGCGATCTAATCGCCTCTTAGTTATGTTCATAAAGACCTCAATCTCTACTGGTATTCAAGGTTCTGTCGAACAACATAACAAGATTAGGCCACTTCTAAAGGCTATAGTTGAACAACTTTAGACTTCAGATAAGGCACTTCACAGCACCCCAATTATGAAGTTTTCATCCCTGAGACTCACTACAGTAATAGATGTGTGTAAGCACATCATGCAGATAAGGGACATTACAGCTCAACTGAAGTTGACATGTCTGATTCTTTCCTTATACACTATATCATTAACACTCTTCCACGGCCATGTGGACCCTTCAAGATATCCTATAATGCACATAAGGATAAATGGTCAATTAATAAATGTTTGACCATGTGTGTTCAGGAGGTGGGAAGGCTGAAAATGCAAATGGGAGAATTTCTTGAATATGACTTGATTAGTGGGAGTGATGAGTTCAAAAACATTGTTTCTGAAAACATTATTCAAATACTCAACCTTCCACTTCAAGTTTGAGATTGGTTGTTAACAATGTTTCTTTAGTTCAACCGAATATTGTACAACAAGTCATTCAAGAGCCATAACCTGCTGATATTGATCCAGTAGATCAAGTTGTTGATGAGGAACAAGAAGAAATTGTTGAGAAACCATTTGAACAACAAGTTCCTCAAGAAGATAACGAAACAACATTAAGTAGATCTACTAGAACAATAAGATCAGCTATACCTAGTGGATATATAGTGTATCTACAGGAATCTGACTTTAATGTATGAGCTGAAAATGATCCTGGAATGTTTTCACAAACCATGAACTATAGATCATGGTATGATGCTATGAAGGCTAAGATGAATTCTAAGGCATCTAACAGAGTCTGGAATCTTGTTAAGTTTCCTGATGGCGTAAAAGCCACTGAATGAAAATGAGTCTTTTAAAACAAAGAGAGACTCAATGGGCAACATTAACAGATATAAGGCAAGACTCATTGCTATAGGATTCACTTAAAGAGAAGGAATCGACTACAAGGAGACATTTTCTCCTGTATTTAAAAAAGATTCTCTTCATGTCCTTATAGCATTAGTTGCACATTTTGACTTGGAGATGCAACAAATTGGATGTGAAAACGGTCTTTCTCAATGGAGATCTAGAGGAAAAGGTTTACATGAAACAAACCATCAGGATTTTCCTCTAATAATGGTGAGCATTTGGTGTGCAAGCTCAAGAAGTCTATATATAGATTAAAACAAGCTTCCCATCAATGGTATTTATAATTCATGATGTTATCGCTTCGTTTGGTTTTGTAGAGAACATTGTGGATGAATGTATATACCAGAAGGTCAGTGGGAGTAAGATTTGTTTTCTTATTCTATATGTGGATGATAGTTTACTTGCAACCAATGATAATGATTTACTATATGGGATGAAACAATTCCTTTCTGAAAACTTTGACTTGATTGATATGGGAGATGCATCTTATGTCACTGGCATTAAGATACAGAGAGGCAGACGTCTAGGTTTGTCTCAGGAGACCTATATCAACAAAGTTTTGGAAAGATTTAGGATGAGGAATCTTTCACCGAGTATAGCTCCTATTTTGAAAGGTGATAGGTTCAATTTGGACCAGTGCCCAAAAATTGGCTTTTAGCGGGAACGAATGAAAAACATTCCTTATGCTTCAACAGTATGAAGTCTTATGTATGCTCAGGTCTACACAAGACCTGGCATAGCATTTGTTGTTGGAATACTAAGGAGATATTAGAGTAATCCAGGTATGGACCACTAGAAAGCTGCAAAGAAGGTATTGAAATACCTTTAAGGTACTAAAGAGTACATGTATAAGTACAAATGAATCAACAATTTGGAAGTGACTGGTTACTACGATTCGATTATCTTTGGCCGCATTGACTTAAGAAAATCCGCTTCGGATATATTTTCATGCTAGCCAATAGAACTGTATCATGGAGTAGTAAAAGCAATCTTTAATTGCTACTTCCACTATGTAAGTTGAGTTTGTATCTTGTTTTGAGACTACCTCACATGGTGTATGAATGAATAGTTTCATTTCTCGGCTTAGAATTATGGATCCAATTTCTAGCCTATTGAGGTAATATAGTGACAATTTAGCTGCTGTTTTATGGCTAAGAACAATAAAGGTGATAGTCGAATCAAGCATATCGACATTGAGTGTCTAGCCATAAAAGTGCGTGTTAAAAATAAATCAGTGGTTATTGAACACATGAGCACTGAATTGATCATTGCTGATCCTTTAACTAAAGGCATGCCTACATTGAAATTTCAGGATCATGCACAAAGAATGGGACTTGGTTCCCTTATGAGATTTTTGTTGTAAGAACGATGTTATTTATGAAACTCTATTTGTGATATTTTCTCATTCAGTATTGCGCACATATATAATTTGAGAAATATCATTAAGTTTGGACCTAGAATAAACGTAGGGTTTATTCATTAAGTTACTTGGGCTTGGGAAACATAATGCACTGTGATACATGGAAGATATTACTCACTTTAAGAGGACCTATCGCTATGATCCGTGCATTTTGTATCTCAGAAGGTATATACTGAAGTATGTGGACCAAGTGGGAGAATGTTGGAATTTAATTTGGTAATCAATATTCCAATTAATTCTATTTATGGCCCACATTTATTCCGGTTTTGTAACCGTCCATTAATACTATAACAGCCCAATTAATACGCAATAAATGCATATTGAATGCGTTTCCTTTTTTACCTCTGTGATGGCCAGAGGCGAAACGTACGGTGTAATTCTGTTTGGTCCCCTGAACCTGCTCTGACCTTGAGACAAGCACACCATCTGCAGATTCAGAGAGAAGGATCAGAAGGACTGAAGCTTGGAGTGTTCGTGACTGTTCGTCCTTGCTTGCTTCTGGAGACAAATCAATGGCGGGGGGTATTTGTTATCTCTACTTCATTTTTCCGCATTGATCTAATTGCAGTTCTAGTATTCTGCATGATTAGATCACTATAGTTCTAACATGGAATACATCAAATATAGAGAAGAAAGCAAGACGAAAAGAAAGGTGAAAGCCGTGAGAATGCATGGGAAAGGATGGAGATGCAGTCGTGAGGAAGGTGAAGTCTACGGGAGAACATTAAAAAGAAAAATGTCGGATTTTTGTTATAGTTGGGCCTTTCATAATTTGACTTCTATCATGCCCAATGAGGCACATGAACATTTTAATTCTTAGTGGCCCTTTCCACTTTAATATCACCTCAAAAATCTTCCATCACACTTTTATCTTAGCCCCTCTTAGGATATGATACCCTTCCTTTTATGTGTAAGTACCTTCGTTTAGTTCTTTTCCATAGCAACTGGTCTACCCCTGTAACCTAAGTTGGCATTAGAGCTTTAATTTTCAAGGTAGCTTCAGAAGGGAACAAATATCCTATTTTTAGCTAATCCCAATCTCCTTTTGCATCAATAACATCTGCCACCCTCCACTAAGACAACATCATCACAATAAAACCTCGTCTAAGGTCCTATAGAGTTAAATCTCTATCAACCCATGCATCTATCCAAAAAAACTAGTTGACTTCCCATAAAAAGTTCCTTTCCATGAGTTGGCGGTCACACTATCCCATACCAACCCCATATCTTTCCATAAAGGGGACACATTGCTTTTCACTTTTAGGATTAAAGGGAGTGCTTCGCCTTTATTATACTTATAAATTAGAATTGAATGTTGGGCTTGATAAGTTTAATAGCAATACGCAAACCACGTATCTAACCTTAACTAGTGGGATAAGACATATTGTAATAGTATGTGCACATCAATCTTATATCTACATTTTTTATTTTTAAAATTAAGAAAGAAACTGAAATATGTGTCTACCTAATTTATTTGAATAGTATGTGCACATCAATCTTATCTCTTATTTTTTTGTTTTATTATCACAAGGTAGACTAGTTGCTATGAAAAAGAACTAACGGAGGTACTTACACATAAAAGGAAGGGTATCATATCCTAAGAGGGGCTAAGATAAAAGTGTGATGGAAGATTTCCCTTGTGATAATAAAACAAAAAAAAAAGATAGTTTCAGAATGCTTAGCACTAGTGATGACTTCCCATTTTTAGTAGATTTGAGGTATATTTTGATATATTTGGGAAGTCATTAATCCTAATTTAACGAGATTTTATTGAGATTTTAAGAGAAATCAATTTGGATACATCGTTTATGGGATTTCAATTTAAAATAAAGGTTTTTGAGTTTAGGAAATAAATAATAATAATTAGAAGTTTATTATTATTATTATTGTTATTTTTGTTATTATTATTAATTATATAATAAATTAATAGTGCTTCTTATCTTTAACAGCAGCACCGCCACGCATTGATCAGATTGAATGGAGAATTGGAATAGTTGGGGTCCACAAAATGGAGATGGAATCAATAAAAACCTAAAAAAGCTAGAGGGGCGGGATTTTTTTGGTATTGCAAGAAGCGTACGAGAGACGCGAGAGGAGCAGAGTCGTCATCTTTTGCTGAACAATGAAGAGCGAAATCACAGAGAATTGAGAACAGAGCACCGCGAGTCCTTATCTTCATCTCACCCTCTACAACATTGTCGCCGGTGACTTCGCCCTCATCACCATCATCACCGGCGACCGTCCTTCTTCCACCACCATCCAACTTCATCTCTCTCCCTCACATCTCAGACCACAGTCGCGATATGGAAGCTCCAAAGGTATATTCACACCTGCAAAGCACTGAGCAGAAGGAGCCAGCTAGAATGGAGACCACGACGCACGAAATCTGAACAAGGGGATCTGATTAAAGCTAACCCGTGGCTGATTTGGTTCTTGGGTTAATATTGTTTGGTTTTCCTTTCCATTTGAATTTGACTCTGGAATTTTCTCTTTGTTATGGATGTTAATTAAAGTGATGTGTGGCTGATTTACTTTTGCAACCTAGAGGAGCTATGAATTTATTTGTTGATTAGACTTTGTTTTTATTAATTAGTTATAATTAATATTAATTTTGGTTACTTAATCTTGTTTAGCTTTATCTATTTAGTGATTAGCCATCATTGAATATGAATTTGAGAATTAGGATTTACCTTGATGAAGGGAATTTTAATTAAGCTCTGAGATTAAGTAATATGGGATTAGATTACGATTTAATTTGCGATTAGGATAGGCATATACCTAATGGCCCCATATAATTGTTGAAGAGTGTATTCGAGTTTTATTGCCTCTTGAGTAATTATGTTAGACATAACAAATTATACTCAAGAGAGGGTTGTAAGTGGACCGACAGACATTTACAGCTATTTATACTTGAGATTAACAAAATTGATATTAAGACTAATTAAATTAGTGAAATCAAGGTTTATGAAGCTAGTAAGGGATTAGTGACGCTGGGTTGCTCATTTTATTATTGTGCTAGTTTGTTTATTTTAATTTCATTTTAATTTTGTTTTCCTTTAATTAAATTCAATTTGGTTTGCTCAACTTAATCGAAAGTGTAAAATTAATGCTTAACTGAAGTTGTGGGTACGAAGTCCTCGTGGGAACGATACTTTTCTTATCACTTTATTACTTGATACGGCCCGTATACTTGCGGAGTTATAGGCTTAAAGTTTTGCCCTATCAACTAGCACGCACAAAAAAAATTATTGATAGAAGGAATAACATCCCATTTACTATACCAATCCAGATCCTGTAGTCTTCATTTAGAAATAGGTTGTCTAATGCATGTTGTGTTAGTATTTAGGTGTCCTAAAGACAATCTGTAAGGACAGATGAACACCTTTTCTACATTGTAGTATTTTATTATTAATAAATTAGCACATTTTATCTTTATCATATTTATGTCTTGCTTTTATTTTAAGGTAAATATGTGCTTAAAGATAAAAACCCTAGGAATAAAACATGTGTTAATCTCGAGAATAAATTATAGAGATCATGAACATGAGGATTCGATAACAATGAATATCTATTGTCTAAAAATTGTTCCTAGTCTTGAATCACCAAGAAATGACATTGATGATCTCAATAAGACTAATACAACATCATCTACTTGTATAGAGATACAAGGTAGCGACCTTATGGAATACAGGCTGGTTAAGGGCATGTCGGTTGAACCGCACGTCCTCAAGATGATTGGACTGATAGAGAAGCTTGCTTCTCTAGGTTTTATCATGGACCATGAGCTAAGTATTGACTTGGTCTTGCAGTCCTTGCCACAATCATATAATGGTTTCGTGGTCAATTATTATATGAATAAGGTAGAGTCAACACTCCCATAGTTGTTGAGTCTGTTAACCACTATAGAGGGTGTTGTTAAGAAAAACAGAACCCAAGCTCTTTTGATTGGTGGGTCTTCCAAGGCTAAGGGCAAGGGTTAGTCCGTCGCGACAAACAAACTCAAGCCTAAAGACAACCCTAAGAAGAAGAAGGGCAAGGGAAAAGAAAAGGGGAATCGAAAGATACTGTTGTATGCTTCCGTTGTAAAAAGGAAGGACATTGGAAGAGGAAATACCTGTTATACCTTGCGAGCCTCAAGGGAAAGAAGCATGGTAATGCTTCTGCCTCTGGTATGTTCACTATAGAACAATATGATTTTAATTTTATAATAAAGAGTGACAAGTTTTTTGTCATTATGAATGATATTGTTTATGCTTGTGCATCTCAGACAAATGGATTATATGTTTTTGATTTAGAATTGAATAGTGAACTTCTTAGCATTCAAGTTAAGAAACCAAGATTAGGTAATCAATATTTTCTCTGGCACTGTAGGTTGGGACACATAAATGAGATAAGATTATCTAGACTCCATCATGATGGTTATCTAGGCTCCATTGATTTTGAATCCTGTGAATCTTGTTTGGCTGGTAAGATGATGAAGACCAAGCTTGAGAAGCCTGTGAGTCACAGAGCCAGTGAGTTGTTGGAACTCATTCATTCGGATGTTTGTGGGCCCATGTCTACTCAGGCTAGAGGAGGATACTCCTACTTCATCACCTTTACTGATGATAAGTCAAGATTCAGATATGTGTATCTTATGAGACATAAATCCGAAGCCTTTGAAAAGTTTAAAGAGTTTAGGAATGAAGTAGAGAAACAACTTGGCAAGATGATTAAGACACTTTGATTTGATCGAGGTGGCGAATATCTGAGTCAGGAGTTTCAGGATTATCTAAGAGAGAATGAGATTCTCTCACAGTTGACGACTCCATACACACCGCATCAAAATTGTGTGTTTGAAAGGAGAAACCAAACCTTGCTTGACATGGTACGGTCAATGATGAGTGGTACGAAGCTCCCAAAATAATTTTGGGGATTCACCCTCAATACGGCATTAAACATTCTTAATAGGGTTCCATTGAAATCTGTTTAGACTACTCTATATGAGATATGGAGGCAACAGAAGCCCAACTTGAGTTACCTCAAGGTGTGGGGCTATTCAGCTTATGTTAAGACCCTAGCACTGGATAAATTGGAGGGTATGAGAACTTTGTGCTATTTTGTAGGCTATCCCAAGGAAACTAATGTTGGAATTCGTACACGCAGCGGAAAAAGAAAAAACTTTACGAATCCCAATGAGAGGATCTATCAACGGCGTTTAAATCGAGTTCGTTAGAAAAACCGTACCTATACGATCTTGTATGCGTCCTTTGCGAACACGTGGGCTAACACCTTCTTGCTCAATCAATCTCTAGGAGTCGACTCTACGAATCCACTCCCTCTACCGGTATCCACACCGAACAACTCTCCAACACGTACGGCAGCGTGCTAGCGCCTTCTTACTTTCTGTCTCACGTTTTTCTCTAGGATTTATTTCGCAGCTTGTCTCTCTCTTATTTTAATACGACTAAAGCTTCATTATATAGAGTTTCTCAAACCCTAATTGGGCCGTATTAAAATATTCAAGATTAATCTAAAATCAATCTTGAAAACCGAATTTGGATTAATATATTAATTAAATCTATCTAACAGATCCAATCTAATCTATTTATTTAATCCAAATTAAAAGCCTGCTGATTTAATTTATCTTTATAAATTAAATCATAGATATGATATCTGTCTATTTAATTAAATCTGAGATACTATATCTCAATTCAAAATAAATCAGATATATGATATCTCTTATTCGAAAATTAAATATGAGATATGATATCTGTCTATTTAATTAAATCTGAGATACTATATCTCAATTCAAATTAAATCAGATATATGATATCTCTATTTATTTTAGTTATTAAATTTATCAAATAAATTAAATACTATATAATAATATTATTATCTATAAATAATAATATCATTATTTTCAAATTTAATATATATATATATATCCATCCTAGACCAAATGATGTATTCATTAAATCTTAGATATATCTAAGATTCAATGAATCTGGACACTATTGCTCGTGTTGGGCTATTCTTATGTGCGACCCTGCAGGCCCACATGAGATTGGCAATGGGTCAATACTGTACCAGCTCACAAGTCGCAAGCGGCCTCTAGCAAGACATTGCGACTACCCAATTTATATGGGGATCGATAATACGATACAACCTATCGTACAACCATGTCACGTCCCTTTTGTCACGCGATAATTTGGTCAAGGATGAGGCATGAATAATGTCAACTTCCTATTATGGACCATTACTTTCTCGATTCTTGAGTATGAAGATAGAATATCACCTAGAGGGGGGTGAATAGGTAATCTCAAAAAACTTTTCGTGAGTTGTACAAGAACGCAAGTACGACAGAGACAGAGAAGAGAGATAGACACAAAGCAATTTATACTGGTTCGGTCTAACACTTCAACCTACATCCAGTCCCCAAGTACACCTTGGGCTTTTCACTAACTCTTCAAATACGTACACAATTACACACTCTGTAACTTAGGATGATCCTTTTACTCAGACTCACTCCCCTTTACAAGTTGTAATAGTACACCCACACTTAAGGTTCCACAACCTTAAGATTTACAAAACAATAATCAAATAAGTGTTTAGTAACTCCTCATGAGTAGATAAATGTTAAACACTGAAGAACACAGAAAATATTCAAAGATATTAGCTTAGTTAATGAAACAACAAATTGCAATAAGTTCTAATTGAATGCACAGCATTTCGGTAGGTGAAGACTTGAATGCTTCTGGATTTTATAGATGATAGCAATTAATGCCCGTTGGAAGAAAGCTTAAAGAGCCGTTGAGAGAAATAAATATATCTGTTGCTCTGTTTCTTCGTAACCTTCCGAGGTTGGTGAATATACTCCGTTGACATTCTTTGTTCGATTTGTCCGTTGAGACTCAGATAGAATATTGACTGAAAATATTTGAAATGCTTTGCAGTGGCTCAGAGGTCCATATTCTACTTTTGTGCTTCGTCTCTGTTTTGCATTTAATGCATCTGACACAAATTTACTTTATGGAAATTTGATGATTAAAACATTTTAATCATATATGAAAAGCACTAGCAAACTGATTAAACTTGATTAGATGAAGTATAAATCAATAACAAAGAACAACCAAAGCATAATCGATGATTTACAGATTGCGACAACGGACGTGTTAACTGGTAACAGACATTCTCGAGAATTGTTCATGCGGTTCTCAGGAATGGTTGAGCAAGTATGTTAATTCAGAAGTTGAGTCTCGCTGATACTCGAGAACTATTTTTTAAGGTTCTCGGGAATTCAAAGCACAGAATGTTTTATATATGGAAGATGTTTGGGCATTCTCGAGAATTGATGTGTACATACTAGAGAACTACTCTTAATCTCAAGTTAGTGATGCATGATGCCAGAACGTCCTTCGATAATTCTTGAGAATCTCCAAATGATTCTCAAGAACCATTCTCGAGAATTGATTCTCAGTTCTCGAGAATCACTCGAGAAACCATTTTCTCAGTGAGCATCAGATGAAGCAATCGACCATTCTCGAGAATCCTTTTGCCCATTCTCAAGAACCATTCTCGAGAATCATGGTACAACACTCTTCTGTAATGTGAATCAAGCTTAATCATTCTTGAGAATCACTGGTGCATTCTCGAGAACCATTCTCGAGAATCTACTATCCATTCTCGAGAATCCTTTGTTCAGAGAATTTTGTGATGGTTACTTAACTGTCATTCTCGAGAATCCTTGAGTCAATTCTCGAGAATTGCTTCCTGAACTCTTGAACACACATTAAATCAGATTCAACATATTTTCAAAACTTAGACTTTTTGTTATCATCAAAACATTAGGAGCTAACACAGTAGTCCAACAATTGAAATGGAAACTCCTTTCCATCGTAGTATGGCCATATATTTCTCAAACTCACTCATCGAGGGGCCCAATATTATCTCTCTACAAATGTGAGGGACAAATTTCATCTTGACCATTCACATTCCTCTGCATGAGAACCGCTGATCCCGATCTAAGCCTTTATCATCACCCGATCAAAGGTGACTTTTGACTAGGTCAATGATCAGCAACTCTCATGTAGGAATCCATGATGATCTCAGGTCAAAGTGCATTGTGACACGGTTATACATGAAAAAAGCTTATGACTTAATCCATACAGCTTTCTCATAGTGGGTCAGTCCAGCACCTTGTACCCTTACAAGTGCCTATGACTTTGATTCATATCTCCATACCTCATCAGAGTCATACTGGTCTTATTTCATCTTCGCTCTCGCGTAGAAGACCGACTAGGGACATTTAGGATAATCTATAAGATATATCAAAGGATACAATTACCACTATAAACATGCAAATGAAATGATAACTAAACGGAGAAATACTTTAAATAACATAAACGTTTAAAGTACAATGACTTGCCCTAGGGCATAATTTCCAACAACTAAGGGATACTACTTTTACTACCCTGATGACTACAAAGTTTTTGTATTCAAGAATGCTACTTTTCTTGAGGAAGATATACTCTCTCAAGTAGATAGTGGGAGTAAGGTAGAACTTGAAGAAATTCAAGAACTACGGGAACAAGTAATAGAGTCTGAGTCTGTTAATCAGGCGATGCCTTAAGTAGAGGCTGTAGACACCCAGCCTCGGAGGACTTATAGGATTAGTCACCAACCTGAAAGGTACGGTTTTGTGATTGAGAATCAACAGACCGTTGAAGATGATGAGCCTACTTTCTACACTGAGGTAGTCAAGGATGTTGACTCCTTAGAATGGCTTCAGGCCATGCAATCTGAGATAGATTCGATGGATCAGAACAAGGTATGGACATTGGTTCCACTACCTGAGGGAATAATTCCTATTAGGTGCAAGTGAGTCCTTGAAAAGAAGACTGATGAAGATAGCAACATTCAAACCTATAAAGCTAGACTGGTTGCGAAGGGTTGTCGTCAAAGGCAAGGAATTGACTTTGAGGAAACTTTTTCGCTTATTGCCATGATCAAATCTATCAAGATTATGCTAGCTATAGCCGCATATCATGATTATGAGGTTTGACATGTGGATGTCAAAAATGCCTTCTTGAATGGTTTCTTGAAGGAAGAGGTGTATATGACACAACCTGAGATTTTTGAATCCAAGGGCCAAAAGCATATGGTATGCAAACTTCAAAAGTCAATCTATGGGCTTAAGCAAGTATCATGGAGTTGTGATCTTCTTTTTGATAAAGTTGTTAAAGGAAACAACTTTATTAAAAATGAAGATGAACTATGTGTTTACAAGAAGTTTAGTGGGAGTGTTGTTGTTTTCCTTGTGCTTTATGTGGATGACATATTGCTAATTGGAAATAACATTCTTATGTTATAGTCCACAAATATATGATTATCAAAGAACTTCACCATGAAGGATATGGGAGATGCGGCCTACATACTTGGCATAAAGATCTATAGAGATAGAACCAAAAGGTTACTGGGTTTATCCCAATCTACGTACATAGACAAAATGCTAAAGAGGTTTAGCATGGACGGGTCGAAAATGGGTTTTCTTCTCGTCAGTCATGGCATTCATCTTTCTCAGCCTATGTGTCCCAAGACACCGGCTGAAAGGGAACGAATGGAGAGGATTCCATACGCATCAGTAATTAGATCCATCATATATGTCATGCTATATATGAGACTAGCCGTCCTTATACTTTAAGTATTACGAGCCGATACCAGGCTTACCCTGGAGAAGGTCACTTGACAGCTGTAAAGACAGTCCTAAAGTACTTAAGAAGGATTAAGGATCTGTTTCTAGTTTACGGTGGTAGTGGTGAGCTAAAAGTAAAAGGGTTCACTGATGACAGTTTCCAGAATGATAAAGATGATCGTAAATCCCAGTCAAGCATCATCTATACCCTAAATGGTTGAGCAATTTGTTGGAAGAGTTCTAAGCAAGAGACCACAATAGACTTTGCTACCGAGGCAGAATACATAGTAGCTTCAGAAGCAGGTAAGGAGGCAGTATGGATCAAGAAGTTCATTAGTGAACTTGAAGTGGTTCCCAACATTACTGGTCCAATACCTTTGTATTGCGACAACACCAGAGCTATAGCTCAAAACAAGGAACCTTGGTCTCATCAAAGATCCAAGCATGTGCTCTGTAAGTATCACCTCATCCGAGAGATTGTTGAAAGATAAGATATAGAGATGGACTATATCCCCACCGATAATAACTTGGTTGATTCTTTGACTAAGGGAGTTTCTCAGAGAAAACATGATAGTCATTATGAGTCTTTAGGTATAACACATCAACCTAATTGGCTCTAGGCTAAGTGGGAGATTGTTAGTATATAGGCGTCCTAGAGACAATCGGTGAGGACAGATGGACACCTTTTCTACATTGTAGTATTTCATTATTAATAAATGAGCACATTTTATATTTATCATATTTATGTCTCGCCTTTATTTTATGGCACTAGTGCAAAAAAGGGCTTTAAGACCGCCTCATTTAGACTAGACATTGGACGCACCGGTCTTAAAGGTATGACCGGTGGCAGTTTAGTAAATATAAAGAACTTCTTATGTATGACCGGTGGAATTTTTGTAAATATAAAGAACTTCTTATGTACGACCGGTGGCAGTTTTGTAAATATAAATAACTTCTTATACCGGATCATTTTTTCATATGTCTTAAATATATTATTAAGACCCGTTAAAAAAAACCCGGTCTTAAAAATGTTATTAAAAAAATATTCAAATATCAATTACTTTATGGAGAAATCTCACACAACCGGACTAATATTTTATGCGGTCCAAAATAATAAGGAAAAATTTAAATATAAAGGTAATAAAGTTTTAAGACCGAACATATATAAAAGCCGGTCTTAAAAGTTATTCTTTTAAGCCAAACATAAAATGCGGCCGATATAAAATATAGAAAAAGAGTACGGATAAAAAATTAATTACTTTTAAGACCGGACTTTAATATATCCGGTCTTGAATACTAATTATTAAGACCGTCTATATTTTGATCCGGTCTTAAAAATGAACCGCCAAATAAACATTTCTTCGCGAAAGCTTTTGTTACTATCACCGAAGAACCTCTCGTTCACGTTGCGAAACCCTTCCCGTTGCATTACCTTTCTTCCCGTCTCGAAAATGAACGGTGAAAACGATTCTATTCCCCGTTCCGGAATGCCGATTCACAGATGGCGCGAGTCGAACGAACCCTCTTCATCTCACAATGAGCCTCGTAACCGCCCTGCATGTCGTGGTAGAAGAGGTACACGAATGATGGATGTAACCCTAAGTCGGACTTCTGGCTCAAGGCTAGAGATTCAGTTTGATGAAAAGTTGGAACCTTTCGGTCCCAAGAAATCCAAATATACTAGTTTTGTTGGCTATCTAGCACGCAGCAAGGTTAGCATCTTGGCATATGAGTGGAAAAGTGTGGAGGTTGGCACAGTAAAGGATCCTATTTGGGACACTATCCGGCTTTCATACACTGTCCCTGACTGTCAGAAGTTGAAAGACAAGACATTGTCTTATTGTGCTGATCGGTGGAGGAAGTTTAAGACCTTTCTGGCTAACAAGTATATTTTTGCCGAGGTTCAACCTGAAGAAAATCCTTGGGACAAGTACACATTTATTGATGAACAAACTTGGCAACAATTTGTTCAGCCGCGGACCACTCTTAAAGCTCTAGTGAGTTTATATTTTGTTTTGTTTGCTTATTAACCTGTGCGGATATGTGAATGTTATTGTGTTCATCTAATCCTGTTAGTTAAATGGTTTGGTGTGTGAATAGAAGTATACATTTCCTGCCTTTGTCTATGCAAGTCTGATATGTAAACCCTAAAAGGTAAAATACCAAGAAGGTAATTAGGGAAATAATAATGGCATAAGAGTCAAGCCCTTATTATAGTCTTAGTTCTATTATAGTAGGTAGTGGTTAGACATTGCTGTTAGTTAGTTAGTATGTTAACTATGTAATGGTTTCGGTGCAAGCTGTTATTGGGCCTTAAGAGTCAAGCCTCTAATTATATATAAGAGGTTAGTCTAATATGTGTAGGAACCCGTTATGATGAATGAATGAATTGACCGAGTTGGCGGCATTTCGCAACTCCTTTCCTCTGTTTCTCCCAATTTCTTCTACCATTCTACATCTTTCTTAAATAAAATGTTGAAACTTGATGAAGTGAATTTGACTAATGTTTGACCTTCATATGAAGAAGAAGTTCTCTAATTTCTGTTAGACATCAATGGCTGAAATTCATAATTAATAGTTTTTTTTCAATTCTGATTCACAGAAAAGAAAGGAACAAGCACAGGAGATAGGGAGAAAGAATGATTGCCCACATAGGGCTTCTCGCGGCGGATATGAAATGGCCGAAAAAGAATTGATGGTGGCCAAGCGGAAGAGATTGGAAGATGAAGCTGAATCCAATCCTTTTGCGATAGTTGATCAGCCATCTCCTATACGTCGCGAGGAGTTGTGGTTGCATATTCGGCAAAAGCCAAGTGGCGCCTACACGAGTGAACAAACTCGTGTAGTTCTTTGAAAGAATTGTAAGTATCGTTATTGTTATTTTTTAGTTACTAAACATGTTTCATTACTAAGCTTCTCGTTATCCGTATCTTACGGAAGATCTTAAAAAGAAAGAAGCGAGAGGGATCTTTTGTGTCGGACGGGAGGAATGATGTTCTGACCGTTGCGACTGGAAAACCGAATCACGCGGGGCGTGTAAGGGGGGTTGGAGGACGGGTAGGCTTGAAGGAATACTTTGGTAAATCCAAACGCCACAAACAAAGTATGGTTACCCGGGAGGAGATGGAACAGACACTGGCCAAAAATAACTGATGAAGCAGCGGCTAAAGAAGCAATGTTTCAATCCCAGATGAAACAGACGCTGGCCAAATTCAGTGAGGAAGCAGCGGCTAAAGAAGCAATTTTTCAATCCCATATGAGCCAGATGAAGGAGGAAATAAATCAGATGAGGCTGCTTTTGAGCTCTCGTCCGAGAGCAAGTGTTCCCACACATTCACTGCGGTTATGCGTGAGCACTAGGGGGAGCTGCATTGTTGGACGATCGAGCAACCTCCTCCTCAAGTTCCATCCCCTGGTCAAGCTGCATCCCCTCCTCCTCAAGTTCCATCCCCTGGTCAAGCTGCATCCCCTCCTCCTCAAGTTCCATCCCCTACTGCTCATTTGACTGCCAAGGAAAAAAATATCTTATTTGGCAAAAAACAATTATTTTAAAGATAAATCGTGGCCTGTCCAAGAAGTAGTAGGTGTCCCTCATCCTGTAGATGTTTACCTTGACAATATAGATGTAATGTCCCTGCTGAATCCTGGACAGGAGCTTAGTAATCCAATCATTCAACTGTTTATGAAGTAAGTATCTAATTCTATGAGTACATAATTTAAATGCATCGTTTAGACACACATACATATATACTAATTCCCTGATCGATGTCATTATTGTAGGTTCATGCAACAAGAATTGGCCAAACAAGGCAGAATAAATGATTTTGGATTCTTGTGCCCAGTCTATGCAAGCACAACATCCTTGGACTTGAGATAAGAATACATGTCAACCAGGGTGTGTGAAGTGAGAAAAAAGGCGTACGTGTTTCCATACTTCTACAGGTACATATCACAATTCTTGTATGCAATCAACTTAATATAATTCTGCTACATATATCACTGAGTACTTTACTGCTGTGAATTTTTAGCCGCCACTGGCAGTTGGTCCTCATGTGCATGGAGGATCATAAAGTTATCTTCTTATGCTCCACTCACAATGAGCCAGAGCCTATATTAAGGCCAGACCTGCTCCCTTTCCTGATGATGAAGTGGAGCATATACACAATTTGTTTTGTGAATATCTATATGAACTAATTAATTCCTAAATTCATTTGTAAAATATACGCACAATGTGTAATTCAATAATAAATTTGTATATTTTTCGAAGAAATTCGTTCATTCATTTTAGATATTTAGTGCTTGAAATTTGAGGTACATGATGTTGTAAATGAGAAAAAAGAGACTATCTGAAAGTCCGGTGCTAAAAGTCTTCGTTTATTTAACTAAAAATATGGCGAGACCTTTAGGACCGCAGAATTATTAAACCTCCAGTGCTAAAAGTCTTCGTTTATATAAAAAAAAACTATATCTAGACTTTTAGGACCGGACGTAATTATTTGTCCGGTCTTAAAAGTCTTCTAAAAATTCGCTAGACGTTTAGGACCGCATCTTTATGGTACGACCAGTCCTAAAAGTCTACGTTTAATTAATTAAAAAATATGTCTAGACGTTAAGACCGTAAATTTGTTAAATAACCGCTCTTAAAAGTCCATCTTCTTCGTTTATTTTTAAAAATATGGCGAGACGTTTAGGACCGCATATTTATTAAACCTCTGGTGCCAAAAGTCTTCGTTTATTTCTAAAAAAACTATGGCTAGACTTTTAGGACCGCATATGAATTAAACATCCGGTCCTAAAAGTCTACGTTTAAATTCGCTAGACTTTTAGGACCGAATTTTTATATTTTGTCCGGACCTAAATGTCTACGTTTAATTAACAAAAAAAATATGTCTAGACTTTTAAGACCGTAGTTTTTTTATATCTCGGCTCCTAAAAGTCAGTCATAAAAATATTTTTTAAAAATATGGCTTAACCTTTAGGACTGTGTATATATTTGTTTCCTCTTAATAGTTTTTGACTCGATTTTCAGACAACCGAGGTTCTGGCGTTCTGCTCAAGCTAGGTCCCTCGTTGTCGTCGATGTTACCTCTCTTGATGTTGAGCAGCATTATCGGTTTCCCTTCTCATTGTCTCTTTTCTTTTTGTCGGAAAATAAGGAAGATACTGAAAGGAAACTGAAAATATTCAACTCAAGTCGAGGTAACACCGATGACAACGACAGTCCAACCTTGACAAGAATAGTCATTTGGTTTGTTTTTATTCGAATAAGGTAAACGATCTTTTTTTGTTTTTTTGTATATTCTTAACTGTATTGTGGGAATTTTTAATGTTGATTTACAAGAGGACAATGTTTTGTTTGTTTCCTTTTTTGTCGGAAAAAGAAGGAAGATAATGAAAAGGACATGGTGATCGAATATGGAAACAAAAATATCTTTATATTTTTTTTACTGCTGCCCCGTGAGGAGCAGTAGCAGCAGCAGTACAGACAAAAAAAACAAAAAAAAAACAAAAACATCTACTCCCCTCATCGTTGTCGGAGGGGAGGGAGTCGTTGGAGAGGTCGGAGAGGTCGCCATCTGAAGGATGGTTCTCAATGTCCTGGGCATCGAGAATCGCCTGTAGCTTTACGTTGACGGCGTGATAGACTTGAAAAAGCTGGCCGTAATGTCGGTCTATATGATCGAGGCGGGCCAGGATGTGCTGAATCATCTGGTAGAGGGTCGGAGCCGGAGGCAACGGAGGAGGAGGACCTCGTGGTGGTGGAGCAGCCATTACTGTGGATGTTTTAGAAGTGATGAAGAAGAATGTGAAGGAAGTAAAGTAACATCGGGTTTAAATAGAGAACCCTGCCCGAACAATGTGAAACGCCGGAAACAATAATGAGGAGACGCATAGTTCCTCAGAATACGAGGAGACGCCTAGTTGGGAAGTTTATCTGGAAGTCGAAGAGATTCTGAATCATTCATTTGAACAGAGTGTAGGGATACGACTCGGGAACCTTTAATACCAGATATTGTAAAAGATCCATTCTTAAAACTAATTAGAAAAAATTATTACTTTAAAAAAATTGATGTGAAAAAAAAGATTTCTAGGACCGGATATAAGATACAATGTCGGTCTTAAAAGTAATTGAATTGATTGAAAAAATAAATAATAGACTTTTAGGACCGGATATATTTTAAAAGGTCGGTCTTAAAATCAATTGAATTGGAAAAAAATAATAGACTTTTAGGACCGGGTATATTATTAAAGTTCGGTCTTAAAATCAATTGAATTGAAAAAAATTAAATAAAAGAATTTTAGACCGCATATTTATTAACTCCTCATACCTCTCTCGTCCTTAACTCCTTATTAAACTCCTCATACCTCGTAACTCAACATACCTCTCTCGTCCTTAGTAACTCCTCACAATCTCGTAACTCCACACTACGTGGCTCTCGCGCCCTAACCGCTCAACCCATGGTTAGATACAAGAGAACCGCTCGTAGGGGTGCTCTTACTCCTGATGCTCGTGCCTTCCGTAGATCGTCATTGGACCCATTGTTATTTCGGATGATGAAGAGGTTGCCGCACCCCCCTCCAGCCTTCAGACCATGAAGAGGTTCCTACTCCCCCTCTCCAACCAGTTGGCCCTAGCGCGCCTACCGCTGACCTCTCTCCTCTTTCCTCTAATGATGCATTGCAGCTGATGCGAATAAGGCAAGAACTTGCTGATATCCAGTGGGAATTTAATGCTTTTCACGCCGATATCGCCAAGGATGTTTAGTCAAATTCTTGTTTTTTTATAATTTTTTGCTTGTTTTTCTTTTGTTTTTTTTTCTTGTGTACGTGCATATTCACCAGTAATGTATGAATCATTAAGAACTAAGATTGTGTCTTTTTTTTTTGTTCATATTCTCCAGTAATTAAAGAAGCCTATCTCCAGTTTTTATTTAATTTTTATTCATTCAGTTGCTACTGCGCTCGCCAAAGCCAATTTTTTTTAAATGAGGACTTTTAGGACCGGATGTTTCATAAGACTCCGGTCTTAAAATTAAATGAAAAATAAAAATTAAGACCGGAGTCTTTTAAACCTCCGGTCCCAAAAATTTAATTATATATTTAGGACCGGCTACTTTATAAATAACCAGTCTTAATAAAATCCAAATTAATAAAACATGTCTCTGTCGCGCGGAATTTTAAATTTCCCTCTCTGAACTTCTCTTCTCGCGCCGAAAGTGATTACTCAGGTTCTGTCTCCAGTGTTTTTGTGTTGCTTTATCGACTGCTTCGCGTTGCTTTCTTGACAATCACTTTCTGGTTCGTTAGCTAAACGTCTATAGACCTTGTTTCGGTTATATAACTTTATGGTTTTCTGGGTTGAACGAAATCGATGAAATGTTCTTGTGGGTTTCTCTGTTGTTAATGAATATTGTATTTTGAAGATTTTATTTGCGCTTTAGACCTACCCAACTGACCACAAATGTTTTTAGGTTACTCTTCTTTCCCTGCAACATCAACGTTCGTGGCGGGAGAAGAAAGACTCCGCAAACACATTTGAATTTATATGCTACAGGTGAGTCCACAAGACCTTCACGCGATGCATTTAATTTCCTCGTCTTGCTTTAATTTTTCTTCTTGGATTCATTGTGATGCATTTATAACCAAAAGTGTTTCTTCGTTATGCATTTAATGGGCAAGTTTCTCCGTAAAAAATAAAATAAAAAATTGACATAACTGACATTGAGCATAAATATGAATTTGGTGTTGCCTTATTTTATATCCGTGTCATAAATAGGAATTCTACTATGGATCACGGTTGGATAACTGCGTTACGGACGAGTGTTGAATATCAAAATGGGGTGAGGGACTTTATAGAATTTGCTAAACAAAATGCCCATGATGATAGTGGGAAGTTTTATTGCCCTTGTGTAAAATGTTTGAATGAGAGTCGACTAAGTCCTGAAGTTATCCACACACATTTAATTTGTGAAGGATTTTGTAAGACTTATACAGTATGGGTATGGCATGGTGAAAAAATAACAAGTGGGTCTCAACATGAGGAAGTGGCCTTTGATGATAATGACACGGATATGGATGATCACATAGAGGACATTATTCGTGATGTAGGAGAAGAGGCTTTTCATCAATCACATGCATATGGTAATATGTGCAGTGATGCAGAAACCCTGCTATACCCTGGTTGTAAAAAATACCAATTGTTGAACGCTGTATTGAAATTGGTAAGCTTGAAGGCATGTCATGGATGGAGCGACAAGAGTTTTTCTGAAATGCTTGAGACTTTTAAGGACATGCTTCCGGATGATAATGTGTTGCCGCATCGATTCTATGATGCTAAGAAAATACTCATCCCTTTGGGGATGGAGTACAAAAAGATCCATGCATGCCCGAATGATTGCGTATTGTATAGAAAAAGAGTTTGAAGAGAAGCTGAATTGTCTGATATGTGAAACCTCAAGGTACAAGTCAAATAAGAGGCCTGCAAAAGTGTTGTGGTATCTTCCGATCATACCAAGGTTCAAGCTGTTGTTTGCGAATGAAAATGATGCAAAAAATCTGACGTGGCATGCAGATGAGAGGATTTCGATGGAAAGCTTCGACATCCGGCCGATTCTTCTCAATGGAAGAAAATCGATCATTTATTTCCGAACTTCGGCGAAGAACCTAGGAACCTTAGGCTTGCCCTTAGCACGGATGGCATGAATCCATATGGAAGCCTTAGCAAGATACATAGTTCATGGCCTGTGCTCCTTATTATTTACAACTTATCTCCAATGTTATGCATGAAACGAAAGTACATCATGCTTTGTCTATGTTGATTTCGGGACCAAAACAACCCGAAATGACATTGATGTTTACCTTCACCCTTGATCGAAGACTTGAAGGAGTTGTGGGAAGAAGGTGTCGATGTTTTTGACTCTTTCAAGAAGGATGTGTTTAAACTACGAGCCATGATATTTTGTACTATAAACGACTTCCCAAAGATATGGGAACTTGTCAGGGTATAGTGTAAAAGGCCATAAAGCATGTCCGGTTTGTGAAAAAGGCACACGCTACCATCAACTTCAACATGGAAGAAAGACGGTTTATCTTGGACATAGGAGATTTCTTAGACGGGGCCACCCATATCGTCGATTAAAGAAAGCCTTTTTTGGTGGCCAGGAGTATGAAGATGCTCCGGTGGCATTGACTAGGGAGCAAGTTTATGAAAAGGTGAAAAATATCAATGTCATCTTCGGTAAGACTGGAAAGAGTATAAAAGAAACAAATATATGGAAAAAGAGATCTGTATTCTTCGATCTTCCATATTGACGCAATCTTGATGTGAGACACTATATTGATGTCATGCACGTGGAGAAAAACGTATGTGATAGTATTGTTGGCACGCTTCTCAACATACAAGGTAGTTCCAAGGATGGTGTGAAGGCAAGATTGGATTTGTAAGTAATGGGAATACACGAAGACTTACATCCAAGGCCATACGGGAAGAGAACTTATTGTCCCCCGGCTTCTCATACTTTGTCTAAGGATGAGAAACGAAGTTTTTGTGAGTGTTTACATAGCACAAAAGTTCCCTCGGGGTATTCTTCAAATTTTAAGAGGCTTGTATCGATGAAGGACTTGAAATTAGTAGGCCAAAAGTCTCATGATTGTCATGTCTTGATGCAACAATACTACTACTCCGCAGCTATTCAAGGCATCCCCGAATATGATCTTCGGGTCGTTTTGACTAGACTTTGTGTCTTCTTCAATGCGGTTTGTAGTAAAGTTTGCGAGATTGAAAAGTTGGATGAATTGGAGAATGAAGGATATCTTATCTTTTGCCACCTTGAGAATCTTTTTCTTCCTACCTTTTTTGACATCATGGTTCATCTAATTGTTCATCTAGTGAGGGAGATAAAGTTGTGCGGACCTATCCATTTACGGTGGATGTACCCAATTGAAAGATCTATGAAATTCCTAAAAGGGTACGTGAAGCATACCGGCCGAAGCATCAATTGTTCGAAATATGTTTCGAAGAAGCCATGGAATTTTGTCAAAATTATTTGGCCAAAGTAAGACATATTGGGCTTCCAAAACGTCGCATGTCAAGGGGATAGACGAGGGCTTCGGTAAAGAGTGTGGATCCTGATGAATTGTCACAAGTCCACTTATACATCTTGAATAATGTTGATGAAGTTCAAGCCATCATAGCTGCACATAAAGAAGCTGTAAGGAAAGAAAATCATCGAATGACTGAACAAAGGTTGATTAGGGAGCATAACAGAACTTTTGCAAACTGGTTCAAACAAAAGGTCGAGGGAGAGGAATGTGTTTCTGATACAATCAAAAGGTTAGCCCGTGGTCCTGAGGTTGATGTCATAAGTTAAAATTCATATGTGATCAATGGTTATACATTTTACACGAAGTCCCTAGATGATAGGAGCACCGTCCAAAACAGTGGTGTTATGTTAGAGGCTGAATCTATGCACTTCTCCAGTTCGAAAGACAAGAGGCCTTTATTGGCAGTCATGTCATATTATGGGGTTATTGAAGAGATTTGGGAGGTAGACTACGTTAAAATTAGATTTCCCATTTTCAAATGCAAGTGGGTTAATGTCAATAATGATGTTCAGATCGATCGGCTAGGATTTACATTAGTCGATGTCAATGGTAGAAGTTTTGGTGATGAACCTTTTATTATGCGAGACCGGGCGAAACAAGTGTTCTATATCACCGATCAAGAAAATAAAATGTGGTCTCGTAGCTCTCCAAGGAAAAAGGGTCATTGATATTGATGAGGAAAGTCATTCAAATTATGGTCTTCCCGAGAGTACTCCTTTTTCAAGGGGTCTACCGAAATGAACGAAGAAGATGAAGCGAGATAATGAACCCGGCATAAGAAATGATCATCAAGAAGGGATATGGGAGGATATCGCTTTATAAAAGAGTCAATATAATTCATAAGGTAATATTCATATGCAAACTTCTTTGAAAACTTTAAGGTTTTAACTATATTATATTCCTTCTATGTTCTTAAACAATGTCACTGACTATGAAGTTTGTTCTTGTTTTATTTTTGTGGCAGGATCGGATCCAAAGGGGCATGTTATAAAAGAGGATGTTACGTTGTTGTGTGGGAATTAGATGAAGGCATGGTGAATATTCCATTGGGCATGTATGTTGTATTTGTAACTTATTGTGTATTTGCATTGTAAGTAAGTTATCTTATTGTATAAATTAATTTAGGTGTTGTAGTCATAGTATATTCATTAATTAAGAAGCTACATAACTCATGGTGAATAATATTTGTATTCTTTTTCCCAATTCAATTTATTCATAATTGTTCATAGCTTGTACTTAAAGTATCGACTTTTATGTGCTGGATTGGGTGGTGGATTTGTGAATATATATGATCAGGAAGAACAGAACAGGGAAAAAATTCAGGAAAATTTAGACCGGTAATAAATAGGCCGGTCTTAAATGTTCAACTGTTAAGACCGGATGTATCAATATGTCCGGTCTTAAAGGTCATGTGTACATATTTGATATTAAGCCGGTCTTAAAAGTTTGTCTTTTAAGACCGGTGTATTTATACGTCCGGTCTAAAAATTCAATTTTTAAGACCGGACGAATTTACCGTCCAGTCTTGAAAGTCGGTCTTTTAAGACCGCTTATAATTAGTCGTCAGGTCTTAGAAGCCGCTATTTTTCAAACCGGATTTATTTTTGTCCGGTCTTATAATTTTGATCTTTTAAGAGCGGCCGAGTTTTTGCCCGGTCTTAAAAGTTGAGTTTTAGGACCGAACAAAAAATATTTCAGCTTTATTTAGTACGACTTTTAAGACCTAATGTTTTAAATGTCCGGTCCAAAAGAGTTTCTTTAAGACCGGTTCGAGTCCGGTCTTAAATGTGGACTTTTAATACCGGCTGGAACAAGACCGGTCGCGGGTCTGGTCTTACGGTGCCTCTTTTGTCCGGTCTTAAAGCCCTTTTTTGCACTAGTGTGGTAAATATGTATTTAAAGATAAAAACCCTAGGAATAGATCATATGTTAATCTCGAGGATCAATTATAGAGATCATGATCATGAGGAGTCCGGAACATTGCATATTTAAGACCTAAAACTTGTTCCTAGTCTTGAATCACCAAGAAAGGGCATTGACGATCTCAATAAGACTAGTACAACATCATCTACTTGTATAGAGACAAAAGGTAAGGACCTTATGGAAAATAGGCATGGTGATGCTTTAGCTAATGTCAGGGATGTAACTTTATCGATCCAACACATTCAAGATGCATTCAGTTTCAACCCCAACCACTCACTCTTGCTCCACCTTCCGACCTTCCATTTCAGCCTCCAGGTCTACAATGGAGAGGAGACCATGTGTAACAACGACACAGCTCTTAGCTGGAAGGTATAAGCAAATTTAGAGGAACAAAGCAAAGTAAAGATGCCTGAATTTGATGTCTAAATGTGTCCTTGGGTTGTGTTATTATTTTGATTAAAAAACTGTACATGTTGAACTATTTTGAAGTATCCTGCTTTTGATGTACAAATTCTATAATTATTTTGCTGTAAAAAGGCATGCTAGCTTGCTCATATTACCACATGGTGTTAGCACTTTTGGAATACTTTTGGTGTAAAGTCTAGCTGTAATACAAAGGCAACTTCAGAGGAACAAAGACAAAGTGAAGATGCATGATTTTTGATGTCTAAATGTGTCCTTGGGTTGTGTAATTATTTTGGTACAAAATCTGTAGAGGTTGAACTCTGTTGATGTTTCCAGCTTTTGATGTACAACTTGTGTAATTATTTTGCTGTAAAAAGGCTTGCTAGCCTACTCATAGTGCCACATGGTGTTGGCACTTTTGTAATAATTTTGGTGTAAAGTCTTTCTAGAATATTGATGAACTTGTTTAGGGAATGATTTTGGTGGAATATTTACCCATGCTTTTCCACTTGTTTTATGGTCATAATTTATTTATGCTCCATTGCAATTGACAGGCTTCTTTTTTCCTTTCATTGGATGGTCAATTGACATGTTTATGGTTTATGGTTAGCATTTATACTTGTTTACAACATAAATCTGCATTTTTCCTTGGCTGCGTCATCTCAACATACTGAATTATTTGTTATGTTTTTCATGTTCCTTAATGTATGGGATGTCTGAACTTAAACTTCCATATTTTTTTTCCCTTCCTTCTAGTTTAGACCATGAGCAATCATTCCTTCAACCTCTCATCCATCAGACTTTATATTGCTTACAAAGCTTCCATATTTCATGATGTTGTTAAATTTTTATTTTTTCATTAATCTAATTTATTTATCATAATTTAATTCTAAAAGCTATCTCAAGAAATCTTACAATTCAAAGTACCTAAACATGTTGATTCTAACTACTATTGGCACCCCAACAATATATATACACATTAACTCTACTTAATTCATTGCAAATACAGATCACTAGATTAAATTGCATATGTTGACAAAAAAAACATTGCACATGCTTAACCATTGTTTAATCCCTCAACATAACAGAAAAATTACACTTAATCCATTAACAATACATTACAATCAACAAATACATTACATATCATTGACACATTATCTAAACTCTCTCAACCACCAAAAAAAAAAAAAAAAAAAAAAAAAACATCAGCCCTTACAAATACATTACCGCTAACAACACCCAAGTCACTATCAATGTTGCTAATGCAAGTTTCAACTTCCATTGCACCTTCTTTACTTCACTTTCTTTCACTAAATGTTCAGATTTCATCTTCATCACCTCACCTTCAAGTGCAACAAGCTCTTCGTACCACTTCGCACATGCATTCCTTCTTCGAAGCTACTTGTTCTCCTCATATAGCTTGTCTATGTCATTGAGTAGCTCTTTGATAACTTCATTTTCCCTTTCCCCAAACCCATTATCGTGCCATTCAAAATATCCATACCCACCATCCAATGAAATTTCATCACCAACCATTACAAATGAACAACCCACACAACTAAAAATCTCATGCCACATCTAACAAATCTTACTTGGTAGTAATTTTGGCACCCATAAAACCTCCTACCTGGGTTTCCTTCTGACCACGATGTCCACCTGGGAGCCAACAAATTGTGATGGCAATACCGCATCAAACCTTCATACTGTTCCTCGCAACTTGGTCTTCTCACCAAAACCACCTTCCTTCTCACTTTCTCCTTCTCCCTATCGTCGATGTTGAAGACAAAGCCATCTAGCTCCCTCTCGATTTCAAATTCCTATATATCAATTAGGACAAAAATCAACTTCTTTATTAGGTCCTATATATCAAGAATAGGAGAAGTACCTTGATATTGAGCCAATTTATAAATAGTAATGATTAATAATTAATGACATTTTCATATTACACAACCAATTTTTATTTTAATTATTCTGTCACATAGTGAGACACTTGAAATTAAAAGAGACGGGGCCTCAATCAAATAAATAACATCACCCATATACTTTGTGCTTTTTCATCTCATAATACTGATTAAATCCTTAGTACATCATTAACTCGTTATACTTGTGCTTGTTCATCTCATAATATTGATTAAATCCTTAGATGAATACAATATTAGTTCAATATCCTCAATCCTTGACTTCATATATGTGAGCATATATAATTGTTATGTACCATTTTGTTCAAATTATGCACATATTCTAATTAAGGGTGGGAACACTAATATGTATGAATGTATTCAAAGTAAGGGTGAGAAAACTAATACATTATGTTAGTTGTGTGAAAAATAAACTAAGTCGTCTTGCAATCAGAAACCAAAAAACATCAAGAATTTGCATTAACCCCAGCAAAATACTACACCAACCTAAACAACTTCAAGACTAAAAACCACGAAAGGCAATGACAACTGAAAGTCATCCCATCTGAATCCCAACCCAAAGCAACAAAAGCCAATCTACCCCTACCTAGACAGAAACATTAACCCTTAAAGCCCCCATGTCATTCCAAGTAGCTCCCTCCTAGCAAGTAGCATCTCATGAAAAGTGGATTTCCAGAAAAATATTTATTACACCAATAAAGCTCACCATGGTCAGCTCGTTTAAATCTAATCAAATAGTAAAGGGAAAAACAAAGTCATTAGAAGGAAAATAACTCTGCATCAATAACTAGTTGAAAACAAATAGGGACTTGCATTCAAAGGTTTGGTAAAAATGACGCTTATTGAGATGCCTTGTATGAAAAAAATGTGAAGAGCATAATTAATCGAAGATTAATAGAAGCTACCAACCTTACCATACCTCGGCGTCGCAGCTAATAAGAATGGACAACAATATGGGACCCTCCGTTATCGTTGCTTTTAGCCATTGTTATCATCGTTGTGAAGAACCCTAGCTCACCATTTTCTTACTCGCTCACTCAATTTTCTTCATCGCTCGATTTGCTGGCCGAGAGTAGATTTCAGTTTTCTGGGGTTCCTACTTTTTAATCCTCATCGCAAGTTTCACTTGGCTCTCAGATTTTAGAATGTTTAACGTGGCTTTCTGAATGTTTCCCTGTCAGCAATTATTTGGATACACACCTGGCACATTTAACACCAACATAACCGACGTTTTCTCTCTTAACATTTTTGTGACTTTTGCTCCAAAATTGTAACCACATGGGCATTTTTGCACCCAAAAAAAGTATTTGGTGTTGGGCGCTCTTGCGGGAAAAAACATGTGCCTTTTTGCACCTTTACCATTCTTAATAATGTGCACCTTCTGTCAAGATCTGTAGTTTTGACCAATGTCAATTGCTATGTTGTTTTGATTTATGATATATAAACATTAGTAATCTGTATTTAGGGACCTATTTCTGAATTAGGATAGTTTGTATGTTAATTAGTCACTAATTCTAAGTACTTGTCGTTAGTAAAGGATTAAAGGAAGGCTATAACATTATAAATTGCCTTCTCTCCCAATGGTATTCAATATTGATGAAATAACAGAAAGTGGGGAGATTATTCAAAATCTCTCCTTCAACATCTTCTTCTTTTACCTCTCTATTTCTGGTTTGGTTCTCCTCTCTTCCTCTCTTCTTTTATACAAAATATAATTTTGTATCAGTGGTATCAGAGCTTTCATCCTCGGCCACATGCTCTTCCTCTTCTATTCTCTGCTGCATGGTTGAAACAAGGCTTCAAGAAGGGTCAAGAATGGCAGAAGAAAGGTTTCAGGCTATTGAGAAGCGACTACAAACAATGGATAACACACTGCAAGGGTTGTTGGCAAGATTCAATACGAGTTTGACAAATCTATAGCAATAAATGCAAGAATTTCGTACCGCTGGCCAAAATGGTCCAAGAAATCTTCATATACACCAAGAAAGACATCAAGAACATTGGCCAAGGCATCCCCAATACCATAAACCGACTCAATTTACCAAGTAAGAGTTTTATAGATATTATAGAGATGATATACTGACCTGGCCCCTTAAATGTGAGCGGTTCTTTAAGCTAGATGATATGCTGGAAGAAAGCAAGGTAAAGATGGCTTCTCTTAATCTTGATGACAAGACTTTTCAATGGCACCATGAGCTTGAAAGAAGATTACACAACCGTCTGTCTTCTTAGGATGAATATGCAGTAATCTTGAAAGAAAATTTTGGTCCAGCTTTGAAAATCCCGTGAGTGATCTTACCCACTTGTGGAAAATAGGATCTTTGGTTGATTACAATGCATAATTTGATTATATTGCTTCCAAATTAGATATTGTTGAAGATTATTTGGTTGGTTCATATGTTTTAACCCTTAAACCAGAAGTGGTGGCTCGATCCAAATGTTTAACCCTAAGACACTAACGGAGGTGCGAAGATTAGCAAAGATGTAGGAGATCATTATTGACAACTTAAATTCAAAGATTCTACTAGAAAAATCAGGGAATGATGTATCAATTTCAACCCTAGGACCTTCCTTTATTTGTCTAGGGACTCTCCTTCCTTCTACTGCATATCACACGGCGTTACTGACTAATAAGCCTCCTCAACCTGATAAATCTTTTGGTAACACATCCAAGACTCTATTTTTAGTACCTAAGAACCCGAATAGGACATTCAAACCTCTTACCCTTGAAGAAGAATTAGAACATATAACGAAAAATCTGTGTTTTTACTGTCTTACACCTTTAATCGTGATCACAAGTGTCCTCAAAGGCAAAAATTCCAATTACACTACATTAGCCCAGATTTAATTAAAGATACAATCAATAGTGAAATGGCTGAACCAGAAATTGAAAATGAGGATGATTTTTCCTCTTTGATTTATTTACATGCCATTAATGGGGTTGGCACAAGTGAATCTATGCGCATTCAAGGAGTGTGGGTAAAAAAACCATTCAGATTTGATTGATAATGGCAGTACCCATGATTTTACGGACTATGATCTTGCTGTCAGGTTAGGCTGGAAAGAAACAAAGCTCCTCTTGCTGTAGTTTAAGTTGATAGGGGTAGAAAACTTCAAGCTTTTGGTGTTTGGCATGGATTTAGGTGGAAAATGCAAGGTTTGGATTTTGTGTGTGACCTTAAGATAATCAAACTGCATACATTCCATATTGTGTTAGGATTATAATGGTTAAAGTCTATTAAGAGTGCTTTCTGGGACTATGAGAAGCTTTTTATGCAATTCTGGTATAAGGGTAGGTTGTGTAAGCTTCAAGCAAACCCTACAAATGAACTAAAGGTTAGGGTTCAACAAGCTTGTCGAACCTCAAATGCACTTAGTTCAGATGTTGCAACCAGTAACTAAAAGTTCACAATGTTGCTCTACAGAATTATCAAAGTTGCCAATAGAAATCCAAAAATCTCTTGACAGGTTTGAAGGGTTATTTAATGAGCCAAAAGAGCTCCTTCCTCTAAGGTCAGGCCATAATCATACTATTGTGCTATATGAAGGCACAAATCCTATTAGCTTGAAACGTTGTTGATATTCAGCAGCTCAGAAGGATGTTATTGAGAAACAAGTTTCGAAATTACAACAAACACGGGTTATTCAGGAAAGTCCTTTTCCCTTTTCAACCCCTATTGCTTTTGTAAAGAAAAACGATGAAACTTAGAGAATGTGTATTGATTTTCGTGAGTTGAACAAGAAAATGGTGAAAAATCAGTATCCTATTCCCTTAGTAGACTATTTATTTGATGAGTTACATGCTGCTAGATGGTTTACTAAGCTGGATTTGAGGGTTGGTTACCATCAAATCAGAATAAAACGAGATGATTTGTAAAAAATAGCCTTCAAAACTCATTATGGGAATTTTGAGTAGTTAGTCATGCAATTTGGATTGACTAATGCTAGCCACTTTTCAAGGGAGCTATGAATGATATTTTTAGGCCTCTCCTAAGGAAAATTGTCCTTGTTTTCTTTGATGACATTCTGACTTATAGTGCTACAATTGCAGAACATGCTCAGCACCTAAAAGAAGTTATGAGAATATTACAAGGCAATCAATATTTTGTCAAGAGGACTAAGTGTACCTTTACTGTCAAGAGTGTGGAGTACCTTGATCACATCATTTGGAAGGCAAGGTAGCTACGAGTCCAGAGAAAGCTTAGGCTAATGCAAATTGGCCTGAACCTCAGACAACAAAGCAGTTGAGAGCTTTCCTTGGCTTAGCTGGGTTCTATCAAAGGTTTATTCAAGGGTATGGAACTATAGTGAAGGCTCTTAGACTTTTATTACGAAAATATGCCTTTAAATGGTTAGAAACAATAGCTAAAGCCTATCAAAAATTGAAAAGTGTATTGATTTCAATACCAGTATTAGCCCTGCCAAATTTCTCCAAAGATTTTATAGTTGAAACTGATACATGTGGTTGAGGAATTGGTGATATGTTAATGCAGCAAGAGTAGCCGTTGGCTTATTTTAGTAAGGCTCTAGCTCTTAAGCATTTGAGCCTTTCTATATATGAAAAAGAGTTGATGGCAGTGATCAAGCAATTGAGTATTGGCACCAATATTTGGAGCGTAGTAAGTTTGTTATTTGGATAGATAATCAAAGTCTCAAGTACTTATTGGTACAGAAATTGAAAACACCCTGTCAGATGTATTGTATAGTAAAACTTTTGGGGTATGACTATAAGATTCAATATGAAAAAGGGAATGACAACACAGTTGTTGATGCTTTGTCAAGGTTGCATGTGTCTCAAATATTGCAGATTTCCTTGGATACTAGTTCTTCTGAATTGATGGAGGAAATTAAGAAAAAAAATGGGAATTAGATCTAGAAATTGCAGCTATCCTAGCTGAAGTAAAAGACAAAGATGAGGTGTTTCAAGAGTATTCTTGGGATGGTACTTACTTGAAGAAAACAACCGTTTGGTTATTGGCGATGTTGCTGAGTTGAAGACCAAGTTGTTGGAATGGCTCCATGCTAGTCTCAAGGAGGCCATTCAGGCATCCAAGGGACTTTCTATAAGTTTAAGGGATTGTTTTGGTGAAAACATCTACATAGGGATGTTGAAGACTTTATTAAGGGTTGTGATACATATGCTAGGTGTAAGGATGAAACCGTTGTTGCACCTGGATTGTTAAATCCACTCCCAATTCCAAGTAAGGTATGAGAAAGCATAACAATGGACTTCATAGAAGGGTTACCTAAATCTGGAGGTGAAGAAGTGATTTGGTTAATTATTGATAGAATTAGTAAATATTCTCATTTTATTCCTCTTTCTCATCCCTATTTAGCTTCTACACTTGAACAAGCTTTCTTGGATCAAGTTTACAAGTTGGATGGTGCTCTAATGGAAATTGTAAGTGATAAAGATCCTCTTTTTCTTAGTAATTTCTGGAAAGAGTTTCTTAAGGTTTTAAAAGTGCAATGAAGCCTTTCATCCACTTACCATCCTCAAAGTGATGGAGAAACTGAAGTCCTCAATAAGTGTTTGGAATTCTACTTGAGGTGTATGTGTTGCGAAGTTCATAAGGAATAGAGTCATGTTAGTTCTCTATGTATTTTGATGATAATTAACCATTGTAAACAAAGTGAACTTTAAGATTCAAGCCAAAATAGATTTAACTTGTTCTAACTTGGATCATAACATGTTGTCACATTTGCTATCAGATTGACTCAAGTTTGGGTTATCAAACTCGAGCCAATCCCTGTATGACTTGAGTCAGAATGGTTACTTGACTTGAGCCACACCTTTGTGACTCAAGTCTTGATGAGAACTCGAGCCAATGTTGAGTGACTCCAGTCAGGTCTTGTGAACTTAAAATCTTTTCAAAATTCAAAGTTAAAAGACTCAAATTTAAGATCTCTAACTCGAGCCTAGAATTGGAATATTATATTCAAAAATAATTTGTTAACTCGAGCCATCACTTAGTAACTCGAGTTAAGTGTGTTTACAAACCGTTTTCAAAAGCCTCTCTCAATCACCTTTGCGAAAATGGTCTGTAACTCGAGCCAACTATATATGAACTCAAGTTACGCCATGAACTAGAGCCAAACCTCTGTGACTCGAGTTAAAACTTCATTGAGACATCTTCAATTTTCTTCAAAGCTATTTTTCCAAAGAAGATGAACTCGAGTTTGGTATGGGAGATTCGAGTTTAGACCTGAACACGAGTTGAGTTTTAATGACTCGAGTCTATGTATCTTTCAACCTTGTTTTATTGATCTCTTGACTCGAGCCTAAAAAGCTTGACTCAAGTCAATCTATCTCTATTTGCATTCATCGTGTCCAAACTCCTTAAATCTTTAAGTATGATTTACCTACTTCATATCATCACTTATTATTATCCCTAACTATGTTTAATCAGTTTGTTAATGAGTTTCAGATGATTTGGATATAGATTAACACCAAATTTCATTAAAGCAATTATGTGTCAGAAATGCATTTAATGCTTTGCAAATGTTGCTCGGAAACGGCAAAGTTTCTCTAAGCATACGAAAGGTCATATGACCATTCCTTTCTTCATTCATGTTGTCTCTCAACGGACAAGTGGAATGTGGAATGTGGAATGTCATTAAGGAATGTCTGCGCATTAATGAAGAATCAATGCTCAAGTCTAACGGCTAGATTGAAGAGTCACAACAGATAATCTTCAAGCTTCTCCAACGGTCATTAATGCCACCAACATAAGTACAAGAAAGCATTGAATTAGCCACCTACCAAAACTTTACACATTCAATTCGAAGCTTTCACATTTATTGTTTCATTCTTGTTAAAATATCTTCGGATATCTGTTCATCAGTGTTTATCAATATCTGCTCTATGATAAAGTTCTAAACTTATTCATTCTTGTAAGAATCTCAAGGTTGTGGAACCTTTGAGATTGGGTTATTTGATTACAACTTGTAAGGGGGAGTAAGTCCTAGTGAGAGGATTACTCAAGAGTTACAGAGTGTGTAATCAAGTTTTTAGATAGTGGAAATCCCAGAGTGTCTGGGGACTGGACATAGGTCAAGGATTTGGATCGAACCAGTATTAATCTCTTGTGTCTATCTTTCTCTTTATCTCTCTGTTTAGCTCTGTTTTAGGGAGTGTGTTTCAGGGTATTTCGTTAAAGTTTTTAAATCACCCAATTCACCTCCCTCTTAGGTAATATTCTGTCTTTCAAGTCAATGGTTATCTTTGGTGGAATGGTGGTATACCAATAATTTTCATACTTCCACAAAGGCCATTCCACATGAGCTTTTGTATGGTTAGAAACCTTTTGTTTATGTCCCTTATATGCCTCGATCAGCTATAGTGGAGGCTGTAAGTAGGAGTTTTCAAGCAAGGGAAAAGATGATTGCAGTTCTGAAGCATCATCTACATTGGTTAGCCAACACCATAAATCAAAAGGCTGATTTAAAAAGGTCTAATCAGGATTTTGAAGTAGCCTAATAGGTGTTTCTTAAATTGAAACCCTATAGACAGGTTTCGACAGCAACTCAAAGCAATCAGAAGCGGGCTCCCCGCTTCTTTGGTCCTTATAAGGTGTTGGAAAAGATAGGACCAGTAGCCTACAAGCTTGACTTGCCTCCTGAAACGAGGATTCATTGTACTTTCCATGTTTCTTTGCTAAAATTATGTCCAGATCCTAGTGTAAAACAGAGACATCCTTTTGTTGAGTGGCTAAAAGTCCCAAATTCTCTATATCCTCAGCATATTTTATCCCAGCTCATTGGTAGGGATATCCATATGAAGAGGCTATAAGGATTTCCTTATTTAATCTAAAACATCAGTTTCCAGAATTTCCATTTCCAAACCCTTGAGGACAAGGGTTGTTTCAAGGGGGCAATGATATAGAAACATTAGTAATATGTATTTAGGGACCTATTTGTAATCTGTATTTAGGGACCTATTTGAGAATTAAGATAGTTTGTATGTTAATTAGTCACTAATTCTAAGAACTAGCCATTAGTGAACGATTACAGACCTATTCAGTATTGATGAAATAACAGAAAGTGGGGAGATTATTTAGAATGTCTCCTCCAACATCTTCTTCTTTTACCCCTTTGTTTCTAGTTTCATTCTCCTCTCTTCCTGTCTTCTTTTTTACAGAATATCAATTTTGTATCAGTTTAGTTCTCTTTTGTGTCGTGTCACCGTCTTTCAGGGGTAATCACACTTCTCTATATATGTTGCATACTAAGTTGATGAACTTTGCTAAAGTTATCTTTCTACATGCTACCTAAGGGAAACAACTTCCACACCTTTCTCATGTTTCAAGGATACTATAAGGTAATGGTAAGAGAAGCTCTTGAACTCTTCCCAGTTGTTCTACTAGCCATCACTTGAGCATGCACTCTTCGTTTGCTGCTTTGGTAAGTGCTTCAATTATATAAGGGTCGCCTGCCCCATAAGATAGGGGGTGTAAGGAACAGTTAGGAGCGTTGT